>OZ034806.1:24177040-24849356 GCA_964028335.1 Altica lythri | reverse complement strand
TAAATAAATAAATAAATAAATAAATAAATAAATAAATAAATAAATAAATAAATAAATAAATAAATAAATAAATAAATAAATAAATAAATAAATAAATAAATAAATAAATAAATAAATAAATAAATAAATAAATAAATAAATAAATAAATAAATAAATAAATAAATAAATAAATAAATAAATAAATAAATAAATAAATAAATAAATAAATAAATAAATAAATAAATAAATAAATAAATAAATAAATAAATAAATAAATAAATAAATAAATAAATAAATAAATAAATAAATAAATAAATAAATAAATAAATAAATAAATAAATAAATAAATAAATAAATAAATAAATAAATAAATAAATAAATAAATAAATAAATAAATAAATAAATAAATAAATAAATAAATAAATAAATAAATAAATAAATAAATAAATAAATAAATAAATAAATAAATAAATAAATAAATAAATAAATAAATAAATAAATAAATAAATAAATAAATAAATAAATAAATAAATAAATAAATAAACTGACGCAAGTAATTACGGTTCTATCCTAAGTCAAGGTGAAATTCCCCGAGATCTACCAATTTCCTACGCAAGTAGAACACTAAATCGTGCTGAAGGTAATTATAGTGTTACTGAGAAGGAGCTCCTTGCAATAGTATGGAGTGTTAAACATTTTCGCTCCTACTTGTATGGGAAAACCTTTACCACCATTACAGACCATAGGCCCCTAGTATGGCTTTTTAACGTTAAGGACCCTGGATTTCGATTAACCCGTTGGCGACTTGCTTTACAAGAATACGATTTTAAAATCGTATATAGTCTTAATACAAATGCTGATTGTTTAAGTCGAATTTTGCCTGAATCTATTATAAATTCCCTTGAATCCCAGAATCAAACAGCTATTCCCATATCTAACTTAACTGAACTTTCAACCCAAGAAGAAATTCGCGATCCTAACTATATGATATCCACAAATCAAATCCAAATTCCCGTTTGTTCTATACAATTAAATAAATTTCATGATACTCAAGAAATGAGTTATACAGATTTTCTAAGAAAATTCCAAACCTCTATAATTATAAATAATAACATAAACGAAGTTAACAAAAATTTATCCACATGTACAGATAATGTTTGCATTTTTTCTTCATCAAACTTCCAATTTACTGAAACCTATTAAAAGGGTTTTATCCATGGTGTGTAAGTATATAGGTGTGCTCATCAGAGTGACGAAAATTGGTTTGCTTGGCGCATGACGTCAGCTTCGGGGGAAGAAGGTGACAGTAGCCATTAAAACATTGTTGTATAGATAAGTCAAATCAACAAAAAGTGGGTCCACACAAAGCTTGTCAAAACGTTTTGGATCGCGAACTCATGGAAAACTGGAAACAACCAGTGTATTATAAATTCGATCAAAAAATGACCAAGGATATTCTTAATAGCATTATATCCAGTTTATTTAATGTTGGTTTTATAGTAATTGCTATTGTTAGTGATATGGGTTCGACGAATGTGGGTTGTGGCCACAGCTTAAAATTCGTCATGACACGAATTGTTTTTTTCCTCATCCTTCTGACAATTCTATGAAAATTTTTGTGTTTGCGTATGCACCGCATTTGCTAAAATTAATTAGAAATCATTTAATGGACCAAACTTTTCAGTTTCAAGATGGAAAAATAATTAATAAATCTTCTTTTCAAAAATTACTCAGCGTAACTGATTCAGAATTGTCAATTACTTATAAAATTAGTCAGTAGATGAGCTATACGGACACGGGCTCACAGCTTCCAAATTTCGCCGCTAGATGTCGCCACAGGTGGCGGCGCTGTAATCTGCTGTTTATTCGAGTGGCCTTTGACATTTGGCGCAAGCAGCCAATTCTTCTTTTTTCAAATGGCCTTTGACGTTTGGCACAAGCAGCCAACTCTTCTTTTTCAAATGGCCTTTGACATTTAGCGCAAGCAGCCAATTCTTCTTCTCGTTATATTTTTGAATTTTTTCGCGCTTCGCTGTCATCGTACCAACTTTTCATGCTACCAACTTTACAGTGCTACCAACTTTCGCGTTATAACAATTTATTTAAAAAAAATTCTTTACAGAATCGAACCCGGGTCCCCCCGTATCATAAACAAATACGTTAACCACTACACCATCGCAGGATTTATTAAAATGTGACAAACAATAGTAGAAAAAAATAATAAACAAGTCTTATCGCAATAAAGATAACAGACTTAGAAATATTTTAAATTAGTTTATTCCAAAAGAATTTAATGTGTGACATATTATTGTAAAGGGGTTGCTGTATAGGATAAGATGAAGCGTCAAAAAGACCATATTTATGCTGCCAAAAAGGCATTATATCTCGTAAATGGCCCAACGGATTTCGACGTATGACGTATCATTGTAAAGGGGATGCTGTATAGGGTAAGATGAAGCGTCAAAAAGACCGTACTGATATTATCAAAAGGGCATTAATGTTGTATCTCGTAAACGGCCTAACGGATTTCGACGTATGACGTATCATTTTAAAGGGGTTGCTGTATAGAGTAAGATGAAGCGTCAAAAAGACCGTATTGATATTGTCAAAAGGGCATTAATGTTGTATCTAAAACTCAAATATACATTTAAGCATCAAATTTTAAAAGTATAAAACTTTAATAAAACTTAAAATAATATGCATTTTTAGAAGCCAAACTTTATATCATAAAACTAAAAAATTTTAAAGGCAACGATGAAATGTATATTTTTTACATCAATATAATGTTTTCAATTAAATTTTTTTTTAAATAAAAAATACTTATTTTATTAATAAAAAGGAATAATAATATACAGTTATCAAAAACAAAAATTCGGTTTTTATCAGGAAGCTGTGGTTTGTATCGATGAAAATAGGATACCGCAAAAACAAAAAGCTATGACGTTTATTTGGTTTAGTTATGGTATACATAGACATTAGCGTCACATGTGATTGGTAAATATAATATTTAATAAACAACATATAGAATATATTGTAAAGCAACAATTAGGTTTTAATTTTTGTCGCCGCCTATGTGTTTCGGCTAAGTCTTACATATTTAAAGAGGGTTCTAGATTTAACTTCTTTATTATTGTTTTAACTCTCTATACATCCAGTTCTGAGTTCAGTTTCAAGTGCAAAAGTTTTTTGTTACATACTCATAAAGGTAAGAATTTTTATTTTATTTCAAAATTTCATTTTAATTTAATTTTTGAGTTGATTTCATTTTATTTTTCTTTAGTTAATTTTTCATAATGATTTAATTTTATTTGTAGTTGGATTTAACTGGAATAAATTTAAAAGAGAACCATTGAAACACTAAAGTCCACTTGCCAGAACAAGTGTCTGTCGGAACTTATTAAATCAAAATATAAAGGGAAAAAGCAAAATTGGGGAAAGCTAATCACTCCGATACATTTGAAATAGTTTAGGAATATAACTTCTTCTTCTTCGATATTGTTTTCCTCTTTTTACAACCACACAAAGGTAAGAATTATTTTTATTTTTAAGTTGATTTAATTTTATTTTGAGTTGATTTAATTTTTTTGTAATGATTTAATTTTATTTTTAAGTTTATTTAATTATTTGTTTAGGTAATTTTATTTTGAGTTGATTTAATTTAATTTTTCTTTAGTTATATTTATTTTGAGTTGATTTAATTTTATTTTTAAGTTTATTTAATTATTTGTTTGAGTAATTTTATTTTGAGTTGATTTAATTTAATTTTTCTTTAGTTATGTTTATTTTGAGTTGATTTAATTTTTTATTTTTAGATGGATTTAACTAAAATTAATTCGTTTAGATGTGCAGTTTCCTCTTCGTTTTCTCTTACCTCTACTCAATATGTAATTAATTTATAACCATTTAAATTACTATATTTTCGTTCAATCCTTTAGCTTGCTTACTAACTTTTATATTCAAATTCATATTGTAATATTTAATTTAATTTATTTTTCAGCTTTTCAAAATTCATATTAACTTAAATTCTTTTTTAACACTATTTGCCTTCACCTATAAGACTATTAAGTCACTATCTTTGTTGTTTCATTTTTGCTTATATTACTCAACATGTACGTTATATTACTCTAACGTGCTTTTTTATTGTTAATTAATTTTTAGTCAATGTTATCACATTATTAACGTAATTAATTTTATTGAATCCATTGTATTTTATGTATCATGGCATATGTATTTCATTGTTCTATGTCCTCTGCATCTAAGTGTCTACCTGTTGACAATTTCTGCTTGTATGTTTCCGCTCATGCGCATCAGTCTTCATTAATTACCATATGATTGTTGCTTCCATCTTCGTTAAACCGTGCTTTTACCAACGCTTACAGTTCTTATTAACAACATCGGTCACCATCGAAGTTATACTATTAATTTTTTCTGTGTCAGTGCTGTGTTATGGATCGATATGGTTCTGGAGCTGTTTTTACCAATGAATTTACTGTGGATTTCTTACATCTGGTTTGTCCATTCTTTTAATGACTTTCTTCTCACATGCCTTGAACTTAGGCTTTACATTCATACATTTCTACCTTTTTGTATGTTACTACGTTACACATTCTTTTCCCACTTATTTACTGGATATACTACATCTTTCCTTTTTCCATGGACATATATTCCACTATTTCTGAATCTCATCAGCTTACATAGTAAGGTCAAAAAACTTCATTCCTTTGCACATCATACATTAACATTTACTGTACTTCGCCATACATACCAATAAAACACTTGGTTTTCTCCAAGCCTTTAGATGGCGTTTACTATTTTTTGACCTTCATTCCACCAGATTCTAACCTTTTCATCTCTAAATTTTAGCTGATGTCTTTGCCTTAATAACTCTCAGTTCCAGTTTCTTTCCACGTGTTTTTTAATTTGTTTACGTTTTATTACCAACTTTCTTTGTTTTTGAGTTGGTTATTATATGATTTTTTCGTACCACTGGTCTTTTGATCCTTTATGAGTCTACCTCCACCCTTGGACTCTACTACTACACACTTGTTTTGCTACAGATGGACGTTAGATGTTAAGGATATGGAATTTTGTTCTACCACTTAGTTTCTTTCCATTTAATTTGTTATGATACAATTGTAATTTTTTGATTTTACTTTGCATTTGGTAAGTTGTTAAACTCTTATTTGTAATATTATTAGAATTGTTCTACCATTTCCATATTTTTGTAGACCTGAAGATGACCTATTTGGTCGAAACTAGTTGTCAACAAGTTTAACATACAATTAAATATTTTGTGGTACGAGACTTTGTGTTTTCTTTGGTATTACCATTTGACCACATTTGAGTAATGGATGATATTCTTTCGCTTAAAATTAATTCGTTATGTCTTGCAGAAAAAAATAACGAGAAGACTATTATCAAATTAGGAGAACTTCCAGTAGATGTTCCACAAAAATTATTGAACGCTAAACTGGTCCAGAGCAAATTTGGAGAAACAATTTTGGTTGAGCTAGAAAACGGGCTCTGCTTTTTGCCTAAGAGAACCATTGAATCATTGAAGCCTCACTTGGCAGAATTGTCTGGTGGACATTATTTTATCAAATATAAAGGAAAAAAACAAATTGGTCAAGCTAATCCTACCGATACATTTGAAATAGTTAAGGAATAATTTTTTGTAATTTTTTTTATTTTTTTATTTTCCAATTATGAATAACATTGTTGATAGGTCTAATGCTATTGTAAAAGAATTATCTAAATCATATAAAGCGTTAATCAATAGTTTTTCACATAGAGACGCAAATAAATTAATAAAACAAATTAAACAGCATGTTATCAGTTTTCATAAAGATATTCGTAGGGGAAATTTAGATATTGGGACACTTAGAATTTTACAAACAAATTTAGGGCATTTAAAAACGTTTAAAGAAGTAATTATTAATTTATCTAAGCAGGGATCTGGGCTAACTGAAAAATCGGGGGTAAAATGGGTCGATCTAGAATCTATTTTTCATTCAAGAATTAGGACTGCTGTTATTGTTAATTTAAAACATAAAGGCCTAAATAGTTTTTTTGCTGATGCGTTCAAGTCGATTAAGGGTAGAATAGGTAACAGTTTAAAAAAATTTAACATGATCAAAGTAAATGCAACATTTTGCGGGGAATTTATTAAGAAATCTAGGGAAATCGAAGACATTTTAGAGTTTAAATATTTCAACACTAAAAACGCGGTAATAGATGTAGGTACGGATCTTGCATTGTGGTTCAACGAAAATATTGTTGATAAAGTAATGAGTAAATTATCGGAATTTCAACTTAGGAATTCTGGATGGGCTTTGGACAAAATTATTTCATTGGAAATAAACATCAATAAATATGAGATAGGTAACGGTGCTTCATCATACATTAAGTTACCTGATCCTATACTAAAAAAGCAAGCATGTATTAATATAAAGCATGCTTTTACTGGTCGGTGACAGCATCATTGCATCCAGTAAATAAAAATGTAGATCGTGTATCGTCGTATCCTCATTATACAACCGTAATGAAAACCGAAGGTTTGGACATGCCAATGCCACTAAAAAAAATTTCCAAATTTGAAAAATTAAAAAATATATCAGTTAATGTTTACGCTTTAAAATTAAATACCGCGAAAGATAAATCGTTTGACAATATTTATCCTGCACGCTTAACAAAAGAAAAATTAAATAAACATGTGAATTTATTGCTTATTCAAGATAAATACTTTCCAAAATTAAACGATTATGAAGCTCCATCAATGGATACGGAAAATGAAGTAATTAAATATCACTATTGTTTAATCAAAGATTTATCTCGCTTAATATCAAGTCAAGTTAACAAATCTAAGATGAAAAAATATATATGCGATCGATGTTTAAATTATTTTCATAGTCAGGAAAAATTAAGTAAACATGAAGATTACTGCAAAGACATGAACAATTGCAAAATATCGTACCCACCATTTGATCATGTAGAGTTTAAAAACCACGTATACAAGCAGACGACACCTTTAATCATTTATGCGGACTTTGAGTCAGTGCTACATCCTCATAGCAAGAACTTGGGAAAACATACACGAAAGTTTCAGAAACACGAGGCGTATAGTGCAGGATATTATCTAAATTGCTCCTATGATAGTTCGCTATCATTTTACAATGAATATTGTGGAGAAGACTCCATGGATTGGTTCGCTGCTAAAATGACAAGGGTGGCTAAATTAATTGAAGAGAAAATTAAACATATCGAACCAATGATTGTCAAGCCTAGTTTACTTAATGCAACAACATGTCATATATGCGAGCACCCCTTCAAAGAGAAGGACACCATCGTTTTAGACCACGACCACTTTACGGGTAAATTTCGGGGGTTTTCACACCAAAGCTGCAATTTAAACTATAAAAAAAAGTTTGTTGTACCCGTAGTCTTTCATAACCTTTCGGGATACGACTTACATTTTTTAATTAGAGATTTATCCAAAAAAGGTAATATAAGCTTGCTTCCTATAAACAAAAAAAAATACATTTCATGCACATTAAGTAATGACGAGAGCGAAGTAAAGTTTAGATTATAGACTCGCTACGATTTTTAGATTCTTCCTTAGATAAACTTTCTGCTTTACTAGAACCATCAGATCTACATTATCTACGTTCACAGTTTCCCAATTTAACATCTGAACAATTTGAACTATTAAGCAGAAAAGGAGTGTTTCCTTATGAATACATTGATTCAATTGAAAAATTAGACGATACGAAACTGCCACCTAAAGATAAATTTTATAGCACACTAACGGATGAAAATATTACTGACGATTTATACATGCATGCACAAAAGGTTTGGCAATCATTTAAAATAAAAAATTTAAAGGAATATAGCATGCTCTACATGAAAACAGATATCTTGCTTTTAGCGTCTGTGTTTGAATGTTTTCGCGAAAAATGCCGAAAAACGTATGGTCTCGATCCTGCTTGGTATTATACGCTCCCCGGTTATACGTGGGATGCTATGCTAAAATATACCAAATCTAAATTAGAACTACTAAAAGATATAGATCAAATCATGTTTATAGAGAAAGGTATAAGAGGAGAAGTCAGTCAATGCAGCAATAGATATGCTAAAGCAAACAACAAATACATGAAAAATTTTAATCCAGCAGAATCTGAAAAATATTTAATGTATCTCGATGTCAACAACTTGTATGGTGGGGCCATGAGTCAACCTCTACTATATGGGGGTTTTAATTGGGTTGACACAAACATCGACATAACTCAAATACCAGACGATGCTCCAGAGGGTTATATCCTCGAAGTGGACTTGGAGTATCCACACGATTTACATAATCTACACAACGATTTACCGTTTTGTCCAGAACATCGAAAACCCCAAGGATCAAAAATACAAAAACTAATGACCACTTTATATGACAAAGAAAAATACATAATACATTATCGAAATTTAAAGCAGGCTATGTTACATGGATTAACTTTGAAAAAGATTCACAGAGTGTTGAAATTCAAGCAAAGCCCATGGTTAAAGTCTTACATCGACCTAAACACAACTCTTCGAACAGCTGCCAAAAATGATTTTGAAAAGAATTTATATAAACTAATGAATAACGCTGTATTTGGCAAGACGATGGAGAATATAAGAAAACACCGCATTGTTAAACTCGTTAGATCTTGGGAGGGTCGATATGGAGCAAAGAACTTGATTAGCAGTCCTAGGTTTAGTTCGAGCAAAATCTTTGATGAAAACCTTTTAGCGATAGAGCTTTATAAAACCGAACTTGTATTCAATAAACCGTTGTACATTGGCATGTCGATAATCGATATTTCAAAGACTTGTATGTACGAATTTTATTACAGTTTTCTGCTTCCTACGATGGGTGTAGACAACTGTAAACTCTTATACACCGATACTGACGCATTTCTTCTTGAGCTGCGATGCAATGATGTTTATACTGAATTAATTAAAGCCTATCCCGAAAAATTTGACACCTCAGACTATGAACCAAATAATGCGTATGGTATTTCACTCTTAAATAAAAAAGTCATTGGACTAATGAAAGATGAATGCAACGGCAAACTTTTAACTGAATTTGTGGGGTTGCGTTCAAAAATGTACTCGTATTTAACAGAGGGTGATAAATGTGTTAAAAAATCAAAAGGGGTTAAAAAGAATGTCGTTGCTAAAAAAATTACTTTTGATGATTACCTTTCATGTCTGAGAGATAGTAAATTGAAAACAGTTAACCAATGCACGTTCCGTTCCTACAATCATAATGTTTTTACAATCGAACAAATCGAAATTGGTCTAAGTCCGCACGATGATAAACGCTTTTTATGCAATGGATCATTTGACACTTTAGCATGGGGCCATCGCAATATAATGCTCGATTAATGCTATTTATAATAGTGAAATAAAAAACAGATGTAAATTAATTAGGTTAGTTTTTAGTTTTCTATTGTTTATTGTATATCTAAAATTAATTAGGTTAGTATTTAGTTTTCTATTGTTTATTGTATATCTAAAAATTTTTTTATGTTTACAATAAATTTTTAATCTGAATCTATGGTGTATTATTTTCTTTTAAATATGTTCCGTTGAAACGATCAAAAAACGTTAAAATTTATCGTTTAGAGATACATTATTCGATAGTTTGACGTTTATGAATTTAATAACGAAAAAAACGATGAAAAGTGTCACTTTTTGTCACTTTGAAATTATGTTTTTCCATAAGAAATACATGTAAATCGAAAAATTTTTTTTATCAATTTTTTAATACGTTATTTCGACAAATTTTAACGCTATCTTGACGTTTGGACGTTTCACATTTTAGAACTGTGACATGCATAAATTTTTCCTCGATAAAATATCATTTTTGACGCTATTATTATCGATTTTGAAATAAAAGTCATTATTTTTTATAAAAGTTTATTTCATATTTTCTAAATCTCTTATTACATTTTGTTTATAAAAGTAAATATACTGACGCAAAGCGTTACATAATAAAGGATCAGTACATATTTCACAAAATACATCTAATCCTTTAAAGCAGTTATAATTAAAATGTTTTTTTACAATATCTATAACATTATTATAATAACAATTAAAGTTAATATTTTCTATAAGTGAAATCTGATAAGCTACGATACAATGGTGTACTCTAACAAGTTCATCTACATCATTTTCCGTTAGATGATATCTTACACCATGTTTTGCAACTTCTATGAACTTGGTGTCATCGTATACCAACTGCCGTATTGTACAAAAATCTCCACAGGAAAATTTTACTGGATCATACTCATCTGCGTAGGTTGATAGTGGTTCAATAAAAAATGTGCTTTTGCTTAAAAATTCTATAAGATCAAGCCATTCCATTTTCCCAAACGACAATTTACTTGGCTTGCAGTATTCTGATAAAATAATAGCTGGAGAAAATGTTCTTGCAGGAGATAAGCCAACTGTTATAACATACCCCTCAATTGTGAAAGATGATTGTAGCAGCAAATAATTTTCATGTTTTACTTTGTCTTCGTAAAAATTTAAAATTCTGTTTACTTCTTCTATATAGATAGAATTTAAATATAATTACTAACATTTTCATTATCGGAACCAAAGTCGATTGCTTAATTATTGTAAAATTTTTATTGTATTGTAAATTGCCCACCTTTTGATTAAATTTGTAAAATATTAATAATAGGAATTATTTTTTTTAAATAGCTTATAAGTTCCGCTTCTGTTTTATAGATGGCGTAAAACAAACGTTTATTATAAATTTAATTCATTACAAAATTCGTGAAGTTTTTTATAAAGTATATAAAAAATTATCCTCTTTTTTTATACATTTATTAATAATTTTCTTATTGGTAAACAAATAGTTTAATTATAAATCTGTATTATAACCTTAACCACGAATCTGTAAAATTTGTCAAGAGTCGTTTTTTAAAACTCAAAATGCCTAACAAAAATAAAAATAACTTTTTTAACTTTTCTAAGCTTTCGACAACTAGATCGGTTGTCGTTTTTAAAGATAATAAATTCTTACTCTATACTTCTTTAGGCAAGTTTAGATTTTAAATTTTTGATTTGTTATTTCGTTACTATAGATATACCTATAGATTATTAACTCATTCTTTTTTTAAGTTGGTCAGTCTAGATCTAGATTAACATAAAGCATGTTAGTTAATATTGCTGTTAAAAGAACAAAATTTGCTTTTAGCAAGGCCATGGTTTTATTCGTCTTGTGGGCGTTGATGATGTTGGTAAATATTTTTCAAAAAATTTGTCCCACAAACTTAAATTTTCAATCTTTTTTAACACTTCTTTTAGGTCTTCGTAGACAGAAATTTGTTGGTTTAATCCGTTGAGCCGTTTACGAGATACAACGTTAATGCCTTTTTGGCAGCATCAATAAGGACTTTTTGACGCTTCATCTTACCCTATACAGCAACCCCTTTAAAATGATACGTCATACGTCAAAATCCGTTAGGCCGTTTACGAGATACAACATTAATGCCCTTTTGGCAGCATAAATACGGTCTTTTTGGTGCTTTATCTTACCCTATACAGCAACCCCTTTAAAATGATACGTCATACGTCGAAATCCGTTCGGCCGTTTACGAGATATAGCTATAATGCCCTTTTGGCAGCATAAATACGGCCTATTTGACGCTTCATCTTACCGTATACAGCAACACCTTTACAATGATACGTCATACGTCAAAATCCGTTCGATCGTTTACGAGATACAACATTAATGCCCTTTTGGCAGCACCAATACGGTCTTTTTGACGCTTCATCTTACCCTATACAGCAACCCCTTTACAATGATACGTCACACATTAAATTCTTTAGGAATAAACTAATTTAAAATATTTCTAAGTCTGTTATCTTTATTGCGATAAGACTTGTTTATTATTTTTTTTTTCTACTATTGTTTGTCACATTTTATTAAATCCTGCGATGGTGTAGTGGTTAACGTATTTGTTTATGATACGGGGGGACCCAGTTTCGATTCTGTAAAAAATTTGTTTTAATTAAATTGTTATAACGCGAAAGTTGGTAGCACTGTAAAGTTGGTAGCATGAAAAGTTGGTATGATGACAGCGAAGCGCGAAAAAATTCAAAAATATAACGAAAAGAAGAGTTGGCTGCTTGCGCTAAATGTCAAAGGCTATTCGAAAAAGAAGAGTTGGCTGCTTGTGATAAACGTCAAAGGCCATTTGAAAAAAGAAGAATTGGCTGCTTGCGCCAAATGTCAAAGGCCACTCGAATAAACAGCAGATTACAGTGCCGCCACCTGTGGCGACATCTAGCGGCGAAATTTGGAAGCTGTGAGCCCGTGTCCGTATAGCTCATCTACTTTAGTCAATATCATCTAGACGTTTCTGGATCTTAAAGGCAAAACTTAAAGTAGCATGTTGGCTATTGTCTAATAGTACGGCTGCAGCTTTTGATTACTGTGGCAAAAGATGCCTTGCCTGATATAGATTGGGAAGCTTGCAGAGATTGTGTAAAGCTAATGAATGACTGGTTTGATTTATTGAATACTGTCACGAAATACGATAGTAAAAGCAAGGCATTTGGGGTGACACTTGAAGAGCAAATTGGCTTGCTAGATAAAGTAAATACTATTATTAATAACTTGCGACTTGGTTGCCACAAAACATTAATACCATTTCAAAAAGGAATTCTTTTAAATAATAGATCGTTACTGAATATTTATTTTTATTTGTAGTCGAAATACAACAGAAGTTATATATTAACGAATCGCCTAAATCAGGATGTTGTGGAAAATTTGTTTTCGTATTTAAGAGCAATGGGGTATTAAGGCGATCACCTGATTGCCTTAGACATGAAATATCGTTTGCGTTGGTACATACTCGGAAAACATTCTGCTGCGGTTTTTACAATGAACAAAAATACACAGGATCGAATGAATGATGAATGCCTGACAGAACCATTGCCAAGTACGACAAATAATTGTCCCTCAGGTGACGTCTTATCAACAGTTGTTGAAGAAGTTAATTTAGAATTTACATACATGGAGGAAAAAATTCAATATTCTTCTTCTTTTATTGACTGGCATGAAGATCCAGTGCTACCTGTGGATGAGGTATCGCAAGATGATGCAAAATTGTTAAATGAATTCCATTTATTTTTGCTTAAAGAGCAATTAAATAGGGAGAGTTTAAAATTTATTGCCGGCTATGTCGCTCACCGTTTTTCAATTAAATATCCTCATTTAGGAACAAAAACAAAGTTTTTACTCTCAACTGAGAACCCTTCATAGATTGAATCTATTTTGAGAAGTAATCTCATTGTCCCTTGTGATGAATTACATCATACTGCTCAACTTTTGAATGAAGAATTTCAAAAAATGCATGGCGACTCTTTATGTAATGAAAAATTTATTTTTGATTCTTTGGCAAAAAGGACTAAAGTCAGACTACCAAGAGCTTACGAGATTCCATTCGAAGTACTTTTATGCCTTGCTCGCACAAGGACATACATCCGATTGCACAAAGAGAAAATTGGAGCGAAAATTGGTAAAATTTACAAATAAAAAGTAGTGGTGTGTTGCCACGAATGGTACTTTTTCTTAACGTTGGATATGTTTTTCGGACTCAGGGACCTCCAAAACGTGAAAAACAATCAAAATCTCGAAGTCAAAATTTTACACAATCACAATACTTTCCCTCAATTATATAACATATCTTAGGATATGTATAATTGAGGGAAAGTAAAAAATAAGTTATCATTAGCATTTAAATTTACTAAATATGTAATTTTAATTATGTATTTTATACTTTAATATTTTGTTAAATTAATACATAATATGCATTCATTAACGAAATTCAGTAGGGTAGGATTTGAAAAAAAAAAAATGATTGTGTTGGCACAACTTGACATATTTTTTAAAATTGCCGTGTTTCATTAAAATAAGTTTGATTTTTAATAATGGTTTATATATTTGTTAATTTTATTTTTTAATTGGACTTTTTTATATATCATTGTTTGCCTTTAATTATTTTAATTATAATTTTTTTTAATTCCTAAACGTCGAAATATGTATTATTATTATTATAATTAAATTATTTATTATTTGAAATTCGATAAATTGTTAATTATAATTTTATTTTTTCAAACTATGATAATAAATTTAAATATAAATAATTTGTAACAAAACTAAAAATTGAACTTTTATTATACATCATTGTCTTTAATTATTAATATTATACTAAATAAAAAATACATAATATATACTTAGTTCTATTTCTGTTTTAAAAGCCATTTATTTATATATTGAATATTTGTATTATTTTTGTACAAAATACTAAAATAAAGTTTTTAAAAAGTATATACCACCATTAGATATTTTTTTTTTGTCAATTCCTAACACACATTTCTCATTTATAATTAAAAATTGGTTCATTTGCATTACGTTTGCTTTGAATTTTTCCCGAAGCTGACGTCAAGTGCTAGACAAAGATAGCGCATTAGATGCGCATAGGCACACCTATATACTTACACGAGCGCCTAAATACCAAACGCGGTTTCGTTCAATGCGCATGTCACTTACATTGGTTGGTGTTTTAATTGTCAAAGTTACTTTTCTTTTTCTTTGGTTAGGTTATGCTATGGTTTATGTTCGTTACTTTATTTATCATCTGCGATTTAGGATTTAAGTATTTTGTCTTTAAATTCGTTGATCGTGTTTTAAGAGAATGGTTGTATGTTGTAAATATTACGGCATTTTTTTTCTGTTCAAAAGAATCTGAATAAACACATACGGAATATACATAAAATTAAAACCTTTGCCATTAGTTATGAAAAATCTGTGTGGAATAGTAAATGCATTGAAAGCAACTGTAATTCATCTTTTCAACGGAATCAGGATTTAATTGTTCATCTGGAAACAGTGCACAATAAGTATTTCGAAATCCAGGATCTTATTTTTGCATCCAAAAATGGTAAGATTTATAAAAATTTTAACATAGGGAAATATCTATTTTGTACAAAAGCATTTGCACGCTTTAATTACATTTATGTAACACAAATATTATTTTTTAGGATTTGAAACTTGGAAAAGGTCTGTAGAAGAACAGTACATGTGTAACTATGTTATATCATCAACAAAGAGAAATAATCCAAACTATACAATGATATATTATAAATGCAACAGAAACAACACAAACAAAGCTGCGATAAACCAGAATAAGGAAAAAAGAAAGATAAAAAGCCAAGGTAAATAAAACTTTACATGTACGAGTGAAATCAAATTAAAACTAAGAGAAAGCAGAATTAGCTCACATTAGGCTTTCGAATAAAACTAAGGATATAATGGCTTCAAAAATAATAAATGGTATATCTGCTGAGAAGTAAGAAATATCATTATATAATTTTTGTGATTTGGGCTTTATAATATTCATATATTTTTTTAGGATTTTAGAAATAAATCGAGAATTATTGGGGAACAATTGACTCGTATTGATTTGTTAACTGCCAAAGATATACAAAACATAAAAAGAAAATACAATATAGAAAGTAAAGATGGGAAGAAACATCCAAATGATGCAATTTCGGTAGATCTTTGAGTTAAGAAATGTCATTCTAAACCTTCCCATGAAAATATGGTACTATTCTATAGTATATCATGTATTTCATGTTCTTCTTGTAATGCCATTTATGTAGGCCAAAGTGGTAGGAAAATAATCACTCGGTTAAGCGAACACTTTCGACTGAAAGTTGTTCACTTTTACATCATTGTCCTAAAAGTTTTAAACTTGATTTACTGGAAATCCTAGAAATACGTAAAGCCATCAATAACAACAAGGTAAAATGTTTAAATAACCAAATATTACAAAGTGATAATTTTATTTTTCTTAGCCTGAACCTATAAATTCTTTTATACAGCCCTCTCACCTTTAACATGATTTCAACCCTCATCATTTTTCAATAATTGTTACTCATACCGTTCAATTTGCCTGTTTATTTTTCAATTCAATTCATTTCATAAGTCAGCTGTCAAACAATATAACCATTTCTTCTTCTTTTTATTAATATATTTTGTTCAATTCATATTGCCAAGTCTTCGAATTCATAATTACTTATTTACATGTATAAATATATTTTATTTTATTACTCATATATTTTGAGTAATATTTTAGTAACTTAGTTTAAATTTAACGCTTATTTCTGATATTTTTTAAACTACTAATTTGTTAATATCATTGTCAAGGTCAAGTAATTTCTCTTTTCTTCAGTTTGTCAGTGTCATGCGCAACGATTTTACAAATCTCTGTCTGACTTCATTTTTGACGCTTTTAATCCTCCATGTTTAACAAGAACCATAAGTTTAACAATCTTAATAATTTTGTCATTATATTTGGATTTTTCGTATCTCCGAGTTTTACATTAACAATAGTTTTTCCTGTTCTCCAAAAATTTTTTGTGTACTGGTGTTTTATGGACGTTAATCAATTGTGTTATTTTTGACCACGCCGGCTTTCTGGAGTATATCTATGAAGTTCCGCCAGCTATTAATTCATCACTTTTATATTTTAACTTTTCATACATTTGATTTGTTAAAATTTCGATTGTGCGAACACCATTTTATGCTGAAGACCGAAATTTTACTTGATCTCAATCTATGGATTTATATAGAATACCTTTATGTGACCTGTAATATCATCATTCCAAAATTTTTATTTATACTAGGTATGTACCTTTTAAACACCTTTAAAAAATTTTCTCCTCATAGTGTATACTTAATTTTAGGTCTGAAGATGGCTCTTGGTAGCCGAAACTAGTCGCCAACTGATATTTTATTTTACATCATTAAATTGTGTGGGATTGATTTTGTGTTTCATTGTTCTTTTGTATATTGAACCACCACATTTGAGGATATGAATAATCTTTTTCGATTAAATATTATTAAAATACTACAAAGACTGTGCACTTATGTTTTACGGTTTGACGGTTAAAGAATGTAGGAAGGTGGCGTACGAAATGGCAAAGGTTAATGTCATTAAAATACCAAGCTCATGGGAAAGAAAACAATTGGCAGGTTTGGAATGGTTTCGTTCCTTCAAAAAAGGACATCCTGATCTTTCAGTAAAGAAACCAGAAGCTGTAAGTCTCGCACGAGCTACCTCATTTAACCGTGAAACTGTGGCAATATTTTTTAATAATTTAGAAAAGTTACTGAAACGGGAGCCTAAATTCGCGGATGCAACTCGAATTTTTAATCTTGACGAAACTAGCACAACCACCTTTCAGAAACCTCAGAAAGTTGTAGCTCCAGCAGGAGCTAAAGTGGGTCAAGTGACAAGTGAAGAAAAGGGCACCCTTGTCACTGCTTGCTTCATGGTTAGTGCTACAGGCCTAGTTTAGGGCTCACGAGTCCTTCAGGTTGGATGACCAGTGACTTATTCGTGGAGGTAATAATTTCATTAAGTGTTCAAGCACGACACCAGAAAATCCATCTCTGCTAATAATAGATAATCATGAGTCACATTTGTCCATTGAGGCTCTAGATTTAGCGAAACAATCCGGTGTTGTGATTCTTACGTTTCATCCTCACACTACTCACAAACTGTATCCCTTAGATGTGGGTTTGATGGGCCCTTTAAAGACTTATTATTATTCCGCACTTGAATCATGGATGCTACAGAAACCAGGGAAACCGTTACAATTTACGAGATAGCAAGTTACATTGGATATGCTTATCCCAGTTCTATGACTCCATTAAATATATCGGCAGCTTTCGCAAAATGTGGAATTTTCCCCTATAATAGGGATATGTTTTCCGATAAAGACTTCATGCCAAGTAGCCTGACAGACCGCCCCGTTCCTGTGGTGTCCCAAAAATTGCCTGATGTTGAAGCTTCTGCAATTCTCAACATGAATAGAAGCAATTATCAACAGCCCCAGGATTCGACTCCTCCAGAGACACGTCCTTCAATTAATGATCCCGTTGCTACACCTGATCGAGAAAGTCCATCTATACTATCAGAAGAACATCATCACCAAAACGTGACACCGCCAAAGAAATATGCAGATGAAGCATGCAAAGATTAAAATCATGAACCAAAGTCGGAGCATATCATCACTCCACAAATGTTCCGTCCTCTGCTGAAGGCTGGCCCTCGTTCCAACAAACGGAAGGGTAGAAAACTGGGCAAAAGCATGATAGCAACGGACACGCCAGAAAAGGAAAGAATAGCTGAAGAACGTACTGCTGCATTAAATAGAAAAGGTGCGTATAAATGAAAAGTTCTACAAGATTGTGGAAATGAAATGCTTCCATCGACAAGTAAAATAAGAAAAACACCAAATAAGAAGAACAGTAAAAGAAGAGTTGAACTAGACGAAGACAGTGAAACGAGTGAAGTAGAAGAAATAATTCTTGAAAGTGAAACAGACGTAGAATCGGATGAGGAAGATGACCAAGATAATGAAATTATTTATGAAGATTTTCCTGATTTGCAGCGTAAGCCAATGATTGACGAATATGTCCTTGCACTATTGCAATCTAAAAAACGGGTTGTTTATTACATTGCGAAGATTCTTGAAAAAGAAAGTGATGATGAATATTGCGTTTTATACCTAAAATTAAAAGATCGTTTTAATAAAACATGTATGTTCCCTTTAGAACCTGATATGGCAAATGTGAAACTGAGTGACATTAAAATGATTCTCCCTCCTCCTTGTGTGTAGGGTACCAAACGTCTAATTAAATATTCCTTCGACGTAAACTTATCGTTACTAAATATGGCGTAAATATTTAATTTGACGCATTTTGATGTGTTTTTTTTTCGCGTCTCTTTAACTGGTAGGAATGAAGACTTATATTATACTTATCTACTAATTACCTAAAAAGGTTTAGCGTTAATATCTAAGTAACCACTGAGAACCAAACTATAAAAAATCTTAATTTTTAATTGAAGAATTTATTGATATGTTTAAGAAGTTTTTTTTTGTTAGAAGAAAATTTTTTTATTTGTATTTTGTGTGGCAATAATAAAGATTATTATCAAAAATTGCGTGGTTTCTCTTCACAAATAAACATTTTTTACTGGTAATGAAATTATGGTTTACTGTTGAAACACGGGTGGATCAGTGTAAACTACCCTTAGTACACAGTGAGCCAAATTTCATTTTTTACAAAACCTCCTTTATGGTTCTAGTTTGTTCCTTTGGATTTCTGTAACCTGAAACTGAGAATTTATGAAATTACCTAATCGATGACACTAAAACGAAATTCTTAAATTTAATTTCTAGCAATTTATTTTATATGACTTAGAAAAAAGGTTGGTTCACTGTTCAACAACGCACCCTGCTTATTTAATTTTGTTACCTACCTTAATGTTGAAAAAGTCTTTCCTCTGAAGATATGGCTTTTCTGAAATTTGTGTTTCCTTGGCGTTAGATTTTATTATAAATTTGGCAATACACTTTAAGGACGAAACCCAGTGTCGTACCGTGCACATGAAATACTAACTAGTAACAATAGCACCTGGTGAACACAATGTTCCACATAGTTTGCTATTTGATGAGCATGCAGAAGAATTATCTTTTCCAGCTATCTATTTGGGTCAATGTAGATATTTTAAAGAAGATGTTAACGTTACACCATTTATGATAGCTTCTAGCGAATTAAGGCGAGCTGATAGAAGAGGAGTTACACCACAGCATCTATTATATGTCTCTAATATTACTCGTCAACAAATAGAATCAGAAGACTACATAAATAATTGCATAGAAAGTAATCTTGCATTTCTGAAGTGTATACCGAATTCGATTTGGTATTGGGCGGACCGAAAAAAAGATCTTTTTGCTATCATTAGACAAAAAGGTAAACCTAAAGCTTTCATGAATTTCAGTGCAAATGAGATCGGCTGGATTAATTTATTGCAGTTGCTATATAAATTAAAAAATAATGAAGTCGAAATTTCAAAAGAAGCAGCTGCTGATTTGCAGTATATGGAAAAAAGTACACTCATCAACAAAGATGCCGTCACTTGTGCTATTTATTTTAATAAATTAATAAATATATTAGTAACTATTTTACAATCAAAGAAATTTAGCCAGTTTAGAAAATACAGAGTTGTCGATTATTTTAAAAGTA
The DNA here is from genome assembly GCA_964028335.1 of Altica lythri. Classification (NCBI taxonomy): domain Eukaryota; kingdom Metazoa; phylum Arthropoda; class Insecta; order Coleoptera; family Chrysomelidae; genus Altica; species Altica lythri. The sequence goes on along the minus strand of OZ034806.1, from coordinate 24,829,227 downwards.
TAGAATTCCAGCATCGGGGAAGCCCACATGCACATATCCTATTATGGCTTGAGAACGCTCCACAAGATGTATTAGGTGAAAATTGTCATGATGCTATAGAATTGATTAACCCATTAATATCAGTTTTAGCTTCTAAAGCAACAGGTCATTTGAATTTGCAAACCCATAGCCATACTTTTACGTGTTACAAAAAAATTTCTTCACATGCACAACAAAAATGTAGATTTGAAGCACCTTTTATGCCATGTCGATCAACCATGATTTTAACACCTCTAAAAACGACAATGGATGACATCTCCGATGGAGACTTGAAACTTTATAAAACGACAATGGATGACATCTCCGATGGAGATTTGAAACTTTATAAAAAACATTATTCCTTACTTCGAACTAACTTGGAAAATTTAGATTACAGCAGTATTGACGATTACTACAACAAGAATGAAATACGTTCTGATAAACGTTATATTCATATTCTTTGTGCTAGAATCAACAGGGTTGAGGTATTTTTAAAAAGAAAACCTAGTGAAAAATGGATTAACCCATTTAATCCATTTGTCTTGTCAGTTTTAAGATCTAATACAGATTTTCAGATAATTGCCGAGGAATATTCATGCGCTGCTTACGTAGTAGAATATATAAATAAAACTTACAGAGGTGTTAATAATTTACAAAGAAAAATCATTGAGACTATTAATGAACATCCTGAATTCGACATAGTTGAAATTACACGTAAATTAAGTGTAGATATGCTTAATTCTGTGGAAATTACGAGTCAAGAAGCTGAATAGTACTTACTGCGTGAGCCAATGTCAAAGAGTTCTATAAAAGTTGTCTATATACCAACAATTTGGCCAATTGAAAGACAAAGAGTAAAAAAACGCAACAACAACTAATGAAATGGATAAAGATTCTACCAACATTTGGAAAGAAAATTGGTTTGATAAATACGAGCAAAGACCAGAAAATTTAGAAGACATTACCTTGGCACAGTTTGTTTTCAAATATTATAAAAATAATAAAGGTATTTATGTACAAAGAGAAATTCCGCATATTATCAGGTTTCGAAATTACGATATCGGGAATGATATTAATAAATACAAACGCGAGATGGTTACGCAACATATGCCGTTTAGCAACAAAGAACATGAAGTTTTATCAGATATGAAATTCATTGACATTTATGAAGAGAATATTGATTTAATTCTAAACAGGCGAAAAGAATTTGAATCCAATCTAGATTTAGCAAAAACAATAGAAATTTGTAAACAGTTGTGTCGTGAAAATGAAATACCTGATGATGATGATCAAGTTCAAGATATAGCCAATAGGTTTCCAGAAGCTAATCCTTTTGAAACTTTGTATAATAATCCAAATGAAGATGTAAACATGGATTTACGTATAGCTACATTAAGCAAGCTCAGATCGATTGCTAAAAAAAGGGATAATATTATGGAACATGAAAATTTTTGCGCATTAATGAGATCTACTAATGAAAAACAAAAAAGCCTTCTACAGCATATCATATCGCATAATGCATCTACATAACAACTTTTTTTACTGGACCAGCAGGATGTGGAAAAACGTTTGTAATCAAGTTAATTATGGAAATTTATAACTGATACACGAATACTGATGGGTATTGTAATTCATACATAGCTTGTGCATCCACTGGAAAAGCAGCTGTGGTAATAGATGGAACAACTGTTCACACAGCTTTAAAAATATCTCTTTCTAAGCTTCTTCCTTTATCGATTGAGATCGCACAACAATACAGAACCTTGTTTAAATATGTAAAAGTTATACTCATTGATGAAATAAGCATGATTGGCGCGGAACTCTTATCACAAATTGATTCAAGGTTAAAAAAAATTACTGGAAACTTTCAAACTAATTTTGGTGGTTTAGATCTTATTTTGATTGGTGATTTGCGATAACTACCACCAGTGAAAGCTACACCAATTTATAAACAAATAAAACAGAGAATGTTTGGAGCGATGTTATGGAGAGGATTAAAGTTTAACGAATTGACACAAGTCATGCGTCAACTGAATACAACGGTTTCTACACTACTTACGAAAATTGGAGATGGAAATGCGTTAGATGATAATGAATTGGCTCTAATTACATCTAGATTTTTCACGAAAGAACAGGCCAATGAACTGTGTCCTCATGGAATACGATTATTCTATTCGAATCAAGCATTTAACGAGTATAAATTTTACGTATTACAACAAGCACTGAATAAAATCATTTCAATAACCACTGACATTTTTATTGGATGCGCAAATCATAAACAACAAGCCTTCGTTAAACAAAAACTGTACAAAATGTCTGTTATTGATACAGGTGGTTTGCCATAATATAACTGGGTTATATAAGCAAAAGCTTGACGATAATAGTAATAGTGATGAAAGTATTTTTTACGTTCCATTACAACTTGTTCATATTAATGCTTTGACAAAAAAAACTACTCTTCTCTGCAAAAATGCAAGAACGTCATCAACAAGATATTGTCGGCCTATTCAAATTGAATGTGCTAAAAAACCAGTAGATTTAACAAAAAAAACAACCGATGACGTTGAACGGCAAATACGAAAGCTAATTGCTTTCACTACTACTATTTCCGGTAAAGAAGTATCTATATTAAATATAATTTCAGATTGACAATAATGGATACTATTATTAACTGATACAACATCTGTGATGCGTTGTTATCTATGTCATTGTACGGGCGGCATCAAACTCGGCACATCGTAATCTTTTAATCCTAATGTAATTTTAAATTATATTTTTGTAAGTACAAGCTCGGCACAAAGTTGTTGCAGGTACAGAACCCGGAGAATAACCAGTTAAACAGTATCTAATAAAAAAAGAGGTAAACTGATTATACTATTCTAGGTACTTATAACAGGTCAATAAGGGTCGTTTCTTTTTTTAGTGCAATGGTCATTACACCAAAATTAAAATAAAATAAAATGAATATATAACAACTTGTATTACTGCAGCAAAATAAATACATCTGACTTTTTGTGAAATATCAAAAATAATAATCCATCAAACAACTTGTTTTTTTTTATATCAACCACGATCCACTGTCTTGGCAACGGTGATCTTCCATATTTTCTATACAGGTTGAGATTATTTTGCTATCCATACGAATAATCTCATAAAGCTTTTCAAAAAGAAAATGAATCTTAATCAGTGATTATTAAATCACTGAAAAAGAAAAGAAGAGACCAAATGATCGCCAACGATTGCATATAACTAAAAATCTTAAAATAAAGAAACTTTGTGTGCTCGAAAGAGGCACGAGCACCACACTTTTGTCGGATTTCATTAGTACATAGTCATTTGTAGTGTAAAGTTAGTGATCTATCCATTCATAATTTTGAAAAAGTGTGAAAATGGCGGAAATAAATCAAAGTAATTTATCAGATTTAAGTGAAATGTTTAGCCAAAGGGGAAAAATTCTACTAGTTTACCAAAATTATAAGTTTAAAGAACACAGCAGAAAATTAGCTTCTGGAGTAACAAAGTAGATGTGCATCAAAGATAAATGTAAAGCATATTTTCATACTTTAGGCGAATCAAAAGGTCGAGTTATAACGAACTTGAGTGTAAATCATAATCATGAACCAGAACGAACAAATGTGTTACAAAGTTTTACAAGTTACAAGTTTTAACTCATTCTTCGAACAGAAAAGCCGAAAGCGATTTAACAGAAAAACCTTCCAACATAATAAGAAATGAGCTAGCTAAAAATGTGTTTTCAAACAATATGACAATAACTGATATTAAATGTGTCGATTTTGAGGAATCAATTCATAAAGCAGTCTTCAAAACTTATCCTGATGCTAAAATAACTTGGTGTCGATTCCATCTAACTCAAGCATGATACAGGAAAATCCAAAATCTAAGTTTGTCAAATAAATACCAAGACAAAAATTCTGAGATTGGAAAGTGGCTCCATTATTGTTTTGGCCTTTTGTTTTTGGAACCAAACGATGTGGAAGATTTTTTTTTTAAGCTCTACGAAATTAAGCAGATGAAAGACTTGAAAAATTTTCGGATTACCATCTCAGAAATTATTTAACAGATAATTCTAAATTTCCACCACAAACATGGGCTGATGCCTCCGCTGTCTTCAATAAAACAACAAATGCTTGCGAATCCTTTCATTTGCATTTTAATGCAACGATGTACCATACCCATCCCTCTTTATTTATTTTTGTAGACGCACTTCTTAAAATTCAAACAGAAGTTTATATTAAATGCAAAAGCATAAACCAAATTTATAAATTTAAAAGTATAGCCCTTAAAAAACGTTATAATTTTATTAATTCTAAAATTATAGAATATTAAAGTAGTAAATTGTCCAAATTAGAATACATTAAAATAATATCGCATTATTGTAATAGCAGTTAATTAAAATGTTATATTAATTTTAAATTGTTAATTTCTATGTAACTATAGTATTATGAATTACCTAATAAATTTTATTTTAAATAATAAATCAGTTTATTTCTTGGAAGCATAGGGAGGTATCAATATTCTTGTGTGCCGAGTTTAAACATTTTAAAAGGGGATCTCTGTGCCGAGCTTGACTATTCTTATCTCGTATACCTAAAAATTGTGCCGAGTTTGTACTCTCCCCATTGTACATTAAGTCAATTTAACCAAATAGATAAGATAAGAACAGGAAATTGTTACAGATCACTTAAGATTTGGCCTGTCAACTTTAAATTGTTGGATACGGTGTTTTGAATTTTTATTGCATCTATCATACAAATTAGACATTAAAAAATGGCATGCTCCAACAGAAGAAGAAAAAGAATTAGTAATAAAAAACAAAAAAGAATATTCAAGCAGCCTTCAAAAAAGACTTAAGTTTGATTATTGACAAGCCAAAAGCCGGTAGTGGAACTTCAAATGACGGAAATACAGCTCGAGGTTTCTTTGAGAATTATAAGAAATCGGCAAAAATAACACTAATCGATGAACATATCATGTATCGTTTTTATTGTATATTACAAACTATTGCCTGTGGTCATCGTATAAATGCCGAAAATTTCTGCGAGTATGCTGTAAATTTAGCAAAAGGTATGGTAAAAAATATCCTTGGTATTGTATGCCTACATTAATTCATAAGCTTTTGATTCATGGCCCAGAATGAATAAAGTATTCAGTGTTTCCTATCGGTCAAATGTCCGAAGATGCACAGGAAGCCTGCAATAAAAAATTTAAAATCTACCGCTCGAATTTTGCAAGGAAAAATTATCGTCAAAAGACCATGGAAGAACTTTTCAAACGATTTTTGATTGCATCCGATCCACAAATATCTAGCTGTCAAAAATTACCTTCAAAACCACTCAAATCTTTGTCTAAAGATTGTATTAATTTGCTAGAATCTCCAACTGTAAGTAGTCAAACAGAAGAAGAACTATCTCTTAACAGTTCTTCCGCTTCTGAATCAGATGCAGATATAGATCACTGTAACCGTTATGAGATTGGCAATGAATACTTTTTCATGTAATATTAGTTCACCATAAGTTATAAATATTTTATTTACTCATATTCTTAACTCACGATTTAGAAATTACTATTAGATTTTAATAAAAATATATAAAGACATGAAAAAATTTTTTTATCATGTAACATCGCCATAGTGCATTCCACCATTTTGAATTTGTTAACTTTTAATAAATTTTTAACTACATAGCTTAACAATCTCAAAACAAAAACTTTTAATCAATTGTCAAAGTTCTGTCATTTTTTATAAGTTTTTTCGTATGACATAGCCTCATATTGGGTCTGTCATTTTGAATTTGTTAATTCTGATAACAGATTCGTAATCAGCTACCCCGAAACCCCCCGAGTGCGAGGTTTCAGATAGATCCATTAAGTTTTTGAATTTTGGACACAAAACGACGCCATAATGGATACGCTATTTTGAATTTCGTAATTCTGATGACGGATTCGTAATCAGCGACCCCGAAAATCACCCCAGAGTACGCACTGTGCGGCGAAGCGTTTATTCCACCAATTGAATGACTTTGATCTCACTTGGGACCATTGGAAAGAGAAGCTACGGTTGGCGTTCCCAAGACGAAAGGATTTTGCTGACATGCTCCAGGAGATGATGGAGAGAAAGAAGGTGCCTACCTAGAGCATGACCAGCTACTACCACGCGCAACTGGCATTATGTGAACCTTCATTAAGGTGGCTGACCCAAAGTGGAGAAATTTATCGAAATTTATATCAAAATTAGGTGCTATTTAGGTGCGCAAAACAAAAATTAGGTGCACTAACCGTTTTTGAAATATTTACTAAAAACCATGGGACCGCCAGCCTTTAACAACCTAGCTGACCCATAATAAAAAAAAAAAAAACAAAAAACTAGGATTGAATAATCTTTAAATTAAGTGCTTTTTAAAACACGAAACATAAAATAAAAAATTTAAAAATTAAACGTATTAAAATTGAATATATTGATTGTGTATGGCAAAATGTCACATTTCTTCTTACACTTTGAACCAAAATGGACATCGGCAGTTTAAGAACAGTTAGAAATCGGTAAAAATTTTTTGTCTTGTAATTTTTTTAAAGGATAATTACTTAGGTTTATGGTGAGTGGGTCTATAAGGCCCTCCACTGCGACTTACAAGTAAAGTGTAACGAGTTTTTAAACTCCAAGTAAACCGATGTGAATAAAGCGTCGAGTTTACTTGTGACCGTGTACCTGCCAACCCGAGGGTATACTAGCAAGTATTTACTCGCAAAACAACTGAATTTACAAGAAAGACAAGTAAATAATTGTAGCGCCATACAAACTACGCATCCTTTCCTGTTGTGACTTGTTCTGTTTTACCCGCTAAACTAACTTGACTCCCCGTCATTACTCACAAGATCAGTTGTCGTTCCCGTTTGTTTTTGTCCTCTTGCAGCTATGGATGAAAGTGGTGTGACCAGTTGTGACAACAGAGCTATTTTTGTAGCGTTATTGAAAGACTTTAGTATTGGGCTAAATAAATCCATGTTGCCTAATGTTCCATCTGCTAAAGCAGTGGTCGTCAAACTGCGGCCCGGGGCCGGTATTCGTGCGGCCCGCGGCCGGTATTCGTGCGGCCCGCGACAAAGCAAATTATTTCAATAGTCAAGGTCCGCATGGTGTCGTGTTCACTGCCTCCCACTCCCCGCTCGCCGCGCTTACACTTCGCACTCGTTTCGGCCAGCCATTTCAATTTTAACGCACAACACTTCATCGATTACGCGCGCGGTATTCTATGTATAATGGCGGGAGTATCATCTAAATATGCTACTAAAAGGAAGATAAATGACGAAAATAGAAGTTTTCAAGAAAAATGGGAAGAAGAATTTTGTTTTATAAGTGGACATAAGCAAGGTACTTCCATTTGTTAAATATGCCGGAAAACTGTGGTCGAAATTAAGCGTTACAATTTATTTCGCCACTACACAAGTAAGCATAGTTCATTCACAGAAGCCTTTCCTTTAGAATCGATTGAAAGAAAAAACAAAATAACTTATTTAAAATCGTCAATTCATCGTCAACAAAATATAATGACAGTAGCAGTCGGACACAATGAGGCTATTACAAAAGCATCGTACCAAGTATGTAACATTCTGGCAAAACGTATGAAACCCTTTACTGATGCTGAATTAATAAAAAAATGTATGATAACTGTTTCTGAAACGTTGTTTAAAAATTTTTCAAATAGTAAACAAATAACGGCAGAAGTGAAAAAGCTGACGCTTTCGGAATCCACCGGTCGCCGCCGCGTTGAAGATATTTCGAAAAATTTGTTTGAGGCAGTAATAGAAAAACTGAAAAACTGCAAATACTTCAGTCTTGCTTGTGATTCCAGTACGGATATAACATCTATGGCTCAGTGCTCCTTATTGGTTCGGTACTGCACAATGAATGGAATTATAGAAGAAGCTTTCTTAGCAATAATTATCATGAAGGGTCATACGAGAGGTTGTGATTTTATGAATGTTCTCAAAGAATTTATGGAAAAATACAGAATACCTGTAAGTAAGTTGATATTAGTGTGTACTGATGGTTGTCCGTCAATGGTGGGAGCAAGGAATGGTTTGATTGCTTTAATGAAAAAGGAATGGAATTTACCTAATTTGTTGCCCATTCATTGCTTGCTGCCTCAAGAAACTTTGGCATGTAAAATTTCTAATGACAAATTGAAAGATGTGATGAATATGATTATAAACATGATAAATTTTATTCGCGCGCGCGAACTTAATCATCGACAATTCAAAGACCTTCTTAAAGAATTACAATCTAATTATGGCGATGTTATTTTACATACGGCCGTGAAATGGTTAAGCAAAGAAAAAGTATTAAAACGGTTCTTTCATTTGAAACACGAAATAATACTTTCTTTACAACAAAGTGGTAGAGAATACCCTCAACTAGAGCAAAATGAATGGTGGGCACTTGCGGTTTTTTTAACGATTTTACTAAGAAATTCAATAGTCTGAATTTAGATATGCTAAGACCTAACAAAATAATTGGACAAATGACAAATAAAGTGTTCGCATTTAAAGCTAAACTGCACTTATACATAAATGAGCTCGAAGCACGAGATTTTTCAAATTTTCCAACTGTTGCTGCTCTGCAATCCGAAGTTTCTAATCCAGACAGCATTATTTATGAAGATATGATAACCTATTTGAAACAATATCTGTTAGAAATTCAAAATAGATTTTCTGATGTGAGAAAAATTAAGAACTGTTTTCTACTTGTAGAAAACCCATGGCACGTTGAAAACGAAGATATGATATTATTCTGCCAGTTTGGATTTTCTAAAACACAGTTAATGAATGAAATCATTGAACTAAAGTACGACACACAGCTCAAAGCTAATTTTATCGAACACCGTGAAAAGCAGGAGTACATTGAATTTTGGAAAAATTTACCTAACAACTATAGATGTTTACAAGACTGCGCACAATTTGTTTTAACTATATTTTCTTCGACTTATCTCTGTGAGGCTTCATTTTTGAAAATGAGCTTCTTGAAAAACAAATACCGCAATCGTCTTTCTACTCATTTAGAAGACACGATGAGGATTGCATGTAGCCCCAAAGATGCCGATATACAAGCAATAATTAAAAAAGTTTAACACCATAATTCTTCAATTATAAATACATAGCGTCCTATAAAAACATCATTTTTTTCTTACTGCATTAAATATTTTAATATACGAGTATTTTTTTATTTTCTTAAAGGCGAAATAAATAACGAAATGAACCGAACATGTATTAGTAGGCAAACGCCCTTACTCTACGGCCCGGTGCTGATACCCTGTGTGGCCCTTGGCCAGAAAAGTGTGACGACAACTGTGCTAAAGAGAAGGCATGGGGATGTTTAGCCGACCAGTTTTCGAAAAACGTTGGGAAGCAAACTAGTGTTGGACAGTTAAAAAAGCTATTGAACAATATGCAGTCAAGAAAAAAACCGATATCAACGCAACTGAAAATAAACCAATAACATTGTTGTCATGGGAGGCAGATTTCCTTAAAATTTGCGATTCAAACGAGAACCCAGTTTATTGGAAAATACCTGGAGCTTCATGCGTTGAATTGGGAGCAGTTCTACGTCGCATTGCCTGAACTCAATGAGGAGAATGAGAATAGGCAAGACGAAGATGACCCAGTTGACATGTTAGCATCAAACCAGCCCATCACAACAGTGACTTGCAAACGTAAGAGCGATGCAACGAAGTTGAAAAAAAAAAAGAAACTGAAATTCTCAGCTGAAACTGAAGAGACGTCAAAGTTGACAACTGGTGAGCTGCAGCGTTTATTATTACTTGCACAAATAAAGCTAACGAGACTTCAGGCTGAACGTGAACAACTGATGATAACGGAGTTGAACCTACATAAACAAAATAGTCCATGAGTTTGAGAGTGAGAAACCAATCTACAGAGTACATATCACTTGCACTCAAGCGCATAGATAACGCTGTCGCGCTTCCACTTACAGGATAACTTTAATGCGTCTGGGGGGTGATTGGCCCTAAGGGTTGGTCTGGCTGCATACAAAAGGTATTAAAATACTACTATGAATATCATATATAAAAATTGGAGGTTAGAAAATAAGAAAGAAATGTTTTATGTAAATTTAAAGCGTCTGGCGGGAGTTACCGCCCACAAGAGATGTCTGGCCATATTGGATTATGGTTTCGTACAATATTTTGTAAAACATATCCAAAAACCAGCTGTTAGAATTTAAGGAAAGTAAGCCATATTTTTATGTACCTTTCTTACCTGTTACCTGTAAAAGAGCCTGGTAATCAAGCTAGCGGGTATGCATAGGTGCTTAAGCATACATTACCCCACACATTTCTCATAGTTTTAAGAGTTAGAAAATAAGGAAGGTCTGGTGGCCCCGGGAATTCAGTCTACTCGTTTTTATTCACACCGCCCAGTGCAGTGTCCTGCATCATAAAGGGGTTACCAAATGAGCTGAAGGCGAATGCAGCAGCAGTTGGGTGTAGTTCACCGGAAGATCTGTATCGATCCTTTCTGGCGGGATTAGAATCATATAAAGGCGAATGCGGCGCCAATAGAATGGTTCGATCTCGCATAACGGTGACGGATAATCTTAGCAGAGATTGTCCCTTACCTGTGATGGAGCGATGTCATCGTTGTGGCGAAAGAGAGCATTTTAGGAATCAATGTCCCAAAAGGCGTGCTACAGGACCGGTTCGAGGAGAGGCGAGTACTAGCACGACTAAGAGGCTGATTCTGTAACTTTTCGTTTACGAACGAAATCGTTAGTTAACGATTGGTACTGTCAACGAAGATTTGTGAAAAGGTGATTCTCTATCTCATTCGTTAAGCCTAGTTTATTCGTTACGAAACATTTACGTTTTGAGCGATTATAGTATGTTGATAGAATTGCTTGACATTACATTGATGCCGAATTTATCATTCTTACTTATTTTGTCTTGATTTACTACTAACAATAGTTTAAATTTTGAAAGAAACATATTGTATAGAGTTTGCATAAATATTTTATTAACTAAGTTTTAAAAGGCAGAATACTTCACTGTGAGTAGTAAATGATAATTGTTGATTACTTTAATATTTCCCTTCTGGAAAATTAAAATTATAAACTTGGATATACGTCAACGTTATGTTTTATGGAATTCGGTACTTTTCGCAGATATATTCGTCTGATATTTGTAAAGGATATGATTTGTAGTGTTTAATGATGGATAAGGGGAAAAAAGAGGTGGCAAAACAACTAGACAAGAGTACGAAATATATTTAAACAAACTAGAAAATAATAGATTTTTTCGAGAAAATAAATTTACTGATGAAGATCCAGATATAATTAAGAACAGTTGGGAGCAGCTTGTAGTAAAATTAAGTTGCAGTGGCATTTTTTATTATTCTAGACGTTTTCGGACTAAAAGTTTTAAACAAGAAAAAAAGGACAGAAATATTTCAGCATCAGCACAGCAGATTTGTAATATAGGTGATCCAGAAAAGCCATTAGCGGACTTAGTAGAAGAAAGACTATCATATTTAACTGGTGAAGTAGTTATAAAAGGAATGGAAGGAGTAGAGGGTGTAGGTCTCGAAATAAAAGCAAATAATGTTGAAGTAAAAAACATGCCCCCAACGTCAGGCCAACAGAAGAGACAAAAAAGGACGGATTTGGAGGAAGATGTTATTTGTAAAAAACAAAGAAAAATACAACATTACAAACTGCTCTGAACCAGTTGTCATCAGAAGGAAGTGAAATGAAAAAAATAATAAAATACGAGAAAAAATTAGAATTAAAATATAACATTATTTTTGAAAATAATCACTGTTAAATATTGTTTATTAATTTTGTGTTCTTTATTATTTTTTTCTCAGTTGCACAATATCAATTCCTGAAAACAGCTTAGGCTTTTTCCTTAACGAAACTCAACGAGAGCTGTTTGACATTTGTTAGTGTACGACCAGATTGTAACGAAAGTATCCTTAGTAAACGGTGACCATCGAGATACAGAATAAGGACGTTCGTTCATGAACGATATTCGTTAGTTAACTGAGTCGTTAAGAGTTACAGAATCACCCCCTAAGAGTACTGGAGAGGTGAGTCTTTCAGTAAATGCTAGTGATAAATCTTTTAGGCATTGGGTGTATATCAATGGCGAGCGTATCTAGGCGTATTTAGACACATGGTGTCAACAAAATTTGATACAAAAAGCTGTAGCAGAAAAACTGGAACTTCAACTATCGATGGAAGGTGCTGATCAACCATTCTCTGGTTTTGGTTGGGGTATTGCTTGGAGCCAATGCAAAGTAAACTTTGTTATGACATAGACGAAGTGTCAGTTCAATACCCAGGCGTTGGTAACGGACTTTGACGTGGGCGCAGTTAATTTCTAAAAAACACTGTTGGCTACAGTACAAAATATGACATGGCGCTAAAAACATTTTAATGTTGATTTTATGTTGCAGATTTTTCAAAAAGGCAAACACCCTCATCTGTAATTAAGTCGTTAAAATTAAGTGCTAGGCAATTAACCCCCAATTAAATCAAATTGTGAAAAGTCGTAAGCCAATTAAACCGTACGCATAAAAACATACAAAAATAAATGTTTAATAAAAAGATTATTCCAGGCACGTCAGTTTAACGAGAAACATTTAAAAATAATGAATTTATATGAAATGAATTCAACAGCAGAAATGTGTTTCAAATGTTAGACACGTTTAGCTAGCCAATCCAAATAAGCACGACGATTTACTTTGGAAAAAAATTACTGGCACCAACATTTTTTAAACTATAACCACCTTTTTCTAGATGTTGAAGGCTCACCAGGGGTTATCAGATTACGAACGACACTCAGAGAGAACGAGTCGTGGATCGGGGGATCAATTGGGACAATATTGAAGAAAAAGAAATATTTAGAGACAAACCAAAATTATTGTAAACGAAAATGGGTAAAGGGCACCACTTATCTTTTTAGAAATAAATAGGAGAAAAGATAAGTAACCAATTTAGTAAGAAATCTGTTAAATTAAAAACAGTTAGGGAACACACTTTATTTATTCAAAAATGATCAGAAATGTCAAATATTCAAGACTTATCTTATAGGTCTCAAAATTTTTTTAATCCTATATTTAATATTCTTAATATTTAATTTATATTATTTTTTATAAAATTAAAGTCATTTACTAATAAAAATTATTATTCTGAACGGAAAGGTCAAAAATATAAAACAACTCAAATATTTAAGCAACAAAATATCAAAAGAATGTATTTAATAAATAATCAAGCAACTATCGTGAACCATAATTATATCAGTGTTGATATGTGCGAAAATAAGTTGCTCCCGTATGAATGGCTTAACAAAAAAAAATTATATCAGTGCAATCTAGAAAAAATCATCTATACAAAGAACATTGATTTGAAATTGTAAGTTAATAAAATATTGCATAAATTTCGAAAGTTAGTCTTACCTACAATAATAAAGTAGCAAAAAACCTAAGATATAAAACCGAAAGAACTGGTCTTTAAAAGCAGAACCAGTAGCGTGACCTGAATTTATATCTAGGGTATTAGGGCTGAATATTAATTTAAAATAAAATGGAATTAGAATGTATAAAATGCAAAATAAAAACAACAGTAAGAGATTCCAAAAACCCCATTTTTGCTTGCGATTTATGCAGAAACTACATTTGTGCTGATTGCTCGCAATTATCAGGCTCCGAAATAAAATGTATGCCCCTTCAGAAGCGATACCTCAAATTCCAGAGTCCTGGTGAATTCATAACTATTTTAATCCCTAATCCTAGTTACAGGCCAATTCGTAACCCTACTGGTCTAGGTAGTTTTTATGACCTCCTTTTCAGCTGGTTAATTCATAACTTTACGACATGATTGGGATTTTAATTCTAAGAAGGATTGCTTACAAATTTTGTGTATTTCCCTAATACTGGAATGGTATTAAAAGGAAATATTTTTTAAATTTTTATATATTCATTCATTTTATTTCTAACCATGAACATGAAAGAAGTTTTGGAGGTCGATTTTATAACAAGTGAACGAGGGATAAAAATTTTAGTTGTTAATAATTTTAAGTTTTACTTAACCTTCCGCCACTGCCGCGCGGACTCAGACTCCGAAGCTCCCGAGAATTCCAGATTATTTGGAATTCCCCCACTACCTGACCATCTCTGTCTCAGTAATCCTCAAGCGGCATTCCTCGAATATCAGTGTGTTGCCGGGTGCGCAAAGGTGTGTTACGTTACGAATTATAGGCTTTTGCGGAGTGACAGTCCCACGGCAGTAACGCATTCTAATTTCAACATTCAGATTTTTAGTTGCATTTTTGACTAGAAGAAAGGTATTCTACAATTGTTTTTTTTAGTTTTTGAAGTTTTAAAGTTTATTAAAATTTTACAGATGGGTAGCTACGAGAAGGAATTAGAAAGGTTAAACAAACTCATGTTAGAGTGTTTAGAAGAGGAATCAGAAGAAGAGAAAGTAGATGATTCGGACGACGATTTGGAAGAAGATAACATAGAAGTACAGGAAGATAACTCAGACACAGAACAGGAAATATCCGATACTGAAATAGAACCAACGGCTAATCTTCCATGCTTTCTTGGGAAAGACAAAAAAATAAAATGGTCAAAATGTGCCCCTCCTTCGTCCAGAACACGTGCAGAGAATTTGATAATTCATCTCCCGGGACCAAAAATGGCTGTACGAGGCTTGAAGTCTGCTATAAATATATGGAAGTATTTCTTTGATTTGGAGATTATAGAACAAATTGTCCGCTATACTAACCAACATATCGACAAGCAAAGACCCAAGTTTGGCGACAGATTGTTGCGAGAGCCAGGCACAAATCTTTCTGAGATGCATTGTTTTATTGGACTGCTATATATAGCTGGCGTGTTAAAGTCTGGTCGGGTCAACATTGATGAGTTATGGAATAACGATGGAACTGGAGTAGAAATTTTTCGAATTGGTATGTCAAAATTTCGTTTTTCTTTCCTACTACAGCATTTGCGATTCGACGATATGGATACCAGAAAGGAAAAACACAAAGTTAATAAATTGGCCCCAATTAGATCTATATTTGATTTGTTCGTTGAAAAATGCAAATCTGCGTATACGCCTTTTGAGAATGTCACTATAGATGAAAAGTTGGAGGCATTTCGCGGGAGATGTGGCTTTCGCGTATACATTCCGAGTAAGCCTAACAAGTATGGCCTAAAAGTATATGCACTGGTGGATTCTAAAACATACTACGCTTGTAATTTGGAAGTATATGTGGGATCTCAACCCCCAGGACTATATGTTCAGGATACTTCTGCTTCAGCCGTTGTTGAAAGACTTGTTGAACCGCTTAGAAATTCAAAAAGAAACTTGACCTATGATAACTGGTTCACGAGCATTCCGTTAGTACGCAATTTATATTCGAATTATAAACTTACTTTTTTGGGAACGATCAGAAAAAATAAGCGGGAAATCCCCTTAGAACTTTCGAACCCAGTCAAAAGGCCACTTGGGACAAGTATGTTCGCCTTCGAAAACATAATGACATTGGTTTCATATATCCCGAAAAAAAAAACAAAAACGAACTGCTAGTTTCAAGTCTACACCACGACGACCGAATTGATGGAGCCACGGGAAAACCCGAGATAATAATCGACTACAACAGCACCAAGGGTGGCGTAGACACACTAGATAAGATGTGTGCAGCTTACGATTGCGCCAGGAATACCAGACGTTGGCCGATGGTGATTTTTTATTCAATGTTGAACATTGCAGGAATTAATTCTATGGTGTTGTTTTCCTTGCAAAATCCAGGCAAAAACATGCGTCGTCGTAAATTTTTACATATGCTTGCTTCGGAGCTAGTAGAAGATCATATCCGTAATCGTGGATTACAGGTCAATATTCCAAAAAGCATAAGACTTAGAATTTCAGAAATGTTTGGAACACCCGAGGGATTACCACAACCTCCAGCTGCAGATCCGGTAAATGTGAGAGGAAGGTGCGAATACTGTGACAGAAGAAAGAACAGGCCGACACGATTCTCATGTAAAACATGTGGAAAGTTTATCTGTTTGGAACATGTTACTTGCGTATGTGCAGATTGCTATTTACATTAAAATTACATGTTAATGATATAGATAGGTATTTTTAAATTAATTTTATGTATTCCATAACGAGTTTTCTGCATTATTTCTTTCTTTTGTTTTGTATTCAAACATTTTATTTGTTTCGAGTTTTATAAATTTTCTCAATTATTCAAAATAAAGAATTTTTGGTACTTCTTGTGTTTTTGATAAAAACAATTAACTTTTGACAAATTTTGACAAAACAAAAAAATTTTTGAGGCCCATTTTGGAGTGCGGACTCTCAGTCCGGCGGCAGTGATCGGTAACAAAATCGTTACGGCAGTGCCGAAAGGTTAAAAAAAGTGTTAAAGAGTGGACGACAATTACGTCCCTTAGTATTGAAAGGGCGGGAGTCCATTTTCACAGTAAAAGTAGGTATGCAGCCAATAATACAGTATAAAACCTTCTCTTTTCAATGGTGATTAAAAGCTGGTTGTCCAGATAATATTACTAAAATTGGTAGTCGGATGTCCAATATGATATTTGTGACAAAAAGCCTTATGTGGGACATCGGTCTTTTTTTGCAAGAAACGCTGATTTTTAAAAATCTCTGTGGACAACCGCCTTTTAGAACAGAACACTGCTTTGAGAAATTGGACAACCGCCTGTCAGGCTGTGTCAAAATTGAGGTTATGAGCTAATGTTTTTGAATAATATAAAGTAAGTCTTTTCTTTATCGGGATTAATGTGAAATGAAAAAGTATCAGAAATGTCTGAATCAAGAGCTACGAAGATGGTAAAAATGTCATTACAAGGAAACAATGAGGGTAAGTAAATTTTTTTCTGTGTACTCTGAAAATCTTTAAAATGTTGTACCTAACTTTTCTACAGATTAAACTTAAAGTAAGCAATTGTTATAAAGTGTAATGTCTTGCAGACATTCAACCTACTCTTCTATGCCCGATAACAAAATCTAATTTTTTAATTAAACGGTAAGGAGTATTGCAATAATTCAAGCAATTTTATTTTTCAGACATTCCTGATCTTCACTCTACTTATGCGACTAAATGTGATTTATCTAATGAACACAACTATGTTTCTGTTCATGAGAAAAATAAAACTTACTGCCAGTTAAGGCCTGTTATGCTTAATGATGCTAAAAATGAAAATTTTACCATGGTTGAGCAAACTGAAAGTGAAAACATATTTGATGAACCTTCTTGTAGTAGATATTCTGACAACTCTGTGGATGACATAATATATGAACCAGATGATAGCAGTATAAGTAATGATTGCGAGGAAGATACAACTATTACATCTGTCCAAGAAAATTATTACAGTGAGGTGCTTTCTGAAAAACTGAACATGGATAACAGTATTGAAGTAAACAAGGGGGACAAAACAGAAACAGTTAAGAAAACCAGAAAGAGAAAGCAGAAGCCTTCAACTTGGAAACGTAACGTAGCAAAGGAGAAAAGACGATTAGGAGAGGAATATCTAGGTTATAAAAATAAAGTGAAAAAAAGCTAGAGAAATAGGTCCCTCGTGCAATATATTGTGTAGGTTTAAATGCACTGTTAATATAAAGGATGATGCTAGAACAAAAATATTTAATAGTTTTCTGGAAAAGAAAGACAGACTAGGACCAAAGAAGACAATTTATTGCCCAAGCAGTTGATGTGGCAACTGTTAGCAGAAGACGTCCAAGAAATAACAATCAAAACGACCAAAGACAATATTCTTACACTTACACTCTCCTCTCAAATGGATTAAAAGCAAGGGTGTGCAAGTCATTTTTTTTAAGTACACTTGTCATCTCTGAGAAGATAGTCAAGACTTCCATAAAGAAGAAAATTGATGATGCGGCTGGATTGGTAATCAACCACTATGTATCTAACCACCAAATTTCACAAGATGCAAAACAATTGGTTATTGAACATATAAATTGTTTTCCAAAAATTGAAAGTCATTATTGTCGCAATAGGTCGGGGAGAGAATATTTAAATCCAGAACTGAACGTAACAATAATGTACAAGTTATATTTAGAATGGATTAATGAGAAGAATCATGTAAAAGAACTTATCGATAAGATGAGTATGTACCGGGAAATTTTTTCAACCGAGTTCAACCTTCACTTCAAGCCCCTAACATTGATACATGTAATACTTGTGACAGTTTTGAAAATAAGCGAAAAGAGGCAGATACTAATTCAGTTGAAGAAATTAAGAAGAAAAAGGCAGATGGACGATGCAGAAAACAGATACAAGTTAAAAAGGCAGGATAAAATAAGATGTAAGCAGAATTTAAAAGAAGTCGTAGCAATGATGGATTTGCAAAAATGCCTCCCCACACCTATGTTAAGTAATGGAAAATCGTTTTATTTGAAGCAGTTATGGACATTTAATTTTACTATCTATAATGACACAACTGCCGAAGGTTCATGCTTTATATGGGACGAGTCTATTGCAAAAAGAGGTCGCAATGAGATAGCTTCCGCAGTAATAATGTGGTTAAGAAATTTACCTTCTACAACAAAAGAGGTAACTTTTTGGTCAGACAACTGCTCTGGCCAAAACCGTAATTTTTTTTTATTTTGTATGTATATGTCCAAAATACCTCAGTACTTAGAATTCATCACAAATATTTACTGAAGGGGCATACTCACAACGAAGCAGATACAATACATGAACTTATTGAGAGGAAGAAGAAAAGATTGCCAACTATGAGTATTTCGGTGCCCCATGAATGGGCCCAGTTTATTAAGACCTGCAGTTCTATAAAACCACTTATTGTTTATGAGATGAAAACAAGTGACTTTTTCCACTTTGAAAAAATGGGCAAAGAATCAACAAGTCCATTTGTCAATAGGAAGCGGAACACTGACAATGAGCCATTTCTATCATCTAAAATCGTGCACTTAAAAGTCGAAAGAGACCACCCTGGATTTATGTTTTATAAAACAACATTTTCCCAAGAAAATTTTAAATCTGTCAATTTTAAAAGAAAAATGAGAAGTTCTCTTGATGATCTCCTACCAAAGATATTGGACCGAATAAATAACAAAAAATCAATTCCAATTGATAGTTCAAAATATAACCACTTAATAGAATTGCTAGAATGGGTACCTTCTATTTACCACTCCTTCTATACATCTTTAAAAACAACAAAAAATAAAGGGGATGTTACCTAAGACAATTCTTCATGTTCCAAAGATGGTTAACTTTTTTTTGCAAAGCATAATATTTTTTAAATTTAGGTCTTATATTCTTAAGTTGTTAAGATCCTGTTGAAGTTTTTTTTTCTAATAAAAGTACATATATTAAAAGGTCTGTTGGCCTGTTTTTTTAGCATAGAACAAAAAAGGTGCTGTAGTCCTAAATTGTTTATGATTACAAACCAAAACAACTTAATGGCAATTATGTTACTGTACACTATAATACAAATCATGCTTTACCACTTTCTATAAAAATATAAAGCTGCAACTTCATTTGATAAATTTAAAGGCATTTTAATTCATGGTCCACAATTCAATAGCACTAATTTTAATCTACTGTAAAACAAAGCGAAAGTGACTTTCAATTCTAAGTAACAGGTATTGTTCTGTTTCTACTTGTAAGGCGAAATGTTACACTGAAGGCAAGTTTTTGAAGTAAAACTTCTTTAGCGAGACTAGGAGTAAAAAAGTTATCCTAACGGACGTGACGTCATTCTAATAACAGAAACCGGAAACAAAACCTAATACTGACACGATTTTGCATGGGCGCCGGCAGCAGGGTGCAAGAGGGTGCGCTTGCACCCCCCTTCTATGAAAGAAAATACCTGAATTTACCAGAACATTATATATTTTTTTAATTTTTTTATTAAATTATTGTTTGAATAAAAACTAAAGGCGTCGCGGTTGCTGTCCAAATCATTCTACATTCTATATATATATTAGATCATAATAGTGTGTAGATGCAGATGCACCCCCTGAAAATAATCCTTGCGGCGCTCATGCGATTTTGCCTCCTATATTAAATAAAATTAAATCTGTAATTGTATGAATTGACAGCTGATCATCTTGTCAATCGAAATACATTGCTTATATATAAATAGTTTTTTGTGTATAAAGTGTTTGTATTAAATATGAATAAACAATGTGGATTTATTAATGAAGAAAGTGATGAAAAAATATTGATTGAAAATGAGTGAATAGGTAGGTACTCTATATGCATAAATTTTATTTTTGGTGTGTAATTACACTATTTATACCTAATTATTTATACCTATTATTTATACCTAGCTATTTTCGTTTTATAGACTTAAAGAGCTAAAAAGAAAAAGAAATTGTGAACGTCAAAGGGGATATTATAAGCGCCAGAAAGATTTGAAGAAAAATGACAAAAATGAAAAAATGACGAGACAGCCACATTCATTATGATTTGATTAAGTAAGTTTATATACATACATACATATTATGATAGTAAATAATTGTTTATACGGAATCTTTACGTTGAGTAAAGAAGCATGTTGCACGTTTTTGTTCATAAAATAATAATATTCAAAATATTTTAACACTTTCTTATACTTATTTTAGGTTTGGTTAGGTAGCCATAAAGGCCATAAAACCACTAGTCAAGATGGCTGATCTTTTACCACCAATAACAGATCCTTCGTAGACGTGAAGGAAACAAACTTAACTCAGGATTTTAAATTTTATGGAATATGCTATAAAATGCTACAAAATGAAATGGTTATCTAACTATCGAAGGCTTTTGTGTTGTGATGTATTACAATAAGGTAGATACAGCTACAAAATCACACATTCTAAACGTAATGTGTGTATATTTTTAATATTGTTTACCTATTATTGAAGCAAAACTTCTTTAGGCACGACTAGGGGTAGATTCTAACGGAAGATTCTGATGGAAGTAACTGTATAATTTCAGCTATGGGAGGAGTTTAAATTTCCGAAATTTATTTATGAAATTTTCAAACGGTTTCAAATACATTAATGGTATTTATAGACTAAAATCTATGTTTCACTTTTTAGTTATCATAAACCTATTATTTCATATATAAAAAAAATAATGATAACTTTCAAATTCCTATTTCTAATGAATAATATAAATATAACATCTCATTTTTTTTGTAAAGTATATAGGCAATAAATATGATTGAATTGTAATTAAATATTTATTTTCCGATACGTACGTCAACAAGTTTTACTTCAATCGCACGTAAAGGTTACACGCACACTCTTTTTTTTACATAAATTTTTCTTAGTGAAATTAAAACACAAAATCATTTCTTATAAATTTTATCCAAAGGTTTTGGTCAGTTACGCAATTTTAAATAATTACTTATTTAAAAATTTTATCCAAAAAAAGTTATCCACTATGACTTTAAAAAATAAAAATTGAAACAAAATATTTTTAAAAATAATTTTTAGGAACTTATGATTGCCAAACCTTTTTTTAAATATATAGGTACCCCAAAAAAAGTTGGCATAGAACTATAATAATTGCCAATATTTCTTAAATGCTCCTAATTGCTTATCAATTGCTCAATCATAATCTGCAATTGCTCACATTATTAATTAATTATTTAATTAGTTACTAACAAATGAAAATACAAATCATTTTTTCTCAAATACGCGAAGAGCATTCAACTTTTCTAATAAATCTTTTCTTTAATAAATTGCTCACAATTTGCTCAATTATAATATGCAATTGCTCACATTATTAATTAATTATTTAAGTAGTTATTAACAAATGAAAATACAAATCATTTTTTCTCAATTACGGGAAGAGTTCAACTTCAAATGATTAGGTATATGAGACCATGTTGCTTCTACATGGGTTATGCGTAGGTATTTAATTTATTTCTCTACCGATTCCAACATTTCAACTTTTTTTGGGTAAATATATATACTTAATACTAAAATACCTACTTTTTTGATTAATTTTTAATGTACCTACCTAAAAAAATAAATTTCTTTAATTTTAGGAAACACTAGCGACGTAGTTGATAAAAACTTAAACCACAATCATGAGCCAGATGAAAAAAATTGGGACGTCAGTCTGTTAGCAATGTGTGCAAACGGAAAGCAGTGGAAGATATATCTGAAAAGCCCTCAAAAATTATGAATAAAGAAATAGCAACTTCTTCTTATATAAATGAGTTGATCGTTCATGATTTGGAGTTAATACGACACAACATGTAACCGAAGCAGAAATAAAAATTTTCCTAAATTGCCAAAAACAACATCAGGGGTGCATGAAGCAATAAGTTTATTAAATTTGCAGACATATTTCATATGCCGGGAGATAAACTATCCGTTACTAATTTATATAAGGAAACAATTCAATTAAAACCTAATACTACACCGGTTTACGTTAAGCCCTATAGATTGGCACAAACACAGAAGGAAGAAATAAATAGACAAGTTGAGAAAATGTGTGAAGATGATATTATTGAAAGAGCTCAGAGTGAATGGTCTTCTCCGGTGATTTTGGTACCGAAAAAAACTGATTCATCTGAAAAGAAGCATAGGCTTGTGTTCGATTACAGATGGCTTAATCGCAGTTTGGTAGATACCAAATTTCCAATAGCAAATGTAACTGATATTTTAGATTCGCTGTCGGGAGCCCTATATTTTTCTCACTTGGATTTAAGTCAAGGTTATTATCAAGTCGAATTAGACGAAACCAGTAGAAAATTTACGGCTTTTATGACGGACCGAGGCCAGTGGCAGCTAAAAAGGCTTCCAATGGGTCTAAAAATTAGCCCTAGTGCATTTTCGAGGTTAATGACAGTTGGCATGGCAGGCCTTAACTATGATAAATGGACGACTTAATTGTATTCGGGAGAAATTTAAACGAACATAATAAGAATCTCTTGGATGTTTTTAACAGGCTACGAGAAGTCAACCTCAAGTTAAACCCTTGCAAATGTGAATTTCTAAAGAAGGAGATACTTTATTTAGGACACATTGTCATTGAAAAAGTTATATCCCCGGATCCTGATAAAATTAAAGCATTAAAAGAATATCCGGTTTCCAAAAATGCGGATGAAGTTAAACGGTTTGTAGCCTTTGCAAACTATTACCGAAAATTTATACCAAACATTGCGGAAATATCGGTACCACTAAATTAACTGTGTAGAAAGTATGCAAGATTTAAATGGACAAGTGAATGTTATGCAAGTTTTAAAAGCCTAAAAAATTCCCTTATAAATCATCCAGTCTTAGATTACCCCGACTTTTCAGAAGAGAACGAGTTTATTCAGCAAACGGACGCATCAAATTTTGCTATAGGTGCGGTGTTATCAAATAAAAATTCTAAACCGGTAACGTATACCAGCCGAAGTTTGAACAAAGCCGAAATTAATTATCCAATTATGCATAAAGAACTGTTGGCGATTTATTGGGCAGTACGGTATTTTCGTCCTTACTTAAATGGGCGACGGTTTAAAATAAGAACTGACCATAAACCATTGTTATATTTATTTAGTTTAGCTGACCCCTCAAGCCGATTAACTAAATTTAGATTAGGTTTGGAAGAATATGATTTTTATATAGAGTATGTAAAAGGTAGTGAAAATGTAACTGCCGACGCACTATCGAGAATAACTTTAACTTCGGACGAACTTAAAAACGTTAACAATAATATTGTAGCTGTTATGACGAGGAATCAGTGCAAAAAAGTAGAAGGAAGAAAAAGCGATACACCTGTTAGGCCTGATCAACCGAACATTGTAGAAATTTTAAAACTTCCAAAAAATTGTACTGAACTAGTCATAACAACATCAATAAAATTAAAATCACTCCAAAACCACGTGACTATAAGTGTAGGAAATTTTTTTTTCCTATCAGAACGCTCTACCTTGTTTTATTGTCAGAACACTACCCTATCAGCACTGACGCGAGACGAAGTGTTGAGGGATCTGGCTGAAATATGTAATAAAGCAAAAGTAGAAGAATTATTTATTTTAAAAGACGAACATAGTAAGAATTTTATAAAATGGTTAGGTAAAGGAATAAAAAGCATGTTATATTGGAGGGGCCCCCGTATAAATGTTATAAAAGGAGTTAAAAGAGTAGTAGATAATGACTAAAAACGAATTATACTAAATGATTTTCATTTGCTTCCCACTAGTGGTCACGCTGGTATAAATAGAATGATAAACAATATAAAAAAGTATTATTTTTGGTCAGGATTAGTTAGAGACGTTAGGGATTTTGTTAAAAAATGTGATAAGTGTCAGAAACAAAAACATTCTAATCATTACACACGGGAGCCGATGGTAATAACTTCAACGGCGAATTGCGCATTTCAAAAAGTATATTTAGATATTGTAGGTCCTTTACCAACAGACATTGAAGGGTTTTCGTATATTTTAACGCTGCAATGCAAAGTTACAAAATTTATAGAGTCATATCCTTTAAAGAACAAGGATGCAATATCTGTAGCAAAGGTTTTTGTGGAAAATTTTATCTTGCGATATGGAATTCCACAAAAAATCGCTACGGATAGAGGATCTGAGTTCATCTCTTCCACCATGAGCGAAGTATGCACTCTCTTAAGTATAAAACAAATTTTCTCAACGGCCTACCACCACGAAAGCATTGGTGCATTAGAGAATTCGCATAAAGTTTTAGGTGCATATTTAAGAATACAGACCGAAAATGTTAGTGACACTTGGAGTTCGTGGATTCCGTATTAGTGCTTTTCATATAACACGACAGTTCATAGTTTTTCTCGTTTTTTTGGCATTAATCTCACATTATTTATTTTAATTTTATATTTATAATTTTTTAATTTATCTTATATTTTATATTTTTTATATTTCTATATATATATTTATGTTGTATTTTTTGTATATCTTAATTCATATATTATTACTGTACTCTCAAACTGTATTTTACCCTATAAATGGGAAACTGTTGGGTAATAAAGGCTATTATTATTATTATTAAAATATACACCCTTTGAACTCGTTTTCGGGAGAGAGTGCAATATTCCACAAAATTTAACTAATGACATTGATCCTATTTATAACTTTGACAACTACCCCATCGAATTAAAATATAGGCTACAAAAAGCGAACGAAGACGCGAGAAGTAATTTATAAGAATCAAACATTAAGAGAAAAATAAATTATGACAAAAAAACCAATTTAGTTCATTATAAAAAAGGTGACTTAATCCTAGTAAAAAATGAAGCAGGAAATAAGATAACAAGTCCATGTTTTCAAGGTCCATACTTAGTAGTTAAGAAGGACAGCCCAAATGTAACCATAATTAAAGATAGGAAAGAAATTGTAATTCATAAAAATAGAACTAAGAAGTATTATCATTAGGTTAATTATTGTATTAGGTATACCTAGTAAAATTTGGGTTCATTTTCTTTCATCTATTTTCATATGTATTATTTATAACCATTTTTTAGTGATTTACTACGTTAAAAAAATTAGTAACTAAGTTTATTTGAATGTATGTCTAATGAGAATTAAGGATAAAAATAATTTTTATTAAAAAATAAATAAAAAATTATTTTAAAGCCGCGGGGGAGATGTAGTATGGCACTACCCTGTATATAAAAGATTTATATTTATAACCTTAATTAATTAATTGTTTATATTATTATAAGATTATTGGGAACGCCGACTAAGCAGAGTGAGTCGCGTGCAAATGCATGGGTAGGTAACCCAAAAAGTAAAGATTATTAATAAACTAAGTTAACTGAACACTTGTTTCATTATTGTTTTATTGTACTTAAGGGTGGCGAACTTCGAAAGTATTATTTTGGGCTGCGACTCAAACTTAAAATGTTTATCTGAAGCAGAAACGTTTTATATGGATGGCACTTTTATATATTGCCCTAAATTTTTCCATCCATTGTGTAATACGTGGACATTATATTCCCCTTATTTTTTGTCTATTGCCTAATAAGCAGTGTAATACTTATAAACTTGTTTTTACTAAATTGAATTCAATTTCAGAGAAAATAAATTTTTCTCTTCGTCCAAAGACAATTATTGTTGACTTCGAAATAGGTATACACGAAGCGATTAGGTCTGTTTAGCCAAGTGTACAAATTTTCGGATGCAGGTTTCACCTTGCGCAATCTTGGTTTCGCAAACTTCAAAACTTAGGTCTCTCAGTAGTATATAAAGAAAATTGTGAAAACGGTAAATGGTTACATGAAATTTTTAGTTTGTTATTTCTTCCTCCAGACAGAGTAAGCGATTGTTTTGTAGATGATTTTATGGCTACAATTCCCAATATAGCAGGATTTTATAAATTTGCAGATTATCTTGTAGAAAATTATATATGTGAAAATGCTATTTTTCCCCAAAAAATATGGACTTCCAACTCTTCATCGTTACACCTTACCACAAATCCTTGTGATTCTTTCCATTCTCACCTTTCTGATAGTTTTTATTTTCCACATCCAAATATACATGTATTTACTAACACCTTTTTATTATTTCAAACGAGAATTTATATTAAATTACAATGTATCGGAACCAGACCAATAATTAAAAACAAAAGGCAGTTAGATTTGCAGAAACCTACATTGAAAATCTTATACAAGATTATATAAAAGGCAATATTTCTGAATATAATTTTGTAAAGTCTGCAGCATACCGGTATAAACAAATAAAGTAATTTTTTTTATAAAACTGTAAATATTTAACTTTTGTTTGGATATCTGTTTTTTATTTTATTTTTCATTGTTTATAAAACTTGTAAAACTGTTTCTTTATTTTTCCATTAAATAATTTTTTTTATATTTTGTTTCATTTCACATTGTGTTAGGTAGGGACCTGCTTAAGGGAGACCCGCTTATCGCTTATTATATCTAAAATCCAATGGTTACGAATTATTCAACTGTCAAAAGTTATGAATTGGCCTGTTTATATTTTGCCGCAAGAAAGGATGCCATTAAAAGTTACGAATTGGCCCGAGCCCAAATTCCACAGTGCAAACTGCCGGGGCAATGAGGTTGTTGATCTACTGAAAAAAACAATATCTGACAAAGAAGAAATTATAGAAGATAAAATCAAAATAATCAAAATGCTTGAAGAAGAGATCAAAAATTTCAAACTACACAAAGTATTCCAACATGCCCAAATGTAGCATCGGGTGGACCCCATCCCTCTAAGCAGCAAACAAAAAATAATGTTCCACCTATTATAGTGATACCAATAAAGAAGCAAGATCCAAAAGTGACCAGGATGGAACTACAAAAAGCTGTTTAACCTAAAGAGATAAAGGCAGCAATAAACTCATTAGTAGAAACGTAAAATGGAAACCTTATCATAAAATGTAATACTGAAGGAGAAGCACAAAAATTGCTAGAAAAGACCCAAAACACCAAAGAATTAAAAAATAAATACACTTTTACTGTAGCACGTATGAGAAAACCCAGAATAAAAATAATTGCTAGTGACACTAAATACCAAATAAATGAAACTCATAGAAAACTGCTTAAAAAAATCAAAACGATCACCTAGGCCCAGAGGATGACATAAAAGTAACCTACCAGAAAAAAAATCGAAATGGAAAACTAATTATTTTTGCTGAATGTTCAGGAAGAAAATTTTTAAAACTTATGAATAAAAAAAAAATTCTTAGCTGCGAACGCTGTCCAGTTTATGAAGACTTAAATTTTCAAAAATGTAATAAATGTCACGCCTATGATCATAAGGAAAACAATTGTTCAAATAATCTATGTTGTTCTTTTTGTGGGGAGGATCATATTATAACAAGTTGCCCAAAGCAAGCCAAACAGTGTTGTTACTGCTTAAGAGCTGTACAAAAATACCATCTATCACATGATGTTAACCATGAAGCTTCAAGTACAGAGTGTCCCACATTTAAATTCTACGTACAAAGACTGAGAAACACCATAAATTACAATTATTCATAAATTATTTTAGTTGTAGACTCATTCATATTTGTTTTTTATGCTAAAATACCAATATTTTTCTTATTATTTATTTTTAAAGATTAATGGATATTGAAGAAGTAAATATTCTTGATAATTTAAAAGATGAGCTAAACTTAAAAAGAGAAATGAAATCTATTGATATAGATGAGTTTATCTTAATGAACAAGATAAAAACTGAAAATAAAGCTATATTAATCCAAATTATACATTTTAACAAATGTAGTGCTAGCAAACACTTTGATGATTTATTATTTTTTTTAGAAACGTGCAAATTAACTGAAGTAGATATTATAATTCTTAGTGAAACAAGGTATATTGATTCTAATGGGTGTTCCAATTTGAGGTTAATTTTTAAATTTGCCGCCATTTATATTTTTTGTACTAGAATATCATATGTTATTAAAACAGATGACAAGTAGAAATATTCCGGTTATTAAAAATGGAGAGATATACGATTGAGCAACGCCTGTTTATTCTTAAAAAATATTTTAAATTCGGTGAAAGTTGTGCAGAAGTTGGAAGAAAATTTCGTACAGAATATGGAAGAGAAAATTGTCCGTCAAATGTTACCATTGGAAAAATTGTTCAAAAATTTGTGGAAACTGGTTCGGTAAAAGATGAAAAAAGCAAAACATATCATCGTAGTGGACGTTCAGAACAAAATATTGCAGCTGTTAGTGCTAGTGTTGTTGAACAATCAAAAACATCAATTCGTCATCGTTCACAGCAATTGAACATTCCAAAAACCACTTTATTCAGAATTTTGCACAAAGATCTTCATTTAAAGGCTTACAAGATTCAGATAACGCAAGAAATAAAGCCAGTAGACTTTGGTTTACGTCGTCAGTTCGTTAATTGGGCCATACAACAGAAACTTGAAAATGTGAATTTTTTCAACAAAATCATCTTCAGCGATGAAGCACATTTTCAATTGGGTGGATTTGTTAACAAGCAAAATTGTCGGATCTGGGGCGAAGAAAATCCACGACAAATAATGGAAAAACCGATGCATCCACAAAAAGTAACTGTTTGGTGTGGTTTTTGGTCTGGTGGAGTAATTGGTCCATATTTTTTTGAGAATGAAGCTGGACAGGCTGTTACTGTAAATGGTGATCGATATCAAACGATGATTAATAACTTTTTGTGGGATGAATTGGACCATATTGATGTGCAGAATATGTGGTTTCAACAGGACGGTGCAACATCTCATTCAGCAACAAAAACAATCGATCTTTTGAAACAGAAATTTGGTAATCGAATAATTGCTCGAAGAGGAAACATTAATTGGCCGCCTAGATCTTGCGATATAACACCTCTAGATTTTTTCCTATGGGGCTATTTGAAAAAAAAGGTCTATGCCAACGATCCACAAACAATTGATGACCTAAAGGAGAATATTATTGACTGTATTCAAGCAATTCAACCGCAGTTATGCCAGAATGTTATCGAAAATTTTGGCAAAAGATTAGAAGCTTGCCGTACAGCAGCAGGTGGTCACTTACAAGATATCGTTTTTCATTACTAAACCGGAACAATTGTACTATCATTTGAAATAAAAGATTTGATAATTCTCAAATAATTTGTGTATTTTATTAAAAATTTAAAAATTAGCCTCAAATTGGAACACCCTTTACTAAGGACTTCAGTATACCGTGTTTCACACCTATTTTCAATAATAGCAACATAAATCAATGTGAATTATTATAAACTAGCTGACCCGGCGAACTTCGTACCGCCTTATCGTAGCAATGATGCACTACTTTATTTTGTATAGCTGACCTATCTTAGGTATGAGTACCTATTCAATTTGAACTGGAATCTGTAATATCCTCCATATAAAAATGAATCCATAATTCCCTGGTCTCGCTATACCTGAAATTGTTGGCGCATTAAAACGTCCAGCATGTTGTCCTGCAGGCGCCTTATCGGCTCTGATTACAATTTTGTGATTATCTGATGGCATGCGGTCTAATGCAGTTGTGAATAATGCAACTAATTCATTGTGTTGATGTAAAAATGTTTGAAGTTGTTCCACAATGGATCTTTTCACTGAGTTGTTGTTTGCGCAACGCTGATCGACTTCTCTTGCTGAATTGCCCATAAAATATATTTGCAAAAATTTATAGTCTTCATCAGGCACTGGCAATAAGGAACCTGTTAGATGATATATTTGACCCTGAATCTGCAAGAATATAAATATGTATATAGGTAATTGTATAGCAAATTGTACCACCATGTGGCTCTCAAAATACTGCCACAATACTTTACATCATTTCAAATTAAAACTACTTTAAACCTCGACATTGAACAGCCTTCCATGACAGCTTTAGGTAGTAGGCTTTACCAAGTATTGGAACACCTTGCTCATGCCACTATGAAATACAACATGTTATACAATGTTGCTGATTAAGTCATTGGATTATAGACTATTATTATGCATTTGACTTATTGTTTACAAAATAAACACATCACTGGCTCAACATATTTTGCACCAGCTACATGGTTGTAAAACTAAAAAAATTGTTTGTCATTATACTTAAGTACTTACTTTAAAAGTAGGCATAAAATTGTCTCGAATAACTTTTGTTGCCCCAAATGATGTCATTTGAAAGCAATTATTGTACTGCTGGATATGAGTCAAAAAATGATAAGAATCTGGGCCAATTCCAGAAACCAATGAATGTAGTGGCTCTGGTGGCGGTACCAATGGCGTCAATTTTACTTGGCCGCTGGCGCAACACAATCCAGGGGCTTCATTTTTAAATTTCAATGCCTTGCAATGTGGCCACACAATAATCATTAGTCCAATAGCAACAATTTGCTCTGAACTGTAATCAATTGCCACATTATAACTAAATGCAGCTCTGTAGGGATTAAACACAACATTTCTATCTTGATATAGATTCCGTTCAAGTTCATTTCGCGCTTCGCGTTGCTCATCAGTTTGATTTGCTCTTATATTTCTTTGACTTGCCGTATTTCGAGTTCTGCGGCCTAAGCTTGTACGTCTGGTTGGTGGCATTGTTAAAAACGAAAATCCAACTGAAAATAAAAAGCTCTCATACATTTTCTGTATAACCATGTATACCAAATTGTAGTATTGTGTAGTCACCAAAAGTTACTAAAAATCAATTTGAAGCTGTGAACTTACCGTGATTAACAAACACTTATTAGCAAACAAAAATCTTCTTAGTCTTTAAAACAAAACAAACTTTATCCAAAATATGGAGGGTAGAAGTAATCCAAAACTAAACTCGCGTAACGAATGTCAATGTCATTCACAGCCATAGACTATATTAAAAGAGCATCGTTTGTTTGGAAACGTGGTTACTTAATTAAATTAACCTGTGACATCACACGGTTAGGGGTTGATGTCACATTTAAGGTTTATTTAATTAAGTAACCACGTTTCCGAACAATTCTCTTTTAATATAGTCTATGGCTGTGAATGACATTGACATTCGTTACGCGCGTTTTTAAAAATATGCAAAATTAAATGTCTATTTTTCAATATTTCTGAGAGATTTTTTTAATATTTTCTTCCGTAATAACCTACTCCCAATAATAACAAATACAACACAAAAAGAATTAGTAAAATCGGTCCAGCCATTCACGCGTGATGCCATGACCAGAAAAAACGGGTTTCATTTTTATATATATAGATAGATAGATAATGCAAAAAGTCATTGCATTCTTAATGTATAATAATCCCTCATCAAAAGAGAGTCAACTAATTCACAAACACAGGCTCAGCTGAAGTTATTATTATAACTATACGTACATTAATAAGAAAAAGGGAAATAATTCAAAAATTCTAATTTTTAGCCTTAAAACTTGTATCTAACACTAAATCACTACAAGATAATTTTTCTCGAGTATAAATAAAGCAAACCATAACAACGAAACGCTCCTGCAGTATACTCAGGGACACAGAAAACAGTTTTTTGTCTGTTTTGGAAAAAGTGTTTTTTTGAGTTAATACCTCTTTAGATCTAGGTGTGCGATTTGATAGATAATCATCATTTTAAAAATATTGTGGAAGAACTACATTTTGAAAGTTATTATGGTACGTGTGCCAGTTTTTTTCAACCGTTTTTATTTTATTTAAATATTATTATTATCATTATCAACTAAAATAAATATTATTAGTTTATACTTTAATCAATGGTTTTTTGAAATACAAACTGTTAGCAATGTACAGTATGTCAAAGCGACTGGAAATAAGTCTGCAAACCAATTTGAGAAAATGTATTTGAAGTGTTAACGTTCATATAGAAAGAGGAAAGACATCAAGGTGGCCTAGAATATTTTATATATTTCAACGAGAAACTCTTACTAAATTAAGTACTATGACGTAATTGATATATAATATATTTAATCGATAAATTGCAAAATTTTAATTTTTAATTTTTTTTAGCATTTTTCCTAATATCTTAATTTTGGATGCAGTTTTGGACGACATATGCGACAAATATTTATCAGTTTTACCGAAAAAAATCGTCCCAAATCGACGTTCTGTTTGCGCTCGATGCAAGAAAAAGAACACGGGTTGGGACGGAACTACACAGTTTTGAAAATAAATCGAAAAAGCAAATTAAAGTTACAATAATAATAATGTTTATTTGTTTAAATACATAGTATAAATAGTTAAATAAAGAAATAATATGCGATAATAAACATGACGAAACTCACTGAAGCGGTGTAGGAACAGAATCCACGCCGCTTGTGTGTGAGTACATTAAAATTTATTAAGTACATAAAATATCCTCTGTAAGCAAAAACAAAAAGAAAGAAAAAGGAACATTTACAATACTACAACACATTACTTATATATGATACAGAAATTTGAGATTCATATTATGTATCTAATATATTTTACAAATTTAGTGATTGTAAAAGCGGATTTACACCAAACCGACAAAACAGCAACTCGAGTTGAAAAAAAACAAAACCGCAACTTTTTGCAGATTTTTTGAAGATTTGTCGGCAACTCAACAGTTGCTGTTGTGTTTTTCGTTTCCCGATCGATGTCGGTAAATTCAAAGAGTTGCTGCGTTTATTGCAACTTAGTCTGTTTGGTGTAAACGGGTGTGGTGTGTTATCTACTTGAGTTGCGGCGAGCTGTGTGCTTATGTCAACAGTAGCGGCAAGGTTATTTATTTATTTTCCTCAAAAAACAATAAGTATATAGTGTTAAATAATAAGGCAGTGCTGTGTTTACGTTTTAAGAACCTGGTAAGTAAAATAAAAATGTTAATTTAGTAGATAGAGCAATAATATTCAAAAATACTAACTAAATAAAGGACAAGTAATAAGTTTTTTATAATAAAACTATAGGATGTCCCGAAATTAACTTAAATAAGGGATGAATGATTTTGACAAACTTCTTTTCTTGTTATGTTTTGTAAATATTGGTCAAAAGGAACTTCAAAACAAACTGTATTTTTAAAACTAAGTGTTATTATTTAGATATTATAGAATGTCTCCTTAAAACCATTAAAGTTAATTTTGGGACCCTAATATAGTAGCTCTTCTCAAGTGCTTTTTTTCTAAATCTTTATTAGGTAAATAACTATAAACTATAATAAAATAACTTTTCATGGCTATGGAAATAAACGCAAACTTATCGTCTGCATCTGAGTGATCAAGTTTTAACTTGTTATACCTGATTATAAAGCCCGGTCCACACTATGTAACAAAACATGTTTTGCAGCAAAGTTATATAACTTGTTAGAGAAAAGGACATAAAATAGTTATAAAGTTTTGTTACATAACTTAACCTGGCTTTAAATAACGTTTTTTTTTTAAGAAAATGCTTGATGAACGTAATAAAAAGCAGTGGACAACTGAAGAAGTGAGTAACCTAATTGAATCATATAGGGCACATCCAAATTTATGGAATCCCAAAAACACAGGATACAAAAATCGTATTAAAAAAATGGATTCTGTAAAAGAAATTGCTGACTTTTTTAACACAAACTTCAACGAAGTTGAAAGAAAAATAAAAAACCTTATAACACAGTACCAGCGCGAAAGGCGAAATTATAAAAATATGAAAAAATCAGGAGCCGGTCAATAATTTAAACCCAAATGGTTTGGGTATAATTCAATGTTATTTTTAAGTGACAAAAACAAGCCCAGAAGA
Organism: Altica lythri; assembly: GCA_964028335.1. NCBI lineage: Eukaryota > Metazoa > Arthropoda > Insecta > Coleoptera > Chrysomelidae > Altica > Altica lythri. Next base: position 24,795,024 of record OZ034806.1, on the reverse strand, counting down.
GGCGTCGAAGCTGGTGGAGACTATTATGATGCGGTATCTATTTTTGTTGGTAACTCAGCGCAATTAACTAAGTTAGTGTACTGCAAAATAACGAAATAAGAAAACTAAATAATAACTGTAGTAACTAAATAATAACGATAAGTAAATAAAGTATACTAACTGACATAAAATTTAAAATTGGGAGTATTTTAGTTGCCAGGGAACTTACTCAGAAATAAAATATTCACTGTATTCATCTCTTATACACTTAGCTTTATGTAAAGATTTTCTTGGAACAAGCCTGAAGGGCAACATTGAATGGCTCTGTTCAGGCTCATTTCTCCATAATCCAGGTCTAACTGTACCAGAGTCTAAATCTTCTATGTCGAACGTTCCTGGTGGTGTATACCTATTTCTTGATTGTGCATTTCTCCTCCAGTAGTTTTGAAGAAGAACACAAGTTTGCACAATTTTTTCTACTTTATTAGGTTCTAGCAATATAGGTTTTCAAAAAATTCGAAATACAGATGCAAGTATACCAAACACGTTCTCAACTATTCTTCTGGCTCTGCTTAAACGATAGTTGAAAATTCGTTGCCTTGATTCCCGTTCTTGGTGACCAGAGTACGGTTTCATTACATTTGGTGATAATGGGAAAGCATCGTCTGCAACTAAAACGTATGGCACATATTTTTCTCTACCAGGAAGTGTTGAGTTTTCTGGGAATTTATGCTTTTGGTTTTCCCAGTACTTCGCAAACCCGCAATGTTTAAAAACTCCCCCGTCAGATATACGCCCCTGGCATCCAATGTAGGCATATATAAAATTGTAGTTTGCATCAACTACAGCAAATAGGACGATACTGAAAGTTCCTTTACAATTAAAGAACTCGCTACCACTATACCTGGGAGATTGAATGACTACATGTTTTCCATCCATACTCCCCAAACACATAGGAAAATTCCAGATTGTATTATAGTCAGTGGCGATTTTTTTTCCAGTCTTCTGGTCTTGCAGGGATCTAAAAAAAAGTTTTACGTTATAGTTACATTTTGATCCATTTTACCATTAATTAGGCATAAAAGTCATTATATTAAAAAAAACTATACATTTTTTAACTTATTCATTATTTTTAAATAATCATAGATACCCGATTGAATGTTGCCCAATTTTTAAAATTTTAACAATAAAAAATACTAATTGCTTTTGTATTTTAGGAGGAAGTTTCTTCTGATGAGGAAACTGGTGACGTAGAGCTCCAAATGGAGAGTAATAATAGTTTCACAGAGGAACCTGACCTAGATCAAACAATGGTAGAGAGCCATAATACTCTTGGTATAGAGAATCAAGAACAATTACCATCTACTTCAAAAAATAATGATAATAATTTTCCTGAAGTGGTAAAGGTACCCGTAAAAAAAAATAAAGTTATACCTCCAGCAGCAGAGAATAATTTACAACATCCTTTTGCTACTCCCAAAGTATCGCATCAAAAAAAGAAATTGAAAACAGGCAATGATACAAGTGGAAGTCAAAGTAATCAAATTTTTGAAATGATGAAGTCCATGTATGAAAAGAAGGATGAGACAGCAAAGCGTGATGAATTTCACGTATTTGGTGAAATGGTAGCACATAACTTACGGAACCTAAAATCAGAATATTCCAAAGTAATTGTAGAACAGCGTATTACCAGCCTATTATATGAAGCACGAATATCATGCAATTTTCCACAAAATTCAATGCAATATTTTACTACACCATTACCTTCTCCGTCTCCGCCTTCCCCTTATGCACGTACATCGTCATCAGCTTCAAGGTATGGATTAAATCCACAAAGTCAGCAGCAATATCAAACTGTTAACCCTACAAGTTATAATGATAACATGGATAATCTGACTATTTTGGAAAGTCAGCCACAATATCAAAATCCTAACCCTACAAGTTTTAATGATAATATGGAGAATACAAGTATTTTGGAAAGGGCTTTTACTTCAGCTATAAATGATAACAGTCAAAAAACACAATAATTAAGGCATTATTTCAACAAATCAATAATAAGTATGGTTAGATAGAATATATTTTTCTTTAATAATATTTTTTATTACCTTTCCTTTTTGTACCTTTTTGTGGTATTGATATTAATAAACAAGATTCTGTTATTATAAATTTTTTTTGAGGTAAAATGTAGGTATCTTTAGGTATTTTATATCTTTCTTTTAGTTCATGCATTTTTTTAGTAAATTATATACGTATACTAATTATTTACTTACCTTTACAAAATCACAGAGAACTTCACACAATGCATCGCATACTTCTGGAATAATTCTTGAGATTGCTGCAGTTGATATTTTGCATAAATACATTAGGCTTTGATAACTATCGCCAGTAGCAAGAAATCTGAGTGTTACTGCTAATTGATCTTTTATAGATATAGCATCTCTGTAGTTTGTGTTTTTTCTCCCAACTTTTCTACCAATTAAATTTATCAACTCTTCAAACTCGTGGCTTGACATTCTCAAAAAGTTGTGAAAAGAAGAACGTAATTCGCCATTTAACCTTATGTCGTCCTTTTGTAAATCCATTAACATCTTTCTAGCACCATCATATTTCATTCTTTTTAATAAAGATCTCACCCAATACCTGCGTGTCCGACGTTTTCTTTTTTTTTTCTAAATCACGTACCAACAGCCAACCGCACACGAGAAAAAAAAGCGTTCCTCGTCACTAATAACCATGTTAATTTTTATTAATAAATAATAAAAAATAATGAACACCCATCTACTTTCTGAATTGAACTAAACAAAACTGCAACTGTTTCTCTGATGTAAAACGACAGAAAACAAAAAGTCGACAGCAACTAATTTTTGTCTGTTTAGTGTGAACAGTTTTATCGTTAAAAACAGTTGAGTTTTTGTTTTTTAAAACAGCAACTCAACTAGTCGGTTTGGTGTAAAACCGCCATAAGAGAGATGTCACATCCGAGAAAAAATAACATAATTGGAGACAGTTAAATCCAGTGTTTTATTTGTCAAAGCCGAGTTAAAGAGAGAAAATCAAAAAAAAATTATTCACCAATTTTACAGAGTTTAGAGTAAAAAGCTTTTATAATATGTTTAAATAAATTATGGTTCTTCCACTAAAGGCTGGGCCTTGAAAGTGGATTTTAAAGTTTATTAAATTTATTGTTTTTACAGTTTAGCCGAAAACGGTGTTTTTTAAAGAACAATGCAGAAAACAAAACCTATTTTACTTAAAGAACTTAAAATAACATAAAATATATTACTTAAAGAAAATAATATAAGATAAGATTCGAAGATAGAAAACTCAACATACATATATAAAGAAAACATTTATTTATCTAATAATTTCGAATGATTTATGAACTTCAAGCCGAGGGATTTGTGAAAACCATTTGTAGAACTTGCTTTTAAATAATTTTAAGTCAAATTGTTTAATTTCAATAGGTATTGAGTTATATAGTTTCGGACCTAAATATTGATACGATCTTTGATAAAGCGTTTTTTCGGGTTTTGGTACCTTAGATGATATTTTTTTATGTCTAGTTTCATAATTATGGCTTATTGGCAATAAAATATGTCTATATTTGTGCTGTCTCATTATAATACTACAATAGAAAAGCTGTTTTATGTCCAATACTTTTGATTCCTCAAACAATTTATCTGTAGAGTAAGTATATAATGATGTAGATGAATATCAAGTGCACCTCCCCAGAGACTATGCCATATCGTAGGTGACTTACCACAAGAGCATGATAAAGTGTGATTAACTGAGAAGGAACGAGCAATTCCCTGAAAACTTTAAATCGGGGTAAAAGAGATTATAATTTTTTTGTTACCATTTTAGTATGCTTGTCCCATTTTAGATGTGAATCAATCATTAATCCTAGATATTTTATACTAGTCTCTTTTCGAATATGAACAATATCATTATCCTTAGAAATACTAAGATAGGTAAAGTCAGGCAAGTTACTCATACAAGGTGTGAAAGGAATGAAGTAAGTCTTGTCAAAGTTCACTGTCAATAGTTTGGATTTAAATAATTGTAATATATGTCCAAAATCGTCTTCTACTTTTAATTTTAGTTCCAACCAACTGTTGGCTTGGTAAAATATTGCCGTGTCATCAGCAAAACTAACCACACTCCCTTTAATATTTAAATTTAAGATGTCATTGACATAGACACTGAAAAGAATAGGGCCTAGTATGGTTCCTGAGGGACTCTATATTCAACTGTTAAGAAATTGCTTTTTGTTTCTCCTATTTGCACACACTGTTGCCGTTCGGTCAGATAACTTTCAAAGAGTTGGAGTGCTTTTCCTCTTATACCTACATTTTGCAAGGTTAGCAACAGCTGGGGATGACTAACTGTATCAAATGCTTTAGCAAGGTCTATAAAGATACACATTGATGGTTTGCTTTGATTCATAGCGTCATATATTTTCGTTGTTAAATGGACTAAAGCATCTTCAGTTGATTTTTTTTCGCGAAACCCAAATTGTTTATCAGATAGCAATTGATATTTTTCAAAGTAAGAAGTTAATCTTTTCTTTAAAATTTTTTCGAATATTGGAAATTAGTGATATTGGTCCATAATTAGTCACGTCCAAGCTATTTCCCTTTTTAAAAATTGGTTTAATAACAGCATTTTTTAGGCTTTTTGGAAAAGTACCTTGATCAATTGCTAAATTAATTAAGTAACTTAACACTACAGAAATTTCAGTTGCAACAGATTTTAGGGTTTCCGACCTAATGTTATCTATTCCTGGACTTTTCTTGTTTTTTAGATCTAATATTATATCTCTAACTTCTAAATTCGTAGTTGGGGCAAGGAATATTGAATTTGAGGATGGGAGAGTTACTTGTTGATTAAAATTTGCAGGTTTTGATATTTTAGAGGCAAATTTTTTCCCGATACTCGTAAAAAAATCATTAAATCTTTCCGCAATTGAAAACTCACAAGTCAATAATTCACCAGTTTCTGAATTAATTTTCGAAACTGTCTCATGTTTTTTTGTTTCATTGCAAATTTCTTTTACACACTCCCATAGTTTTTTGCTATCAGTTTTATTTTCTCCTATTTTTGCCTGATAGTAATTCTTTTTTGATATTTTAATTATTTCATTTAGTTTATTCCTAAATTTTTTATAAGTTTCTTTATTTATGTCTGTTGGGTTTTTTTGCATTTTATGGAAAAGTTTATTTTTTTCTTGAATAGAAGATAATAAACCATTAGTGATCCAATCTTTCTTTCCTGAAGTTTTTCTGTTCAGTTTTATTTTATTTGTAGAGTTATTTAAATAATTTTTAAACGTTTGTAAAAACTGACTTAATGAATTGTCTATGTTATTGTTGGAATAAACAGTTTCCCACTTTTCTACATTTAGTGTTTGTTTCAGTTTATGATAGTCAATGAAATATTTATAATATGTTTTACATATTTTTTTTTGTCTAATTTTAGAAAAGAAAATTTGTAGGATCGTTGGATTATGATCTGTAACTCGCATCCCTAAAACTATTGGTAGATATGTTAAATTACTGAGTTTAGTTCTAATAAAAATATGATCTAGACAATTTTTATATCGAGTTGATTTATTAATTACTGATATGAACCTATGAGATGACAAAGTATTTAAGTAATTTACACTATCTGTAGTATTTTCCAAGATATTTATATTTATGTCGCCGAGTATAACATCTATATTTGCATTATTTTCATATTCCGTTAAATATAAGTTAATATCATTTATAAAAGGAGTTATAGAGTCGGAAGGACTTCTATAAATGGCTGTTAGTTTAATTAGTTTATCCTTTTTTGTAATTGTTAATTGAATACTATTTATTTTTCCAATTAAACAGAATTTGTAATTGAAAGATAGATTTTCATTTATAAAAATCAATATGCCATCGTTTTGATTATTTTGGCCTTTGTTGTATATTTGTTTAAATCCATTTATTTTTAACATATTAGGTTCAGGTATTTGCCAAGTCTCGGTAAAGACTATACAATCAAAGTCATGTTTTAAAGATCGTATCAAAATTTTAAATTCGTCTAAATTTTTCCTCAAACTACTAGCATTAGAATGGAATAACCTTATATTTTCATTACTGTGAATTTCGCTTGTTTTTAAATCAATAAATTCTTTATATTCAGCTGAGCCCTCTATCTCGAATGTTTCAACTTCTTTTAATTCAAAATTTCTTACATAGTTATCCATTTGGTATAAAATATTATTTTAAATCTATAAGTTAAAATAATAAACAATTATTTATAATGAACTGCAAAGATAAGCAAAATTAAAGAAATACAAAAAGTAATGTTTTTAAAGTTTCATAATGTACATTAATTTCCTCTATATTATTAAACTCAATTATATCCCTTATGTAAGGATCCATTAATAAACAAAAAAAAAGAACTAATAATTCTTACTTCCTATCCTAGGCCTTAGGTTAAAGTATTCTTTATTAATTTTTTCTTTGCCCAGGTTCCTACTTGGTGTTTGGTTATTCACTACTTTCTGATTTTTCTGCTCTTCTCCAGCCTTATTTTGTTTCTTCTGGTTATTGTCCCCAATTAGGCCCTGACTTGTGCGTGGTCCTGTTTCTAGCGGCTGTATAATCTCTTGAAATATGGGATCTGAGTCTGGTTCCTTGATATTTGTGGGAGTTTGCGGGGCACTATTTTGCTTCTTTTTTTCTGTCGTCTACTCACTATGATTATGTGTTAAGTCGTTTACCGTATAAGCTATATTATCAACAAACAGCTTATTTCCCTTAATGTATGATTTTCCAGTAGTATTCGCCCTGGCCTGTTTTAAGTATCCTGATAGAATTTTGTTTTCTTCTCTTTGCAATGTTGTTAGATCATTTGCTAGGCGGATGTTTGTACCTTTTAACTTTAGATATGAAACAAATTCGATCTTAAGGGGACTTAAATTAGTTTTTCCAAGTCTGTAAAAATTATTAATATCACGGTTTTCCACTTCAACGTCCAGAAGGCTTTTTAATTTGTTTCGAATATCAGAAAGGTCTATGTTATTACTTTCTATCCCAAAGATTATTATATTATTCTTCTTTTCTCTTCTTTCAATACTCTCTATTTGTTCCACTACTTTGCTAGTTACGTTCTCTACCTCGTTTAGTCTTTTGAATAATCAATTTGTAATAATATTCTAGTTTCGCTTGCTGTGATGCAATTTTTTATTTCACTCTTGATATTCTCTACGTCCTGTTTCATATCATTCTTTAGGGTCCCAATGGCTTGAAGTATGTCTCTTTCATCATTTGCAAACATTATAAGTGTATAATTTAATATTTAACAAAACACTTAGTAACCTACTTTTAATAGGATCAAGGTCAATACTATTTAGAATCAGTATTCAGAGTGTTACTGTATTAATATTTCCAAATCAAAATAAAAAAAAACAATAACACTGAATGAAAATATTGTTATAAGGATTTATGGAACAAAAATAAACTGGTTAGTAGGTAGTTTCTAGCGGCTGTATAATCTCTTGAAATATGGGATCTGAGTCTGGTTCCTTGATATTTGTGGGAGTTTGCGGGGCACTATTTTGCTTCTTTTTTTCTGTCGTCTACTCACTATGATTATGTGTTAAGTCGTTTACCGTATAAGCTATATTATCAACAAACAGCTTATTTCCCTTAATGTATGATTTTCCAGTAGTATTCGCCCTGGCCTGTTTTAAGTATCCTGATAGAATTTTGTTTTCTTCTCTTTGCAATGTTGTTGGATCATTTGCTAGGCGGATGTTTGTACCTTTTAACTTTCTGCTGTTTTTTAATATCTCTAACTTTTTTAGATATGAAACAAATTCGATCTTAAGGGGACTTAAATTAGTTTTTCCAAGTCTGTAAAAATTATTAATATCACGGTTTTCCACTTCAACGTCCAGAAGGCTTTTTAATTTGTTTCGAATATCAGAAAGGTCTATGTTATTACTTTCTATCCCAAAGATTATTATATTATTCTTCTTTTCTCTTCTTTCAATACTCTCTATTTGTTCCACTACTTTGCTAGTTACGTTCTCTACCTCGTTTAGTCTTTTGAATAATCAATTTGTAATAATATTCTAGTTTCGCTTGCTGTGATGCAATTTTTTATTTCACTCTTGATATTCTCTACGTCCTGTTTCATATCATTCTTTAGGGTCCCAATGGCTTGAAGTATGTCTCTTTCATCATTTGCAAACATTATAAGTGTATAATTTAATATTTAACAAAACACTTAGTAACCTACTTTTAATAGGATCAAGGTCAATACTATTTAGAATCAGTATTCAGAGTGTTACTGTATTAATATTTCCAAATCAAAATAAAAAAAAAACAATAACACTGAATGAAAATATTGTTATAAGGATTTATGGAACAAAAATAAACTGGTTAGTAGGTAGTTATAGTTAATATCAAATTATGTAAGTATTAATGATATGATTTTAATTATAAAGAATATAACATTAATTGTCGTTGTCGATGAAACTATAAAAAAAGTCTTTTCATTCTCCCCTCTACGAAATTATAATTTTCTGTTTTAAAAAGGCAAGCGAAAGCGAAAGTAAAACATGCTTGTTGATCGGTTGCTAAGTATGAAAGTAAAACTTTCGTGCCCTGGACAACGAAAATAATTAAAATGTCAAACTAGTAATGTCAAACGTTTATTTAGAATTAAAGTTAAATGTAAAATTACAATTGTTATATGAGCCTGAAATATTTAACGGCAAATGTTGATATATCATCCTTTGTAAATACCTGAGATTTTCGAGGTTGATATCCGTCATTCTTCCGTTTTATGAATGCCTTTAAGCGGCCAAATTTTGAGATATCCTGATTCCTATTTAACGAAATAGTCAATTTTAACATCGAATATTCTGACCACAATGTAGCAGGAGATAATGTCTTTGATTTTTCTAAGAAAAATGCCAATAATGCATCTTCCGTTATTGTGGATACATCTTTAGTTGTACACCATTTAACGAAATTATCATAGGCTTGATTGTACCGATCTTTAGATTTGTCTGGTAACAAACTTCTGCACGCTATATTGGCTGCTTCTTTGATAGAATTCATATTTTGTTAAATTCTCGCCTAATACAAAAATTATCAACTTAATAACTCAGTAATAATACTGTTAATAATTTGATAACTGTCAGAATATTTTTTTATTGACATGAATGTTACCTTAGTAACGTTAACAACCAACAGTGTGGTACTGATATTTTTATTGTCGTAAGCCACCTTCTACCCATTTTATTACAATAGATTTTCAGCATCAAATTTGAATGTGTTTTACGGAATCGAGAGGGGAGAATGAAAAGTTTAATACATTACACGCTGCAAAAGCCCTTTCAGGTGCTCGGAGTTTTAAATAGCCTCGGCTACGCTACGCTTCGCCTCGGCTATTTAAACACACCTCGCACCTAAAAGTAAACTTTCGCAGCTTGTAATGTAAATAACTATTTCCTATACTTAAAATCCATCTTTTCAATTTTTGTTTTACACTGTTTCTGTTTAAAGTTGTTGTTAGTGTATTCCCTATATTAACAAAGATTGAAACAGTGCAAGACAATTTTTAGGTGATTAATATCTAAGAATCCAGAGAGGTATCTGATTTTACCTATTAATGCTCTAACTTTTTTAACTAAATCCTCAATGTGCAGATTCCATCTGAGATGTTGGTCTATAATAATACCAAGGTATTTGACAGATTTTGCTTCTGGTATATGTGTCATCGGATTAACTTCAAGGTTTCCAAAGTGTGGTAAGTAATTTGTATATGAAGTGAATGCCATATACTGAGTTTTTGCAACGTTAAGTGTAAGCTTATTAAACTAAAACCACTTTTTAATGTTCAAAAAATCATTTTCAACTTCCGCTTTTAATTGATCCCAGCCATCAGATTTCTAGAATATTGCAGTGTCATCAGCAAAACTAATAATAGATCCTCTTGTTTTTAGGTTTAAAAGACTGTTAATATACACGGTAAATAAAATTGGTCCCAAATTAGTTCCTTGGAGAACTCCATACGTTACTTTTTCTGTTCCGCTGAATACTCCATTTACAAATACTGATTGCTGTCGATCAGTTAAATAACTTTTTAATAAGTCGTAAACTTTCCCTCTAATTCCGTACGCGTTTAATTTTTTTAGGAACATATCATGCGAAACATTGTCGAATGCCTTAGAGAGGTCAACGAATATGCAAAGAGCCGGTATTTCTGCATCTATAGCTTTATATATTTCTGTAGTTAAAGTACAAATAGCATCTTCGGTCGACTTGCCCTCTGTAAAGCCAAACTGGCTGCTCGACATGATTTTATTTTTATTAAAAAATTTAATCAATCTTTTTTTCAAATATTTTAGATGAGGTTAAAACGAGTGTTATGTCTTGCTTACCTATAAAGTATGATATATAAGATCCGGCTGAAGGATCAGCAAAATCTCTCTATAAAATATGAATCAAACATATATCAATTGACAACAACAAACTTATCCTAGCAACATTTTTAAAATACAGGGTCGTTCATTACAAGAGTACATAAAACTGCTAAAATAGAAAATTTAATAAAACATGTAAAAGTAAAATCCAACATTTCTCCCCCCTGGTGAAATCTTCACGACTAACACATTTCTAGTAGGTCCAGCCTACATATTTTTGAAGTTGGTCTTCTGTAAACTCCATGCTTCGTCTTAACGTCAACCACTCGAACTTTATCGTCTTTCCCTGGAAAGGTGGCGACTATTTTTCCCAGTGGCCAGCTGTTTCGTGGCAATTGGTTGTCCATCAGTATCACCATGTCCCCTACCTGCAAATTGGCATTATTTTTAAACCATTTGCTTCTTTTAGCTAAAGTAGGAACGTATTCTTTTACCCATCTGTTCCAGAATTTTTCAGCCAATATTTGAGACAATTTCCATTCTTTCTTTAAATTCCAAGTTTTTTCTTCAAATACACCAGGCGACTTTGCTATACTGGATGTCCCAAGGATGAAATGATTGGGAGTAAGACTCTCAGGGTCTTCCTCATCAGACGAAACATATGTCAGAGGTCTGCTGTTTACAATATGTTCGACTTCATGTAACAAAGTGAGAAGTACTTCTGGTTTAGGCGTTCTTTCTTTCATTATGACATTCAAAGTTGTTTTAACTGTCCTTACCATTCTTTCTCAGGCTCCAGCCATGGCTGGACTTGCTGGAGGCAGAAATCTCCATTCTATCTCTTGTCCTAAACAAAACTTGGTAACTAGCTTCTCAACAATGTCCTTAATAGCTTCTTGTAATTCTCTAGCTGCTCCTCTTAAATTCGTGCCATTATCACTTACTATTAATTTAGGTTGACCTCTTCTAGTTATAAATCTGCTTAGGGCGAGAATAGCAGAATCGGTACTTAAACTATCCGCTAATTCCAAGTGTACTGCACGTACTCAAAGGCAGGTAAAAAGTACACCATACCTTTTTTCATTTCTGCGTCCAATTCTTACCATAAGGGGCCCAAAATAGTCAATACCAACAAAAGTAAAAGCCCTTTTTGGCATCTCCACACGATATATTGGTAATTGTCCCATCTCTGGCACCTTTGGCTTACATCTTCTTTTTCTACAAAACATGCACTGTTTACATATGGTTGTAACAGTCTTTCTTGCTTGTAAAATCCAATATCTTTGGCGTAATTCATTTAAAACAATCCCGGTTCGTCCATGTCGTGTCTTTCTGTGAAAATAATCGATTAATAATTTAGTGACTAAATGTCGTGAATCTAAAATAATCGGTCTTTTTATATCAGTGTTGAGAATTGGTGATTTATCTATGCGGCCTGATAATTTTATTACACCATTGTCTAAATAAGGAGATAACTGATATAATCTACTATCCTTTAACAAAATTTTACCTAATTTTAGTGTATGGATTTCCTCCTTGAAGCAATCTTCTTGAATTTTTCTACACCACATATTTTCAGCTTCTTTCAAATCCTTCACTGACAACTCTCTTGAAATTTTGTTCTTCCTGCTCTTAATTTTGTTAATATATAATTTAAAATCCTCTTGTTTTCTAAGCAAAGTAATTATTTTATCTTCTATAACAATACTTATAAATTTTAACATATAAGCTGTACTTCTAATAAGCCTCATCCAGTTTGAAAATCTTGAGGGATTTGGTAAAACATTTAAATCCTTGGATTTTATAAATAATATAGTTTCTACTTTTACCTCAACATTATCATTGGGAACATCTATATTCGTTTCTTTAGGCCAATTTTCCATACCATCACCAAGAAAACTAGGTCCATTAAACCATCTGCTACTTGTAGTTAGATTTATTTCATCCTGGTCCCTAGTTGCTTTATCAACTACATTTAATTTTGTGGGAATCCATCTCCAGTCGTGAATGTTAGTCTTTTCTTGGATTTCTGCAACTCTGTTTGAAACAAAAGTTTTAAATTTACGTGCATCAGATTTTATCCAAGAAAGAACAGTTTTAGAGTCTGTCCATAGAAATGTCCTAGTGACTGGCAAAGAATGTCCCTTTAAAATACTTACTTTCAACCTACTTGCCATAACTGCGGCCTGAAGTTCTGCGCGTGGAATAGTTATAGGTTTTAAAGGGGTTACCTGAGTCCTAGACATTATCAAAATTGTACCAATTACTTCCTCTTCCTTATTAAAGGTAAAATAACTTACAGCTGCAAATGCTTGTGAACTTGCGTCACAAAATATGTGAAGATGTACTACATAACCATCTTCATATCCATAATGTCTTGGAATTTTCAAATTTTGAAGGTATTCAAAGGCTAATAACCATTTTTTCCATTTTTTGAATAAGTCAGGTGTTATTTCGTCGTCCCAGGTAATACCACTGCGCCAGATATCTTGTAAAATAATTTTTCCCCTAATAACAAAATTTCCCAAAAGTCCTAAGGGATCGAATAAAGACATGACAACTTGCAGTACTTCCCTTTTGGTGGGTATTTTGACTCCTGTTAAAATAATTTTTGATACTTTATGAAAATTTGTAGAAAAGTTTAGTGTATCTTTGTGGGGGTCCCATTTTAAACCTAAGACTCTTTGTGTGCCCAAACTTGTTTCACTATCTGACATAATCTTTTCCACTGCTCTTTTGTCCAGAGGAATTTCTTCCATTACCTTTTGAGAATTACTGACCCATCCTCTTAAGTCAAATCCCCCTGCTTTATGAATCATAATCACTTCATTTATTAATTTTATAGCTTCATCCTGCGAATTTACACTTTCTAAATAATCGTCCATGTAGTGTTTATAAATTATACCTTCAACAGCTTCAGGATACTCAGCCTTAAATTCAAGAGCATTTTTATTTTTTACGTACTGAGCTCCAAATGGTGATGATACAGCGCCAAAAATCATAACATTCATGGCATATGTTGATGGTTTCGACTGCCTTAAATCATCATACCATAAAAATCTTTGAGCTGTTTTGTCTTCGCTTCTAATTTTGACTTGGTGAAACATCTCCCGGATGTCTGCTGAAAAGGCAACATATTTTTGGCGACATTTCCATATTATTTCTACCAAAGAGTTATAAAGATCGGGTCCTTTAAGTAAAAAGTCATTAAGGCATTTACCTTCACATTTTGAAGCGGCGTCGAAGACAAATCTAAACTTTCCTGGCTTATTGGGATTCACTACCCCAAAATGTGGTAGATACCAAATATTTTGATTTTGCTCTTTAATTTCCTGTTCTGAAACTTTTCTAGCATATCCCTTCTCAAGATATTCTTCAATCTTTAGCTGATATACTTTCTTATATTCTTTATTTTTTAACATTTTACTTTTTATAAATTCTAAACGTTTGACAGCTTGTAGTCTACTTTCAGGAAGTATCAGATGGTCTTCTTTCCATGGCAGACAAGTTTCCCAGCGATCACCTGATCTCACTGTACATTGATCCATCAACTTCTTCGCCCTTTCATCTTCTTCTGAAATTTCTTTTTCAGGCAGTTTTACACCGAAAGATTCAGTCGTAAAAAAATATTTTACTTCCCCATGTAAACTGTCATTTGTTTCATGCTTCGTATGAAGAATGATATGTTCATCATATCTATTTCTAAACTGATGAGTGTTTCCATGTAAAATCCAACCTAGCTTAGTCTTTGGCAAAGCAGGTTCATTTTTTGTACCCTCAACAATTTCCCTTGTTACTATCAGGTCCCAATTGTCTTGTCCAATCAGAAATGTAGGTTTGGCATTTTTAAAACTTTTAAAATCAATACTCTGCAAATGTTGCCATCTTTCCCTAAATTTCTTAGCATTTATAGACTGAACAGGCAAATCTAGATCTGGTACTGTATATATATTTTGCAAATTGTAAATTTCACCGTCGTGACCATAAATTTGCAAATTTACCTTTTTAGAATCTAATTGTTTTAAATTTGTATCGGTCCATTTAAGAGAAAGTTTCGATTCCCTTCCATCCAAATTTAGCTTTTAAGCAATCTCTGCATCAAGAAGTGATACAGTAGATGCCTCGTCCAAAAGAGCATAAGTTTCTATTACTAAATTGCCATTTTTTAATTTTATGGGTGCTACCTTCAAGAGAACTTCATTTCTAGAAATACCCTCAGTATGCGCTATGATTCCAGTTTCTGTAGCTTCTTCAGTAGATGTACCTTGCTCTACCATACATCTTTGTTTGAACTGGTCATTATGCAGCAAGAAGTGATGGTATTTCTCGCATCCATTTGTTCCGCATTGTCTGCGACTTTTACATTGATTAATTCGGTGGCTACCCTTTAAACATGAAAAACAAATGTTATTTTTCTTAATGTAAGTCCATTTATCATCAGATTTTAGAGTTTTAAATTTGGTACATTGCTCAATTACGTGACAATCATTACAAAATAAACATTTTCTTTTTACAGGTTTAGATTTGTCAACTGTAAGTAAAGTAGTTTTAAATTTATCTCTTGGGCCTGCATTAAAATCTGTTTTTTGACTACATAAAAGTGTTTGTGTGTAACTTACTCCTTCTGCTTCAACCATTAACCATTCTCGAAAATCTTTTAAATCCTGGGATAAACTGTCTTTATTCTTTGCAATTTTTTTTCCCCCGCTTAGCTGCATGCTACATGGTAATTTTTGGAGCAGATCACCTAACAGTTGAGGATTGCCCATATGGTTTTTCATGCCTAAAGATTTTAGAGTTAAAACTAAATTAGATACTGTGTCTGAGAATGCTATTAGCTTAGAAAATTCATTCGGTTTAATTTTTGGCAAATTTCTCGCCTCTATAACAAATGATTTAACAATAATATCAGATCTGCCAAATCGATTTTGTAAAATTTTTATTATTTCAGAAAGTGAACAAGCTGTTAGTAATAGGCCTTCAACAGATCGTTTTGCATCCCCCTTTAACGCTTTTCTAAGCCGACATATATTTTCCTCTTCTGAAAGTCCTAATAATTTAGTAGTAGATAAGTACTGATTGTAGAAATTAGACCATTCTTTAACATCCCCAGAAAAAGAAGGTAAATCTTTATCAATGGTTTGTCTAGCTAAAAAGGTGTGCATGTCATACCTTAAATTTGAATTTTCACATTCATCCTGAGCTTTCTCCAACTTACTTTAGCCTAACCAATCTCTCACTTTGTTACTGGCTGGATATTCTTTAACATCTACCTCTTCAAAATCTTGTTACCTCAGAAGCTTTACTACTGCCGTATTCCTCTTCGATAGCTGTCTTCTTTAAAAGTAAAGCATTTTCAATTTTCTTTTTTTCATTTTCAAATTTTCTGCGCATAAATTCTTTTTCTTGTTCCATTTCTTGTCGCTTTAAATTCTGTTCCAGTTTTTGATTCCTACGTATGAACTCTTCTTCCTCCTCTAGAATTTTTGCTAATCTTTCATCAGCTTCAATTTGCGCTTTTAATTGTTTTCTACGAACATTTGCTGATAACGCTTCAGTATTTTTTGTCCTTGAAGAACTTTGGATACTTGCCACAGACTTGCTTCTTGTGCTTTCTTTGGATTTCACCTTTTGAGCCTCCTTATGAGTTTCTACTTGAACCTCCTTGTGAGTCTGCTCGTTCGACTCCTTGTGAGCTTCTGTTAGATTCTCCATTAGAGACTCTTCTTGAGATTCCTGCAGCTTAGTTTAACTTTTGGACTTTCTTGTCTGAGACCTCAACTTAACCATATCTTGGTTCAAATTAAAACCGCGAAAGGACCAGCAATGTTATGTCTTGCTTACCTATAAAGTATGATATATAAGATCCGGCTCGAAGGACCAGCAATGTTATGTCTTGCTTACCTATAAAGTATGATATATAAGATCCGGCTGAAGGATCAGCAAAATCTCTCTATAAAATATGAATCAAGACAAAATGATTGCAACTTGTGACTTTTTGTAAAATTCTATTAATCAAACATATATCAATTGACAACAACAAACTTATCCTAGCAACATTTTTAAAATACAGGGTCGTTCATTACAAGAGTACATAAAACTGCTAAAATAGAAAATTTAATAAAACATGTAAAAGTAAAATCCAACAACGAGTGATATTCTTCTATAGTCTACTGATTAGTTTCTTATCTCCACTTTTAAAAATAGGTTTGATCAATCCATTTTTTAGTAATTTGGGATAATAACTGTTTTCAAAACATCCATTAATTTGGGTACTTAACATAGGTGCAATAATATCCGAAATCTGTTTAAGAGTTTTAGCTCTCAAATTATCTAATATTGGAGCCTTCTTGGATTTTAAGTTTTTATAGTTTTTATTACCTCAGTCTGATTTGTTTCGAACAAGAACATTGAGTATCCAATTTAGGAATTTTATCTTGATAATCAATAGGTTTATCAATTTTATTTTCAAATTTTGCAACCAATTCACTATAGTATTTGTTAAAATAATTTGCAATATCTTGATTTTTAGTTATGGTTTGATTTTCCACGTTAATTTAAGATATTTTTGTTTCAGATTTTGTTTTGTTGCAGATTTTGGTTATACAGGTCCAAAGTGATTTTGAAGAGTTTCTATTTTTTATGTAATCTTCTTTCGATTTCTCTATATCTCGTTATACTTTGTTCTTGCATCTATTATATTGTTATTTCATTAGTAGGTCATTGGGATTTTGACTTAATTTTAAATATAAATTGTTTTTTTCAGATATTAACTTTAAAAGTGGTTTTGTAATCCAAGGTTTTTTTATTTTTTGCTGTGACTGTAACTTTACTGTTTTAGTATTATTGTTTATATGCCTATTTATAGTTTCGATAATTTTTTCTGAAATTATATCTACATCTTCAGAAACCATAAGCAAAATCCAGTCTACTGAATTTAAGGTTGCCCTAAGTTTGGGGAAATCAGTAAATTTTTTATAATTATGACATACATATGTTAGCATCTATTGGATTATTTATAAAATCGATTTTAACAATAATTGGGTCATGATCAGTTTCATCACAAATGTAAATAAAAGATTTACGAATATTTTGTGGTTTAATTTTGACAAAATAATGGTCTAAACAGGTATAGCTTGCGCGTCGGGTTATATCATTTATATAAGATTCAAAATTAAAAGAAATTAAGATTGTTTTATATTCTTCCTCATCAGGATCTGAACTTTCTAAAATGTTAATATTGCGCTTCCTATAGAGACGCAATTTGTTGACAAAATGGTCTTATGTTTTTCGCAAAATGTAAAAAAGGCGGCTGGGGTACATAATGTACCCCGTTAGTCAAACATGGGGCATCTTTTCTTAGGAGCCATAATCGATATTCTCGGTCCGAACAGCGCATGACGCGGGGCGAGCGGTGGCGTGAAACGCTGCCAGTGCAAGTTTATGGTATAGTTCAGGGGTGGGCAAAGTGCGGCCCTTTTAACATTTTGCTGCGGCCCGCGACACAAATCGGCAAAAAAAAATTAAATCATAAAATATTTCAATTTATAATTTCTAGTAACTGAAGGGCTAAACCTTTATGATATGAATACAATAATATACAAAAAATACGTGAGGACAATAATAGCAACAAAATCTTAAAAAATATCTATCTGGCAACATCGCTAAATCCTCGCAATGCTGAAGTATCCATTTTAACAGCTGGGCACCTCGAGATAAAATGAGCTTTTCAAGCTCCGCCCCTTTTTGTTTACTGCGCATCGAATACTCATAACTATTCCTATCCTGGGTTGACTGTACGCGTGTAGTCGCCCTCGAAGCTTGGTGCTAGGGATTTTTGCTTCTTCTCTTGTCATTTATTTTATGGTGCAACAGTTGTTATATTCAAGTGAATAGGGACATTCCGATACAAGTAAATACGAGTATGTACTCGATACTTTGGTTTCGATACCAAATACTTTTGGCATCGATATAAATGTTGCGATACAAAGTAGTATCGAAACCAAAGTAGTCGGTATCGAATCGAATCAAACTGAACGAATGTTACTTTACAATTTTTATTTCTGAACGAACCTTTCTTAGTGAACAAGTCAGACGGACTGAAACTGAAATCCCTCTCTCTCGTAACGAGAGAGAGGGATTTCAGTTCTTTTATATTATAATTTCTGTTTCTCTTGCACGCATGCATGGTCACGTATGCCGCACGACGGCGCGCATGCGCTCTCCAAGCTTATAGCTTATTTGGAGCCGCCATGTTTATTGTTTATTAGTATTTGTCAGAGCAAAGTTATTATTTTTGGTATTGCTCGTTGCTCGGTTAATCAAAGTTGGTTGTCAAGTAATTTTATTTATCATTATTGACTTATTTGTGTTGGGTTCCGATGTTATTATGGCGCCACCGAAATCGAAAATATGGACATATTTCACCAAAACAAATGAAACAACAGTAAAATGTAAACAATGTTTTAAATCTGTGAAGTATTGTGGCAATACCTCTAATTTGTTCAAGCATTCCAATACTCATGGAAATATTGTGTAAAAGAGCAATAAACTGAAAAATGTGGATAAAGATACAAACGAAAGGTAGGTTAGGTATAGGGTTGCCACCTTTTTAAAGGCTTGTATAAGGTTGCCTAACAACATTTAATTGTTGTTGCAACATCAGTACCCAGTGAGTGCCTTTTTTCCAAAGCAGGTGCAACAATGTCAAAATTAAGAAACAGATTGTCCCCAAAATACCTGGAGCAGTTACTGTTTCTGGGCAATCTGGATGCAACTGAGTTTTTTGCTTAAGTCATCTGTTTTTTTGTGTATTTTTTAAATTCAAATAAATAATTTCAATTGATAAAAGATGTTTTACTTGTAATCAATACATCTGTAACTATTATTTTGGTACTTGTTAAAAAAAGGGAATATCAATCACTCCCAAGAATTTTTTCCCTTTATATGTGTATTAGTATCATTAAAATAATAAAAAAATGTATCGATATGAGTAAGTATCGATACTTCAGGCGTACTCATATGAGTAGTATCGAAAAACAATGTACTACTTAAATGAGTAAGTATCGATACTTTATGGGTATCGGAACGTCACTACAAGTGAATGCAATTGGATTATTTTTATTTTGACTGGTTTTATAATTTTTGATTTTGTAAAGGTATATTTTTAAAGCTATTTTAAAATAACATTATACTGAACAACTTTTTTTTAGTCATGTATAAAAAAAGAAAAATTGAGGATGAAAAACGAATTTTTAATGATGAATGTCGAACAAAATATTTTTTGGTCCTCCGTCCAGAAACAATACTATTAATTACTTCAAAATCGTCCGGAAAATGGCATTTTCCGGCCTAGGCCGGCAAAGTAGCTTTTAGATTATCTAAAGAGATGGCGCTATGAGTTTAAATTTTAAGTCATCAAAAATACATAATGAATAATACAAATTTTAATTAAATTTATTTAAAAACTGCGTATAATATACTAAACTTACCTATAACTTTTTCTAAAGATAAGCAGGATTCTAATTTACATTTAATTTCTCTCACAACTTGTTTTTTAAAATTTGACATTTATGTCAATTTATGAAAATAGTTCATTCTCTCATCTTTATATAAACATCTAATCTTGTATGTCACAAAGTAAAAAGTTTTTGAACTTGTTGTGTTTGCAACATATGTTAATTAAAACACTATAACTGCTGAAGCTAAACACGTATATTAAGTATTAAACAAGTTATTACACAATACACAACAACACAACTATAATATTTAACATCCAATGTGGCGCTTATATCTGTCGGCTGTCTTCTAGTCAGTGGTCTTAGTTCAGGTAGCACAATCAGTCAAGTCTTGAACATAACAGAACTTTTGAAAATATTAAAAATTAGTCGGACCAAAAAATAGTGTGTTACACGTCCGAAAAATATTTTGCAAGTGCTCGTATTGTTTCGCCTCGGTGCTACGCACCTCGGCTACACAACTTTACTCGCTCTTGCAAAATGTCATTTTCCGTCCTTGTGTCACAAATAACTATTTTTACACAAATTAAAGATAAGGCTATTTGTCTTATATGTCGCGAAAGTATATCCTCTTTTAAGGAATATAATATAAAAAGACATTTTGCCACAAAACATCAAAACTATTGTTCTGATTTGTCAAATGAAGGTAAATTGAAAAAGGTAGACACGTTAATGAGAAATTTGTCGGCGCAACAAAATGTTTTAATAAAACAAAATACTGAAGACGAAGCTGTGGTAAAAACAAGTTTTGTTATTGCTCAGAAAATTATTAAAGCGAATAAACCATTCTCGGATAGTGAATTTATAAAAGATTGTTTAGTTAAAGCAAGTAGAATTTTATGTCGAAAAGAACAACAAAAATTCAAAAATATTCGCTTATCACGAAGAACTGTCGTTCGAAGGCTTGAAATAATTAACGAAAATGTACAAAATCAATTGAAATCCGTTTTAAAAGGGGAACTGATGTGGTATTCAATTGCAGTGGATGGAAGTGTTGATCGAACCGACACAGCTCAGTTATTAATATTTATTCGTGCAATTAATAATGATTTTGATATTTTTGAAGAATTGTTATCAATGGAATCCATGAAATTTCAAACAACTGGAAACGATATTTTTGAAATAGTCAAGAAATGTTTGAACAATTATAAATTACCACTTAATAAACTAGTAAGCGTAACGACTGACGGAGCACCAAATTTAAGAGGAGCAAATAATGGAATGTTAAGAAAACTTAAAGATTATGTTCATGAACAATTTCCAGAACATGATTTATTATTTATTCACTGCATTATTCATCAACAAGTGTTGTGCAAAAAAGTTTTGCAAGTAGATAATGTTATTTCAACAATAAGTGACATTGTTAATTTTATTCGTTCGAGAGGATTAAATCATCGTGAATTCATAGCATTTTTAGAAGAATTAGAAACTGAAGATTCCGATGTCTTATATCACAACCATATTCGATGTTTAAGATTGGGAAAAGTTCTAAAAAGATGCTGGGAATTAAGGGAAGAAATTGTTTTATTTTTAGAAATGAAAAAATGCGACAAAATTTCCAGTTTCACTAATTTCGAATGGACATGTGATTTTGCGTTTACGCTGGACATCATCACTCATTTAAATATTTTAAACACAACATTGCGGGGTAAAAATATATACGCGCACGATATGATAATGGAGTTAAACTCTTTTCGAATGAAATTAAAACTATTTGTTGAACAAATAAAAAAGAAGGAATTAAGTCATTTTCCAACATTGAAATCATTAAATAACATACCACAAAATAAGTACGAAGTTTAAGAAAAAAAACTTTCCGCCTTGCTCACCGAATTTCAAAGGCGATTTGAAGATTTCGATAAAATAGAAACTTCTTTATCGCTCGTGCGCAATCCATTTTCAGTACAAATTGATTTTGTATCACCTGATATACAACTGGAAATGATAGATTTAATTTGCAATGCAACAGTCCAGGAAATATACAAAAAAGAAGATATATTATCGTTTTACAAATCTTTATACACTAAAAAATTTGCAAATATTCGAAAGTACGTTTCAAAATTTCTAGTAATTTTTGGATCAACGTACATTTGCGAACAAACATTTTCTGTAATGAATATAAAATGATGGAAGATATGAAGCAATTTCATAAAAGTCACTAATGCCATTTTATTTTGTTTTGTTAATAAATTTCATTGTTCTTAGTAAGTAATCGTAATGTAAAAATTAAAGACTAATAAATAAGAATATAATAATATATATATATATATATATATATATATATATATATATATATATATTTATATGTGTGTGACACACTAAAAAAAAACAAGCAAGATATTACACCGGCTCTCTTACCACATTGCCACGTATTTGAATGAATTTAAATACAAAATCAAATTTAGAAAAATAAATAAATTAATCAATTGAAATTCGACTCCAGCTAAGTTCGGTGGTGGTTTCTCTACTGGCAAATTATGCCCAGCTCAGCCGTAGGGGGTAAGTGCCCAAATAAAGTGAGTGCGCCACCGATTTGGTACGGTTAAAATCGGAAACCCCTGATGTCCCAGGCACCACTTCACCCACTGGAGATAATTAAATAAATTCAAAATTTTACCCAGAACTATTTGAATTGTACAATAAAAAAAACGATAAAGTGAGCTAAATAAAACCAAAATATCAACTAGACCCTTCTTTAATGAAAATATTAAGAATTACAAAACTGTCAAGCCTCGTGCTTGACAACGCTATTGATATTTATATAAATACAAAAAAAAAGAATATATGAATTATATTAATAGAGAATTTTATCCCAAAATGTGTGATCACACGCAATATAAAAGAAATAAACAAGAAAAATAACTCTTAACTAACTAGTTACGACTTAATCTAATATAGCTTATCTGTTAAACTAAATAAGTTTCCACAGTCCTCAGCTTCTTCAATACTTAGGCCGGTACCAAAAATCAAGCCTGTTCTCTAGGGCTTAAGCCTGTTCTCTAGGGCTTAAGCCTGTATCTAGGACTTATGCCTGTATCTAGGACTTATGCCTGTATCTAGGACCCTAAAATCGTAATTTAGTATTAACATTAGCTTAAACAGATTTTAATGACTCCTTGAATTAGTTTGACTTAATAACTTTAATACAATTTGAACACAATAACTTAAATTTATACTACAATGAAAGAACAAAGTGAATTTAAATGAATAATACAAAATTTAGCAATTGACTTCTCTGAATTTACATTTAATGAGCAAAACTAATGATTTAAATATACTCAACGAACCTAAATTTGACTTGCTAGTCACAACAAAATTATAACAATTAATTAAATCAAAATTAACATAAAATTAATTAATAATAGTAAAAAAAAAATAAGCAAAAAGGAGTCTAGTTTCACATTAATAACCTACATACGACACAAAGAAATACATATGTAAAATAAAGATATTAACCAAGATTGACCATATGGCATTATTAATCTTATAAAAATAAAATTTCGTAACTCACCTATTAAGATTGGGTTGTTTCTTTCATTAAACTAGTGACACCCTAGCTGGTAGACGGGTAAATCAATCTCCTCGTTGCCAATTGCGGGTAACCTACCACAACTCACCGTCTGAACGGTTTTAAATCTCCAAAACTACCTACTGTTTGTAAAACAAGAAAAGAGAAAACCATAAGGATTGAACAAACCACATGAATAAAAGGTGTGTCACTTACCACAGAAGAACTAACAAAAATCCGACATGCGGCTTTTCCAATGAATCTGTCCAAAAATAACACCAGAATCTAACTTCAACTACGATTCAAAATGGAAAATGAGGTTTAATTTCAAAAATCCAAAATTAATTGTTACGGATTCACCGCGATCTGAAACTTAAACCAAAAATTCTTCTGGATTGTATCCTACAACCTTCTTATTCAAAAGCAGATAACGGAAAGACGGAGAGATCACTTACTTTCGATAAAATCTGTCAGACACGAGAATGGCCTCTACCACTGTAAGGACAATAAACGTAGGATCACAGCTACCAACTTACAAACAACCAGTAATCGTTTAATAACAACTGATCTTAATAATTAACAAGGTAACACCAAAATCTCAACATTACTTAATTCCCTTGTTTATTTTCAATCTTGTTACGCAAAACAACAACTGGCCGTAGAACCCAATGCTAATAGTTATCGACAAAAAGAAGAAGTAGTACTTCAGTCAGATGAAAGCGAAAAATGACAGTAATTCAACACTCTAACCCAACATTTGGTCTGAATTTTAATAAATAAACTTCAAAACAATATTAGTAGCAATTTATGGCCAGAATATATTTATAAGTCGTTGATTAACTAAAATCGATCTAAATCAACTGGAACTTGTCACGATTTACTCCTTAATAACGGAGAATACCTAAGGTCAGCGATAAATTATACTATTGTGAATTTAAACCCGTGACAACATCCCCTCCCCTAAGAAAGGAGAAAATCTACCGAAGATTTTCGACGATAACTCACTTAGTATGAAATAGCCAACAGTCACACTGAAAGAGATAAAAAGCCCAAACAATAGCTACGAACAAGTTGTTGAAATATCCAAATGTATAAAACGCCATACTCGCATACCCAATTCGTAGAGAATACGACCCAACAACACAAAAAAAACAAAAAAAAGAAAAACATGGTTTCGAGTAATACTCGGGAGCAAGCACCCAGTGCGTTAAAGTACGACCAGACTGAAACAGCTTTGGTCCATCCATTTCGGAGGACCGCATTCGAAGTCCGCTTAGGTAAGCGGAAGCAGTGCACACTTCCAGGGGCGACCTCGCGAAGGATGTTAAACGCGTCATGGTTACACACCCCTGGACCTCACACCTTACAGTGTACAAAGCCCTTTCACCCAGCAGCCAACGAACACAATCCACACCCACTTCTAGACCTCCGCCGGTGACTAACAAAAGGGACAAGTTATGGTATCAAAGGTTCCTGTACTGCCGAGACTTCCACGTGAGGCCCTGCAAGGTCATCTGACTCCGACAGCAGTAGTGAACCCCCGCATAGTGACAGTTTTCCCTCGGGTCCCTGCCGGCGAGCAAACCACCTCCCACAGACGGAGCGTAAGCAATGCAGTTCCACTAAAGGCGACACCCCGTGCAGCCCCAGCACCCACCGGAGCCTAAGGCCGTAATGCAAAGAAACACGGAGGGACATTTTGGGCCGAAGCCCGGGACCTGAAGGGACCCAGAGTGATAGAGTTCACTCCAGACTGATAACCACAAAAAAATATAAACCCCCCCAACTAACAGAATTTCCTAGTAACCTAGGGACTAACTAAATAAATAGTCCTAATGTACTCTTAATACAAAACCACAATAGCACATTTTGGAACCACCTAAACTGGATCAATATCCAATCTAAACCGGACTATTATCCACAACTACAACTACAAACCCACAACAACATTACCACTAAACTATAAACTCAAATGGTACAAAATGCAGGCACAGTAAGCCTAATCCTCGCTCCAGACACAAATAGGGTAAAGCAGTAATCAATAAAACATAAAAAAAATACTTGGGAGGAGGAAAGAGACGGAAGCTTACTAGAAAATGCTGATGGAAGCAACGTAATACAGTTACTGATGGAGGTAACGTAAGATAATACAGATTCGGGAACCAGAGACAAGGCAAAAATGAAGAACAGAAAACAGAAAGTCCCGAATCCTGTGATGTTAAGGTTGGAGGACTTTTACCTACCCCGCCTGGAATATCCTCGGGTGGTGAAATTCTTAGGCCTCCAGCCACAAGGCACGAAAGAGTCAACGATGGGTATGTTGAACAAGGGTCTGAATCCAAGCAACGAAAAATACCATAAGTGAACAATACCTAAGTTCCTACTGAAAATTCCACTATAAATCCCAAAAAGTGGTTTTTCCACCGGACACTCAACAACCAATGGCCCGGTCGGAAAATCAAAGGTTTGGCCTTGAAATCCACAAAATGTGTCGTAGAACCACTACAAATGAAACCCAAAACCATAAGGTCATTCTAAAGCCAACCAAGCAGGAAAACGATGTAACAAAATATAGATAAGGTAACGATAAGTTTACTAAGGTAGAACGAAATTTAGATCCAGAAAGTGTTAAGGTTAGGGGACTTTTACCCGCTCCGCCTGGAATATCCTCGGGTGCTGAAATTCTTAGGCCTCCAGCCACAAGGCCAAAACAAGAAATCAACGATAGAATTGTTGAAAAGGTTGGATTCAAGTGACGATAGGTAAGATGGAATAACAATAAGACAACCCAAGGTATAACGGAACTTAAATCCAAAAAGTTTTTAGGTTAGGGGACTTTTACCCACTCCGCCTGGAATATCCTTGGGTGGTGAAATTCTTAGGCCTCCAGCCACAAGGCCAACAAAAAACAAAACACTAAACAGTAAAGTAAGAACAATAGAGAATTAACGAAAGTCACAAAAGAGAAACAACCAAAGATTCAAGTATACTATAGAGAATTGTCGTCTGGAGCGAGTGATTCACAAAAAGGCTTCAAATCTTGAACATGCCAAATACCTTTCGAATTTCCTAATTCGTCCTGGAGTTCATAGGACCAAGAACCACACCTACGCTTAACAACAAAAGGACCAAGATACGCTGGCGCTAATTTTTCCGAATAGAATTTCAGAGCATCAGACAGAGCTTTATTCTTTCTCCAAACTTTATCCCCACAACTAAAAGATAGAGGTCGGCGACGCAGATTATAACGATTTGCATTTTGCACTCTTGCGGACTCTATACGCTGTCGAACTTGCTGATATAGCTTCGCAAAGCTCTCACGACGGTTTTTAGCATAGTCGTTGATTTCTATTGGGTCCGTCCGAAGTTTATCTTCGTAATCCGTTCCGTAAAGTTTGTGTTCCCTACCAAAAAGAATAAAGTATGGACTATATTTGGTAGTTTCACTCGGCGTTGTCCTGATTGCGCAGCCGATTTCATTAAGATGCTCATCCCAGGTCCTGTGGTTGTCTTGCTTCACATATGTACGTAACATGGTCTTAATAATAACCCTATTGTGTCGTTCGGTGGGGTTAGCGCGTGGATTGTAATGTGCGGTAAAGAACATTCGGGTGTTATATTTTTCACACAGTTTCCGGAATTCTTTTGATTTCATTTGAACACCTTTATCACACGTTAAGGTCATGGGTGCTCCATACAACAAAAAGAAACCTTCCATAATTTCTGTCAAGTTTTTGGCAGTAGCGGTTCGACACGGATATAAGAAGACTGCCTTACTGAAATTATCAAAAACAACTAGAATATACTGGTAACCTTTTTTTGATTTAGGAAGAGGTCCAATGTAATCTAGGCTTATTGCCTGGAGGGGTTCGGATATTACAGGACGATCGCCCATCAATCCAGCTGGTGCTTTCTGCTCAACTTTATTCTGAGCACAACTCTTGCAACGACGAACATACCTAGACACGTCAATTTTCATTTTGGGCCAGTAAAACTTCTGGCAGATTTTCCCAAAGGTCTTATTTACGCCTACGTGTCCGGCAGATGGTAAATCATGACAGCGTTGTAGAATGGAGCCGCGTTGGTCTTTAGGCACCACTAATTTCCAATCGTTTGAAAGAGGCGACAATTTAGGAATACCAGGCTTCACGAACTTATAAAGTGCACCATTTTGTACACGCCATAACGGATACTTTAAGGGGTTGTCCTGAACCTTCAATAACATTTTAGTGTACCACTTGTCGGTGGTGGTTTCAGGGGTGACGGTACAGTTGTCTAATATATTCACTGACGAATTGGTCGTGCTAATACGGTTTACATTTCAGACAGTCCTTAATAGTAACGTTAGGGGCACCACAGCGATAACAATAAACCTTCCTAGAGTTGGGACAATTCCTATTGACGTGTCCGGGGTTTCGACAATTCCAACAAATTCGAACACTGGAAGAACGATCAGCTCTACTAATAGTCGTGTCAACTCTACCTATTCCCGACTGTTGAAGATCGGGGTTCTCCCGAATAGGTTGTACCTCCACAAAAGCAAAGTCAGGTTCGACAAATTGATTTCTTTTACGGGAAGGTGGCACATAATTTTCTACCCTATACTTCTTCGTTTCTAATTTCATACACTCTTCCTCTAACTCCTCAATGGTTCGAACAACAGGCAATTGAGTAATATAGAATGGGGATAGATTCCTTATTAAGAGGTCTAATTGCATCTCTGGAGTAAGACTACCATGACGCCGGAACAACGCTTTCATACAGGATAAGTAATCAATTATACCCTCGGTGGTGTCTTGGGTTCGTTCTAAGATTTCTTTGAAAAGCCTAGCACGATAATCGGGTGGTTCAAAGTGATGTAATAACAAATCTGACAAACTTTGCCAATCTCCAAACCTATCAATGTTGGCTCTATACCAGGTTAATGCTTTACCGGAGAAAGATCTATGGCACTGGAAAATAACTGTTCCTCAGTGATGTTACGAGCTATTTGAAGTTCTCGAACTCTATCCAGGAAATTATAAACAGAAGACTTAGCATCCCCGGTGAACTTCACATTCCATTTCTCTAAATTCAGCGGTTTCATTTGAGTATAATGAACAGTTCGAGTGAGGTTAGGGGAATTAGGAAGAGCCGATACACGAGAACTATTATGAACGGGTGAAGATTCCTCATCTGAATCGTGGACAATATGACTAAGCTCCGGATTGCGCTTAGCAGCAGTATCAAGGGAATCTAGGGCAGCTATCACCTCCACCAACAACTTACCCCTCTCCGACTTCTCCTCAATTGTTAATCCAGACTCCGGAATGCGTTGGGTACGATGGTAGATATGGACTAGTTTCGACAACGAAGAATTATATTTCCTATCGATATTTTCACCTTTCAGCGTAAGAACCGTTTCCTCTGACAACAACCTACGAATTGACTCTAACTCACCCTTAACATTTGCTACTGTATATGGGGGTCTCGTGAAAGTACCTGATCTCTCCATCTTTAAAATTGGCCGCAGGGCCATCCTCATCTTATCGACCGTTTGCGTTGAATCGACTAAAATCCCACGGACTAAAAGTTCATGAACCAACATGTCCTTTTTGAGATCTGAAATATCCATTTTATACTCCATAGTATACGATTAAAATAACGAAAATTCAACAATAAACGAATACCAGACTACTACAAGCTTTCCAACAAATAGACAACAACTTGTGGTTCAGTACCAATTAGCAACGATGAATGATAATGATAAGTAACTTACCAAAAATATATATATAAAAAAAATATGCAACTATGTAAATCGTCTCACGATTGGTGTGATCAGGTGTTAATAACGCCAAAGATTAAAAATATCAAATAAAATTACAGTTACTACTTAGCTCACTTTATATGAATGCAAATAGTGAAATAAAAAAAAAAAATCTACTAACAATTTCTTAATTACTCGCCCAATTAAACAAATATATGCCCCACGTTGGGCGCCAAAAATTTGCTACGTATTTTAATGAATTTAAAAACAAAATCAAATTTAGAAAAATAAATAAATTAATCAATTGAAATTCGACTCCAGCTAAGTTCGGTGGTGGTTTCTCTACTGGCAAATTATGCCCAGCTCAGCCGTAGAAGGTAAGTGCCCAAATAAAGTGAGTGCGCCACCGATTTGGTACGGTTAAAATCGGAAACCCCTGATGTCCCAGGCACCACTTCACCCACTGGAGATAATTAAATAAATTCAAAATTTTACTCAGAACTATTTGAATTGTACAATAAAAAAAACGATAAAGTGAGCTAAATAAAACCAAAATATCAACTAGACCCTTCTTTAATGAAAATATTAAGAATTACAAAACTGTCAAGCCTCGTACTTGGCAACGCTATTAATATTTATATAAATACAAAAAAAAGAATATATGAATTATATTAATAGAGAATTTTATCCCAAAATGTGTGATCACACGCAATATAAAAGAAATAAACAAGAAAAATAACTCTTAACTAACTAGTTACGACTTAATCTAATATAGCTTATCTGTTAAACTAAATAAGTTTCCACAGTCCTCGGCTTCTTCAATACTTAGGCCGGTACCAAAAATCAAGCCTGTTCTCTAGGGCTTAAGCCTGTATCTAGGACTTATGCCTGTATCTAGGACTTATGCCTGTATCTAGGACTTATGCCTGTATCTAGGACCCTAAAATCGTAATTTAGTATTAACATTAGCTTAAACAGATTTTAATGACTCCTTGAATTAGTTTGACTTAATAACTTTAATACAATTTGAACACATTAACTTAAATTTATACTACAATGAAAGAACAAAGTGAATTTAAATGAATAATACAAAATTTA
Source organism: Altica lythri (assembly GCA_964028335.1). Taxonomy (NCBI): domain Eukaryota; kingdom Metazoa; phylum Arthropoda; class Insecta; order Coleoptera; family Chrysomelidae; genus Altica; species Altica lythri. The sequence goes on along the minus strand of OZ034806.1, from coordinate 24,764,764 downwards.
GCAATTGACTTCTCTGAATTTACATTTAATGAGCAAAACTAATGATTTAAATCTACTCAACGAACCTAAATTTGACTTGCTAGTCACAACAAAATTATAACAATAAATTAAATCAAAATTAACATAAAATTAATTAATAATAGTAAAAAAAAAGCAAAAAGGAGTCTAGTTTCACATTAATAACCTACATACGACACAAAGAAATACAAATGTAAAATAAAGATATTAACCAAGATTGACCATATGGCGTTATTAATCTTATAAAAATAAAATTTCGTAACTCACCTATTAAGATAGGGTTGTTTCTTTCATTAAACTAGTGACACCCTAGCTGGTAGACGGGTAAATCAATCTCATTGTTGCCAATTGCGGGTAACCTACCACAACTCACCGTCTGAACGGTTTTAAATCTCCAAAACTACCTACTGTTTGTAAAACAAGAAAAGAGAAAACCATAAGGATTGAACAAACCACATGAATAAAAGGTGTGTCACTTACCACAGAAGAACTAACAAAAATCCGACATGCGGCTTTTCCAATGAATCTGCCCAAAAATAACACCAGAATCTAACTATGATTCAAAATGGAAAATGAGGTTTAATTTCAAAAATCCAAAATTAATTGTTACGGATTCACCGCGATCTGAAACTTAAACCAAAAATTCTTCTGGATTGTATCCTACAACCTTCTTATTCAAAAGCAGATAACGGAAAGACGGAGAGATCACTTACTTTCGATAAAATCTGTCAGACACGAGAATGGCCTCTACCACTGTAAGGACAATAAACGTAGGATCACAGCTACCAACTTACAAACAACCAGTAATCGTTTAATAACAAATGATCTTATTAATTAACAAGGTAACACCAAAATCTCAACATTACTTAATTCCCTCGTTTATTTTTAATCTTGTTACGCAAAACAACAATTCACGAAACAACTGGCCGTAGAACCCAATGCTAATAGTTATCGACAAAAAGAAGAAGTAGTACTTCAGTCAGATGAAAGCGAAAAATGACAGTAATTCAACACTCTAACCCAACATTTGGTCTGAATTTTAATAAATAAACTTCAAAACAATATTAGTAGCAATTTATGGCCAGAATATATTTATAAGTCGTTGATTAACTAAAATCGATCTAAATCAACTGGAACTTGTCACGATTTACTCCTTAATAACGGAGAATACCTAAGGTAAGCGATAAATTATACTATTGTGAATTTAAACCCGTGACAACATCCACGAAGACTAGATACCAGGAGTCTACACGGTATAGGCTTTTTTGCCACTGGCGGCGCGAGTAACCATAAGAACTTATGGAGCCTTATAAGAACCGATGTTTATGACATTTAAATTTTGCGAAATTAAATTCAATATATAATATTAATTTATTTATTTAAAATTAGTTGTCATAAAAGCTGTCAATAGTAACAAAACTTCCCGCGTAAGGATTTAAACGTGTATCTTAGGAACACGAGCGCACTCTACCGGCAATAGTTCTGTCCCCTAAATTGAGACCATTTTTTTAACATTACGTTTAAACTCCTGGTATCTATACTTCGTGACCACATCGTTCACGAGCTGAAAAGTCATCGGTTTTTGCCTTTCAAGACAAAATAACCCTTGTGTCATACTTACTCAAGAAAAACAAAGCAGTCATTCTGCTTAGTACGGAACACCACGATGACAAAATTACTGGAGCGGAAACTGACTACAAACCAGAAATACTTCTTCATTATAATCACACGAAGGGCTCCGTTGACACCATGGATAAAATGGTACATGAATACAAAGACTTGGACTGTTATTTCCTTCCAAATAGATAATAGTCTTGCAACTATTCCAACTACATGGATTACAGGAACTGATGAGTGTGTTTGGCCTCCATTAACTTCTGATAAAATCACTGCTGCAATAAAAAACCATGATCCAATAAATATCTGCTGGCCAACATTTAAGATAAGGATATTTAGAAATGCTACATACGGTATTGTTTTCAGTTTTAGTTTTGAAAATGAATGTATAAAAGTATTTTTTATAGATGATTATGCATTAGCACGTCAAAAATGCATAAAAGCTGAGGCAACGAGTGATATTGCTACATCTGATGGAGAAGAACAACATCGACGAATGAGAAAAGCTACACTTAAATTTTCTTCATCAGATGAAGATAATAATAGCTGTTCTTTTATAGCTACACCTCCAAGGCCTAAGAAGCTTAACCCTTAACTTGGCAACGTATATTATAATATACATAACATTTCAAATTTTTTATTTGAGAATCAGAAGTATTTGAGACCCATTTCTTGGCACTGTATAGTTGAGTATACACTACAGTATGTAGTCGACTGGGAATCTGACGGAAAATTCCTAATTTGGCGCATTTAGTTCTGATGGTACTGGTACAGTCTCGCTGAGCAAGCGTGTTGTTCCAAACAACAAGTGGTAAGTTTTTATGTCAGGTTATTGTTTTTTATTATAGAGGGCTGCTTTTTTGGGAACTTTTTTTTGAAGTAATATACTGTTTATGTATCAATAAGTTTTTTGTGTACTCTAAATATTTTGTCCACCAGTTGAATCAAAACTTTTCGTATTGTATAGTATACATTGCCTGATATGGCTTATTTGATATTTATTTATTTTTTCAGACTAAAAAAAGGAGAATTGACAGAATAATGGCTCTTTTACCTCCAGTTGGTGCAGAAAGCGACCCAGATAGTAGTAGTGACGACAAACAAGACTTAGTGTCTCGTAATTTATTGAAAGAATTCACAGAAGACACAGATGATGTTGAAGAAAATATAACTTCTGAAGAAGATATAGAAGAAGCTCTAGAAATATTACCTGTTTCAGTCAGTAAACGGAGACTAGTAGCAGCTACTCCCTCAGTAGTGCCACAATTTTCGCCAGTAGTCCAAAAAAAAGAAAAGTCTTTAATAAAACGGAAGGGGAAAAAAGATGAGCCTTTGTTCAAGTGGACGACTGATTATTTTGAATATGAAGTAACAACAGATCAAAGTAGTGATTTTACGAAGCCCCAAAATATAAAAACACCTTTACAATATTTTAAAACTTTTTTTAGTCCAGATATCGTTGAATTAATCGTAGAACAAACTAATCTGTATTCGACACAAACATTTCACAAATGTGTAGACACAAGTATAGATGAGATGCACGATTTCTTAGCTATCGAAATTTTAATGGGGATTGTGGACATGCCGGCATACACGGACTATTGGGCTCAAGAGACGCGATATGAACTTATTGCAAATGTAATGCCACTAAAAAGGTATCAAGCAATACGACGCAGCCTACATTTTGTCAACAATGACGAGTTGAATGATGACAGATATTTTAAAATAAGGCCTATTTTAGATCGTGTACGAAGAAACTGTCTCACAATTGAATCAGAGTCTAGATGTTCAGTGGATGAAATGATGGTCCCATACAAGGGGAAAAAGGCAGGCTCGAGGAGCCAGTATGTGAAGAATAAACCAAAAAAATGGGGGTTCAAAATGTTTGTTCGATGTGGCGTATCAGGGATAGTGTATGATTTCTTTCCCTATGGAGGAAACGATACCTTTAGAAACCATCGTTTTACAGATGAGGAAAATAACATGGGGTTTGGGGCAAAATGTGTTTTAGCACTATGTTCAACAATTCAAAATAAACCTTTATCAATGGTTTATTTCGATAATTATTTTACAAGTTTAGAACTTATTGCATATCTTCGAAGTGAATTTGGAATACTTTCTTTAGGAACTGTTAGGAAAGACAGACTACGGGGTTGTCCACTTGAATCAGATAAGAAAATGAAAAAAGATGGAAGAGGTTCTTTTGACCCAAGAGTAGACAATGATAATCACATTGTCGTTGTAAAGTGGTACGATAACAAATCCGTAACCTTATGTAGTTCTTATGTAGCATCCATTCCAATGGCAACTATACAAAGATTCTCCAAAGAGGAAAATAGGAAAATCCACATTGCATGCCCACAGTTAATAAAACACTATAACAGTCATATGGGTGGTGTGGATTTGGCGGACATGTTAATTGCTCTATACAGAATACGCTTCAAAACACATAGATGGTATATGGGCATTTTTTCTCAAATTATAGATATATCCATAAATAATGCTTGGCTAGTATATAGACGTGATGCAAGCATCCTACAAGAAGATAAGAAAACAGTTATTCCTTTGAAACAATTTCGAATTAAACTTGCCAAAAGTCTACTGCAGGCTGACAAAGTAAAAAGAGGACGTCCCAGCAATGCACAGCTGCCACTACCTTCCAAAAAAATTAAAAACCCGACAAAGCCTAGACCCCAAGATGCTATCAGATTAGATCATGTGGATCATTTTCCAATATATGGTGCAATGGGCAGGTGCAGAAATTGCAAAAAGGCTGAAACCGCCATATTTTGTAACAAGTGTAACATTAGACTATGTTTAGTGCAGAACAGGAATTGTTTTCTGGATGTTCACATTAATAAATAAATATTTTTGATTAATTTTTGATAGTTCTTATTGATATTACTTGTCCTTCATAACTTGGCAATGTATGATATGTTATACATACCTAGTTTTCGCTCTATTTGGCAATGTATACTCTAGTATACATTCAAAATTTTTGACATATAAACGTCATATTTTGTTTTTGTTGTTATATAATATTTGTATGATGCCCAAGCAGTACACATACAAATTTTCAGATTTTTAGATTCAAAATTAATCTTTTGCCAAGTTAAGGGTTAATATAAGATATTCAAATACTAAAAAAGGTAATTCATTCTACTATTGTTACTTGCAATAGCTTTTTATTTTGGCAAGTAAATTAGAGATAATCTATACTACTTCATGTATTTTCCAGGACAAATAATCTATGCTTTTATTTATTTTGCAGGGCAAAAAGATGATCTTCCTCCATTAGACATGTCTCAGTCACCCTCAATGACTTTGAGTCAGTTAGCAGGCACTTCAAAATCAAATACTACACCTGTCACAACTGTATCTACTACAGTGTCTGCAAAAAATAGTTGCAACCAATGTGCTACAAATAGTAAGTTCACCTAAATAGTATAATAGGTCTATATTTTTTTTAAATTGAGTTATTTTTGACAAAATGGTATGTAGGATTTGGGCCCAAGCCTAAAATAACAAATGATTACCTTACTGCTGAAACTTCATGAACATATTATTCTCTGCAAATTGGACAACTTTTTCCTCTTCGAAAAATTTCTGCAGTGGGGCGTTTTTTTTGGGGGGAGCCACCCTTGACTTAAGGGCGTCCGACAAAAAAAACTCCCAAATATTTATGTACTACAAGGTTACCTCTTGATTTTAAATATTTTTATTAAACGATCTTGAAAAAATCAGATGCGAGGGATTAATTTTTATGACGTCATAACATTGCTTGCATAACATTGTCTGTCAGAGGCGTTATGACATCACACCTGATTTTTTGAGGATCGTTTAATAAAAATATTTAAAATCAAGAGGTAACCGTGTCGGACAAAAATGTTTCGGAGTTTTTTTGTCGGACGCTTTAAAGTCAAAAACGGCCCTATGCAGAAATTTTTCGAAAAGAAAAAAGCTTTAGCACTGAGGTAATCATTTGTAATTATTTTAGGCTTGTGCCCAAGGACAAATGTTTTTACCAAACTCTTTTTCAAATTTAGTCATAATTTATTAAAATATGTCAATTAACTCCTTTAAATTATTTTTAGGTGAATATATTAAAGAGATGCTCCGACAGCAATATCTCATTAAAAATATGATAACAGATTTGTCATTCGAAATAAGATCTTTTAAAAAACCAACTTCACAAGAAAATATTAGTCCAGACGATAGTTTATTTAAGAAACTAGCACTACCTTGTGAAAGTCCTGCTGGATTAACAAAGTTGAACGAACATTTGGAAAATGAGGAAAACTTCAAAATGGCTGTAAGTTTTGTCATTTAATATTGCAACCCATCCTTAATTAAATTACAATGTTACATTTTGATTCTCAAATGTAATTTAATGTAATATAAGTAAATTTCTAGAGTTAATTAAATTCAACTTTATTTTTCAAAATAACTGTTGCCTTAGAATTTCTTTTATCAGCAAAGTTATAATTGACGTTTTCTTAAAAAGATATTAACATGAGGATAATACTCTAATTTTATATTCTAACACTTTTTATGTTCGTAGGTCGCTGAAATTTCCCAAATAGGTGGAAAAGATAGCTACGATATTGTTAAAAGGGCGATGAGTCGACTAGTAACGAATGGATTAGATGCACAATATAGTTGGTTAGGGAGAAGAAACAAGTGCAGCTTTTATACCTCAAAAGTAGCTAACCTAGTAATTGGTGAGTGAGTATTTTTAACTTATTCAAATTTTATACCATATATCAATACCAAAGTCTATAGCTGTTCTAGAAAAATGATTCTTATATGGTTTATATGTCTAGTATAATATATTGTACAATTTGTTAAAGAGATTCTTACAATATTTATTTGCTCAGATTTCTTTACCTTTTCTTTACTATTCGATGTTTTGGAATAATTAAGTACTATTTAATAAATTTTAGAGGCAGCCCTTCGACTTGGGAACGGCGATCAGAAAACTATTGAATCGAATATTTCGGCATGGCTGCGAAGATCGACAGATCGTATAAAATTTATAAAAAAGAAAGGTACTGCATGATGACAATTGATGCAGGTATATAAAAACGTTAATTTTTAAAGATTTTTCAGTTTTGTAAAAAAATATTTATGGAGTGATAAAGGTTTTATTATTATTGCTTCTATTTTTCCAAATTTGATTATTCTTAGAAAAAGACATAAAAATAAAAATTACTTGTGATTCTCTAATAATGTATAGAAAAATAATCAAATTTAGAAAAAACTGGCCAGGTAGCAGCACAGAATAATTAACTTTTATCAAACATAACAATTTTTCTTTAATTTTAATTTTTTTGGTTTATTTTGGTGTTTTATTTTTGAATTTGTTTTTTGAAAGAAATAAACTCTTTTTAGTATATATGCATTTTTTATTATTTCTAATAACAAATCAACCTTTTTAGTATACATTTACAAAATAATCTGTAGCTTATTTTTACAAAATCCAATGTACCAGTTTGATGGATCTTTGCTAGATAATATTAGCTACACCTAAACACAATTTTATTTTCCAAATAAATTAAAATGCTGAAGATCAGAACATGCCAAAATTTAAATTAACATTATGGCACACATTCACTTATTCAGCATTTTGATTAATTTGGAAATTAGTGTTTAGATAGCGTATAATATCAGCAGTTCATCAAACTGCTATATTGGATTTCCAAAAATGGTACCAAATTAATTTTTAAATATGTACTAATATGTACGTACATATAACAAAACGAAAATATAAACTGTACGTCGTAAATACATATTTAAAACGTAAAGATACATCTTATTTTGGTTATTAGATGACTTAAAAAGTATGTCTTTGGTATGTACTTTAGTGTGCCCATATGACCACCTATGTACGTACACAAGACGTATATCAGACAAAAATGTACATACATAAGACATGCTTTACGTCGAGATGCTACGTTTTTAAAACGTACATAAAATGTAAGTGTTTACTGGGAAATAGATCGACTAAGAGGTTGCCACTTGTATTATTTGAAAAAAGTGTCAATATAGGCTGCCTAAAAGCCTTGGTGTTGTGGAAAACCAAGAACCCTCAATTCAGAGCAAAAGCCACTCACAGACGAAGGGAATTTTTACTACAACTAGGTCAAGAATTGCTAAAACCTCACGTAGAAAGACGCCTACAAAATCCAACCGGACTCCCCAATCGCAATGTATGATTTTGTTACTCCGCCACAACCAGGACCAAGCACTCCAACTGACGGTAATAGAAAAGTCCTCGGGAGGTGTGTTCTCTGCCCCAGAAAACTGGACAAGAAATCCCGAAGTTGATGTGACATATACAAAAAAATTGTATGTGGTCAACATTACACCTGTAAGAAGGCAAATGTTTGCTCCAAGTGTAATTTGTTGGATCCCGAGCATAATAATTGATTTTAGTTATGTTATGTTTAATTTTTTCAACTTTTCTATCCACATTACAAAATAAAAGCACTTTATATGTTCGATACGTCTTTTTTTTGTTATAAAAAAAACCAATTCAATTAAAATGTATGTCAGTTCACTAAAAGACGAATTAATATAAGGGGTAAAACCTGTAAATTTTAGACCCTTCGGCATCCAAAGGTTTGAATATCGCCAGTTAGTATGTGATTATTTTTATTACTAACTAAGAGATATATAGAAAGGTCATTGTTAAAATGTTTTATAGAAGTTGTAGGGGATCTATATACTATAACTTTTTCCAATATATTTGTTATGTCCAATTCGGTCGTTTTTGTTTCTCCTAATTTTATAAAAGTGTAATTAAAATCTAATTTATTGTTTACATAAACAACAACTCCATCATGGGAGTTATAATCACCCTGATTGTAAATTACATTATATCCATCAATACAAAATACATCAATATTTGTTACCTGAAAAGTTTCCGTGAGTACAATTATATCAAATTTTAAATTCAGCTGACTTAACAATAACATTAAATAATCAAAGTTCTTGTGAATACTTCGGATATTCATATGAATCTGTAGATTGTTTGAACTTTCTGTTAAGACTGCAAAATCTGAAATTTTCTCAAGACACTCTACTCTGCATTTGTCTTATAATCATAATCTCTGATATAGTCCATTTCACGGATTTTGGCCGATGACAGAAATCATACTCAAAGTAAATTTAGAGTTGCATCTCTCTCAAATGCAGGCAAGTTAGAAATTTAAATGAGGACGTTTGTTTTTTAATACAACACTTACGTAACTGCATCTTGTTTCACCGGTAGATAAAAAGTATTCAATACGGAAGTCTTGACTTAATTCACATTCCTAGTAACTGTCATGTTCCCCGTATGATGCAGTGTCACTGAAACACAGGAAGACTCACTAAGATTCTGATGTTATCCATATTTTAAACATTACTTAAATTTTTTATCAAGGCCTGATGATGGGAATATTTTCCCGAAACTAGTTGCCAACACTTTGTAAAATTTTTTAACAACAAATACATTTTATGTGGATTGATTTTGAGTTTTCGTTTATGTCAAAATTAAATCAACCTATCTTAACAGACATGATATTACCGCACTAACATTGCAAGGCAAATGTGACAGTTCCAAACAATTGTGAAAATGGAAGATTTCATTTAGTTGGAGACTTTGCTTATCCTTTGAGTTCTAATTAATTAACACTCTATAGGTATGGTAATATAAAACTCAGCAAAACCTAAATTTAAAATAGAAAATGCTTTTGGTCTATTAAAGCAACCCTTGAGGCAGTTATCATATACGGAATTTTGGTCGGTAAAAAACATCGTATTTCATTATTGCTGTATGTGTGCTACATAATTTGTGTATAAAAAATAATGATTTTTGGGAAATTGAAAGTGATAATTCGGAGAACACAGTAAATTGTACTTTATTTCACAATCCCCTGAATCAAAATGGAAATCAAAAAAGAGATGACATATGTTAATTGTTATCTTACCAATAGATATAATATTTAAATAATTTTTCTCTTATTTTTGTGTAGATAAATAATAAAATACTCTTAGTAAGAAAGCTTTAAATAATTTGCAAAATAACGTTATATTTAACTACCTACTTTGTGGTAAACAACCTTTTCAATATTTCCATTTTTTTCTTATGGCACCTTTCTCTCGTCTCTGCTATTTCTTTCAAAAATTCAAGTACATCATGTTTTCTCTTTTTTGGCAGTGATGAACTTTTTTGGGGTTTCTCTTCTATTTTGCCTGCACACACCATTACTTGTTGTTCTATTGAGTCATCCACTGCAATAAGTTTGTTTCATCGTAATATTCGACAGGGATTGGACTCTCACCAGTCTGCCTTTTCTTCTTCAAAACATTGCTTCTACGCCACAATACTGTTTTGTACCTATTTTCAACCTGTGTATTATTTTTGTTTACTCTGAGTTCCTTTAAAATATCACAAGAGATTTGCTTCCACATTTGTTTCTTACTTCTAAACAGTTTGATTGGTCCGACATCTTTTTTGGGTTTATCAAGCATAAATTTTGTTTCTGCTGATGTTCATTCGGTAGTACTGGATGTCGCAGAATCGGTTTTATTACAGTTGCCCACTATTTATATTTATTGGTAATTATTCAATAGTTATTAGGTTTACACAACAGCAATCATAGATTTTTTTTCTTTTAGAATGTTTAATTAAATTTCTATTCTAAACAATACTTATATTTCAATTGTTTTACTGAGCACTAATTTTATACACTTATATATTTGCGTTTGCACACTTTTTAATTTGTTTAAAAATTACAAATATATTTGGATGAGTACAATAAAATATAAAATGTATTTTATTATTACATTGTGAAAATCCATTAGCACTTTTTGAAAAATCTATTCAACAAATTGTATTATTTTAATCCTTCCGTTGCACCCAATTTTTATAAACATTTTTGAAATTAAAAAAAGAAGAAATTTACGGTGTTGGTACCTTTGATAAAGTTTCAAATATATTTTATCAATTATATTCGTGGCATGCTAAAGCTAGGAACTCTTATCCACCCTGCGTATACTTTTTATTGCAAATTGTTTCATTTCGTTTAACTTCCTCGAGGCAGTCATATGGAGACAATGCTGAGGGATATGTCCAACTTCATCGAGATGCAAAATTGTGCACAGTTAAGTGCAAAATTTGCCCGGAATATAAAGTGCTGGATTCCGACGGGCTAGTTGAAGCTAAATTTTCCGCATCGTTTTGTATGTGAAACTTGAATAAATAGTTTTTCAGTTGTTTTAATAGTAGTACTTTCACACTGCGGCACCGCACAACATTTAAAAAATGTAGAATGCATCTTATTAACACAAAACTACGAAATAACTTTCTATTACATACAACTTCGACAATGTTTAGGAACAAGTGACGTCACAGCGGGCGTTTCACAGGTATCCACGTTTTGGCGCAAAATTTAAAATGGAATTTTAAATAACTTATTTTAAAGTTATTAGTTGTATTAAAAAAATATTAATAAATAGTTTGGGCTATATTTGGTACTTATGCATGGTTTTAAACACTTTTTCAAAAATAGTCCACATCCCTATTGCTGAAAATCTGATTTTGCCAGCAGCTGTTAAAATGGTACATATAATAATTGGTGAAAAAGAGGCTGCAAAGTTAAAAACAATACCTCTGTCAAATAATACTATCCAAAGAAGAATTAGTGATATGGCAGAAGATATTCAAGCGCAAGTTGTGGAAAATCTTAATAAAAAATGCACGTACTTCTCTCTTCAAATGGACGAATCCATGGATATATCTAACTGTGCCCAATTTATTACGTTTGTAAGATATGATACAAATAATGGCATTCAAGAAGATATTTTATTATGTACCCCATTGGAGACCAATACCACTGGAAAATGTTTATTCGACAGTTTTGTGAAACGCACAAGTAAATATGTTATTGACTGGGGAAAATGTATTGCTATATGCACAGATGGCGCTAAAGCTATGACAGGACATCAATCTGGTCTTGTCGTCAGATTACAAGAAATAATGCCTAATGCCACATAGAGACATTGTTTTTTACATCGAGAAGCTCTGGCGTCAAAAGCTTTACCTCCTGAAATGGACTCTGTTATGAAATCCATCATTAAAGTTGTAAATTCCATTAAAGAAAAAACTTTACAGACCCGTATTTTTCGAAAAATCTGCGAAGACATGGGTGCTATATTTCAAAATTATCTTTATCACACCGAAGTAAGGTGGCTTTCAAGGGGCAACGTCTTAAAAAGAGTATTTCACTTAAGAGCAGAGCTTTTAATGTATTTGAAAGATGAGAAGTCCCCATATGAAAATCAATTTTCCGATCCTATTTGGCTTTTATAACTAGGTTTCCTTGCTGATATTTTCGAACAATTAAATATTTTGAACAGTAATTTGCAAGGTCGCGACATTAATATAATTACAGCCACAGATAAAATTAAAGAAAAATCGATTTATGGTCAACTTCACTTGGCAAAAAGCAGCTCGATTCATTCCAGTGCATTCAGGAAATTATAGAAAATGTATGTTACAGTGCTACAAATTTTGAACAAGTTTTTGCAGGCATGAAAGTTACTTTGCTTAATTTAAAACAACAGCTCTGTGATTATTTCCCCGAAGAAATTCAAAACAGTTACGACAGTTGCAGATGGATACTGAATCAGCTTTTAGCCGATTCCTTTCAACATGCTGAAATACCAATAAACATGAAAGAACAACTTATTGAAATATCAAGTGATGGAATGGTGAAGCTCCAATTTTTTTCCCAGAACCCGGACGAATTTTGGATAAAAAGATGCAGGAATACCCTCAGTTGGCGAATGAAGCTGTAAAATGTTTGGTTCCATTTGTAACATCATATTTATGTGAGTTAAGTTTCTCGTCTATGACTGCCATTAAAACAAAAGTGAGAAATCGTCTCGTACTTGAAAACGATATAATTGTGTGTCTCAAATACACAGCCTAGATTTGAAATACTAGTTTCAAAAAAAACAGGCGCATGGGTCTCATTAACGGACGCACACGAACTGCGCCAAACTATTCCCCAGGTAAGAAAGTAATAAAATTAAATTTAAGTCGCTGTCCGAATTGCGCCAGGCAAAAAAATTATTTTTTAATATGGCTACCTGCAATATTAGGATAATTTGTTTAAATTATGGTATCTAGGATTTGAACCGAATGGAATCCCCAAATCTGCTAAGAAAGGCATCTTATGACATCAAAATTATTTTAAATAGACGATATTAAGCCTTATTTTACAAATACAGGATTGATTTTCAAAGAATTTTAAGGGATTTGGAAATTCGACTTTCTCGTCGGTAATATCCTGTTGGAACGCCATTGATACTAGACATTTATAATAGATAATTGTTCCAAACATTTTAAAAGTATACCTGCAATTGTAGGGTGGGGTGTCCTTTTGAAAGTTTAGTTTATATGTTACGTTTGCAACAGTAAGGTGATATCTAAGTTGATAAAAAATATAAACGAAAATGGCAGAAATAAAGTTTTCGTTTATGCTAAGTGAACGCGGACAACAACTGCTTGTCTTTAAAGACTATAAATTCAGAAAAGTAAGTGTAGTAAAATCTACAGAAGAGACGAGATGGAGATGTTGTAACAAACAATGTGCTGCAACAATATATACAATCAATAAAGTATATTCGCAAATGATTAATGAACATAATCACTTGGTTAAATTGGACGTGTTAAATCGCCAAAAAATTAACAATTCTGTTAAAAGGAAAGCAGTAGAAAACATTGCAGAAAAGCCAGCTAAATTGATTAGGAAGGAATTCGAAACTAACAGTGCAGAAGTTTTGCAAAATATAACGGTAAAGGATAACAGATATATTAGAAATAATATAACATATTCAAGATTAAAAACAATGCCAAAGTTACCAAAATCAGTGAAAGAATCGCAAGAATTTTGAATTTTTAAATACTGTACATGTAAAAACTGTCAAACAAGAACAGTTTTTATTGGATAACGATATGCGTCAAAGTTTAGTTATATTTTCTTGTGCTAGTAATATGGAATTTTTGTGCAAGCAAAAAACTTTGTACATGGATGAAACTTTTAAATACTGTGTAAAGTATTTTTGTCAACTTTTTACTATACACGCGTATAGTGGAGGATTTTATGTACCTGTCGCATTTTGTCTTTTAAAAGACAAACAAAAATCTACATATTCTGCTGCGATATTAAAATTAAAGGAAAAGTGTGAACTTCATGGTTACTCATTGGAACCGAAGGAAGTAATATTAGATTTTGAAGTGGCAATTCATAAAGGAGTTAAAGAAGTGTGGCCGTCAATAAAAATTATTGGCTGTCGTTTTCACCTGACTCAGTCATGGTGGCGAAAAATTCAAAATTTAGGACTGTCAGTTGAATATAAAAATAGAGCTTCCGCTATTGGAAATTGGTTAAGACATATTTTTGGCTTAACGTTTCTTGCTCCTGCTGAAGTAGGTGATTGTTTTGCAGAGGATTTCATGGCGAACAAACAATAAACAAATTAATAAATTTGCCGACTACCTAGTGGAAAACTATATTGATGAAAATTCAACATTTACATCAGTAAGTGTGGGCAGAAAATACTTCTTCTTTAACTAGGACAACCAATTCTTGTGAATCTTTCCATTCAAAATTTAAATCAGAAAACAGCTCATCCCATCCAAATATTAATTATTTTTTAAAAACTTTAATAGACATGCAAACGGACACTTATATAAAAATAAATTCAATAATTCAAAATAAAAGCAGGTACATCAGAAAGGAAATTTTAAATAAACAAAATTTTATTGAATTTAAGATTGTACAGTTGAAAAACAAACAAATTTGTCGTTATGACTTTGTAAAATGTGTTTCGTATAAATTTGGAGGTTTGCATGTATCTTAGCTTATTTTTTGGACATTAATAATTTTGTAGTATTAGTTATATTTTGTACCTTTGTATTTTATTATATGAAAATAAAACGATTATATTTTAGTTTATTATAATATACTTTCTTATTTTGACCCAACCTGTACACTAACCATCCTTAAATTGATTAAGAATCTTAATGGGATTACTAATTATGTTTCGAATTATTTCTTCACGAATAAATGTTTTATTATTAAATAAAGTTTCATTTCAAAAATTAAAATGTCTTTAAATTGAAAATGATAATAAATTTATCTTATATTTTTTACTATCCATTAATAATACCACCCCCTACGATTTGTTTAAATATAGAATTTACAACAAACCCAAATTAAAAAAAAATGGCGCAATTCAGGAAGCTATTAAATCATGTACAGGTAAGAAAAATGTCTGGCGCAGCTCAGTTGCTCCCGTAATTTAGGTGAGTGGGGTCCTGCCGTTACCCGGGTATTTACGTTCCCCTTTTTTTTAGTATGCCGTAAATTTTTTTTACTTCTTTATTTTTCAGAGATATAAAAATGAGTGATTCTTATAGAAAGCGACCCCTTACACAATGTGAGATAGAGGAAATAGCCGAGAATATGGATTTTGAGTCTGAAGCTGACTATGAGAGCGATACTTCTGGAGAAGACTGTTTAGATATAGAAAATGTTTCGGAGTCCGAGGATAATTTGGAAATTGGTAGTGAGGAAGATTCTGATAAAGAATTGACAGAACCAGAAAATAGTAATGAGCAGGTTAGTGGCTCATTTTACACTGCAAAGTCTGGCATGTTTTGGTATAAGCAACCTTTTCCACGAACTCACCGAATGAAAAGAAATCTTCTAAATACTAAGCCTGGAATTACACAACATAGTGCCAATGCTAACACAATTTTAGAAGCTTTCAATTTATTTATGACGCCGGAAATCAAGGACATAATTTGTCTACACACAAATGAGGAAGCTTCTAGCTGTTATGATATTTGGAACGCTCAGAATCCTACTAATCAGAAACAATGGACACCACTTGAACGTGATGAGCTAGCAGCTAGACTGTTTTTTGGGTGTTCTAATAAAAGCAGGCGCGCTACGATGTAGGAAACAATCCACTAAGAAAATGTGGACCAAGAATACCTCCATTCGTTGAGCATTTTTCACTGCTTCGTTATCAAGAAATAGATTTAAAGAAATCTCAATATTCCTACGATTTGACGACAAATCTACTAGAGCAGAGAGAAAAGAGAATGACAAATAAGCTGCCATAAGAGTAGTATGGGACCTTTTTGTTACCAATTGTAAACAGAGTTTTGAGCCATATGACCATATTACAAGTGAAGAGCAGTTGGTTTGTTTCCGTAGCAATTGCCCTTTTAGGCAATATATCAAATCAAAACCAGGTCGATACGGTATCAAAATATAGGCAGCTGCTGACGTACAAACTTCTTACCTTTGCAATCTTCAGGTCTACACTGGAAAACTTCCTGGTAATTTATCAGAAAAAAACCAAGGATATAGAGTAGTGTCTGATTTAGTACAACCATATCACGGTTCTGAGAGAGGAATAACGACTGACAATTTCTTCACGAGTGTCCCTTTAGCCAATTATTTATTATCAAAAAATCTCACCTTATTGGGAACTGTTCGTAAGAACAAACCTGATACTCCAGCAACACTTAATTGCACCTCCAGGCCAATTCACTCTTCTATGTTTGCTTTTACAAAGGATCTGACGATGGTTTCTTGTATTCCAAAAAAAGGAAGAATGGTTCACGTTCTATCCAGCCAGCATGGTGAAGACAAGGTCTCTGAAAAAAATGAAAAGAAACCAATCATGATATTGGATTATAACCAAACCAAACGAGGAGTTGATAATTCTGATAAGCTTGTGAGGGAATTTTCATGTAGTAGGAGAACAGCTCGATGGCCGTATAGGTTATTTCTCAATATTATAGACATATGTACTTTGAATGCCTATGTCAATTATATGGAGAAAAATCCTGATTGGAAAAAAAATAACTTTTCCCGGCGACGCCTCTTCTTACATCAACTAAGTGATGAGCACACAAAGGCAGCTCTACGAGACTGTGAGATAGCAGTTTATAGTGGCACAAAAGCTGCTGATGAACCAGCGGATGGAAACAAAAAAAAAAAACAAGATGTTTCTAGTGTCCCAGAAGATGCGACAAAAAAGTGAACACTAGATGCGATCATTGCAAACAATTCGTATGTCAAAATCACAGACTAACCAAACCAAATATTTCATGTACTAAATGGGCATCGGCTTCAATCCTTTATCAAATTTATGGTCACAATGAATTATTCCTGGTAATTGTTAACTTTAAATTGTGGCTCCTAGTATTAGTTTGTTTCATTCGAATTCTATTTTTTATTTTATTCTCAAAAATATCCAATAAAGTTTCATGTAATGTCTAAAGTATGATTTTGTTCTTCCCTACGCTTATTTAATTCAAAAATTTAAAAAAACTAATTAGAAATCATATATTTAGCTGGGGTCTCTGAAGGACGCATGGATTTCGATGGCATGGGAATTTAAGGGTTAATCAAAAATTTGATCCGTATTTTGACACTTAAACCAATAATTTTGGTCTATACTTCGTGAATTTTGGTATAAAATACGCAATTTGATCAAATTTTTAAAAAACAAAACTTTGACCTCAAATAACTTCTCAGTACTTTTTTGTAGAGCGTTTAATTCTCTATAAGCATCACAAAAGCAATTTATTATTCAGATAGTTGTTTAAACGGTATAAAAATCGGAAGAAGAAAAGATTACTTTTCCCATGTTATTCTTATGGGATTTAGAAAAATGTAATGAGGACCACCTTAATATCAATAACAGCTCAAATTTTACATGGCGTCCAAAAGAAACTTTTTAGCCTATTTGCAAGAAAAAATAAGAGATCACCTTAATTTGCTGCAAACCCAATAATTTTTAAACCATATTTTTATTCAGCTTAGACTACCTTTTTCTATATTGAAGTATGGGTTTTTACCAAAAAATTAAATCTACATATGGAAATCTAGTAGTGAATAATATGAAATCTTGGTCACGTACAAATATGAAATTAGCTAAGTCATATAATGTTAGATGTTTTTTGTTAAAATGCCGTAAATTGGGACTGTCTCCTGCCCACATCAATAATGCTATCAAGCCTATAAACAATTTATTACATCGTCAAAATTATATTTATGAAATTCTGTTCATAAATCTAAACTTAACAACACAATATTCAGAGAACTTTATTTTAAATCTAAACTTTTTCTAAAAAATAATCCTAATTTGTTAGTAACTAGATCAGCTAAAGGTGGCGTAACAGTTATTATGGATTAGTCACAATACGATGATATGATTACTAATATGGTTGAGAATGATAATTCTTATATATTATTAAAAAAAGATCCAACAGCTACTGTTGAACAAAAAAGTAACACACTAATAAAAACACAATATTTAATAAACATCAGATTTCTGAATCCGAAAAAAAGAAACTATCTTGTTATAAAAGCGTTTCTGGTAAATACTATGAATTACCAAAAATACATAAAAATCTTTTAACTATGAGACCTATTTTAGCATCTTTAGGTACTCCCACAGAACTTATTGCCAATTTTCTTACTGAAATATTAACTATGTAATTCTTATGAAGTAGATAATGATTAGGGGCGAAGGGGGTACATTTGAACATGGGGTACATTTGAACAAGTTCAATTTTCCCGCCAGATCGACTGTTGCAAGGTTCAAACTACGACTGCTAGATGTCACCACACATACCTTTGCCAGACTGAATTTATTTTTATTGGAATGCATTAAAAAGTTTCAAGAATCCAGTGCACGGTTTTCTGTCCAAAATCGTATCATCCAGATAAAATATTTGTAAGGGGATTCTGCAGCTCAAACGGCTGATAAACCTCCTTTTGTGTTTGACCTGGTAAGTACAATTGTTGTGGAATAATTTTCATCGATGACACCTGAATTTAAAATAACCTCAAAATTTTTGTAAATCAAAACATGCATTAATGTCTGTGGGGGCAGTTTTGAACATCAACAAAGAGGCACTTTTGAACAGTGTTCAAATGTACCCCTTTCTCAGTTATGCATTTAAAAAACAATTCAGTAATTGATTTCAATCCCATTTTTATAGATTCAAGTATGGTTCGAACAAGAAAAAACGTTCGAAGCCAGATGTCCAAGAAGACGACATGCAAGCGGCTATATCAGCTGTAAGAGAACAAAATCTGTCCATTAGAAAAGCAGCAGCAATCTATGGTTTGACCCACACTGCATTGTTTTATAGATTAAAGAACAAGCACGATTCAGAAAAAAGACAAACTTAGATTTAAAGATCATCTAAAAAAAATTTTCAAATAACTTTTTATACCTCAAAAATTTTTCAAATAACTTTTTATACCTTAAAAATTCTTTATAGTAACCGACATGTGTTAAATAAAAATTTAAGAAAACAGTTAGACGAATCTCTTGTATTATCTCACTTTAACTACTGCGATTTTCTTTTTGGTTTTTGCTTGGATCATTGAAGTAAATTAAGAATTCAAAAAGTTCAAAATTGTTGTATACGATTTATTTATGGACTACGAAAATTCGAACATGTTTCCCCTTTTTACAAAAAAAATAAATTGGCTCAGAATGGACAACCGAAGAATTTTACACTTCTGTACATTTTTAATAAAAATAATAAACAGTCCTACTGCAGCATCATCTCTTCAGAAGCGACTCATATTTCGAAAAAAATATTCATAATTTAAACATTAGAGATCGTTTAAAAATTAACAATGCCTCATCATCGAACAACCATATTTCAAAGATCATTTTCCTATAATGCGGTAAAATATTTTAATACAATACCAAGCGAATTTTTAAATTTAAAACTTAATACTTTTAAGACGACCTAAAAGAAGTATCTACAGAATTTACAGAATTCTTAGTTGAATGAATAATGATAATCATAAATACTTTTTTTTTAATATGTAACCTTTTTTTTATTTAAGTAATTAGCAAATAAAACGCTTGTAAAAATTTATGTTAATTTGGTTCAGTGGAGTAGCTTATAGCTAGACTGCGCCAAGTTGACATAGAGTTAGATAAAAAAAAATATTTTATAGAAACTTATTGTAAATTTGTTTGAAGTAATAAAGGCATTTATTATTATTATTATTATTATCAAAATATACGGCAAAACAAGTTTTTACGGTTTAACAGAAAGCCATGTTAAAAACCTACATTTCGCAATCCTCAAAAATTAATTAAATAAGAAAGTTAGCATTCAGCTATGCAAAATTACTTGAATGTAACTATCCTAGTAATTGGGACAAATCTAACATGGCTGGAATCGATTGGTTACAAGGATATATGAAAGGCCATGATCAACTTGCTCTACGGAAATCTGAAAACACCAGTTTGGCCAGAGCTACGAGCTTTAACAAAACCAATGTCACCGAGTTTCAAGATAACTACGAGAGAGCTTTGCAATTAAACCCGTTCACAGCTGAAAAAATTTACAACTTGGACGAAACTGAAATTACGACTGTGGTTCAAGCTCCGCATGTTGTTGCAAAAAAAGGAGCAAAACAAGTGGGTCAGGCAGTCTCTGCAGAACGGGGACAGTTAGTAACCATGTGCGCGATTGTCAACGCGTGTGAAAATTCAGTACCGCCAGTTTTTGTATATCCGAGAGCAAGATTTCATGACTATATGCTAAAAGGAGCACCTCTCGGGAGCTTAGGACTGCCCAATAGCCCAACAAGTGGATGGATGACGGGACCATTATTTATGAGAGTGCTAGAACATATTCAAAAATACGCAAAATGCTCTAAAGATGATCAAATTCTCATACTTATGAACAACCATGAAAGTCATTGTACGTTGGAAGCTGTTATTTATGCCAGGGATCATGGAATGATTCTAGTTACATTTTCACCACACTGCACACATAGACTGCAGCCACTGGATGTTGCAGTCATGGGACCGTTCAAAGAAAATCTGTCGCTCAAAACATTTGACTAACGAGCAATCCCGGAAAGACTTTGACCATCCATGATTTAGCAGGTCTAGCCAATATTGCCTACAGCACCGCATTTTCTATTAAAAATATAACATGTGGCTTTTCTAAACCAGGAATTTGGCCATTCTCCAGGAATGCATTCACAGACGAAGATTTTGAAGCCGCATTTGTAACTGACCGAGAAGCACCAGGAGAAGGCACAGAAAATCACGCCTCAGCGGATTCAACCGCAAACGTCGAAGCAGTTGCTAATTCATCAACTTCAAATGTCCGAGAGCCTAGTTCATCAACTAGGTGGAATCGACATTGCAAATCCAAACCCCAACACACACTCCAAAAGTAGATGCTATTTTGTCACCAGAAATGGTAAGGCCGTTCCCTAAGGCTGGTCCAAGATCAACAACTGTAAGAAAATGTAAAAAAAAGAAGTCGAGGATTCTAACGGAGACGCCAGAGAAGAACAGAATTGAAAAGGAAACATTAAATCGTCAAGCCAAAAAAAGAAAAGAGCCTTTAAATTTGGAATATAAGCAAAAAAAGAGAAGAGCCCTGAAGTTACTGTGAAGAAGCAAAAAAAAAAAATGTTAGAAAACAGCGGCGATAGTAGCACCGAAATTGAGGAGAATTATTCTATTCACGATAATTCTGACACTTTGGATTTAGAAGAAGGGTAAGAGGAAGCCGAAACAAATCCTGTAAACCTAGTCGAAGGGGACTATGTGGTAATAAAATTTGCTACAAAAAAAATAGTTCGACATTTTTTGGCACAAATCGAAAACAGAATCAACACCGATGAGAATGAATATAAAGTTCAATACTTGAAACGTAGGTTGACGAAAAACGAAGAAGCCTTCAAATTTTTTTTTTGCCAGATGACGCTGAAACCAGCGACGTTGCTGGTGAACAATGGCGGATCTACTGTGGGGGGGGGGCTTTCGAGCTGAAGCCCCCACCAAAACACCTCTAAATTTTTTTTTGATTTTTGTGCCCGCTCCGTTTATCTAGTTTTATTAGAACGATATTGAGGAAGCGCATACAGTGACTAGGGGGTTTCCCCCACCCGCTCCGCTGCTTTCATTCCTCGCAATCATTGTTGCTCGGTCGGGTCGCTCGCTTAGTCAGTGCGTACGCTGTTTCGTGATTGCTAATATTATCGTTGTTTTCTTTGTGAAAAATACTTATCGAACGTATGCATTAAGTGTGAAGTTGAACTAAACGTGTTATTGTTTGTGTTATGGAAATGTCTAAACGTAAACAGACAAGTATTTGGTGCTTCTTAAAGAACCCAAAGAAGAGTAAAAGATGGCGCCGGCGCTAGTCCATCGACAAGTCGAGCGTCACTTCAGATGGAACATACTGATACTGACCCAGGCCAGTCACTTCATCCTCAGGAAAGCAGACCCATTTATTCTCAGTCGGAGAAATATGACATAGCTAATTATGTTGGAAAATCCAATATAACTGATGAGGAAATTTATAATGTTTCAACAAAAGCTTGGGTTCCAAGTGAGTCCTATGTTTTTCCTACTAATAAAGAATCTGGACAAATCAGAAGATTTAATTTTAAATGGTTGAGTGACAATCCATGGTTGTCTTATAGTAAGCAAGAAGAAGGTGTCTACTGTCGCGTCTGTGTTATTTTTGGGCCCAAATAGGCTAGCATGAAACATAAAACTCCGCTAGGTAATTTAGTAGTGAGACCTCTTAAAAAGTATAAACATGCCATTGAATTGTTTAGAGATCATAATATAAAGGATTACCACAAACTATCACTTTTAAAAAGTACTGAGTTTTTGAAAAGGTACGAAAACCCAGAAAACAAAATTGATGTTTTATTGGACTCAAAAATAAATGAGAGGATAAATGAAAATAGAAAACGCTTGGTTCCAATTGTTAAGACCATTATTTTGTGTGGAACTGAAAATATTGCTTTGCGGGGTCATCGTGATGATGGCACTCTGGACTTACAAGAAACAGGGGAGCATGAAGGCAAATTCAGAGCCTTGTTGAGATTTAGGATTGATGCTGGAGATTCAAAATTAAAAGATCATCTTCAAACTGCTCCAAAAAAAAATGCAACTTTTATCAGCAACACAACTCAAAACGAGCTTATAGAATGCTGTGGGAATATTATTGTGGAACAAATTATAAAAAAAGTAAAGAAATCGCAGATTTTTTCGTTGATTGCTGATGAAACTCGAGATGCAAGTTCTACTGAGCAGATGACTGTATGCCTTAGATATTTAGATATTGATTTGCGCCAAATTAAGGAAATGTTTGTTGGGTTTGTTGAAGCCAAAGACGAACTCACTGGAGAAAAACTATCATAACTTATCCAGGAAAAATTCAAGAACTGGGAGTCGATATTTCTAATTTGAGAGGCTAATCGTATGATGGAGGTTTAAACATGGCAGGCGAGAATTAAGCAGTTAAATCCTCTTGCTTTATACATACACTGTGCATCGCACCAATTGAATTTGGTTTTAAGTCATGCTTGTTTAGAACCAAGCATCAGAAATGCATGTGAAACTATTAAAGAGGTAATAAACTTCGTAAAAGATTCAGCTCAAAGGGTTCACAAACTGGAAAATATTTTAACTGAACAGCACCCAGAAGAGAAGCGGCATAAATTGATAAGCTTGTGCGAAACTCGTTTTGTTGGACGGCATGTGTAACGTTTACAACGTTATTTGTGGCCTGGCCTATTGACTAATAAATTTTTATAATTTTCGGGTTATTGCGAGTCTTCGCATAGACTTTATCTGATTGAGAAGGGGAATATTTAGTTCGAACATGAGAAGTGTTGTTATTTAAATTCTTTTCATTTTGTGCTTTTAAAGCAATCAGTTTCTTCTCTCTACATTCTCCCTTCCGGTGAGTAAATTTAATTTGTTATAATTTTAAGTAATAATCAAAATTTGGTGAATTTATTTTTAGTAGTTTTATTGGATATTTTTACTAACATTGAAATCTTTCGTTTAAAATCATTTGTTAAGAATCAGTTTTTTATTGAGTTAAAAATTTATAAACATATCAAGTGATTAACTTTTTTCTCTCTCGAACTTTGGAGAAACCTTGGATGATTGTAATCGAAATTAAGGTCTAGTGGGACGGAATTTTGACTGTTATTATTTTAATTCATAGGGCCATTGCCAAATTGTGAAGGGTCCAAAGTGAGGGTTTATCCTGAGCGCTTTTCGTGCCGATTTTTTTTTTCATTGTGCCAGTTGTCGCCAAAGACAAATTGATAATCACTACCAGGGTCGATCCTACAGTTTTCCAGTTGGAAGAATACATCGTGCCATCGGCATCATTAACCGGTGCTTACTATAAACAGAGATTCCGTCCACCACATCATAACAGAAGAAAAACATAAGATAAGGAAATTAGATAATCACTTTTTTACTAATATCAAAGTTTTAAATAAACAATTTAACACTGATTCTCTTTTTTTATTTGTATGTCTGTACTAGGCGCCCTTTTTTTATTTGTTTGGGAGGAGTTAAAAAAGAAAGCCAGAAGGAAGCCACGAACCCTGGAGCTAGCCAAGGGTATTTTTACGCTACAAATTGGCGCCCAACTAAAGTCTTCTTGCTTTTTTTGCAACTTTTTCCTAACATTCACGTTAAAATAAATTAAATTTTGTCATCAATTTAGTACAGACATTCAAATATTTATAAATTGTTTTTACTAACATCTAATATTTTTTACCATTACTTTATTTTGTTCGATTTTATTATCTATTGCTCAAGGTTATCCACTTTTGAATTGGTGTATTTCGTTATAATTTTAACTGGTTTTATTTATCGAAGGATAATATTATTCTTTATTTAATTTTTTTACCTTAAAATAATGTTGCCTTTACATTTAAAATCGAAAGAATTAGATTATGAGTTAGCCATTAGGGATGTCGATATTCTGTTTATTCTAAACGGAAACTTCTTTCCGGGTTGTTAGCTCAAGAAAATGCGAATAGGAGTTTCGGTGAAATTGTTAATAAATTTGCCTTTGATGAAGACATACAAGGTGTTAGAGATTCCATTAATTGTTTGAAACCTGATATCGAATCATTTACCGGTGACAAATCTGCCCCTGTTTTTAAGCGTATTACTTCCAGACTTATTCACATTTCGGGTAGAATCAACAGAATTTCTTGCACTAAGGATGATCATCTTTCTATCTTACGAGCTTTAAAAAATGACTTAACTTTACTAGAAGCGGAAGTTCAAGAAAAATCCAACACTTCCACACCAATCATGCCGGGATCTCCTGAAGGTATTTCTTCTTCGGCATTTTTCCACAAGAACCTGGATGTTCATAAATGGAATATTTATTTCTCTGGTAATAATTCTGTTCATGATTTTTTGGAAAAAGTAGATATGTTGCGAGTTTCTCGGGGAATTTCTGACAGTGATCTACTTTTGCGCAGTTGTGATTTAATTAAAGATGAAGGTTTAACTTGGTTTATGAATAATCGTCATAAATTTTCGTCTTGGTCCGATCTCGTTGATAAACTTAAATTCAACTTTATTCCCTCAAATTTTCAATTTGATTTAGAAAATGTTATCAATAATAAATTTCAATCTAGAGGTGAAAGTGTAGCTCTTTTCATCGCTTCGATGGAGGGTCTTTTCAAACGTATGGATCATTGTCCAGACGAACAAACTAGAGTATCTAAAATTAGACGCAATCTTCTTCCTACCTTCGTAAATCAACTTGCCCTTCAGTCTGCTTCAACGATCGATGAATTAAATATCCTTTGTAAAAAAATTGAGGAATCTCAAAATTGGTGCGATAGAGCCCAGAGTGTTTCTACCTTTAAATCTTCAAAAAACTTCAATTCCAATTCAGGGGAATCGAATTTATCTGTACTTTCGAATTCTAGGCCGATTAAATGCTGGAATTGCGAAAAGTTAGGTCACGTTTACAATCAATGTAGGGCTCGTAGAGTGGTTCGGTTCTGCTTTGGTTGTGGGAAAAAGAACACAATTAAATCTAATTGCTTATGGTGTCGTTCCAAGTTTCCAAAAAACGAATTTCAGACCGTGGACAGAAATTTGGCTACCCGTCCCGGTCATTCTTTAGCAGATCAGCCAGACGATTCTCTAAATTCAACAAGATCCCATTCCCGAAAACATCGATCAAACCAGTAACTTCCTTAACCGAGTGGAAAAACTATCTGATTTTTGTAAAAAACTTTTTATCTTCTCTGCGAACTCGTTCTAAAGACGTCAATGCAATCTCTCGCATAGAATCCAGTCCTTTATTTGTTAAAAAGCATAATGATAACAGATTGTATTTAAATATCTTGGTAGAAAAAATTAACATGCTTGCTCTTCTGGACAGTGGTTCAAACGCGTGTATTTCTCACTTAAAACTTCCCATCGTCTATGATAATTTAATTTGTGTCACTACGGCAGATGGTAATCTCCAGCAAAGCATTGGTTTTGTTTTCCTTTCGTTACCTTTATCAGGGGTTACTCATACCTTGAAGGTTTTAATAATTCCTTCGATTGCTCATTCCCTTATTTTAGGTATGGATTTTTTAAACTTATTTAAGATTGATATAAATTTTGAGTCCTTATCTTATTCAGTTCTTTCCTCGTTGTGTGTTATTAATTCTATTCAACCCGTGTCTTCTCTTTCTGAGGTACAGTTAAGTAAACTAGATAAATTAAAATCCTTATTTAGAGACCTTGCCCCTGTTGACAGAATTGGTAGAACTTCTTTAATAACTCACGATATTGACACAGGCGATGCCAAACCTATTTGTGAAAGGCAATTCCCTCTATCCCCCTCAATGTTAGGTCACTTGAAGAAAGAAATTGAAGAGCTATTACGCTTAGGTGTTATCAGACCTTCCAATTCGCCTTGGTCTTCTCCTTGTTTTTTAGTTCCTAAAAAGGGTGATAACGGTTACCGAAAAGTTCTGGATAGTAGGAAGCTTAATTCTGTCACAGTTTCAGACTCATATCCCATGCATCAGATTGATTCAATTCTAAATAAGTTAAAAGATGCAAGATTTCTTTCCTCCATTGATTTAAAAAAAGCCTTTCTTCAAATTCCCTTAACTGAGACATCTATTCCAAAGACTGCTTTCTCTATCTACGGCTTAGGCAGTTTTGAATACACGACTATGTGTTTCGGCTTAAAAAATGCCCCTAAACCTATGGCAAGATTAATGGATAGAGTCTTAGATCCGTCAATCATTCCCTATTGTTTTTGTTATTTGGATGACATCATTATCGCGACTCCGACTTTCGAACTTCATTTAGAGGTACTAGAAAAATTGTTTTTTAGATTGAAAGAAGCAAATTTAACCATAAATATGGATAAGTGCGAATTTTGTAAAGATTCCCTAAAATATTTAGGCTTTCGTGTTGATCAGTGTGGTTTGCGTACAGATCCTGATAAGGTTACAGCAATTTTAAATTATCCTATTCCTAAAAACACCACTGAAATTAAGAGACTCATTGGTTTAATTGGTTGGTACAGAAGATTTCTTCCCAACTTTTCTTCGGTTTGTTCGCCTATTACTGATCTCCTTAAGGGTCGGAAAAAAGGACAACCTATAATTTGGAATCCCGACGCTGACAATGCATTTTCTAAAATCAAGCAACTTCTTACTTCTAGCCCAATTTTATCTAGACCTAATTATTCAATTCCCTTCATTATTTAAACAGATGCAAGTGATACCGGTTTGGGTGCCATTCTTTATCAAGAATGTGATGGTGTTGATCACCCTATTGCATATGCTAGTCGTAGCCTTTCTAGTTCAGAGAGGAAACTTTCCACGACGGAAAAAGAACTATTAGGGACGATTTTTGGAATCGAAAAATTCAGGGGTTATGTAGAAGGAACTGTTTTCACCTTAGAAACTGATCACTCATCTCTTCAATATCTTTACAAATTGTCTAATCCCTCGGGTCGTTTAGCCCGTCTAGCCTTACGATTGTCTCAATATGATTTTATCATCAAGCACAGAAAAGGTTCTACCATGGTAGTGAGTGACGCGCTTTCTCGCGTTTATAATTCCGATATCGCTAGTCTAGACATTGCCGATTTAAAACCGGACAGGTGGTATTTATCCTTAATCTAGAAAATTCAGACTTCCCCTGACAAATTTCCGTCATTTCGTGTCGATAACAATATTATCTATAAACATATAATCTCGAAAAATCCGGTCGAGAGTAATCTTTCCGATTGGAAAATTCTGGTTCCTACCGGTAATAGGGCTAGTCTCCTTAAATATTTTCACGATAGCGAAGCTGGTTGTCATTTTGGTATTTCAAAAACCTTCTCTCGTATTTCGGAACTATATTATTGGCCTAAAATGAGAAAGGATATCTATCGTTACATTCGCAGATGTGCGATTTGCTCTTCGTGCAAAAGTTCTAACCTTCCGAAGGCTGGCCTTATGGGAAACTATAAAAATATTAATTTTCCTTTTCAATGGATTTCCGCTGATATTATTGGTTGTTACCCTAGATCCAAACTAGGCAACAGATATGCATTGGTTATAACGGATTGGTTTTCCAAATTCTGTCTAGTCCACCTTATGCCTAAGGCAACGACTAATAATATTTTAAAGTTTTTAGAAAATCAAGTTTTCCTAATATTCGGTGTCCCTCAAGTTTTATCCGTTGACAACGGTAGTCAATTTACTAGTCGTGAATTCAAACGTCTTATGGAAAAATATAAAGTTCATGTTCGTTACAACCCTGTTTATCATCCTCAAGCGAACCACACTGAGAGAACCAACAAGAGTATCACTACGGCAATCCGTTGTTTCATTTACGAAGCACATGACTCCTGGGATTCAAAAATCCATCACGTTGCTCAAGCAATTAGGACTGCTCAACATGAAGTTACCGGTTACTCCCCTTCCTTCCTAAATTTTGCAAGAAATGTTCCTCTTTCCGGTGATTATTATGGGAAAATTTCTGATAATGCCAATAACTTAGTTTCTATTGCCGATAAAAGTAGTCGTTTAATTGACATTCAATCATTACCCAAATTATTTGTTGAAGTTCGTAAGAAATTAAAACTTGCCTATGATAGGAACTCGCATTATTACAATCTTCGTAAAAGAGATATTGAATATCATGTAGGGGATAAACTTTGGAAAAGAAATCATGTTCTGTCTTCTAAGATTGATAAATTTTCGGCTAAATTCGCTCCTAAATACGTTCCTTGTATTGTGAACAAAGTTATTTCCAAATTAGTTTATAACGTTAAGGGTACTAAGGGCAATGATTTAGGGAATTATCATGTGTCTGATTTAAAAAAAAAAGAGTGTGCGTGTAACCTTTACGCGCGATTGAAGTAAAACTTGTTGACGTACGTATCGGAAAATAAATATTTAATTACAATTCAATCATATTTATTGCCTATATACTTTACAAAAAAATGAGATGTTATATTTATATTATTCATTAGAAATAGGAATTTGAAAGTTATCATTATTTTTTTTATATATGAAATAATAGGTTTATGATAACTAAAATGTGAAACATAGATTTTAGTCTATAAATACCATTAATGTATTTGAAACCGTTTGAAAATTTCATAAATAAATTTCGGAAATTTAAACTCCTCCCATAGCTGAAATTATACAGTTACTTCCATCAGAATCTTCCGTTAGAATCTACCCCTAGTCGTGCCTAAAGAAGTTTTGCTTCAATAATAGGTAAACAATATTAAAAATATACACACATTACGTTTAGAATGTGTGATTTTGTAGCTATATCTACCTTATTGTAATACATCACAACACAAGAGCCTTCGATAGTTAGATAACCATTTCATTTTGTAGCATTTTATAGCATATTCCATAAAATTTAAAATCCTGAGTTAAGTTTGTTTCCTTCACGTCTACGAAGGATCTGTTATTGGTGGTAAAAGATTAGCCATCTTGACTTTATGGCCTTTATGGCTACCTAACCAAACCTAAAATAAGTATAAGAAAGTGTTAAAATATTTTGAATATTATTATTTTTATGAACAAAAACGTGCAACATGCTTCTTTACTCAACGTAAAGATTCCGTATAAACAATTATTTACTATCATAATATGTATGTATGTATATAAACTTACTTAATCAAATCATAATGACTGTGGCTGTCTCGTCATTTTTTCATTTTTGTCATTTTTATTCAAATCTTTCTGGCGCTTATAATATCCCCTTTGACGTTCACAATTTCTTTTTCTTTTTAGCTCTAAGTCTATAAAACGAAAATAGCTAGGTATAAATAATAGGTATAAATAATTAGGTATAAATAGTGTAATTACACACCAAAAATATAATTTATGCATATAGAGTACCTACCTATTCACTCATTTGCAATCAATATTTTTTCATCTCTTTCTTCATTAATAAATCCACATTGTTTATTCATATTTAATACAAATACTTTATACACAAAAAACTATTTATACAATGTATTTCGATTGACAAGATGATCAGCTGTCAATTCATACAGTTACAGATTTAATTTTTCGTACTTCCGGGCCTAAAGTGACAACTTCACTCCCTTGTGACAGGTACTAAAGTGTCACATTTAATCCCTCCGGGATTAAATATTGACGAAACTCCCGGAACGATTAAATCACAAACAAACAAATTTAAGGGATATTTTATTGAAAAATATAATTAATTAGAATGGTAATTAACGTTAATATTCAAATTAATATTGTGACAGTTCGTCATATTGACCAGTCTTTCCTGGGTTAATGCAGCAGGTAACTGACGAGTAACAGATAGGTCCTTTTCATATTGAACTGGTGTTTGTTTCGAAGATCCTGCGGAAACAGGAAGCGAGAATGAGGACTGTGGCATAACTATAGTGGACGAATCGGCGACTTGACCAAATATTTTATCTGAAATTTTTTGTTTATTTTTAATAGACGATTCAATATATCCCTCGGCCACGTTGGAGGATTTCCATCCTCCATGTCTCTTCAGCACGTCTATTGTTGCTCCCGAATCAGCTAACAAAGACGCAGATGTGCGTCTAAAACAATGTCCCGTATAAGACGTCGCATTTTCTAATTTCAAGAAAGCTGCTATTTGCCGTGGAATTGTACCAAACATGTTTTTTCCTACTACTCGCGTAGTACATTCTTTGTTGATGTATTGAACAAAAAATTTTGAATGAGTTGTCCCTGTCTTTCGCAATGCCACATATTTCCGAAATATCGCCACAAAACTGATGGCACTGTTTTCTGAATTTTTGATCACAAAATTTCGGTCAATTTTATTTTTGGTGTTTCTAATCGCAATTAGGAAGGAATCGCCCAAATCTCTCACATCGTCGATTTCTAAATCAACCAACTCTTTTCCACGACAAGCTCCCGCAACGCCCAAAATAAGTGCAACCTACAAAAAAATTGATTTCTTAAAATTTCTGAATATAAACAAATTTCCAAATTTACCTTAAGCATTAAATATTTATCATCCGGAGCCTCCCGTAAGAACTGATCTACCTGCTCAGACGTGAGAATTCTTGACTTCTTTGGCTTAAATCCCTCATTTCTTCTCTTCAAAAAAGCTAATAATTTTGGAAATTTACTTATATCAATATCTTCTCTAATGTTAATAACCGATTTCAGCATTGAGTAATGTGCCCAGAGAGTTGAGGCACAAACCGCTTTTGATTTATCATCGAAGTAGACTAACAGCGCATTTTCAGTAGGTTGTCTCACATTTTTTAAGCGGCACCACTTTTTAAAAGCATCGTACTGCTGCTCGTATAGTTTTCTAGATTTCGGTGGTAACAATTCTTCACCTACTTCGGCTGCTCTTTTATCAATATCAGATACACCTTCTTCACTCATGATACCAATAATTATCAATAACAATGTTTCTTTACAATGACACTAGTAATGACAATGTTTCTAAATTATAACTGTCACAACGCAATGTTACTATGGTAACTTATTTTAAAGACAGTTTATTAAATGAGTTGAAGAGAGAAAAAACTGATTGAAATTATTGAAATAATTAATAAAATCATACCGGAAGTACGAAAAGTATCGTATATACCTTGCGACTGAAGTACATTTAATCCTTCAGGTAAATTATGGCCCTCCCTGCGGTCGGGCCATAAACTTTACCTTCAGGATTAAATGTACTACTTCAGTCCCGCGGTATATAATATACTATTTCTTCATATAGGAGGCAAAATCGCATGAGCGCCGTCAGGATTATTTTCAGGGGGTGCATCTGCATCTACACACTATTATGATCTAATATATATATAGAATGTAGAATGATTTGGACAGCAACCGCGACGCCTTTAGTTTTTATTCAAACAATAATTTAATAAAAAAATTAAAAAAATATATAATTTTCTGGTAAATTCAGGTATTTTCTTTCATAGCAGGGGGGTGCAAGCGCACCCTCTTGCACCCTGCTGCCTGCGCCCATGCAAAATCGTGTCAGTATTAGGTTTTGTTTCCGGTTTCTGTTATTAGAATGACGTCACGTCCGTTAGAATAACTTTTTTACTCCTAGTGTCGCTAAAGAAGTTTTACTTCAAAAAAGATTTTTCTGATTTTGATCAAAACTTGTCTGAAAGTGAGGGCTCAGACAGTGAAAATGATAATAATAATTGACGAAATCACTTTCGTACTGATCACTGGAGTCACTACACTAAAGGCATTTGTTTTATTAACTAATCATTAACTTTTCAATTTCTATTTCTTAGATTTTTTTTTAATTCTTAAACTTTTTCAAAATTCATTTCAACTTTTTTAATTAATTTTTTTTCCTAGTTTAAAATTTATATAAGGGTTGGTGAGTTCAGGTCAGTACTGTACCTTAGGGATAGTATTTATTTGCGAGTACAGGCTGAAGCTGTTCCTCTGTGCCGCACCACCAAATTAGTATAAATTTGTATTTTTGAATATTTAGTTTGCCCTGTTCCTTTTTCAAAATTTTTCTCTTTACTTATTGATTATTGCCTTTCAGTATTCTTGGCGTTTGAGTATTGGTTTCCTGTTCCTATGTGATTTCGTCGTTTTTACTTTTATTAATTATCCTATATTAATGTTTTCTTTGGGTTCTTATTATTTCTGCGATGTCTTGTCTTTTGACTGTTGAATAATTATCTTTTCATCGTTTATATGTGTCGTATTTGCACAGCGATAAGACTGTCAAGCTATATTTTGTTCTGAATATCAATCGATTTTTCTTTTAGTGTTTAGACACATTTTCGTTCAATTGATATTTGGTTTCAATTTTTTTTCTCGTTCATTGAATAGTTCCTTGGCCTTTGGCTTATTTTATTTCTCTTTTGGAGTTTTTTTTGATTGTATTCAATGATTCTCTTGACGTCGGTCTTATCTTATTTCGGTTTTTTTTGGAGACATATTTTTGTTTTTTTCGCTTTGTTCACAATTGCTTTGTGAACAACTTATCTTTGGTTTCTTTTGACATCGCGGCAAAGTGTTGTTTTGCCTTAACGACATTGATTAGGATAGTTAATATTATCTTTTTACTGATTGTGATCTGTGCGACCAAAAAATTTTATTTGATTTTTGATTTTGCTATTGAGAGGTTTTTAGTTGGGTGTGGACTTTATCACACTGGGTCCCTTCAGGTCCCGGGCTTAGGCCCAAAACGTCCCTCCGTGTTCTTTTTCTTTGGCCTTAGGTTTTGGTGGGTGCTGAGGCTGCACGGGGAGTTGCTCTTAAGTGGCACTGCATTGCTCACGCTCTGCCAGTGGGAGGTGAATTGCCTGCCGACAGGGACCTGAGGGAAAACTGTGACTATGCGGGGGTTCACTACTGCTGGTAGAGTCAGATGACCTTGCAGGGCGTCCCGTGGAAGTCCCAGCAGTACCATAATCTTTGATACCGTTAAATTGTCTTTTATTATTTCCCGGCGGAGGTCCTGAAGTGGGTGGGGACTGTGTTCGTCGTTTGCTGGGTGAGAGGGCTTTGCATACTGTATGGTGTGAGGTCCAGGGGTGTGTAACCATGACGCGATTAACATCTTTCGCGAGGTCGGAAGTGTGCATTGTTACCGCTCACTCGGTGGGCTTCGACCACGGTTCGCCGATACGGATGGACCGACGTTGTTTTAGTCTGGTGCGTACTTTAACGCACTGGGTGCTTGCTCCCGACTTTTCTCAAAACAATTTTTTTTCTCCCCTAGAGGTCACGTGTGGTAAGGTTTCGTGTTCTTGAATTTTTTGTCGAGAATTTTTTTTTATTATTTTTGAGAATTACACCAATTCTTGTGGTTACCTACTTAATTTACTAATGTTGTATATTTTATATCTATTCACCAGTTTTGGATTATTATTTTTATTTTTTTATTTTTTGCTCATTTAATTTTGAATTTTAGTAGTTTCACTTTATAAAAAAAAAAGAATCTTCAATCCTTTTTTTTTCGTCAGGTTACCGTGGTGTAACGTTTACAACGTTATTTGTGGCCTGGCCTATTGACTAATAAATTTTTATAATTTTCGGGTTATTGCGAGTCGTCGCATAGACTTTATCTGATTGAGAAGGGGAATATTTAGTTCGAACATGAGAAGGGTTGTTATTTAAATTCTTTTCATTTTGTGCTTTTAAAGCAATCAGTTTCTTCTCTCTACATTCTCCCTTCCGGTGAGTAAATTTAATTTGTTTAATTTTAAGTAATAATCAAAATTTGGTGAATTTATTTTTAGTAGTTTTATTGGATATTTTTACTAACATTGAAATCTTTCGATTACAATCATTTGTTAAGAATCAGTTTTTTATTGAGTTAAAAATTTATAAACATATCAAGTGATTAACTTTTTTCTCTCTCGAACTTTGGAGAAACCTTGGATGATTGTAATCGAAATTAAGGTCTAGTGGGACGGAATTTTGACTGTTATTATTTTAATTCATAGGGCCATTGCCAAATTGTGAAGGGTCCAAAGTGAGGGTTTATCCTGAGCGCTTTTCGTGCCGATTTTTTTTTCATTGTGCCAGTTGTCACCAAAGACAAATTGATAATCACTACCAGGGTCGATCCTACAGTTTTCCAGTTGGAAGAATACATCGTGCCATGGGCATCATTAACCGGTGCTTACTATAAACAGAGATTCCGTCCACCACATCATAACAGAAGAAAAACATAAGATAAGGAAATTAGATAATCACTTTTTTACTAATATCAAAGTTTTAAATAAACAATTTAACACTGATTCTCTTTTTTTATTTGTATGTCTGTACTTGGCGCCCTTTTTTATTTGTTTGGGGGGAGTTAAAAAAGAAAGCCAGAAGGAAGCCACGAACCCTGGAGCTAGCCAAGGGTATTTTTACGCTACACATGATGCAATTACATTTTTTTTTAAAGTTTTTGATTCAGTTTTAACCTGTCTAGATGTTATTGATAAAGAAAAGCCAACATCAAAATCTGCCTGCCTTCTTTTCTCAATTCGTAGATTTGACTTTATCATCGCCCTTCACATTTTAAGAACGACTCTTGACATAACAAAAAAGTTGTCTGAGGATCTTCAAAGTCCAAATGTTGAACTTCAAGAATGTTATACTATGGCAAATACTGTGATAAAGTTATTTCAAAGGTATCGTTCTGAAGAAATATTCTATAATAGGATGTTTGACGCCGCTGTCAAAGTGGCAACACAACATGACATTGAAATAAAACGTCCTCGGACTGTAAAGGCTCAGATTCATTGGTCAAATGCTGAGGCTTCGAGTCCTCGTGACTATTACAGAATAAATAAATTTTTAGATGCTCTCATTTGTGAAATGAAGAATAGGTTTTCCACAACCAACACTGAACTCACCCAGCTTTTTAGTCTTGTCCCATCATTTATAAAACCAGCTGAATATGATGATGAGATCGTAAATGTAGCAAAGAAATATTGTGGGGAATCTAGTTCATTTCAATTGTACAATGAAATCGCAATGTGGAGAGAAGATTGGAACCGAAGTAAAGGTAAAGTTCCCGCCAGACGCTTTAAATTTGCATAAAAAATTTCTTTCTTATTTTCTAACTTCCAATTTTTATATATGATATTCATAGTAGTATTTTAGGCTATACAGTTGAGTCCGTGGTTCTTTACCAGTGCGTCATCATTTAAAGCATACGAAGTAAGTCGGAAATTGCAACTTAATAACATGCGGTAGCTGTTTTGTCTTTAGTTTCATGCGTGGAAGACAATGACGCTAGATTAAAAGTATGTGTTTTATCTCGCCAGGTATTAGTGACGCACGGGTAAAGAACCACGGACTCAACTGTATGTAAGGTACGCCACAATTTTAATACTCAGGTAAAATATTTTATTTTAGGGGTTAAAGTAACCGGTAAAGAGCGCCAAATTACAGTAGGTCGATTAAAGTAATAAAACCCTCATTACCTACCTTAATCCCTTCTCCTTACCAGAGTCTGTAACTCGATGTACATATTTTGGATGACAAGAAAACCGATATTATTCAGTCTTAGTTGATTTGTTTTAAGAGACAGTTTAAATATGGCAAATTCAATGTAAGGTACACCGGGGTAAGTGTAAATACGGGGCAAGTGGAACCCAGCATTATTCTATTAAAACTATTTGCCCGTAATGCAGCGCATCTATTGTCAAATAGTCCATACACATCCTTCTGACGCTCAGTGGTATAAGGAGCCTGCAGTCATTCATTTACTGTTCGAATTCGGCAGTGGCGTGAACGTTGGCATTTTTCATCGCATAGCGACCTTGCACGTGTCTATTGTTTTTGTGAGTTACGACCAAGGAATTCCTGAAAAAATTTGAAACAATTCAAGTAAGTACTTCATAAACAATACTTTGTAGCATTTTGAACTTATGAAAAACGTATTTTCAAGCACAAAAAAAGACATGCATGGGTTACACTTGCCCCAGTTGAATTCGCGTTAATCAAGTACTGCGGTGTAACGTTCTGCATGATAATTCATTTCACCTTTGTTTCAGAGATGGTACGGACGTATGTTAGAAAGAAGCCACCAGTGAAATACTCAAAGTATTTACAACATAGATGAAACCAGTTTTTGCTTAGACCCGAGCAGAATAAAAGTTGTTGGCCAAAGGGGAACAGCTGCTCATAGGGCAACAAGCGGATCTGGAAAAGAAAATATCACTGTGTTAGTGGGGACAAACGCTGCTGGGGAAAAATTACCTCCACATATTGTTTTTAAAGAAAAAATGTCTGGGATACATGGCTTGCAAAGAAGTGTGACGAATATATAGGGATAACATACTCGGCCACAAAAAATGGCTGGATGGAGGTCGAAACATTCGAAAATTATTTCAAAAACAATTTTCTAAAAAATGTACCCCAAGAAAGACCGGTGATTCTTATATACGATGGCCATAGTTCTCATGTTGGATTCTCACTTGTGCAAATAGCTAGACAAGAAAACATAGTTATTCTGAAGCTTCCTCCTCACACCAGCCACATCATTCAACCCATGGACCTCAGCATGTTCCGCCACCCTAAATTTGAAATGGGAGGAAGAACTTATAAAGTGGCAGAGGAAGAACTATGGATACAAACTTCCGAAATCTATTTTTGCTAGCAACATATCCATAATTTGGAAAAACCTAGATTCACTGATTTTATCAAAAATGGATTTCAGAAAGCAGGGATATATCCATTTTGTAACCCTGTAATACCCATAATAATAATAATAATAATAATAATAATAATAATAATAATAATAATAATAATAATAAATAGCTTTATTGTCTAACAGGTATATCCCATTTATAAGACAATGCAAGAATATTTGAGTAATAATAGACTTAAAATCAAGACTTAGATGCTAAAAAAAGATAAATTAAAAAATTATAAGTATACATATTATTAAAATTAAAATAAATGCTTCTGAAGAAAATTGCAAAATCCAGACAAAGATATATGGAAAATATCAACTGAGTTGTTTAACTTATTAAACTCCAGACACATGGAATATACTGGTGATTTTAAGATTACGTTTGTATCCGCAGAAGGGAGATAAAAAAGCGCTTTTGACCGTGTACTTCTAAGTGGTATAAAAAAAAGGTAATTGTGATAGGAGCTCTGGACAGTCAATCTTATTGTTAATTAACTTGAACAAGAATATCATGCATATATATGTTCTTCTACTCTGAAGTAATGGCAAGTTGAATCTTCCGATAAGTTCGGTATGATTATAGCCTCTGGGTGGGTATACGCCAGTTTGCTTGAATGAAATAAACTTGGCAAATTTTCTCTGAACACTACCTTAGCATTATGTACATTATAATATGGATTCCAAATCATACAACCATATTCCAGTTTAGATCTGACATAGGAGAAATATAAAAGCTTCAATGTGTGAACATTTTTAAATTGACTGCAGGAACGAAAAATAAAGCCTAATATTTTAGTTGCTTGACTAGTAACACTTGCAACGTGTGAGCTAAATGACAGTTTAGAGTCAAAGAGTATTCCAAGATCTCTTATGTGGTCTCCTCTGGATATAATTTGGTTTTGATTGAAACCAATCATTTCTAATTTGCTGATTAGGATGTTATGATCTAGCCGGTCGAAAGCTTTCGAAAAGTCTGTATATACCACATCCACTTGTTTATGGTTGTCTAAAGCTGTTGCTGTAAACTGAGTAAAGCAAGAAAGATTAGTTATAGTACTGCGAGAACTGAAAAATCCATGTTGATTGGGATTAATAATATGTTTCACTTGAGGAAAGATCTTTTCATATACAGACATCTCAAATACCTTTGCAAATCCTGATACCTGACATATGGGTCTATAATTTTCTACTAAAAGTGGGTCTCCTTTCTTTAATATAGGTGTAACTTTAGAATTTTTCCAAACGTCTGGAAAAACGGCTGATTTCAATGATAAATTAAATATATATAATAGTGGTTTAATAAAAACATTAGCACAATCTTTTATAATGTAGGACGGTATCTGATCAGGCCCTTGATTTGGACGGGGTTTCAACTTTCTTAGTGAATTTAGAATATCACTTTCAGAAAGAGAACTAACAGATATGTTATTACACCAATTATTTTGGTTTAAATCAGGTAAATCAAATTCATTCGATATAAAAACCGCAAGCTTACAGACGGTGGTGCGATTATAAAGAAAATCTGGCAGATAGACCCACATCTACTAGTACAGTAACTGATGAAAAAATCACAGCTATAGCACCTACAACAACCACCATAGTGGAAGGAAATCCCCCAACACCGGAAACAGTCAGAGTGTACGACTAAGGAAATCCACCAGCATCATCAATACCATCCGAATTAAATTGCGAAAAAAATCCAGAAACACCATCAACATCATCCGGATTAAACGGCGGAAAAAAATCACCAGCAACAACATCCATAGTAAGTGTGAGTGAGGTCTCAACACCTTTAAGCCCAAAGAAAAAAACGTTCAAAGAGATGCTTTAAGAACAAATCAAGCAAACACCAAAAAATTCCACAAAAAAAAAGAATCTGCGGAGGTGCTGAAGTGATCACTCCAGATGACGCAAGTGCCAAGCTTGAAGAAATCGAAAAACAAAGGTTACAAAAAAAAGTAACAAACAAAAGAACAAAAGCCATGAAAACAACCGAAGATGAAAACATCATAAATATTGAGTTAGAAACAGAAGAGGAAGTTGGAGGCAACGAAAAGCAAAAGACGAAGGCAAAGAGAAAAAGACCCACAGTTGAAGAGACCAGCAGTGACGATAGCAGTATTGAAGATTTGCTAAGCCATTCAAGCGATTCTAGTCTACATGAAGTAGAGGAGATGAACGAAACCAGCGAATTCATCGATCAACTGCAGCTAGACATGTCGAAAATAAATGTGGGCGATTGGGTTGTTGTGAAATTTGAACAAAAAAAACAGGTCAAGATGTATGTAGGCCAGCTTACAGAGAAGGAACCATTTCTGGAAGTAAAATTTTGTAGAAGACTAGGGAAGACATTGACATTCAATTGGCCTCATGTTGAAGACAGAAGCATGGTTAACGACTGGGAGATTTTTAAACATTTACCTTTGCCTACTATAGATAAAAGAGTGAAAATCAAATTTAATGTATTATTTGACGCCTATAATGTAGGATAAACGGTATTAATGTTTACGTAATAAATTGTTCCTAATGCAGTTTACAAGACTAATTCTTTACACTTACCCTGGTAAAGTTTATTCAGTTCTGAAAGCTAAAAAGTGTCGTGAGTTACACTTGCCCCAACCATCGGGGCAAGTGTAACCCAATGACAAAAAACATGAAAAAAGTCATAAAAGAAATATTGAAAACCATCTTGATTTTCTATATTGGTATAAACTTAAAGTAATGTCTCTACAATCAGCTTATCAAATATGACAAAGGTTAAGAAATAGGTTTTTTTGTTTAGTCGGGTCAAAGTGGAGGTACTAAAATTCGCGTTTCCACTTACCCCAGTGTACCTTATAGCCAAAAGGGCAAAGTGTTGTTAGTTGTTGAAAATTTCAAGTTCAGAAGAGTATACGAGAGTAAATGTGGTAAAATAGAAAATGTGGTGTGAAGGCGTTTTCGAATACAACTAATAAAAAGGTTCTTATCGAAATTAACGGAGATCACTCACATGAATCTTCTCAAAGTATTCCAAAAGAAGTTATTAACAATTCTGTAAAAAGAAAAGCAGGGGAGGATATTTCTGAAAAGCCATCAAAACTTATATGTCAGGAATTTAATAAAAATAATCAAGAAGTGGATGGAGCTGATTTAGATTGTATTTGCCGAAACATATATAATGCAAGAACAAAATTGCTACCAGTTCTTTCCAAAAATCGCAGTGAAGTGAAACATACTGTACACGAGCTACAGTCAAAAACAATAAGAAATGAGGATTTTGTTTTAAATGTGGATGACGAGAGTGAAATTTTAATACTTTCAACTTTTACAAATTTATATTTTTTGACTTCATGCAATGCAATTTACATGGATGGCACTTTTTAATATTGTACTTCCTTTTATCATCAGATGTTCACTATTCACGGCTTTAAAAATGGTTTCTTCGCACCCGTCATTTTTGCGCTTTTGCCAGATAAGAAAACAACAACATACATTAAATTGTTCACTCTTTTAATTAAAAAATGTGAAGATTTTGGTATAGTTTTATTTCCGAATGAAATTGTTATAGATTTTGAAATGGCGATTATTAATGCATGTTCAAAAATTTGGTCTCACTCTAAAATTGTAGTTTGTTGTTTTCATCTGACTCAAAGCTGGTTTAAAAAAATACAGTCTTTAGGTTTAACCTCAGAGTCTAATAATAAGGATTCAATAATCGGACAATATTTAAAATTGTATTTTGGGATTCATTTACTGGACCCATCAGAAGCCATAATTTTTTTCAATACCGAATTATTTTATTTGATGCCTGCAAATGATAACAGAATAATAGAATTTCGGGCAAAACCAAAATCAAAAAAATAACATTCAACTTTAATACTAGGCTTGTAAGACGTAATGACAACACAATTATACTAGATTGGTATAGGAAGCCAACAAACTCTGGCAGATACATGAATTTTAAGTCCTACAATCCGATTAAAATAAAGATCAATTTAGTCTTAGCTATGAAGAACAGAATTAAAAGAATTTCACATAATACGTTCCTGAATAAAAATCTGTCTATATTATACACAAACATATAAACAAATTACCTCCCAGTACGGACACCAAACTACAAGGGAGATGAAACAATGGGTTAAATCAAACATCAAACAGAAAAACATGATCAACAGACGTCCGGTCTCTTCAACTATTTTTAATTATATTAAAAGATTCTCAGGACAGAATTGGAAAAAAAACTAGAAGAGCATGGAATAATGTTTGTAGAATAAGTTAAAAAAATAAAAGTACCACCTCACCGGTTTGTTTTAAAGATATTAATTTTTTATCAACTTCCAACCTTTTATTTTACAGTTTATTGTGATCTGGCAACGCTGTACGCAGCGCTCCCTGAAATAGTGTTAAAGAAAATGCGCGAAATTCAAATCTTTTACAGTTCTAATAAAATTTAGCTAAAGCTAAGGCTTTTAAATTAAATATTTAAATAAGTTATAAATAAAGATAAAAATTAATACCCATGGATCTATAACTAAAGAAAGGATATGACGTCTATTTACATTTCGTGGGTATACTGCAAAAAGTGACTAAGTCACGTTTTCTTGAATTCGACTTATTGTTACCAAGTGACTTCAAAAGATCATCTTTATCAAGAAAAATTGACCAAGTTAAATTTTAATACATATTAGGTTATGCTAGACATATCGAATGTGACTAAGTCAAAGCAGAGAATTTATATTTCAACTAAAAGTGCCCATATTGACTTGTTCGTTTTCAGAGCTTATCCTTTAACAGGAGAAAATGACTATCTCAACTTGGTCATTTTTAGCTGTAGTTTTTCGTACTAAGTACAAAATAAACATTGACTTATTCATAGTGTGGTCATAGTTTTGTGCGGTTAGTTTATATTTCTGTTCAGAATATTTTGTTTTTAAGGCGATTTAATTAAAAACTTATAGTGATAATGAACTCTCGAGGGAAGTTTATGGTGTCTTTATGCACTGCAAATGAAGTACACGTGGATGCTGAAGGTATGTTTAAGTAATTTAATAAAAACTAATTTTTAGGTTAGGGATGTAATTTTTGAAATTGGAGATATTAAAAATACTGATTTAGTTTATGTGAATTAAGTGACTCAATTATCATTTCAGGAACGAGTACTGTAGATATACAAAATAAAAATAGTAGCAAAGCAGGAACTTCCAAAGGACCGCAAAATGTACAATACGGGTTGCGTCAAATTCAAGGTATAAACCTAGTTATTTTTAAAGAAATATTAACTGCTATAAAACAAGTCTTAACTAACTATTATATTTTGTGTACATATTAAGTTCTAAATTAAAACCGCACGCCACTGAAAGATGCGTACCTGTCTTTCATTCCCTCCACCCCGCCTATCAGCTAGTCGGCTTCAAAACATTGAATGCTAGGAATATGTGAATCGCTCATCCCCTCTTTAGTTATACATCCCTGTAAATAACTCACATTTTTAATAATATGTAAATTTTTGTTCAAATTTTAACTTAAATATTTTTTTAAATGTAATAATTACTGGGGTTCGGTCAGTATAATTTATTAAAAAATCTTTTTAACACTACATATGTTTCGGCATTATACCATTTTAAATTAATTTAAACGGTCAGGAAATATATTCATTAAATATTTTTATTAAATAATGAAATTAAAGAAATAACACAAATAACATTTCTATGTCAAAATAAATATTTAAATAAATCTAATTAATATTTGGCTTGAAAACATTTTAAACTTGGTTAATTATCCTTTTATTTTTGGTAACTCTAGGTTTTCCATCATTCATCTTACT
The DNA here is from genome assembly GCA_964028335.1 of Altica lythri. Lineage (NCBI taxonomy): Eukaryota > Metazoa > Arthropoda > Insecta > Coleoptera > Chrysomelidae > Altica > Altica lythri. The sequence goes on along the minus strand of OZ034806.1, from coordinate 24,721,785 downwards.
AGACGTTAACTCAATAACGCCATTATATCCCATATTTTCATAAGCGGTTTTTATTTTAGCATACGTTACGCCGGCAATAGCCTTTTTTTTAGAATACCGTTAATTAAGACATCTTTGAAGGGCTTTAAGTGGGGCTGCATGATTTTAAACTTTTCCAATCCTTGTTTGTGGATCAACAACGATGCCCATGTCTTAGTATTTTTAAAAATAAGAACATCCAAAACAGACGATACCTACTAGTTGCTTTAAAATTTGTACATCATAAAGAGCTTCATGGTATTTATCGGTCGACTCAATTTTTAAAATATCTCTAGCTAAAGTTCCAAGCTTAAATTGGTCTGCACCTTTTCTAGTGCACAATACTTTTTTTAAATAAGGACAATGATTTACTAAACCCGGCAATTTTTTTAAATGCTAGAATCATATTGCACTGTAAAACAGCTCGTATAAAATATGATGCATCGAATGATGAATTATGTGCTACTAACACGCATGGTTTTGGTGACAAATCTAGAAATTGTAAAAATGATGACAATGCATCTTTTAGAGAAAGTGTTTTAACTTTCTTATTTCGAAAATATAATTGTCCAGCTATATTTCGTAGTCCAGTATGAAGTGATGCTTCTGGAGAGATTTCTTTGGTAGGAGTAACGTAAACACTGAACTCGTGGCCTTCATACATAGCTGCAATTTGCAAAATCTCGATAGATTTGCCACAACCAGATGTCTCTAAGTCAAAATAAACTATATCACAATTTTCTGAAGAAATTACTAAATTGTCTTGAGTATTTGACGAAGTGTTTCTATCAATAACTTCATTAATTACGTTATCATATGTTAAACCGATAGTTGACTCATACTGTGCGCCTTCGGTCTTCTTGTTTTTTTACGTAATTTTTCTCTACTTTCTGCTGACAGATTTCGTCGTACTTTCGCTAAGAGTAGTTTTACTTTTTTAGCTCTTTTAAATCTTTTTTTATCTTGCCTTGAAGCATATAATCGTGCATTTTTTCCGGGCGATAGAGACAAAATGTTATATACACCCAATAAATGACTCTCACCGTCATTTTTGCAGCACACTGCGCTAACATAGCGGTAATCACTTGATTCGCTCATTGAATAACAATGACTTTTTGGAGCTTTGCGAGCCATTATATTATTAACACTCTCATTACCTTGACTTGAAGCAGCAAAGGCCATTTTATAAGCGTTATGGGCATATTTGGTAAAAAGATCATTTTAATGAGTATACAGGTCAGGATCTTTGAGAACAACTTTTTGCTGTGTTGCCTCATTGAATGCTCCACGTTTACACCAATCTCCACAGTTTTCGTAATGGTTGAAGAAGTGATCAGGAATACTTTTAAATATACTCATTAATTTAGAACTTTGACACTTATTTTGAGTTATAGCATAATTAAAACACTTTTTTAAGTGGGGAATAGTGTCTTTTCTTGCTAATTCCTTAAACTTGAACTTTAAAGAAAATATATCCGCCTTGAATTATTTTTTTAAGTGATTTCGATCACTTAGTTTGAACAATTTTTGTATTGTCCCACGACGGATAGCTGCGATAGTCGAACTATCTTCGTCACCAACAACCACTCGCACATTTAATCCTGCGTCTTTCAAAATTGCACTATTATTAACTAAAGAAGCTCCAACATCAGGTTCCATAGCTTTTGCACTACCATGGGAGTTTTCACGACAATCGTGATCGGTCTTAGGATGCCCTTTATTGCATAGCTTACATTTGCGATTGCAAATCGCATAATCTAAAATTTTGCCACTAAGGAATCCTATGATACATCCATATCCATTCAAGCTGTCGTAGCTTCGCCCATTACCACGCTTACTCCAGCCCATGTGGTAAGAAACAACGATATAAATTATTTCTCCAACATTCAAATCAAAAACTTCATATTGAGATTTCTTATTAGGACTATTAGATCCCACATTCTGGTCTGAGGAGTTGTCAGATATAAGAATAGTAAGGTGAGGATAAATTTCTGCAACTATTTCTGGAGGTCTGAAAATTATAAATTATGTTAATTCGGATGTGTACACAGGAATCATAATTTTTTCATTGTTTCTGTATCATAAAAATTTATTAAATTTATTCTAAAAAATCCAAGATTCAACAATAAGAATTACATTGTAATTTATTATTTCTAGCTAAATTTAAAACTGATGAAAGATAATTGAATAAAAAATATGAGAGATAATTTTAGCTTTAGAAATAAATAAATTGCAATAAATTCTGATCATGGATCAGAAATAATGTCTTACAATTCATCGCACAATTTATCAATATTTTTTAAGATCAATTGGACCAACTTCTCTCTCATACCTGTCCATCTTATTGGTTCCACGCCACATAGAAGTGGCGTTTAAATAAAGTGTCAGACATTTACGGAACGTTGAGACAAGCTAAAATTTTGTTCAAAGCTGTGTGACCAACACCTGCATGTAGTGCACCTAAGAAGAAAATTTGTGACTATTTTTTATGAGTAATTAATTTTATGAGTATTAAATCATTATATATATCTATAGTACTTATAGATTGATATTAACTTACCAAGAACAGCTTTTGAATTCACATCACCAAGATCAGAATTATTTTTTCCATCATGAGTTTTCCCGGTCCTGACTTGAGTGATACAAGAACAGTTTTCACAATTTACCCACAGTTTTGAAAAAAGGCCACAAAGCTGCTCTTTTACCATATTTTGTAAACTTAAAATTTGTTTACATTTGCTGCATTTTAGATTTTTACCGAGCTCTGAGTACTCCACAATACGCCTTCCTTCTAAATTAAAAAATGTGTTTTTAGTTTCGCCTGCTACTTTTCTTTTGGATTTAGCCTTATTCATATTAGCAACAAAAGATAGTTTTTTGGTGAAATTTTCTTTTTTTATAAATTGGCCTTAGTGCCGCAATTGTTTAGGCATATTCATAATTAAAAAATTATTAATATTATCACAAAGCGAAACAACTTGATTGTATCTACTCGTTGACAGATCACCGTAACTAAAAATATTTAACTGTAGTGTGAACGTCTGTGAGCCTACTAGATGCTCTCACTATATTATACCACGCTGAAACTACCTTAATATGTCATAGGCTAGGTTTGCAATAAATCGGACAGGTGCCATCGCATTGAAACGGACGTCCGTTTCAATGCGTCAGTGCTGTCCGATTCATTACTCCTAAATAATTTCTTATGTATGTTAATTTTTAGATGCCGCCAAAGAAGAGAGTTCGTCCAGACAAAGCTGCAATAGCAAGAGCTGTCGAAGAAGTATTAAAAAAAGGACAGTCAACACGCTCAGATTCATCAGCATATAAGATATCGAAAGCATATTTGGCAGATATCGTTAAGAAAGCTAAAACATCTTCGACTGCGTATAAGCATGATACCGATATTGAAAACAGAATTTTTTTCCCAGGAAAAAGAGGAACAACTATCCGGGCATTTAAAAAGGTCTTTAAAAAAGTGTTATGGATTAACTACAACACAGGTAAAGAAGCTTGCTTACCAATTTGCAGCTGCCAATAATGTCGCAAGTTATACGCCCAAGAACAAAGAAGAGTAAAACTGCGAACTTGCATTTTGTTTAGATAATACCGAGGTTATAAATATTGTGTAATACTAAATTTTATCATTCTCAATTTGTCCATCATTAATTAAAGTTCTCTGTAAAAAATAAATTTGTTTTTAAAAATCCTGTCGGCCCATGCCTACAGTTAACTGGCGCAGTCAGTAGGATATTTTCGAGACGTTTTTCGTGTGTATAACGTTAGTTACGTCGTGGATTTTAATCCTTTACGGGAAGTTCCTACGGCAGAAACTTTAATTGTGTGAAAAAGACTTTCCTGTGGGTGCCAAGACGACGAATACGTTCCAGCAGCCAAACAACAGGGGAGCAAGGATTGGATTTACGAAAAGTGAGCTAAGTAAGTTTCCTTTTCTACCTTTCCTATTTTCATTTATGGCAGATTGTGAATCATCAGTTGTAAAAAACTAAAGTATATAGTAAATTTTACAACTTAGTCCTTTTGATATTTAAGAAAAAATATTTTAAAGGGCTAAGGATCAATCTGATCGCATTCAAAAAATATTATTGAATCTAATATTTTTGAATATAGTTTTTTTAAGTTTTTGAAAAATAAAACCTCAAAATTGAGGAAATAATAAAAAGTATATCAAATTTAAATATTATTGAAGGCAACATGCCGAACGAAACTCAAATTCAAATAAACTATCAACTTTTAAAATTGTACATTGATACAATACCTGTATTTAACGGAGACGGAGGTAATCTGGAAATATTTATTGAACACTGTGAATGTTTAATAAATCAATATAAAAATTTATCAAATGTAAATGATCCTATTAATAGTTTTTTATTAAGAGCAAGTAGGCCGAGGTTTTCTGTGGTTTCCTTCGACCCAAGTTCGACCTGTCTCAGTCTAGAAATAGGCTGTTTCAGGAAGAACTTGCTAAATGGTCTTTCTTAAACAGGATAAAGTTGCCACGGACAACTCCTATAATAAAAAGCAGGAAACAGTAAACTGTAGCACTACCCTGAAAAGGACACTAAGTCCTATAGCAGGGTTTAGGGAAATAATAGTTATTTATGTATCAAGGGCGTAAAACAGGCGTTTATGGACCGCAACGTGTAAATAAGAGCCCGAGCCGCAGGCGAGGGCTATTAACACGTAAGGTCCATAAACGCTGTTTACGCCCGAAATACATACAAATGTTTATGCACGACCGATTTAATAATCATTTATAAAAAAATTGCACTGTCAATTGAAAAAAGTCAACTGTCAAATGGCAACTGTCAATTGACAAAAGTCTACTGTCAAATATCAACTGTCAATTGCCAACTGTCAAATGTCAACTGTTAAATGTCAACTGTCAAATGTCAAATGGCAACTATCAAATGTCAACTGCCAACTGTCAAATATCAAACGTCAACTGTCAAATGCCAAATTTGAAATGTCAAATCTATACTGTCACATGTAAAATATTATCTGTCAGCTGTCAAATATCAACTGTCAATGTAAACGATTCTTTTAATAATAATACTTATAAAGGATATTTTTTATTTTTATTTTTTGTGAACAATTTAATATAAATGCCATTTCAACTTGCATGAATTTTATACCTCAAACCTCGATATTATTAACAACTTACCCTGTATAACCATTCACCTAATAATTTGTATTCATTCGTTATTTAAAATAAATAATTTGATTGAAAGTAATATGCACAGAGGCTAGAGATAATATTTTAAAACAATAATCTATATACCTATGTTGTCGTTACCCTAACAACAAAGTCAAAATAGGTGGTGGCCATTTTTATTTAGACTCATTGTCAGTTTGGATGATTGCAAGTATTTCAATATTTAAGACAAAAAAATTACTTTACCGCCCGCCATTTACACTTTATCGCCCGGCGGGCGGTAAAGTAGTCCACGGGCGCTAAAGTGGCACTTTACGCCCGCTAAATGTATGTAATAATCTGTACTTTACCGCCCGGTCGTGCATAAAATATATTACTTATTTAATACTAAGAAATAATTTGTAAGCTAAACAATAAAACATTTTTAAATTGTAAATTTGAATTTTATTAAGAGCGGTAATCAGGCAATGCCTTAATGCTAGTTGGCTCTAGACCAGAAATCAGAGCCTGGACAGACTTAAAGAATTTACTTAGACTAAGTTTTGGAGATCAGAGAAATCTGGACTGTTTAGTTCAAGATTTAATTATAATGAAACCGTTTAAAAATAAATCTTTCTGTGCATTTGGCCAAAGAGTACTAAAGGCACAAAGCACAGTAAACTCAAAATTAATGTCATTATTTATCATCTAAACAAACCCACCCATTCAGGTGGAACCAGTCGCACCCAAAATATATTTAGTTTTGATGTGGATTTAACAAGTCGAATGAGACGAAACCAGTAGAAAATTTCACCTGCTAGGGAAGCTCTGAATATTTGCACTAGGTGATAAAGGAGCTCCTCCAGACCTCACTGCAGCAGAGCTGGATAAACTCCGTCCAGTCCCGGTGATTTGAAGTGTCACGTGCCAAATTTAACTTAACGTACCAAAAGAAAACTTAAATTTGTATTAATAATCGAAACACAAAATCATCTGCCAAAGTTCTATGTCTCCTGTGTAAACGTGTACCGCTTATTTACTATAGATCCAGCGAGAGACCTCTAGTTGACGTCTGAAGAAATTTCCGTGACCTTAGCTTATGTGTCAATCAGCTAATATAATGTGATTTATCCGACAATTAATACATGTAATTTAGTAAGTTTAATTTAGTTTCGCTATGTTGTTGGTTAGTAATTAATAATTCAATTCTATAATAGTTTAATACATCGTTTTGTCAAACGAACGTGCTTTTCCCTTACCCCGAGAACCTCCGAGATCTGACAATTGCGAATAAGTCGCATGGAACGATTCTCTTTTGCATATCGACCAGCTTGATAGAAACATCGAATAAAAGTTAATCGAGAGAGCAGCTTGGGCGGTGGAAGCCATTTTTTCACTGGCGGATAGACATAGGGTTGCGATCCTTAAAGTGCGCATGTCTATGTTTTTGGAGAATTGAATTTTGATTTGAAAAAATAAGTGAGGTTATATTCTTATATTGCTTTGTTTTGTTGGAGTGTTTTTGTTTTTAAAATTATTTCAAAATGAGTGTGTATTGCTTTGATTGCAATAAAGTTTTTGTTAATCAAAGCAATTATAATAGACATCGTCAGAACGTTCATGGAGACAAAGATAGAGTCATAATAGCAGGGGAGCCCAAGAGGGGATTTTGGGATTTACTAAAGCGCGACAGATTAACATACAGGGAGGAACCTAGTACCCCATTAAATACCTCCACCAAGTATCAATCGATAATCGATAAAGTTTAATGCGTGCAGCTACGTGATGCCGTATTCCTCTCTCACTCTTTCTCTATCTATGACTCTCTTACTCCGTCCCCACTTTGAGTTCTGTCGCCATGACGCCATGACAGCTAATTGCGCAGATGATTTTGTTTACAACGTATTTGTAGCGCCTGTAATTATTATGCGATTTTGATGTTTATGTGAATTGAAATTTGAAAAAAAGTTAATATGAGTGACATTAATGTAAAGTGTGTGTTTTGTGGTGAAACTAATTTACAAAAAACTGTTAAATTTACGTTAGCTACATTACAAAAATGTATTAATGTATTAGAATATCGTCGGAGTAAACCGGTTCTCCGAAAATCTCGTACAACATACGAGAATCTGAGACTTACAAAAGAATCTTCATTAAATGAAGTATACCACGCACAGTGCTACAAATTATTTACAGCTGTAAAAATACCGCGAGATGTTCAGTATTCACAACAGCGACAAAGTGAAGTGGAGTATGACAATCCATTGAAAATTGCTGAGAATAGCTCCGAATCAAATGTTCCTGCTTTTGGAGAAAGTTCCGAGTCACATTTTTCTGAGGCTGGAGTGTGCTCCAAATCACATGCTACTGTTGATTCCACGTCTACTGAGGCTGCTATTTCATCAACGGACGAGTAAGTTCTAATATGAGTTGATTATACTTTTTTTTAAGATACTTTTTAGTGAAATTTTTAGACAAAAAAATAATTATTTAAAAAAAACAACATTAATTATTTCTTTTACTGACAAAGCTATTAATACTATTTTAAGATGAAAGAATCTATTTTTCTACCAATATTATAATTTCATGTTATAATCATCAGCTTTTTTTTATATTAATTTTAAAAAATTTCAGAGCGAGAGAGCACAGCAACATTCAGCAAAACATTGAGGATTTCAATGATTCATGCAACACAGACACTGTCACTCACAACGATCCTGCCTCGCAAACGTGCTTTATTTGCGAAAAACAACGTAAACGGTATCATGGTCGTGAAGTTCGCTTAGCTGTTAGTAGATTAAAAACTATAGAGAATTTAAAAAGTGCGGCCACGGAACAAAATGATGTATTGATGTTGGAAAAGCTAAGTTCTTTCTCAAAAAATTCCGATATTTCTTATCATAAATGTTGCAAAGATAATTACTTACGAGAAATTTATAAAAATAACGATAGCGAATTTCTAAGGAAAAAAAGTTTACAATACTGCGTATACTATACTTTGTGATATGCTAGAAGAACGAGTGGTCAAGAATAATGAATGCTTCTTTTTTGACTACATAAAAAAAGAATATCAAAAATTGTTGGAAGAGCAATACAGTTTACTGTCTACTTCTGTTACAACATCTTCGTTTTCAGACCGCCACCTGGAAAGAAAATGAATGGAAACTTTTGCCAAAAAAATTAAGATTATTTACGCTGAAAAGAGAAAGTTTCTTGCTCCATTTTCTGCTACTCTTTTAACCTATAAGGATTTATTTAAAACGATGGCAACAAAAGAAACCGTTCGGTCAGTTGCAACGCAACTGCGAGAAGAAATACTTAACTCACCCAGAAGAAATTTGTCTGAAAATTGTACAGCTGAAGATTTGATGATGGGAGAATGTGATAATGTGCCCGAGCTTCTTACTTATTTTTTGGAATAACTCATTTGGGGTGATATGTCTCATGTATCCAAAAAGAAACGTGAAAGTAGAAAAAATAAATATGAACTTTCTATTTTTTCCATTGGTCTAGATCTGATCTACGCAGCTTCTGGCCACAAAATTAAAACATCTAAGCACATTACCCTAGGTCTGACAGTGAAGAGCTTATGCAACAGTAAGAAAGTTGTCAACATATTGTCAAAATATGGGCACTGTTGTTCTTACACAATTCTAGAAGAGCTAGAAACTGAGCTGACATTTTCAACGGTAAATAGCGGCTATGTATGTCCTGAAGATATTCTACGTCGCCCGGACTTAAATACTGGTGTTGCATTCGACAATTTCGACCGTTTCGTGGAAACCATGAACGGCAAAGATAGTCTGCATGATACGGTGGGGATTATTTACCAGGATATCGTGCAAAATCCGGATTTGGTGTCTGTGGAATCTTCTAGCCCTCGTGTACATGAAAATTCAATAACTGATAAGATCGCGCGTGGTAGTTTTCCAGAATTATCCGTCACCACCAGACAAACAAAATCCCGAAAACGCAGGGCTTTTGAAGAAGTTCATTATGAAATACATCCATTTACCAAGAAATTAAAAATTACCAACTGGAGTCAGCTAGGCATCTCAGAGCTTAATAAAGCTCCAGTCACTTTGAGTGTATCAAAACAGCTAGACGTTACGTGGATGTTATTACATATGTATGAAAAATCCGATGTGCCAATGTGGGTCGGATTTCACAGCAAGATTCTAACAGACGATTCGCGAGTTCAAAAAATTTCATACCTTACTCCCATAAATGAATCTCCGACCAACAATTCAACTGTCTTGAAAACTCTAGAATTAAGTCAGGATATTGCAAATGAATGTCAAGCACCCTATATACAGGTAACCTATGATTTAGCTATTTCTCGCACTAGTTATTGCATTCAAGCTCAAGAATCTCCTAGATTTGACAATATTTTTATTCATTTAGGAGCTATCCATATTGAAATGGCTTTCTTCAAGGCAATTGGCACTTTGATAGAAGATTGTGGGCTGAGCAATATCATGACTGAATGTGAACTGATCGCTAATGGCTCAGTTTCAGGTTTTATTAGTGGAAAAAATTACAATAGATGTAAACGGTTACATTCTCTCGTGTCATTGGCATTGCAACAATTACATTTCGAGGCATTTTTGGAGAACAAGCAATTGACGGTCGGGGAATCAGTGTTAGAATATCTTACCACATTTTTGAGTCACAAAGATGTCTCTCCCCAAGTTCAGCATGCGGAAACACAACGTCTCATTCAAGCTTATGAGGAATACACCGAAGACACATTAGACGTTAAGCACGGAAAAACAGCGCAATTTTACGCAATGTACATCGATTTTGTAAATCTGTACCACTTATTTATTAACAGTATTAGAGTTGGAGATTTAGATTTGTACTTATACACCATTGCGAAGATCGTCTGCTTATTTTTCTACTACAATCAACCCAACTATAGTCGATGGCTAGTGTATTACATTAATTTACTGTACCACGTAGATAACACTCATCCAGGCCTTCGAACTAAAATGACCAAGGGTTCGTTTGGAATCAGAAGAACCACGAAGCCTTTCTCACGAATTCCTGTGGACTTAACATTAGAGCAGACAATCAATGGTGATGCTGCTCGTCGTCTTACTGGAATAGTTAATCTTACAAATTCTATTGCTGCCAAACAACGTTGGGCGAAAAATCATGGTGCTCGAACAAGAATTATATCTCATGTACTTGCTCGTGCAGGACTTGACAAAAACTACCATGATGTTGCTGCGGATCTACACCCAGGCAGAATGAAAAAACAACAAATTCAATTAAAATCTTTTTCGAACAGTGTTCTGCAGAACATTAATCCATTCTCTCCTTCAATCGACAAAAATCAGTTATTCAACATGTCAACAGGGCAAGCTGCCCCTTTAGAAATTACGAACTGTTTACTGAAGACAGTGTCTGGTGGTAGATTTCTACGAGATCAATTTATAATGGAATGTAATTTAAATTTTGACAGATTCCACCAGCCAATAAAAAAAAATACTGTGCAGACTTTTGCAAGCTTAAAGAAGAAGAAAAAAATGACAATTGGTGCAAAAGTACACGAAGTAAAATTACAACGGGATTTATTTGGTCGATTGTTAGCTCTATCTCTTGACACGAGTATAGACTTAGAGAAAGTTCTCTGTTTTCCCATAACTCCTATGCCGTTATCACTGTGCCATATAGATGGCTCGATAAATAAGACTGATAAGTCGGTACTCGTTCATGAGCTAGAAAAACTAGTCGAGGATATGGAGCAACCGCCATCCCAAATTGATCTTGCAATTGTTGATGGCTTCTTTTTTTTGAATACCTTCAAAGAATTGCCTTGTACTTTTGGAGGTGTGTGAAAGAGAATATTGCAGTGCCTAATTAATAAGACAGCAAGCAGAATTGCCATTGTATTTGACCGCTACTTCACACCCTCAATCAAAGATCACGAGCATTCTATTAGAGGCAACGTAGACGACAAGGAATTTCATATCACCGGCCCTCAACAAATGAGAACAGCAGATTTCACAAAATATTTAAAAAATCTAAATTTTAAGCAAGCTATTGTTAAGTTTTTCATCGATCATTGGGTTGATCAGGAGATGGCAGCGATTATCGGTAGTAAGGTTATTTATATAATACATGATTTGTGTTATGAATATTCTGTTACCGATAATAAAGTAACGCGCATCATTAATTATGAGTTGTCTTGCCCTGACCACGAAGAAGCGGATACAAAGATAGCATTTCTTGCTTGCCAACAAAAAGAAAATTCTACTCTTACTATCAGAACATCGGATACTGATATTTTGGTGATCATGTTGGCAAATATGGAACACCTGCAACAGTAGAAATCTGGATGGATCTTGGAATTGGCAACGCACGCCGATACATCGAATTATCCGCTCTCTACAATAAACTTGGCCCAAAACTTTCGAAGTCACTTCCAGGTTTGCATGCATTCACTGGTTGTGATTTCAACCCAGCATTGTATCGACGAGGGAAAAAGAAACCTTTACAGTTTCTGATGACTTCTGAAACTTTTCAAAATGCATTTCTGGATTTCGGATCAAAGGAGCACAATGTGCAGGATTCGTTTCACATTATACAGTCTTTTACTTGCCACCTGTACGGTTTAAAGAAGTTAAGCGATGTAAATCAAGCCAGAATTGTTATCTTCAAAACGACGTACAAGGTAAAAGACAAGTCTCAACCCTTCTCCTTGAGTATCCGGAATTATGATGCGTGCAACTTGCCACCGTGTCAATCGGAGTTATTCCAACAAGTGTTACGCACAAGATACATTGCATGCTTGTGGAGTAATGCCCATAAAGCAAAAATTATTGATTTTTTACCCACGGACTATGGATGGAGAGTTGTCGACGAAAAATACCAAATGATATGGTTTGCGGGTGATCAATTGCCAAAAGCGTATGAAGATGTAGTCATAACACCAGATATTTTTGAAGATACTCCAGAATTAGGTATATTTTTTCTGCAATGATTGAAGAAATCGTTATTCATGAAGAAAAATTTAATACTCTCATGATTTCTCGTTACAGATACAGAATCTGAGGATGAAATCGAGCTAGAAGAGTAAGATGATTCTACTGACGAAGATGATGATTGAAATAAAAATTCTCAAATAAATTTATATTTTTTATACTTATCTATCTATATTGAAACACTTATGGGGGCTTTTTACACAATTTATTTACAAAATTGTTAAGATACACTGAACTCTGCTGGATAACGTCTAACTACTTGACAATACAATGAACTCTTGTGAACACTTGACTCGAACTGACGTTAACTGCCCATACATCCCTTTATATACAACATTATTTAATCTAGTCAGTGTGTTTAGAAGATTCTAGAATTTTCTAGAAACATTATTTAAAATGGTCAGTTGATTTTTTTACAAACTTCTAAAAATCAACTGTCAACAACAATCTTTCAAATTAAGGTCCCTTCCTTTACGGTTATCCCGTTACACTGCCCCCTCCTTAGATTCATTCCGCCTGGAATGTTATTTCCTACATTGGATTCCCGCACACTCCCTGAGCCAGCCAAACCATCTTCTTGGAGTTGCTGCGCATCTCCACTGTGGTTTCCCTGGTAAGGCGCCAAACGATCATGATGGACCACGACGGGTTTCCCTCTGGGAATTTTCACGATCCGATAAATGACATCGTTAATCTTCTTCTTGATGGTGTAAGGACCTTCCCAGTTCTTTTGTAATTTGGGACAAATACCTCGACGCCGTCGGGGGTTATAGAGCCAGACTAAATCTCCAACTTGGTAACTCTTTTCCATTGTCCGTGTGTCATAGTACCTCTTCATCCGATCACTAGATAATTGTAGTTTTCCACGCACCAGGTTGTGTATATTTTCCATTCGTTTCTGAAGGTCGGCGACATATTTTTCACGTGCCATTTCTTCACCAGGTTTACAACCAAACACCAAGTCACATGGTAGCCTCATTTCTCTACCGAACAGGACCTTCGCAGGCGTTTGGCCAGTTGATTCGTTGATGGCCGATCGACAATCTGACACCACTTTTGAAAGATAGTTGGTTATAGTCCGGTTCATTCGTTCCACCATTCCATCAGACTGAGGGTGCATCGCTGTGGTTCTCGTTTTGTGGATGCCTAATCTTTGGCAAACTTCTTAAAACAGCTTGCTCTCAAAATTTCTTCCTTGGTCTGAATGTAATTCTAATGGTACCCCAAATCGGCTTACGAATTCTTCAACCAATATATCTGCTAAAGTGGTAGCTTCCTGATTGGGAACTGCATATGCTTTAACCCATTTAGTGAAGTAGTCCATTACAACAAAGATGTACTTGTTTCCTACATCGGTCTGTGGAAGTGGCCCCAATACATCTACTGCGATTCTTTCAAAAGGACTTCCAACCAGGTATTGCTGCATTTCCGCCTTCGGTTTTCGGTGCGGACCGTTACTGGCAGCACATGTAGTGCATTTACGACACCAATCTTTAACATCATTAGTGCAATTTACCCAGTAAAGTCTATCTCGGATCTTTTGCAGCGTTTTCGTAATACCCAGATGTCCTCCGGAACTATCATTATGCATCTGTTTTAAAATTTCCGGTACAGCATTTTTTGGGACCACTATTTGTTTCCTTGTTTCTGTGCCCTCGGAATTTTCTACAAGTCTTTTAACGAGCCCTCCGTCCAAAATTAAAGAGTTCCATTGGGACCAGTATGCTTTTAAAGCAGGAGAGGATGAGGATATCTCTCTCCACAACGGACGACGGTCCATTCTCTTCCACTCCCGAATCTTTCTCAGAACGGGATCGTTTTCTTGTTGCTCCTCCAGCATAGAGCTCTCGTCTTCTGGCACAACCTTAACTAAGGCAAGTTTTTCCTCGTTCTGCTCCATACGGGTACAATGGGGGCAATCAGGTCGACATGGTCTTCTGGAAAGTGCATCAGCATTACGATGTCTGGTTCCAGGTCTGTGCTCGATTTCAACATCATATTCCTGCAGTTTTTCGAGCCATCTTGCTATCTGTCCTTCTGGGTTCCTAAAGCTAAGTAGCCACTTTAAACTGGCATGGTCTGTTCTGATCAGGAATTTTCTGCCATACAGATATTTATAAAAGTGTTCGACGGATTTTACAACTGCTAACAGTTCCCTCCGAGTTACACAGTAGTTCTTTTCAGCTTTCGATAAAGTTTTGCTGAAGTAACCAACCACTCTTTCCTTACCGTCTTGTAGCTGTGACAAGACGGCTCCAATTCCCACATTGCTGGCGTCGGTGTCCAGAATAAGCTTACCATCAGAAAGTGGATAAGCAAGAACAGGTGCTGACGTAAGCTGTTTCTTCAATATTTCAAACGCCTTTTGACATTCCTGATCCCAACAGAAGGACTTATCTTGTTCTGTCAAACGTGTCAAGGGTTTGGCGATGTCTCCAAAATTCTTGACATATCGTCGGTAATAGGAACAAAGACCCAAGAAACTCCGTAGCTGATGTTTGTCGATAGGGATTGGCCATTCCTGAACGGCTTGTATCTTAGCGGGGTCAACAGCAACGCCATCCTTGCTTACGTTATGTCCTAAATAGTTGACCTGTCTCTGGAACAAGTGGCATTTCTTAACATTCAATGTTAGATTAGCGTTCTGTAATCTTTTAAAAACTTCTTCCAGGTTAGATAAAATGTTCCTTAAAGGTCTTACCCATTATGATGATGTCGTCTAGATAAACTAGACAAGTTTCCCATGACAAACCCCGCAGGATGTTCTCCATTAGTCGTTCCAACGTCGCAGGAGCATTACAGAGGCCAAATGGAAGGACCGTGAATTGCCATAACCCTGATCCACTGGTAAAGGCAGTCTTTTCTTTGTCTGCAGGATTCATTTTAACTTGCCAGTATCCGCTTATAAGGTCCAAGGTAGAAAACAGAGTAGAACCCGCCAAAGCGTCGAGGGCATCATCAATGCTTGGCAGAGGATAACTGTCCTTCTTAGTGACATCATTTAGCTTTCGATAGTCGACACAAAACCGCATTGATTCGTCTTTCTTTCTCACTAATACCACAGGAGAAGCCCACGGACTACTGGATGGTTCGACTATGCCATTTTGAATCATTTCTTTAAGGGCTCTGTCTGCTTCTTCCTTTTTAACTTGAGGCATCCTTCGGGGTACCTGTCGAATCGGACGTGCATTACCAGTGTCAATTCTATGTTGTACAACATCAGTTCTTCCCAGTTTACTTTTAGAACCAAATACAGGTTTATAACGGTAAAGTAGATCTCTTACCTGTTTCTTTTCTAATTTTGACAAAGAGGGGTCTAATTTTGTCATTAATTGTTCAATTTCGTTGGTCTCATCTGTTTCCGTAACATTTATCTTGTGAATTATGGCCATTACCGGTTCTAAACTTCCCATTTCCGTATCCTTTCGGAGAAGAACTGGATGATCGTTCAAGTTGATAACTCGGATGGGTACCTCTTTGGCGGATCTAACAAGAGTCTTACCCACAAGGAGTCCTTATCCCAATTCATGGTCATGGTTCTTCGGCTCTATCATGGCTGGGGCACCATCTGGCTCCAGTCCATCCAACCGCGCTGTGACGACACATTCGCAGCTTGCCGGAAGTTCGATATCATCGATTAGCTTAATCGAGCCATTGTCAACTTGTTTTCGGTGCAGGAATATTTCTTCATTACCAGTACGAAGGATACGTTGGCGAAGATCCAAATGAAAACCACAGTGGAGCATAACATCCATGCCCAGAACAACATCTTCATCAACGTCAGCCACCAGCACTAAGTGAACAAGAGAGGTTGAACCAAACTGTAGCGTTACCTGTATCTCACCGTAGACTCTAGCAGAATTTTCGGTAGCGGTACGCAGTCTCCAACTGGTAGGCCACATCTTCTTTCGCCTAATGATGGATGGTCGAACGATAGTTTTTGTAGCTCCAGTGTCTACCAGCATGCTAAAGTTCTTCCCATCAATGAGGCCATCCACATATAAGCTGTCCACGTGATGTCGCAGAGTTGCCAATTTAATGGTGTGAGGGGCTTCAGAAATGTTTGGGGTCGATTTCGCCCTCCAGGAGTCGACCCGTTCTAGTTTTCCTGCTGCTGGGGTACTTCAGCAGAAGATTTTTCTTTTTGGGGGCAAGTATTTCTTATATGGCCTAGTTCTCCGCAGTTCCAGCATCTCACTTGGCGCCTACTTTTTGGAGATAACTTCATTAATCTCTCTACTACCGCTTCAACGTCGCTAACGGAATGAACGGCATGGTCGTAGTTACCGGTGATTTCCCTTAGTCGAGCAACTCCACGTGAGGCCTCCGTCGCCGCCTCAAACTCCAGGGCAATGGTCAAAGCGTCCACAAGAGTCTTCGGCCGCGCCAACCGTACAGCGCGCTGCAACTCGACGTCTCGAAGACCATCGGTGAAGGTTTGGACTGCTAGGCACTCCAGGAAATCCTCCGCTGCATTTGAATACGCAAGTCGTACCATTCTTGCTACATCCGCTTCAAATTCCTGGATAGTTTCTCCATTTTTCTGTTTTCGGCTCTTTAACTGCATTCGGTACACCGGTTGTAGATGAGTTTGACCATAACGCATCTCTAGACGATTCACCAATAACTCGAAGTTGTCAGCTTCATCCGGCGTCAATGATTGCAAGACGTCTGAAGCTTCGCCTCGCAGAGCTACGGTTAGGGACAATGCTTTCTCCTGGGATGACCATTCATTAGCTCTGGCCGCTGCGTCGAATTGTTTCAGGTAATTTGGCCAGGAAGTCTTCCCGTCGAAGGTCGGGGGTTTCATCGTCGTTCGTACATCGGTCGCCTCCTCGCTTCTTTGTCGTTCGACGTCTGCGTGGCAGGTTTCCATCCTTCTTGCATCTCCGTCGCCGTGGTGGATGGTTTGGTTTCGGCGGCTAGCTTCCTGTTCTTGTTGAAGCTTCCTTATCTCGGACTGCACTTGCTGGTTGATCTGGTTTTGCTCGTCTTGCATGTTGGTCACTTGCTGATTCATGTGGTCCACTTGCTGATACAAGTTGTCTACTTGCTGATTCAAGTTGGCAACTTGCTGATTTTGCTCGTCACGAAGATGTGATATTTGCTGGGAGAAGGAACTGGATAACTCTTCTGGTAGGGTAGACATCCGTTGTGATAGCTGGGACACCTCTTCGCGCTGGCTTCTTATCTGACTGGATAGCTCCTCTTGCTGCCGAGAAAGTTGTTGAGTTTGTTCTTCTTGTTGGCTCGTTAGTCGTTGGGACAGCTGGGACATATCTTCGCGCTGGCTCTTCATCTGACTGGAAAGCTCCTCTTGCTGGCTCTTTATCTGACTGGAAAGCTTTTCTTGTTGGCTCGTCATTCGTTGCGACAGCTGGGACATATGTTCGCGCTGGCTCTTCATCTGACTGGAAAGCTCCTCTTGCTGGTTTTTCATCTGACTGGATAATTGGGCCAGTTGCTGGGCTAGTTCAGAATTTGCTTTTTGATTTGGGTCTTTAAACTCCACAGCGTCAGGGTCTAAATTATTAGCTAGGTAGTATTCACGGAGCCTACTCAACAATACGGATTTGGTCCCAGTAGTTTCCAACTCCAATTCTTCGAGCTCTTTTCTGAGCTCAGCCACCAATAGTTCATTTATTTTCTTTCCAGGCATTCTTGTATCTTCACCCCACACCTGACACCAATTTGAAACACTTATGGGGGCTTTTTACACAATTTATTTACAAAATTGTTATGATACACTGAACTCTGCTGGATAACGTCTAACTACTTGACAATACAATGAACTCTGGTGAACACTTGACTCGAACTGACGTTAACTGCCCATGCATCCCTTTATATACAACATTATTTAATCTAGTCAGTGTGTTTAGAAGTTTCTAGAATTTTCTAGAAACATTATTTAAAATGGTCAGTTGATTTTTTTACAAACTTCTAAAAATCAACTGTCAACAACAATCTTTCAAATTAAGGTCCCTTCCTTTACGGTTATCCCGTTACAATATATATAAAAATGAATGTTTGTCTGTATGTACTCAATGAACTCAAAAACTACTGGACCGATTATTATGAAAATTGGTATGTATATGTATTTTTCCACGAACAAGGTTTGAATGATATGCTCATTGACGCTACTCGCCATCAGGTGGCGCTGCAGAGTAGCAACTTCTATCCCGTTTAACCGATTGTCATGAAAATCAGTATGATGATGTATTTTTAATGGGTAAGATGATTATGATATTCGTATTAATGGAAGTTACCACCAGGTGGCCCTTCCATGTATCAAATTCAATACTGATTAATAGATATCTATACGAATTCGTATAAATATAAGTTCTAAAATTATATTTTTGGTGCGATAAGTAAAACAAAACTATAAACTTTCTTTCCATCTCTATCTTTCCTTCTCTTTTATTTTTCTTAAATTTATTTTAGTAGTTGGCGTAGCAACGCGCGCCGTGTACATCTAGTTTTCTCATAAATAAAAGTTTTGTACTTCAAAGAATATATATTGTTTTATTTGCATGCTATTTTTTCAGCTCTTTAATTTGTTAAGTTAAAAGATTTGAAAAAATACAAAAAAAAGTTCTTTCCATTGTGAGATTAGGCGAATCCCTCCAGATAATCATCAGATTATGAGACAGCACGTTTAGGGTATATAAATGAACCTTATATATCTTAATCTGACGCGCTCGAGTATTTCAAAATGGCGATTTTTTTTGCATATTCTAATAATGGCTGCGAGTTTGGGTCACATCCAAATCGTCAGATTATTACATAAGAGCCTTCTTTTAGGTTCACTTAACATCCCCTTCGAAAATCTGACGCGCTCGATTAATTTTTTTTTCCGTTTTCAACCCTTACGTATGACCACCCCCATCATGGAAATAATCAGATTAACATACATATGTTTTCAAAAATACGTAGGACATGGATGCTATTAATATCTGACGCGCTCGAGTATGTCCATGCAACTGTTTTTTTTTACATTTTTGAAAATTTATAGCCGCTCCCCCCACCGATGAAAGTGTATATATTATATGACATTTTTTTCTTCTTATCATCTAAGCTTCGCAATCCAATAGGTCTTTTTGACGCTCGAGTAAATCCCGATTTAGCATCCTGGCCTCCCCTACTATAATTGAATATGCATATGATGAAACAATGTTTAAATGTGAGGAGTGTCGTTTATCTTTTAAAAAAAATGACTATTTGAGGCAACATTTATCGAAGAAGCATGACTTAAAATTTGAAGACTGTAAAAAACTGTCGTTTGATTCTTATCAAGGTAAGTTTAAAAGATTATTAAGATCAAGTATAAAGTAGTAAATTTTCTTTTTTTAGATTTTCAAAACTGGCTTTCTTGCGAAGAAAGAACAAATAATGTTGGATATGAAAGGCTAACAGGAGTGAAAAGAACATGTGTTAATGAAATCAGCAGGATATATTTAACCCTTTATCGCGCAGTGTAGCAGATCTGCAACATTTTTTTATGATCCCATAAAAGAGTATTATTTGTGCTCTCTTCCATTTGCGATCACTGTAGACATTATGCTACACGTTCCCCTAAACCTAATTGCATGCAATTATAAGAGTGAGAATCGCATAGTTGTTTTCACTCTGTCAGTCATCAACCTAATTCATTTTGGAGTAGGCCGTGCCGGTGTAGTGTTCTAAATATTCTAGTCTCCAAACTAAATTAGCTCATATACGCCTTTCTCTGTGTGACAAATCCTGAAGTAAATGTATGTATTATGTCATTTAGTAATATGTTTCATAAAAATCTGCATGGAGATAATTATAATGCTGGTTTACTTTTTATGTTGCACATATGATACAGTGTGCATAGGAACATCCAAAATGTATGTAACAATTATGGTTCTTATGTCCACTGTAGCATATATGCAACATGAAATATGAAACAGTTTGAAGAGTCAATCAGGTTCTTTTAAGCATCAAAAATGGCTTGAGCAGGTACTTATTTATGTTGCTTCTACTACAGATGATGGCATCTAAGCTTTCTAAGAAGAAAACTGCCCTCACTCAGGCGGACCTAGAATACCTAGCGAATCATCTAAGCGAAATTAGCCTAGAGGAGAATGAGTTTGATTTAGAAGATGACTTCACAGACATTCCCGATTTTGAAAACAATACTGGCCATGATTACATACCAAACTTGGACTTCGAGATCGAAGATTTGCCAATAATTTTTGCAGATGATGCAGAAATGGAAATTATTGAATGTTCAGAAACCGGAGAAAACAAACAGAATGAGAGCCAATCAGAAAATATAGAAGCAAATAATAGAGTAATAGAGAGTAAAGAATCAACAAAAGAACCTGAGAAACCTTCTAGAAAAAGCAGCCGTAAGAAGAAAACTGAAACAGTCAGATCAAGTGGCCAAGAGGCACATAAGAAAACAAAGCCACAACAAAAAAAGACTACATCGGGTGTAGAGTGGAGAAAAGAGAACTTCATTATGAATGATGGAAATTTAAAGTTCACTGGAAATTCATCATTACCCGACGACATAATGTCTTTGTCGACTCCTATTAGCTTTTTCAATTTTTTGTTCACTGAAGACATAATACAATCCATTGTAGAACAGAGCAATTTATACTCTGTACAGAAAAATCCAGAAAAACCAAGTAATTTGACACCAGAAGATATCAAGAAATATATCGGAATATGTTTGTATATGTCGGTAATTCACATGCCCAGTATTCGGCACTATTGGTCAGGAACAATAGGGTACGAAAAAATTTCAGAGACTATGTCGTTGAAAAAGTTTGAGAAAATTAGACAATTTCTACATTTTAACAATAATGAAACATTTGATGCAAAAGATACAAATCATGACAGAATACATAAAATTAGACCCATCGTAGACAGCTTGAGACAAAATTTTCAGAAAGTGCCGTTTGAAAAATTTCTTTCAGTAGATGAACAGTTATGTGCCACAAAAACTCGAAGTTATATGCTTCAATATATTCCACTCAAACCACACAAGTGGGGATTTAAATTTTTTGTGGTTAGCGGAGTTTCGGGTTTCACATATGATTTTGAAATTTTTACTGGCCAGGAAAATGCTGACGCAAGAAGACTCACTGGAGAACCAGACATCGGCGCCAGTGGAAACGTGGTCATAAGATTACTAAGGAATGTACCAGATCATGTACACCACAGGGTTTATTTTGATAACTATTATTCCTCTCTGCCACTAATACTCTATCTTGAAAGAAATGGGATCCATTGCATCGGGACTGCTCGCAGAAACAGAATCCCCAATTGTCCAATGCCACAGGAAGAATTTTTGAAAAAGGTGGATAGAGGTACCTCATATGAATACGTAACAACTATTGAAGGTATTACAATCTCCTGTGTCCTTTGGAAGGACACTAAGCCAGTAATTTTGTTATCATCTTTCTGCGGAGAACTTCCAAAAGAAGATGTAAAAAGGTGTGACAGGAAAAAAAGGAACAACATTCATCCCACGCCCAAAAGTTGTAAATGAATACAATCGCCACATGGGTGGGGTAGATCTGACAGATAGTCTAATTGGAAGGTACAAAATAAGAATTAGGTCAAAAAAATGGTATTTCAGGATATTTTACCATTTGTTAGATGTAACAGTGGTCAACGCCTGGCTGCTCTATAGGAGGGGTTCGAAGCAAAAGAACGAAAGTAAAATTTTATCCCTTTGTGATTTTAGAAGCGAAGTTGCAGAATGCCTATTGTAGAGTTTACTCGAGGGTAAATAAACGTGGCAGACCGTCACTCTTGGATAAGGAAATATTAGCAAAGAAAAAGAAGAAATCTAATGCTCCCTTACCACCCGAACCAGTAAGAAAAGATGCCCTGGACCATTGGCCAGTTTTCCAAGAAAAAAGAAACAGGTGTAAAGTACACGGATGTAAGGGTTTTTCATTTATAAATTGTCAAAAATGTAAAACTACGCTATGCCAAAACAAATAACTGTTTTTTTAAATTTCACAATAATTATAATGTATAATCGGTAATAAAAATGTTAATTTTCCTAAAAAAGTTGTATAACTGAATTCTTTTCTATGAATTTTACACAGAATACTGTAGCAATTACGCTACAGTGAACCACTAATAGCCTATCTTTGCATCATTTCAACAAGCAACTTTCAGGTTCAATGTAGCATATATGCTACATAGTTATTTTTTGTTATATCTGAAAAAAGCTGACATAATAATTTTTTTTACTATTTTTCTGTTATACTAGACAGTACCGGAAAAAAAAAATTGAAGTAAAATAAAAAATTGCGCGATAAAGGGTTAAACTGTGTTCGGTCTGGTAGGAATTATATGCCAATTATAGATTTATTTCATTATATCCACAAAGTAGGTATTCAATTTAATTTTTGTTATATTTTTTTAGGGCAAATGCCAAAACCAATTCCGGAAAGAAAAAAGGTCCTTAAGAGTCAAGGAAGTAAAAAGCTAGATCGATACTGCACAAGTCAAATTATTGTAGACCATTATAAGGCAGGAAAATGCGAAGTAAAATATTATAAAAGACATTACGGACACGGTAATGATATAGAACATTTAAAGATCTCTATAATGAGAAAGACATGATTGCATCAAAATTATTATTAGGAGTGTCTACTGAAAATTAAGTGGTCTTTACTACATTCATTACATTTGCAGAATTTTATGTAATTAAATTATTTGTATATTTTTTAGGATTCTGGATTCATTTAGAAATAATTTAATATGTGAGGAAATTCATCGTGGTGATATATTAACAAAAAAGGACATTCACAATATCAAACAAGCTTACCAAGTAGATATATGAAATGGTTGTAGGCATACAGAAAATGCAGAAAGTATTGATATTTAGATTGAAGAAGTAAAAAACCAAGAAAATAATCCTGTTATATTCTACAAAAAACAGGGCGAGTTGTTAGAATTTAAAAATAATTTACTTCGATCTGATTTTTGTTTAATATTAATGAACAATATCCAGTCTCAAATGTTGCAAAAATTTGGATCAAACATAATTTGTATAGATAATACCCATGGCTTAAATCCCTACGATTTCGAACTAACCACGCTAATGATAGTTGACGAATTTGGAGAAGGTTTCCCAGTGGCATGTATGTTTAGTAACAGGAAGGACACTTATATTAATAAACTTTTTTTTTTCATATATTAAGGACAAAGTAGGAATAATACACCCAAAAACTTTTATGAGTGATATAACTAATACTTATTTTAATGCTTGGTGTGGAGTGATGGGCTCTACAGTTGAGAACCGATTACTTTGTTCTTGGCACATTGATCGTGCTTGGCAAAATAACTTGGCTATGGTTAAAAACGTTGAAAAAATGAAGTGGGTGTACAAAACACTAAAATATCTGCAAAGGACTCTTGATTGTGAAAAATTTGAAGAAGAGTATGGTTCATTCCTTACGTTGCTTTTCAGTGATGATTGCATAAAAGAGATAGGAATTTACTTACGTGATCATTACAGTGATTGTGTTAAAGAATGCTATAGAAAACAGTGTGGTATTTCCACAAATATGCATATTGAAAATATGCATAAAAATTTAAAATATACATACCATTGAGGCAAAAAAATTAAACGCCTTGATAAGTCTTTACACTTTCTGCAAAAGCTGATAAGAGATAAGATTATCGATAGATTAATAAAGCTAACAAAGGGCAAAACAACAAAACATTCACAACAGATAAATGCTCAGCTTAGCCTTAACACTGCAAGTTGATATAAAGTTGGAGAATACCCATCAATTTCTTGTTAAACTGTCTAAAAGTAAAGACCATTATGTAACAAAGAGACTTGAAGACTCTTGTTGCAATTTGAAGTGTGTGTATTGCAATGTCTGCATACACACATTTGAATGTACATGTGTTGATTTTAATATTAAAAATATTATATGTAGACACATTCATTGTGTTTGTCTAAAACATTTTTCAGTAGAACTTTCCCAAACGACAAATAAAATCGATAATAAGGATGAATTAAAAATGTTGGTTGGGAGTTCTAATATAAGTGTACCCTCAAAACCTAATAAAGAGAAGATCATAAATGAAAAAGAAAGTAATTTATTAGAAACAATCACAAATATAAAGAGTAGAGAGCTCTCTGAGGAACAACTGTCTTTCATATTGCAACAATCTAAAAATATCAAAGGTGTGACAAAACTCGGAAATATTGTCAGTTTAAATCTAAATGATGTAAATGTAAAAAGGGAACCACCAAATGAAAAGATAGTGAAACAGACATTTTACTCCACTAAAAAGAAAATAAATAGACGAGAAAATAATAAAAAACCAAGTAAAGAAGAAACGAAAGTTATTGAAGAAACACTAATGGGCAGTGAAATAGTTTCCAATGATTATTTACATGATCATTCATATTTATGTAAAATAGCGCCTTATAAAAATGAATAACAAAATATAAGTCTTATAGAAAAACTGTAGTTTTAATTTATTTATTCAGAATTTGTAAAAAAATATATAAATTGTCAATCTCACTTTTAGAGTTCTTTAAATATTCTATCTATTAGCATGCATATATCGATTATAATATTTCACTTCACATTTTCTGTTCTTATAAAGATCTGCAAGAATCGATTTAATATTTTTCTCGACTTCAAGGGTCTTTTTTTCGTTTCAAAATTGGTTTTCCTATTCGTTCTAAAAAATATAACAAAAAAATAAATAAGATTGAATACCTTAAATAAATAATATATGTATATAATTCCTACCAGACTGAACAGTATAAATAAATTCTGCTGATTTCATAACACATCATATATTCTTTTTACTCCTGTTAGCCTTTCACATCCAACTTTATTTTTTCTTTCTTCTCGGAAAAGCCAGTTTTGGAAATCTAAAAAAATTAAAATTTACCACTTTATATTTAGCTACTAAATTTTAAACTTACCTTGATAAGAATTAATTAAATGACTTGTTTGTCAAAGTCTTTATTTTTTTTATATATGTATACAAGTACTTTGTCTCCATGAATTTTTTGACAATATCTGTTATAATTGCTTTGATTCGCAAAAACATTGCATATGAAAAGCAGTAATCACTATTTTGAAATGCTTTTAAAAAAATATAAAACAATAAACAATTATTTACATAACCTTAAAACTTAAATCTGTTTATGCGACATGCGCACTTTAAGGATCGCAATCCTATGTCTATCCGCCAGTATTTTTTCGAGTGTACATTTAACCTGGCTGTATTGGAGCCATCCTAACAGGATTTTAAATGTTAACACTCCTATTAATCTAAGCCTCATTTGTGTAATATTCCTTTGGTGATATTTTTTTGGGTTGGCGTTAGATTACTCCATTTTATGGGATTTAATTTATTTTGGGATTCACCGATAAGTTTTAACTCACGAATAATTATATTGTCTTCTCTGATACCGACATTAAATTATAGAACAGTTTGCTAAAATCTCGATTCGTGGACTGTCGATTAAGGAGTACGAGAAATAAAAATACAGGGTGACAGTGGATTAACTACTTGATAGCAGTTTCCTGCTAATCAATTGTCATTTCAGTAAAACGTTTATCAAATAGATGTCAAAGATAATAATAGTATACCTAATACTATTATGACGTTTTACAGAGTCATTGAAAATCAAAGAACATATAGACCGTTTACTAAGAACCAACAACTACTTCCCTGGCTATATGCCACGACGGACATTGAATTACAGTTCAAAGTTAAACGGGGTTAGTATATCTGCAAGATAGAACTAACCATTTTAGTTTGCAATTCGATAGGATATCACTTGTAGACCGGTTTCGACGTTTTTTGCGTCTCATCAGTACAAGGCAGATATCCATCCAGAAGCTCCAAGAGCAACTAGATTGGAGATATGTCTGAAACCACACAAATACATTATCTTTGGTAAAGAAAATGTTAAAAGTGCGATAATAGCGACATCTACATAACTAATTGCAAACTGAAATTCTATTTGACAAAAAACCTCTCGGCTTTGTAGGGTTAACTACTTGATAGCAGTTTCCTGCTAATCAATTGTCATTTCAGTAAAACGTTTATCAAATAGATGTCAAAGATAATAATAGTATACCCTACAAAGCCGAGAGGTTTTTTGTCAAATAGAATTTCAGTTTGCAATTAGTTATGGAGATGTCGCTATTATCGCACTTTTAACATTTTCTTTACCAAAGATAATGTATTTGTGTGGTTTCAGACATATCTCCAATCTAGTTGCTCTTGGAGCTTCTGGATGGATATCTGCCTTGTACTGATGAGACGCAAAAAACGTCGAAACCGGTCTACAAGTGATATCCTATCGAATTGCAAACTAAAATGGTTAGTTCTATCTTGCAGATATACTAACCCCGTTTAACTTTGAACTGTAATTCAATGTCCGTCGTGGCATATAGCCAGGGAAGTAGTTGTTGGTTCTTAGTAAACGGTCTATATGTTCTTTGATTTTCAAAGACTCTGTAAAACGTCATAATAGTATTAGGTATACTATTATTATCTTTGACATCTATTTGATAAACGTTTTACTGAAATGACAATTGATTAGCAGGAAACTGCTATCAAGTAGTTAACCCTACAAAGCCGAGAGGTTTTTTGTCAAATAGAATTTCAGTTTGCAATTAGTTATGGAGATGTCGCTATTATCGCACTTTTAACATTTTCTTTACCAAAGATAATGTATTTGTGTGGTTTCAGACATATCTCCAATCTAGTTGCTCTTGGAGCTTCTGGATGGATATCTGCCTTGTACTGATGAGACGCAAAAAACGTCGAAACCGGTCTACAAGTGATATCCTATCGAATTGCAAACTAAAATGGTTAGTTCTATCTTGCAGATATACTAACCCCGTTTAACTTTGAACTGTAATTCAATGTCCGTCGTGGCATATAGCCAGGGAAGTAGTTGTTGGTTCTTAGTAAACGGTCTATATGTTCTTTGATTTTCAAAGACTCTGTAAAACGTCATAATAGTATTAGGTATACTATTATTATCTTTGACATCTATTTGATAAACGTTTTACTGAAATGACAATTGATTAGCAGGAAACTGCTATCAAGTAGTTAACCCTACAAAGCCGAGAGGTTTTTTGTCAAATAGAATTTCAGTTTGCAATTAGTTATGGAGATGTCGCTATTATCGCACTTTTAACATTTTCTTTACCAAAGATAATGTATTTGTGTGGTTTCAGACATATCTCCAATCTAGTTGCTCTTGGAGCTTCTGGATGGATATCTGCCTTGTACTGATGAGACGCAAAAAACGTCGAAACCGGTCTACAAGTGATATCCTATCGAATTGCAAACTAAAATGGTTAGTTCTATCTTGCAGATATACTAACCCCGTTTAACTTTGAACTGTAATTCAATGTCCGTCGTGGCATATAGCCAGGGAAGTAGTTGTTGGTTCTTAGTAAACGGTCTATATGTTCTTTGATTTTCAAAGACTCTGTAAAACGTCATAATAGTATTAGGTATACTATTATTATCTTTGACATCTACAGGGTGACAGTGGAACTAACATCGTCGGACTGACTACTTTAACCCCTAATCACACTAGGGTAAGTGTTTTAATGTGCTATACTTGCTAGATCTAGAGATTTATTTTATTCTTTTATTAATCTAACATGTACATACCTCAAATTGTTGTAATAAATTCTATTTGTCGTGTTAAAATACTAGATTTATCCGTTTTTTTCGATTTAGTTTACTTTTGCTTTTCTAAATTATCATATGTGGATAAACCCAGCTATATTACTAATTCTATGTATCTCTTAGTTATTGTAATTTATATTTGAACTGTTGCAAGGTAAATTTTAAGTAATAGTATAGTGTATTTTACTTTTGTATACGCTTAAATTGTTTGTATTAATAATCTCATCTCTAAATTTTAAATTAAAGTACATTGCATTATGTTTTGTTTACATTTAAAATTGTTTTCTTAATAATTTAATCTCGAAATTGTGAATTATTGAATAATGCACCTACATTTTGTATATTTGATTTGTTTTCTTAATAACTTAATAATTCTTAATATTCTGTATACATGTAAATTGTTTTCTCAATAATTTAATCTTTAAATCTTTTTTTTTTTTGTATTAAGCAGAGTCGGTACTTGTAAATTTAACATTTCTTTCTTAAATAATTTAGTGTTGGAATTTAATCATTTAAATTTTTGTATTAAGTAGAGTCAACACTTGTAAATTTAACGTTTCTTTTCCTAAATAACTTAATGTTGGAATTTTGGCTAATGCGCTTTTTCGACTAGGGTTCTTGGTCCCCTGGCCTGGTGCATAATCCTGAATTAACATTCCCTTGGCCTGGGTTATTATTTTGGAGAATCTTTCTTGGATCTGGTTAAATTCTTGGACCTGGCGAACATTTTTTTTTGGACCTGGCGAATAACTTTCTTTTGGATCTGGTTAAATTCTTGGTTCTGGCTAAACCTTTTGTTGGCCCTGGCGAATATTGCTGGGAGTGGTGTAAGATCTGTGCACTACCGGGACCAACGCTGTACCTCACCACCATCGGAGCAGCGTGGCTAGTACAGTTAGCCTCTCTACAATATCCTCTGCGCCAGGGATGCTCATCAACCAGATAAGCCAAAATTAACTTTAAGTTTCAAGTCATTGTAACGGACTTACCTATTTAATTTTGTAATATTGATTTGTATAAGCGGATGTATCATTTTATAGTTATACATTTTTAGGTACTAATTATTTAACCATTTCTTATTGCGCTGGGTGATCACTCATTTATTTAATACGCCTAGTCCAGTCATTATAGCAAGTCCACCTCAGAATTCGAGATACCCAGCTGTAACTCTTTAAACACTTGGATATTGACACCCTAAAAGTTGTTACAAAACCTACATATGGTAGGGTGTGCGCAACTCTTAAATTTCAAGCTCAAAGGTCATAAAAATCGTTTTTTTGTGCTTTTTTTGTAAATATCTCATATCCTATGGTTTTTTTGCTATTTGTCTTTATTATCAATATTGTAGAATACAAAATTTTCTACAAATTTTGTTTAAAAAATTTATTTATACGGTGAACCGTTCTCGAGATAGAGGGCGGAGAGCGTGCGGTCACAGATCACTTCCGGGGCTTCCGGTCGAATACGCGCCATATATAGTTGATGAACTATCGATAAATTAATGATTATAAATATTTGTCAATTTTTATTAACTATTATATTATATTTTATCATTTTCTTCATGCATTAAATCTATATCTATTTATTAATACTGCAGTGGATCCATTATTACTCTTTCAAAAAATTACTGTCAGCAAACAATTTAAAAGTAATCTTGAAGAATATCTTCAATATGAATTAAGTCCGTATCCAACAGCTCTATTTGATGATGATGGCATGAGAAAAACAACAAAATCGTCATTGTATGACAACATAAGCCCAATTGATTTTGTTCTCAACTAAAATAATGTGACGTTCATTATTGATGGCGGATTTCTTCTTCATCATGTTGTATGGAGCAGAGAATATACTTTTTCTATTAATTTTGGTATATGCATGAATTATTAACAAAGGCATTACAGTTCCAAAATAATTGTTGTATTTGACATTCAGATTACAGTAAAAAGTTAAAGCTATGGAGAAGCAGAGAAGAACTGCTGCACTTTCAAAAACGTATGAAGTCCGTTTCAATGAAACAATGGTCGTACCAGTTACTCAAGAAAAATTCTTATCATATCGAAATAACAAAAATATGCCTATTCCAAAACACATATTTAATTTCTGCACGCATTAAGTGGCTGTGACACAACTTCTGCGTTTTTTAAAAAAGGAAAAAAGTAATTTTTAAAAGTTTCTGAGAAACTGACAAATTTGGATAAATTAGCATTTGAGAAAGAAAATTGTTCAGCCCAGAGATTATTAGAGAGTGGAACTCAAAGCTTATTGACAGTCTATAATGCTCCAAAATCTGTGAAAAGTCTCGATCATCTTCGTTATATGCGTTACGTCAAGTCTACAAAACTTAATAAGCTTTCAAATATTCCACCAACAAGTGCAGCTGCTCATCAACATTTCAAACGTGTACATTATCAAGTTCAAATTTGGTTAAGGCATGATTTAAAACCCCAGGTATGGGGTTGGGCAATGCGAAACGATTTTCTGGAGCCTATCATGACAATTTTACCACCTGCACCAGAAGATTTGCTAACTTGTCTAGTATATCGGATATATTGGGAATAGGATATCGATCATCGATAGTCTTATCATTGACCTGTAGTTAATCGACAACAATTCTCCATTTCTTTTTTCCTGATGCATCGGCCTTTTTGGGCACGACCCAAATTGGGGATGACCAAGGCGAATAACTTGGTCTAATTATATTTTGTTGAAGCATTTTTCGGATTTGGGAATTTACCTCTTCCCTATGAATATATGGGTAGCGATAACTTTTTGAATAGACAGGTATTTCATCCTTAGTGAGGATTTTATGCTTGATTCTATTAGTAAATTATTATTAGTATTTTCTTCCCTATGAAATATATCGGAATATTTACTACATAGATTTAAAATTTCCCTTTTTTCTTCATCATTTAAATGATCTGTTCTAATTAAATCAATAATATCTTTGTTTTCAAAATTATCTAACCTGGGTTCAACACTCATATTATATAATTCAAAATCATTTTTTATAGCAATACATTGAATGGGATATAATATCGTAAAATTTGTATCGTCTTCCGAAGTATTATGAACTTCGACTAATGCCCAGTTGTTAATAGCCGTAGTTAAAGTTTCAGGTATTATACAATTTCCAATAATTTGCTGTGGTATTAAAATTTCTCCAAATTTGATCGTTACAGGAATGTTTACTTTTGAAACCGTTTTTCCAAACAAAAGTTTCGGATGTATTTCTTTTGGTGAGGCATTAAAATAGAATATTGGTAAAACTGCATTACGAGAGATTAATTGTAAATTAGGAATATCTATACACATGCTTAAGCTTTGTAATAAATCTACTCCAATTAATCCATTAAATATGCAATGAAATTTATAAACATAAAATTTAATACTGGAATTTTCATTAAACTCTGAAAAAGCCGGTATAGTTACTGAGAAATTATGATTAGATGAACCGAAGGATGTTGACACCGTGAAATGATCTTCAACCTTGTAATCGAAGAAATACTTATCAACATATTCAGGTGATAAAAAAGATTTAGTTGCACCTGAATCTATTAGAAGTTTTAAAGGCGGTGAATTTATTTTTATATAAGGCAATTGCCGTTGATCGTGAGAATTATGATATTCTATCAAGTTTCCGAATTTTAAAGGCTGTCCTCCTGAAAATTTTCAAAATTTTGGTTTATATTCGAATCGTTAAATTCATAACTGTTTTCAAAATCAGTTTCTTGAGAATTATTAAATTTATTTTCATTATTTTGCATTTCGCTTTGTTCTACATTATGCAATTCTTCAGAAACCCAATTACGATTTTGTGCGTATTGATTGCGTGTGTTATTAAAAGATTGTCTAGAAGTGGTGCTCATGGGTTCCGGTTTAGGAAGTTGATTTCGATTAAAATTTGGGTTTGGTTTCCAAACATTAGTACGGGGACCAAAAACTTCTTGGTTAGTGAAAAATCTTTGATTGTTAACTGGTCTCGATTGAATATTTATGGGCCCGGTAGGAAAGGTATTATTTTGCTGGTTACTAGTACCAGGTTGAGAATAAGATTGACGATTATTATTAAAATTGCCAAAATTCTGTTGATAATTAAAACGATTTGAATTATTAAAATGGGGCTGTTGATGTCGGTTAGAATTAGAATTGTATTTTGGGTTATTATTATTTCTTTGATTATGAGAATTAGCTTTTGGTTGCTGTTGACCATTATTTAAATGAACTTGTTGCATAGATTTAATGTTATCTTCTTTTCTAATAAAATTAATAGCATCTAACAAGGTTTTGGGTTCTTTAGTACGAACCATAATACCATATGGATTACGCAATCCTGCTAAAAATACTTGTAAAGCTTGATTGCTATACATTTTTTGTTTAAATTTACGGAGATTAACATCTCTTTCATGTAATGCCAAATAATTAGACATAGAGTTCAACAATTTCCTGACTCTACCATGAAAGTCGTAAGGGGATTCATTGGAACCTTGTCTTAAATTATTTAAATCTAAAGATAAACAGTTTTCATCTCTAGGATAACTAAAATTGCGAATAAGCTCTTGTTTTATTTCCTCAATAGTAGTACATCCGCTAATATTAATTACTTCACGAGCTGGTCCTGTCAATTTACTAATGACAGTTCTAAAAATTATAACATTTTGATAATTTCGCGGATTTGTTGAATCATTAAAATGATTTACTATACTTTCTACGCTTTCTAAGAAAAATTGAAGTTCATTCTCGTTACCATCAAATTCTGAAATGGTTTCGGCATGAACTTTTGAAAAAATTGGAAAAGACATTTTAGTGTAATTTCTTTCTAAAAGACTATAACTAATATTTATTGAATTAAAACTTTTTATTACTAAATCTAACTCTAGATCGTTCTCGCTGTCACAGATGGAATCGGAACAAATAAAGGAGTCTGACATGTACAAAAATAAATCAACTTACAGTACGGTTTTCATCTGCCTTGAAGTCCAACTGCAATAATTCGGTATCGGTCTGGAATAACTGGTACCACTATGGTCCAAGGAATTGTCAATAACACTCGATAAAGTTCGAAAACTCAAAAATTAATTCGAAATGTTCGAAAATAGTCACTTCACTATAGAAATGGCTAAAGTTGTTCGTGACTATCCTACTGACTGCGCCAATAATATAACTCGGTTCGAAAACTTAGTTTTAAAAAAAAATTATTTTAATAATATTACAAAAATAAGAGACCGAAAGCTTTGAACAATAATATCAGACTGAATAATTAAACTAAATAAAAATAAAAAGAAAGCTATTGTCACGCCTTGCTGACTAGGATTAGATTCCAGGAAAAATAGTCTTGGTCAGCATGTTGCATTACATAATTTGCGCGTAAAACGGAAATTGAAAATTTTAATGCCAGGGTTAAAGAGAATCGACAAATTTTAAAAATGTCTGTTAGATATTACATTACATCTCTGTAGGCAAGAGTTACCTTTTAGGGGACATAGATAAATCTAATGAATCATTAAATCGCAGGAATTTTAAAGAGCTAGTTATTCTTCTTAGCAAATATGAAACAAATTTAAAAACATTTTTAGAACATAATAATGATAATAGATCGTTTTTTCTGGGACATCCAAAACTATTCAAAACGAATTAATTGATTCAATTGCTTTTGTTGTAAATAGGAAAATTAAAGACGAAATTTTAAATTCCTTGTTTTTTTCTTGGCAAGTTGATGAAACAACTGACATTAGCTGTCATTCACAATTATCCGTAATTTTTTGTTACGTTGTAAATGATCAACCTGTTGAACGGTTCATGGGATTTTATGATGTAAGTTCTGGGCGTTCTGCCCAAGATTTATTTGAATTTTTATCAACCAAATTCGAGAAATTTGACTTGCGTACGAAATGAGTGGCTCAAACATACGACGGGTCTTCTGTTATGTCGGGAGAAGTACCTAAATGGTTTACAGACAAAAATTAAATCTATAGCACCGCAAGCATTACTTACTCATTGCTCTGCACATGTATTTAATTTAATTTTAAGTAATGCTTGCAGTTCAATTCATCAGGTTAAAGTATTTTTCTCAACCCTGTCGGGTTTTTCATCATATTTTTCTAAATCTACAAAGCGTACTCAAGTGTTTTGGAACAAATTGGGGGAAATCGTATAGTCTAAGAGCTGGCTACGAAAATTGAAAATGATAAGGTGCAGTAAAAATGATTATATAAAAACCTTCCTTATCTATTGTATAGCGCGTAGTGTCCACTGCCAGAAGTCTCTCCCGAGGCGGAACGCGTGGGCGGGCGGCCAAACGTGTAAATTTTTGACATGAAAAAAATCAAAAGGTACAGTTTTAAAAATTTGTAGTTTTATAGTTTTCACCAATAGAAACAGTGTAAAATTATTGCCAGAAGTCTAGATCGTGGCTAAAATGTCGCCAGAAGTCATTAAAGTTGTAAATAAATTATTAAAAAAAAAAATGACAAGGTGCAGTTCTGGCGAATTTGTTTTTATATTGTTTATTGCTAAAAAAAGCTAAATGTAAATTGCCAGAAGGCTTCTTGGTGGCTAATTAAAGATAAGCTAATTAAATCTTTGCAAGTTTTTCAACTGAAAACAATAGTTTTTAAAATGAAATGACGAGGTGCAGTTCTGACAATCGTTATTTTATATTACTTATAATAGTTTAAAAAAGTAGTGTATGTAATGATAGAACCCGAAATAGTGTTTAACTATATTAAAAAAAATGGCCCTTGGTAAGTCAAGCGCATCAGTAGATTTATGTAAATTGAATATATTAAAAGTATATGTTTCAGAAAAAAATGTTTCAGATAAAAGTTGTAGGTCTCTTTAAGACAAACAAAAAAGTCCCCCAACAGTTTTTTTGTACAGGGTGAAGTAAAAAAGTTACGAATTTTTTTCCATTTTGATTTGATGTCATGCCCAAACGGCCGGTCCGATTTGGCCCATTAACGAACTCGACCGAGATTTTTGGGTGATTAATTTTTGTACCAAATTTAATTTCGATCCGTTAAGGAATGCGACCGGTATCGTGTCCACAAATTTCGTTATATCGGAACTATACATACATACGGTGAAAAAAGTCTTACTAAATAATGAAGAATCCAAAGCTATAGTATTAAATTATTGCATAATATAAAGGTCTCATAATATAATTTATTTATAAAAATATTATACGTATTTCAGATGACGAATCAGAAATAGAAAATAGATATTGCTAGCGATGAAGATGAAAACGATCAATCCGATTGTGAATGTTAAAAAATATTGGCAGTATCAATTATTTTATTTTTTTAATAATAAATAATCTAATGAAAACAAGATTGGGAAAATTCTTTATATTCACCAATCATTCTTTTGAGTATTAATGTCTGAAATTGTTTTTAATAAAAAAAAACTGCAGTAATTTATTTATTATTTTTTATATAGTTAACCACTATTTAGGGTTCTGTAATTACATACACTGCTTTTTTAAACTATTTATAATTAAAAGAATAAAATATTCGAGACTGCCAATATTTTCCGACATTCACAATCGGATTGATCGTTTTGATCTTCATTGCTAGCATTATCTATATCTGATTCGTCATCTAAAATAGGTACGTATAATATTTTTATAAATAAATTATATTATGAGACCTTTATATTATGCAATAATTTAATACTACAGCTATAGATTTTTTATTATTTAGTAAGACTTCTTTCACCGTGTATGGTTACTGCGGGCAAGGAGGCAAAGATGACGCATAAAATTTTTTTAATGTTTTTTTTTTTTTTGAATGGCTCGTTTACATCTTTTATTTTATAATTTTGAAAAAACATTTCACATCTCGTATTATTAATGAATTATTCAAATGTTTTTCAATAAATTATTGAAGTCTAAATTTTTGTTAAATGATGATTGCAAAACGTTTAATTTTTCTATCACTTTAGTAATTTTCAACTGTATTTCTTATTAGTAGATTTATATCTACTATTCAGCTGGTTCGCAGATCACGACTTCGGGAAAATATCACTACAGTTTTTCGTTTTGGGCCCCCTCACCTCAAAAATATCTTAAGTTCAAAAGTTTATATATATATTGTAACGGGATAACCGTAATGAAAGGGACCTTAATTTGAAAGATTGTTATTGACAGTTGATTTTTAGAAGTTTCTAAAAATCAACTGACCATTTTAAATAATGTTTCTAGAAAATTCTAGAAACTTCTAAACACACTGACTAGATTAAATAAAGTTGTATATAAGAGGATGCATGGGCCGTTAACGTCAGTTCAAGTTCAAGTATTCACAAGAGTTCATTGTATTGTCAAGTAGTTAGACGTTATCCAGCAGAGTTCAGTGTATCTTAACAATTTTGTAAATAGATTGTGTAAAAAGCCCCCATAAGTGTTTCAAATTGGTGTCAGGTGTGGGGTGAAGATACAAGAATGCCTGGAAAGAAAATAAATGAACTATTGGTGGCAGAGCTCAGAAGAGAGCTCGAAGAATTAGAATTGGAAACTACTGGGACCGATGGTCTTCGAGACGCCGAATTGCAACGGGCTGTACGGTTGGCGATACCGAGATCTCTTGTAAACGCCTTGACCGCCCTGGAGTTCGATACGGCGACGGAGGCCTCACATGCAGCTGCTCGACCAATGGAAGACACTGGTAACTTCGACCATGCCGTTTATGCCGTCAGAGAAGTCGAAGCGGTAGTGGAAAGGTTAATGAAGTTTTCTTCAAAAAGAAGGCGCCCAGTGAGGTGCTGGAACTGCGGAGAACTAGGGCACATAAGAAATACTTGCCCCCATTGTACCCGAGTGGAGCAGAACGAGGAAAAACTTGCCTTAGTTAAGGTTGTGCCAGAAGACGAGAGCTCTATGCTGAAGGAGCAACAAGAAAACGATCCCGTTCTAAAAAAGATCCGAGATAGATTTTACTGGGTAAATTGCACTAATGATGTTAAAGATTGGTGTCGTAAATGCACTACATGTGCTGCCAGTAACGGTCCGCACCGTAAACCGAAGGCGGAAATGCAGCAATACCTGGTTGGAAGTCCTTTTGAAAGAATCGCAGTAGATGTATTGGGGCCACTTCCACTGACCGATGTAGGAAACAAGTACATCTTTGTTGTAATGGACTACTTTACTAAATGGGTTGAAGCCCATGCAGTTCCCAATCAGGAAGCCACCACTTTAGCAGATATATTGGTTGAAGAATTCGTAAGCCGATTTGGGGTACCACTAGAATTACATTCAGACCAAGGGAGAAATTTTGAGAGCAAGCTGTTTCAAGAAGTTTGCCAAAGATTAGGCATCCACAAAACGAGAACCACAGCGATGCACCCTCAGTCTGATGGAATGGTGGAACGAATGAACCGGACTATAACCAACTATCTGTCAAAAGTGGTGTCAGATTGTCAGAGGGATTGGGATCGACATATTCCACTATTTCTAATGGCAATTCGATGGGCCATCAACGAATCAACTGGCCAAACGCCTGCGAAGGTCCTGTTGGGTAGAGAAATGAGGCTACCATGTGACTTGGTGTTTGGTTGTAAACCTGGAGAAGAAATGGCACGTAAACAATATGTCGCCGACCTTCAGAATCGAATGGAGAATATACACAACCTGGTGCGTGGAAAACTTCAATTATCTAGTGATCGGATGAAGAGGTACTATGACACACGGACAATGGAAAAGAGTTACCAAGTTGGAGATTTAGTCTGGCTCTATAACCCCCGACGGCGTCGAGGTATTTGTCCCAAATTACAAAAGAACTGGGAAGGTCCTTACACCATCAAGAAGAAGATTAACGATGTCATTTATCGGATCGTAAAAATTCCCAGGGGGAAACCCGTCGTGGTCCATCATGATCGTTTGGCGCCTTACCAGGGAAACCACAGTGGAGATGCGCAGCAACTCCAAGAAGATGGTTTGGCTGGCTCAGGGAGTGTGCGGGATTCCGATGTAGGAAATAACATTCCAGGAGGAATGAATCTAAGGAGGGGGCAGTGTAACGGGATAACCGTAAAGAAAGGGACCTTAATTTGAAAGATTGTTATTGACAGTTGATTTTTAGAAGTTTCTAAAAATCAACTGACCATTTTAAATAATGTTTCTAGAAAATTCTAGAAACTTCTGAACACACTGACTAGATTAAATAAAGTTGTATATAAGGGGATGCATGGGCCGTTAACGTCAGTTCAGGTTTAAGTATTCACAAGAGTTCATTGTATTGTCAAGTAGTTAGACGTTATCCAGCAGAGTTCAGTGTATCTTAACAATTTTGTAAATAAATTGTGTAAAAAGCCCCCATAAGTGTTTCAATATATATATATATATATATATATATATATATATATATATATATATATATATAAGAACGCAGGAGTAGTAAACGGGTCACTAGTAAATAATAAACTTCGTTGATAACTATTATTAGGGAAGACCCAGGACTGAGGAAGCAATGAAAGTCGGATGCTTCAAAGTGAGTGCTTTTTATTTACGTCGAGCTTTCGCCTATCGGTTATAAGCTTCTTCAGGACTAACTACAATGGAATAACATTCTTTACATTAGATGCTAAATACAAGAACAATCATCTTACCGAAATAGTAGCACGTGGCTCAGTGGTAAAAACTAAGAACAAGATTGAAACATTTGTGTTCAGGTAAGATCAATAGACCTGAGATGTTAACCATCTTACACTAATAAAACTCTCTTAAGTCGATTTGATTCGAAATAAAATAAATTCGATGTTGAATCTTAATTTAATAATGAAAATTCCGTTGGAACTTTACTTCGAAAAAACGTTGTGGCAAACAGCAACTCAACTGTCACTTGTTGAGTTGACATCCGTCACCTCGTCTTCCGGTTAGTTCGGAACGCGGGAAAATTTAAATTAGAATTTCTGATTCAAATCAACCTAGCTGTTTTATTTACAGGTAAAGGGCTATCCTTGCTCGAATGCCAATATACAAATTGGAATAAAATCATTTTAAAAAGTATAATTAAAAATTAAAAACAGGATTGAATTAGACATTATGTAAACTAACAAGTGTAAATATCTTTAAATAATATTAATTATTTTGTTTATTTTTGTTTTCTAAAAGACACAAAGATAGACATTTGATGTTTTTGAATAAAGGAAAAAAGAGGGAGGAAGATTAAAATGAATTAAAATGTTTACAAAGGATTGTCGCTTACGTAGGACTGTGGTAGTTTTTTACGTTTAGTGAAATTTTGTTTTAATAAAAACGTATATATAGAACTTAAATTTTCTATATCTTTTTTATGGTTTACGGCGTTGGCACAATTATTAATATAACACATTTCTAGGATTTTTCGTTGGTAATCTTTGTCAGACTTATCTAAGATTACGACCTCATCGTAAAGGACTTTATGTTTGGTCTCATTCACATGGATACTGAGACTGGTAGCTGTGGGTTTGCGATTACAATCGCTTTTGTGAAGATTTAGCCTTTTACTGAGTCTTTGGCCAGTTTGACCTATATATAATTGGCCACATTCACACGGTAAACCATAAATTACATTACAACACTTTGTTATTGGAGTGCGATCTTTGAGATTTGAATAAAATAAATTAAGTTTTTTATTGTTATAACTAGCTATTTTAACGTTAAAACTACTAAACAGTCTTGTAAGAGGCTTCGTTAAATTATGAATATAAGGTAAAGTACCATATTTAATGTTAATGTCTAAGTTTGTGTTATTTTGATTGTTAACATTATTCACTTCATTATTTGAATATAACAATTTGTTCAACAGCTTTTTTGGATAACCATTGCTAATTAAGATGTCAAATAGTAATTTTAAGTTCTTATCTTTAAATGTTGGATGTGAGATGTTAATTATTCTATTCCTCATTCCTATGACAGTATTAATTTTTTGTTTGAGGGGGTGATAGGAGTTAAAAGGAATGTATCTTCCTGAATTCGTGCCTTTACGGTACCAATCCAGACAGATTACATTATTCTCTGTTCTAACCACCCTGGTATCAAGAAATGGTACCGATGAGTTAGCCTCCTCCTCTACTGTAAATTGTAGGTGTGTGTTGTAAGAATTAAATATATTAAGTGTACTTTGTACTTCATCACGTGGGACTGCTGTAATTAAGTCATCAACGTATTGAAATAAGAATGGAAATTGAAAATGCACGTTCTGATGTACAAAATACAATAATTTATTCATAACTATTTCGGCTAGTATTGGGGAAGCGGCCCCTCCCATCGGCAAACCCATCTTTTGTTTGTAAAACTTATCTTGGAATGAAAAATAGGTATGATTATACAAAAATACAATAATATTGTAACGGGATAACCGTAAAGGAAGGGACCTTAATTTGAAAGATTGTTGTTGACAGTTGATTTTTAGAAGTTTGTAAAAAAATCAACTGACCATTTTAAATAATGTTTCTAGAAAATTCTAGAAACTTCTAAACACACTAACTAGATTAAATAATGTTGTATATAAGGGGATGCACGGGCAGTTAACGTCAGTTCGATTCAAGTGTTCAGAATAGTTCATTGTATTGTCAAGTAGTTAGACGTTATCCAGCAGAGTTCAGTGTATCTTAACAATTTTGTAAATAAATTGTGTAAAAAGCCCCCATACGTGTTTCAAATTGGTGTCAGGTGTGGGGTGAAGATATAAGAATGCCTGGAAAAAAAGATAAATGAACTATTGGTGGCTGAGCTCAGAAGAGAGCTTGAAGAATTAGAGTTGGAAACTACTGGAAGCAAATCCGTATTGTTGAGAAGGCTCCGTGAGTACTACGTAAATAATAATTTGGACCCTGACGCTGTGGAATTCGAAGACCCAAATCAAAAAGCGAATTCTGAACTAGCCCAACAACTTTCTCAGCAATCGCAACAACTTTCCCGGCTGCAAGAGGAGCTATCAGGACGAATGACGAGCCAGCAAGAGGAGCTATCCAGTCAGATAAGAAGCCAGCGCGAAGAGGTGTCCCAGCTATCAGGACGAATGACGAGCCAGCAAGAGGAGCTATCCAGTCAGATAAGAAGCCAGCGCGAAGAGGTGTCCCAGCAATCAGGACGAATGACGAGCCAGCAAGAGGAGCTATCCAATCAGATAAGAAGCCAGCGCGAAGAGGTGTCCCAGCTATCACAACGGATGTCCACCCTACCAGAAGAGTTATCCAGTTCCTTCTCCCAGCAAATATCGCATTTGCGCTCCGAAATATGCAACTTGCGAGACAAGCAAAATCAGCAAGTAGCCAACATGAATCAGCAAGTAGACAACTTGAATCAGCAAGTGGACAACATGAATCAGCAAGTGACCAACATACAAGACCAGCAAAATCAGCAAGTTGCCAACTTGCGAGACGAGATTAACCAGCAAATTCATTCCGAAATAAGGAAGCTTCAACAAGAACAGGAAGCTAGCCGCCGAAACCAAACCATCCACCACGGCGACGGAGATGCAAGAAGGATGGAAACCTGCCACGCAGACGTCGAACGACAAAGAAGCGAGGAGACGACCCATGTACGAACGACGATGAAACCCCCGACCTTCGACGGGAAGACTTCCTGGCCAAATTACCTGAAACAATTCGACGCAGCGGCCAGAGCTAATGGATGGTCATCCCAGGAGAAGGCATTATCCCTAACCGTAGCTCTGCGAGGCGAGGCTTTGGACGTCTTGCAATCATTGACACTGGATGAAGCTGACAACTTCGAGTTATTGGTGAATCGTCTAGAGATGCGTTATGGTCAAACTCATCTAGAACTGGTGTACCGAATGCAGTTAAAGAGCCGAAAACAGAAAAATGGAGAAACTATCCAGGAATTTGAGGCGGATGTAGCAAGAATGGTACGACTTGCGTATTCAAATGCAGCGGAGGATTTCCTGGAGTGCCTGGCAGTCCAAACCTTCACCGATGGTCTTCGAGACGTCGAGTTGCAGCGCGCTGTATGGTTGGCGCGGCCGAAGACCCTTATGGACGCCTTGTCCATTGCCCTGGAGTTTGATGCGGCGACGGAGGCCTCACGTGGAGTTGCTCGACTAAGGGAAGTCACCGGTAACTACGACCATGCCGTTCATTCCGTTAGCGACGTCGAAGCGGTAGTAGAGAGGTTAATGAAGGTATCTCCAAAAAGAAGGCGCCCGGTGAGATGCTGGAACTGCGGAGAACTAGACCATATAAGAAATACTTGCCCCCAAAAAGAAAAATCTTCTGCTGAAGTA
This sequence comes from Altica lythri, assembly GCA_964028335.1. Lineage (NCBI taxonomy): Eukaryota > Metazoa > Arthropoda > Insecta > Coleoptera > Chrysomelidae > Altica > Altica lythri. The sequence goes on along the minus strand of OZ034806.1, from coordinate 24,679,720 downwards.
CCCCAGCAGCAGGAAAACTAGAACGGGTCGACTCCTGGAGGGCAAAGTCGACCCCAAACATTCCCGAAGCCCCTCACACCGTTAAATTGGCAACTCTGCGACATCACGTGGACAGCTTATATGTAGATGGCCTCATTGATGGGAAGAACTTTAGCATGCTGGTAGACACTGGAGCTACAAAAACTATCGTTCGACCATCCATCATTATGCGAAAGAAGATGTGGCCTACCAGTTGGAGACTGCGTACCGCTACCGGAGATTCTGCTAGAGTCTACGGTGAGATACAGGTGACGCTACAGTTTGGTTCAACCTCTCTTGTTCACTCAGTGCTGGTGGCTGACGTTGATGAAGATGTTGTTCTGGGCATGGATGTTATGCTCCACTGTGGTTTTCATTTGGATCTTCGCCAACGTATCCTTCGTACTGGTAATGAAGAAATATTCCTGCACCGAAAACAAGTTGACAATGCCTCGATTAAGCTAATCGATGATATCGAACTTCCGGCGAGCTGCGAATGTGTCGTCACAGCGCGGTTGGATGGACTGGAGTCAGATGGTGCCCCAGCCATGATAGAGCCGAAGAACCATGACCATGAATTGGGAAAAGGACCCCTTGTGGGTAAGACTCTTGTTAGATCCGCCAAAGAGGTACCCATCCGAGTTATCAACTTGAACGATCATCCAGTTCTTCTCCGAAAGGACACGGAAATGGGAAGTTTAGAACCGGTTATGGCCATAATTCACAAGATAAATGTTACGGAAACAGATGAGACCAACGAAATTGAACAATTAATGACAAAATTAGACCCCTCTTTGTCAAAATTAGAAAAGAAACAGGTGAGAGATCTACTTTACCGTTATAAACCTGTATTTGGTTCTAGAAGTAAACTGGGAAGAACTGATGTTGTACAACATAGAATTGACACTGGTGATGCACGTCCGATTTGACAGGTACCCCGAAGGATGCCTCAAGTTAAAAAGGAAGAAGCAGACAGAGCCCTTAAAGAAATGATTCAAAATGGCATAGTCGAACCATCCAGTAGTCCGTGGGCTTCTCCTGTGGTATAAGTGAGAAAGAAAGACGGATCAATGCGGTTTTGTGTCGACTATCGAAAGCTAAATGATGTCACTAAGAAGGACAGTTATCCTCTGCCAAGGATTGATGATGCCCTCGACGCTTTGGCGGGTTCTACTCTGTTTTCTACCTTGGACGTTAAAAGCGGATACTGGCAAGTTAAAATAAATCCTGCAGACAAAGAAAAGACTGCCTTTACCAGTGGATCAGGGTTATGGCAATTCACGGTCCTTCCATTTGGCCTCTGTAATGCTCCTGCGACGTTTGAACGACTAATGGAGAACATCCTGCGGGGTTTGTCATGGGAAACTTGTCTAGTTTATCTAGACGACATCATTATAATGGGTAAGACCTTTAAGGAACATTTATCTAACCTGGACGAAGTTTTTAAAAGATTACAGAACGCTAATCTAACATTGAATGTTAAGAAATGCCACTTGTTCCAGAGACAGGTCAACTATTTAGGACATAACGTAAGCAAGGATGGCGTTGCTGTTGACCCCGCTAAGATACAAGCCGTTCAGGAATGGCCAATCCCTATCGACAAACATCAGCTCCGGAGTTTCTTGGGTCTTTGTTCCTATTACCGACGATATGTCAAGAATTTTGGAGACATCGCCAAACCCTTGACACGTTTGACAGAACAAGATAAGTCCTTCTGTTGGGATCAGGAATGTCAAAAGGCGTTTGAAATATTGAAGAAACAGCTTACGTCAGCACCTGTTTTTGCTTATCCACTTTCTGATGGTAAGCTTATTCTGGACACCGACGCCAGCAATGTGGGAATTGGAGCCGTCTTGTCACAGCTACAAGACGGTAAGGAAAGAGTGGTTGGTTACTTCAGCAAAACTTTATCGAAAGCTGAAAAGAACTACTGTGTAACTCGGAGGGAACTGTTAGCAGTTGTAAAATCCGTCGAACACTTTTATAAATATCTGTATGGCAGAAAATTCCTGATCAGAACAGACCATGCCAGTTTAAAGTGGCTACTTAGCTTTAGGAACCCAGAAGGACAGATAGCAAGATGGCTCAAAAAACTGCAGGAATATGATGTTGAAATCGAGCACAGACCTGGAACCAGACATCGTAATGCTGATGCACTTTCCAGAAGACCATGTCGACCTGATTGCCCCCATTGTACCCGTATGGAGCAGAACGAGGAAAAACTTGCCTTAGTTAAGGTTGTGCCAGAAGACGAGAGCTCTATGCTGGAGGAGCAACAAGAAAACGATCCCGTTCTGAGAAAGATTCGGGAGTGGAAGAGAATGGACCGTCGTCCGTTGTGGAGAGAGATATCCTCATCCTCTCCTGCTTTAAAAGCATACTGGTCCCAATGAAACTCTTTAATTTTGGACGGAGGGCTCGTTAAAAGACTTGTAGAAAATTCCGAGGGCACAGAAACAAGGAAACAAATAGTGGTCCCAAAAAATGCTGTACCGGAAATTTTAAAACAGATGCATAATGATAGTTCCGGAGGACATCTGGGTATTACGAAAACGCTGCAAAAGATCCGAGATAGATTTTACTGGGTAAATTGCACTAATGATGTTAAAGATTGGTGTCGTAAATGCACTACATGTGCTGCCAGTAACGGTCCGCACCTTCCTACACGGGTCACTGGGAAGGTGGACTGTTTACACCCGGTACTCGTGGGATTCTTATGGATTACACAGGAAAAATAATAAACAATCCACCTGCCGAGGAGGCCGTCTCTTCGGAGATGGACTCTGATGCAGAAAAACCATCAACAGCAGAGCTCAGGCTGCCTTATCTGGAGGTGACCAGCTCCGCTGAGGACCAGCTTCTGATGGAAACGGAGGAAGCTACATCCCCAAAAAAAGAGTCAGCATCCGCTGAATCTAGCGAGGGGATAGGCCAACAGGTCGCAGGGCTCGACGTCGCCGTTGGGAACCTGTGCCTGAAGGCTAAAAGGAAAAGGCCTTCTGGAGCAGCGAAACTGCGCAGAAGGAAGGCAAAGCTGGAAGCTGCCAAGGGGAGCTTGCCGGACGGTGAGAAATCACTGACGGCTGGATCCCCCAAGGCTGCAACTCCGGCTTTACCAGGCAAGGAGGGGACTCTGTCAAAATTGATGGACCCTGAAAAACCTGGTCAACCCGCTGCAGCACACAGGCGCAAGCCCAGTGGTGCTGAGCGGAGAAAGAGACAGAAGGAGAGGTTGGAGGCGCCCTCGGCGGTTAAAACTACAACCTCAGGGGGGACGCCGGGTCCATCCGGCCTGAAAAGGGGCAGGATGGATGGCGACACCCCAGACTCCGACAGGCAGCCACAGAAGAGATCTAAGGCTGACCCGGAGAAACCCACGTACAGCGGGGTCATGACGGCCATTAAGATGGCGGTCACCCCTGTAGACTACCCCCAGCAACGGCTGAGTGAGGAGCAGTTCCTGCAGACTCAGGAAGCCTTGCTGGAAAGAATGACAGCCCAGAGCCACTTCAGGGGGTCCGGCTTGAGGATGGAGCTTTGATGCTCTATTGCACTGGCCAGGACACCGTTGAGTGGCTCAAGAAAACGGTGGATGGTCTTCCCCCTTTGGAAGGAACTAGGCTGATCGTAAGGTCGGCCAAGGAACTTCCAAGAGGCGGGAGAATCATCTTCTCCGTCCCGGCTGTGATGAGCGAGAGAACCCCGGACGCCATCCTGTCCGCAGTGGCAAGGCAGAACGGGGATCTCGATACCTCAAGTTGGCATTTTGTCAACGCGGTGAGGGTTGGGGATGATGAAAAGAGTCGCAAGACGAAATCCATCATCTTCAGGCTCAACCATGACTCGATGAGGGCACTGGAGGCTAGGAGGATGAGAATCTTCCTAGCTTTCGACGAAGTGCGCATCACGAGTCTGGAGAAGGCTGTTAAAAGGCCTAAAAATGGGGGGGATCATCCAGGTCAACCTCCACCACAGTAAGGCGGCGTCAGCCGCCCTTACTAAAACGCTTCTACAAGGACAGGTCGAGGTGGCCCTCATCCAGGAGCCCTGGGTGGTTCATGGCAGAGTGGCCGGACTCAGTGGGGCGCACGGAACTGTCATTTACGACAGATCCGCTGACAAACCCAGAACCTGTATCTTTGTGAGAAGTGGTGTAGAGCTGATGCCGTTGTGGGACCACACTAGCTGTGACCTAACAACGGTGGAGGTCAACACAAAAGAGGTAGGTGGCAGCAAGAACATCATCATCGCGTCATGCTACCTACCATACGACTCCCCGGAAATACCGACACCGGAGCTGGAGAGGCTGCTGGTACAGTTTGGAGGTGGACAACGGGGCATCCTCATCGGGATGGACGCCAACGCCCACCACACAACCTGGGGCAGCAGCAACATCAACGCCAGAGGTGAGTCTTTACTTGAATTCTTATCTCTGTTTAACCTAGTTACACTAAATCAGGGCTCCGAACCCACTTTTGTCACGCGTAACAGGCGGGAGGTGCTGGATATCACAGCTGTATCCCACCAATTGTTGAGAACGGTGGGTAACTGGAGGGTGTCGGAAGAGGCGTCTATGTCTGATCATAGATATATCCTTTACGACTTCCTTGAAGATTGCCGGGAGCCACACTACTTCAGGAACCCGAGGCGCACGGACTGGGAACTCTTTCGAGAGGAACTAGGCAGTGCCCTTGGTGACCGAAGTGTGAATCCCAGAAAACCAGAGGACTTAGATGAGGAGGTTCAGCGGTTGCAAGATGCCTTACTCTTAGCTTACGATGTGAGCTGTCCTCTCACCCAGAAGGCCAGTTCTCAGCAACCTCCCTGGTGGAATAGGCGGCTAGAACGGCTTCGTAGAGAAACCCGAAGACTCTGGAACAGAGCTAGGAGGGACGGTGGTGATGATGGTTGTTGGCAATCCTACCACACAGCCCTTACGGCCTATAACAGAGAACTTCGGAAGTCGAAGAGGGAATCTTGGAGGAGGTACTGCGCTGATATCGAGGATGTCAATGCAGGTGCCAGACTTCAGAAAGCTCTTTCCAAAGACGTAACCATGAAGGTGGGCAACTTGCTTAAGCCGGATGGGACGTATACCAAAACAGGAGAGGAAACAATCGAATTGTTGCTGAAAACTCACTTTCCTGGCTGCTTAGACGTGGCCGATGGCTGGCCTCCCGACCCAACTCCGGAACTTCATGCCAGAAGACCGGACAGAGGGGACTGGGAGGTGGCCAAGGCTGTCGTCACGGCGGACAGAATACGGTGGGCCGTAGGCAGCTTCTCCTCTTTTAAATCACCTGGTCCAGACGGAGTCTATGCAGCTTTTCTGCAGAATGGGTTGGATCTCCTGATACCAACACTGTGCAGACTGTTTAGATCAAGTCTGGCCTACAGGTACATTCCGTACACTTGGAGGAAGGTGCGAGTCGTCTTTATACCTAAGGCTGGTCGAAAAAACTTCGACCAACCTAAGGCGTATCGACCCATTAGTCTCTCTTCCTTCATTGTGAAGACCCTGGAAAGGCTGGTGGATCGCCGCGTGAACGAGGAACTGCTTGTCAGGTCCCCACTTCATCGGCACCACTACGCCTATCAGCCAGGGAAATCCACAGAAACCGCGCTGCGCGTCTTGGTTGACAAGATAGAATCAGCGCTGGACCGAAAAGAAGTGGCTCTGGCCGTCTTTCTAGATGTCCAGGGTGCCTTTGATAACACTTCTATCGATGCCATAGTCGGTTCCCTCAGAGGGCTAGACTCTGCCACCACTGGGTGGATTGAGACCTTTCTGAGAGGGCGACTTATCACTGCCGACCTGTTTGGCGTCTCGAGGGAGGTGTTGGCCACTAGGGGCTGCCCACAGGGGGGAGTCATCTCCCCTCGGTTGTGGAACCTGGCGTCTGACCCTCTACTCCGGGAGCTCAATGAGTCGGGAATACATGCCCAGGCCTATGCTGACGATTTCGTCATCTTAGTCCGAGGCTTTTGTGTGACCACTATGACGGAACTGCTCAACGGAGCTCTGTCAAGGGTAGAACGCTGGTGCAGGAGTCGACATCTCACAGTCAACCCTGCCAAAACCGTAGTCGTACCTTTCACACTTAGGTATAAGCTGGCGGGCTTAACGCCACCCAGAATCTTCGGTGAAAGAATAACAATTGCCGAGGAGGTAAAGTTCCTAGGCGTCCATCTGGACAAGAGACTTACCTGGAATCGGCATTTAGAATACACTATAGACAAGTCTAAGCGTGTTTTAAACATGCTTAGGCGATCTGTGGGGAAGACGTGGGGACTCTCACCCAAGGTCGTCCGATGGATATACCTGGCGGTTGTCAGACCCATGGTCTCCTACGGATCATGCGTATGGTCGAAAAAGGTTGAGCAATCAACTGTTCAGAGGAAGCTGGACTCGCTTCAAAAGCTTGCTTGCCTGCAGATCTCTGGGGCCATGGGGACAGCCCCTACAGCGGCACTGGGAGTTATCCTGGGCTTGCCACCCCTCAGTGTTTTCATCAAAGGGGAGGCGATGTCGGGAGCGCACAGGCTGAAAGTTAACGGGTGTGATGGTGATGGATTGCATCGTCATCGCACACTGTTCACTGGAGATTGTCAGGTCCTGTTGACAGGCTTGCCAACTGACCAGATAATCCCCTGTTACAACTTTGAGAGTCGATACCAAGTCCGACTGAGAGACAGAGCCGAGTGGACTGGGGACGGCTCTCAAAGAATATTCGAAGATGCAGGGATCAAGTACTTTACTGACGGATCTCGCACTTCAGAAGGAACCGGTGCAGGGATCTGTGGTCCACGCAACCTTAGGCAGCACTTTAGCTTGGGAACGGAGTCAACCGTGTACCAGGCAGAGGTATACGCCTTACTAAAGGCTGCCGACCACGCCCGAGGCCGTGGCTGGAGAGGGGAGAGGATAACTTTCTTCTCAGACAGCCAGGCTGCACTGCTGGCCTTAAAACAATTCCGGGTTAGTTCTAGGCTGATCTGGGAATGCATACAAAACCTCAATGAACTGGCTAGACAAAACAGTGTTTTCTTGGAGTGGATACCAGGGCACAAAGGTTTTGAAGGTAATGAAACCGCGGACCTTCTGGCCAAGAAGGGAGCGGACACACGATTCACTGGTCCAGAACCGGTATTGGGACTGCCTAGAGCCTGGGTAAGGACCAAAGTCAGGGACTGGGTCTGGGAAGAGTCAACCAAGCACTGGGGTAACACTGCAGGGCTGAGGCACTCGAAGCTGATGCTCAAAGGCTACTCCAAAAAACTGACGTTTGACATACTGAATCTTGGTAGGAGTCAGATAAGAGTACTAGTGGGCCTGCTCACTGGGCATGGACCATTCAGACTACACCTTCGGAGGATGGGGATTCTGACACAGGAACCCACCTCGTGCCGACTGTGCGCCATGGAAGATGAGACGGCAACTCACATTCTGTTCGAGTGTGAGGCCTTGGACTATAAACGGTTCCTCATCTTCGGTGACACGAATCCTGAATCCTATCACCACCTTGAGGAGCTAGTCACAGGACTCAAGTCTCTTATCAAGGGAACTGCTCTGTGGCAACAGTAACTCAAGGAATTTCGGATACCTGGATTCTAGCCTACCTGAAGATCAGCGGGACGCTGATTTTCAGCTGACCAAACTAGAGTCCTGCACGCATCGGGTGCATGTAAGGACTCTTGGTGCCGAACCTGGTCACAATATTCCCATAGGAAGCAGTGCGCAAACATGGGGCTCCACAGGAGAGACCATGCCAGGTTGTTTAGATTAGATTAGATTAGAACGGTCCGCACCGAAAACCGAAGGCGGAAATGCAGCGATACCTGGTTGGAAGTCCTTTTGAAAGAATCGCAGTAGATGTATTGGGGCCACTTCCACAGACCGATGTAGGAAACAAGTACATCTTTGTTGTAATGGACTACTTCACTAAATGGGTTGAAGCATATGCAGTTCCCAATCAGGAAGCCACCACTTTAGCAGATATATTGGTTGAAGAATTCGTAAGCCGATTTGGGGTACCACTAGAATTACATTCAGACCAAGGAAGAAATTTTGAGAGCAAGCTGTTTCAAGAAGTTTGCCAAAGATTAGGCATCCACAAAACGAGAACCACAGCGATGCACCCTCAGTCTGATGGAATGGTGGAACGAATGAACCGGACTATAACCAACTATCTGTCAAAAGTGGTGTCAGATTGTCAGAGGGATTGGGATCGACATATTCCTCTATTTCTAATGGCAATTCGCTCGGCCATCAACGAATCAACTGGCCAAACGCCTGCGAAGGTCCTGTTCGGTAGAGAAATGAGGCTACCATGTGACTTAGTGTTTGGTTGTAAACCTGGTGAAGAAATGGCACGTGAACAATATGTCGCTGACCTTCAGAATCGAATGGAGAATATACACAACCTGGTGCGTGGAAAACTACAATTATCTAGTGATCGGATGAAGAGGTACTATGACACACGGACAATGGAAAAGAGTTACCAAGTTGGAGATTTAGTCTGGCTCTATAACCCCCGACGGCGTCGAGGTATTTGCCCCAAATTACAAAAGAACTGGGAAAGTCCTTACACCATCAAGAAGAAGATTAACGATGTCATTTATAGGATCGTAAAAATTCCCATAGGGAAACCCGTCGTGGACAATCATGATCGTTTGGCGCCTTACCAGGGAAACCACAGTGGAGATGCGCAGCAACTCCAAGAAAATGGTTTGGCTGGCTCAGGGAGTGTGCGGGATTCCGATGTTGGAAATAACATTCCAGGAGGAATAAATCTAAGGAGGGGGCAGTGTAACGGGATAACCGTAAAGGAAGGGACCTTAATTTGAAAGATTCTTGTTGACAGTTGATTTTTAGAAGTTTGTAAAAAAATCAACTGACCATTTTAAATAATGTTTCTAGAAAATTCTAGAAACTTCTAAACACACTAACTAGATTAAATAATGTTGTATATAAGGAGATGCACGGGCAGTTAACGTCAGTTCGATTCAAGTGTTCAGAAGAGTTCATTGTATTGTCAAGTAGTTAGACGTTATCCAGCAGAGTTCAGTGTATCTTAACAATTTTGTAAATAAATTGTGTAAAAAGCCCCCATACGTGTTTCAATATCTAAAAACCTTTTTTTGGATATATTACAATTTGGTTGAATCAAATCAAAATGTTCTTCCATTATCGAAGTTATTAAAAATAGAGGTATATTAGTGAACAATGGAATAACATCTAATGTAAAGAATGTTATTCCATTGTAGTTAGTCCTGAAGAAGCTTATAACCGATAGGCGAAAGCTCGACGTAAATAAAAAGCACTCACTTTGAAGCATCCGACTTTCATTGCTTCCTCAGTCCCGGGTCTTCCCTAATAGTTATCAACGAAGTTTATTATTTACTAGTGACCCGTTTACTACTCCTGCTTTCTTTTATAGATATTACTAAATATAATGGGAACATTTTATGACATTATTAGAACGAGATATGGAACAGACGCTATGAAATTCATGAAAGAACTAGCCAATACACAACGAAAATTGGCCCACCAGGTAAATAGAAGGATCTTTTTGCTTGAATGTAGAAGAAATAATGTTACACCCAAATTTATCAAAGATAACACTCAAACAATTTGGACATTACCACAACATCTAGGATCACACAACTTACATGAAATCGAAGGATTAACACAACAGGTAAATAATAGACTTTAACAAATAACTATAACAGACACAAATTTGTACATTTCAAAATTAGAGTCCAATATCAATCAATTTATACATAGACTACAAGAATTAGTACCGTACGATATTCTTGATGAATTTTTATTCAAACAACAGAATGCTTTTAATAGAATCTTTAATAAAATAAAAAATAACAACATAAATAAATTACAACACTTAATTAAAAATAAAAATGACATTTTTAATAGTAATAATGAAAAATGGGTAAAAAACATCTCGAACACTCAAATCCCTAAAGAAATAGTTGGGTTTTTAGCTCTTGGTCCAAAATTCAGTTTACCATCAACTCCTAGAGACTTGGATATCTTTAAACTTGTCTGTGAATTAGAAAACATCATTTCTTGGATCCCTGAACAACACCAAAATTTAATTAGAAGCCAGGCTACAAATTGCATTACAAACTATATACAATTTAATAAAAATGTCAGATCGCCTTCAGCTAGAATTGAGAATATCACTAGAACCTTTTTAAAAAACAATCCGAATTTATTGATTACCAAATCGGACAAAGGTAATGTTACGGTCCTAATGGAAAAAGCTAGCTATATAGAAAAATCATTTGATCTACTTAATGATAACACTACGTATGAGTTGATTAATAGGGACCCTACGACTTTAATGGAAAATAATTGTAACAAACTTATTAAAAGGCTCAAAGAAGAGAGACATATCTCCGAACAGGTTGCAAAATCTATTAACACCTATAATGGGATTTGCCCAAAGTATTACGGTTTACCAAAAGTTCACAAACCAGAAGTGCCCTTAAGGCCAATAGTCTCTTGTGTTAGAGCTTCCACACAACCTTTGGCAAAAATGATAGCAGATATCCTGTCTATCTCCTTTGAGAATTTTAATAAATTCAGAATTAAGGATACATTTGATTTCGCTTCTAAAATTAATAATATTACAATACCAGATGGCTTCACTGTAGTTTCTTTTGATGTAGTTTCATTGTTTACTAATATACCTCTATTTTTAATAACTTCGATAATGGAAGAACATTTTGATTTGATTCAAACCAAATTGTAATATATCCAAAAAAATGTTTTTAGATATTATTGTATTTTTGTATAATCATACCTATTTTTCATTCCAAGATAAGTTTTACAAACAAAAGATGGGTTTGCCGATGGGAGGGGCCGCTTCCCCAATACTAGCCGAAATAGTTATGAATAAATTATTGTATTTTGTACATCAGAACGTGCATTTTCAATTTCCATTCTTATTTCAATACGTTGATGACTTAATTACAGCAGTCCCACGTGATGAAGTACAAAGTACACTTAATATATTTAATTCTTACAACACACACCTACAATTTACAGTAGAGGAGGAGGCTAACTCATCGGTACCATTTCTTGATACCAGGGTGGTTAGAACAGAGAATAATGTAATCTGTCTGGATTGGTACCGTAAAGGCACGAATTCAGGAAGATACATTCCTTTTAACTCCTATCACCCCCTCAAACAAAAAATTAATACTGTCATAGGAATGAGGAATAGAATAATTAACATCTCACATCCAACATTTAAAGATAAGAACTTAAAATTACTATTTGACATCTTAATTAGCAATGGTTATCCAAAAAAGCTGTTGAACAAATTGTTATATTCAAATAATGAAGTGAATAATGTTAACAATCAAAATAACACAAACTTAGACATTAACATTAAATATGGTACTTTACCTTATATTCATAATTTAACGAAGCCTCTTACGAGACTGTTTAGTAGTTTTAACGTTAAAATAGCTAGTTATAACAATAAAAAACTTAATTTATTTTATTCAAATCTCAAAGATCGCACTCCAATAACAAAGTGTTGTAATGTAATTTATGGTTTACCGTGTGAATGTGGCCAATTATATATAGGTCAAACTGGCCAAAGACTCAGTAAAAGGCTAAATCTTCACAAAAGCGATTGTAATCGCAAACCCACAGCTACCAGTCTCAGTATCCATGTAAATGAGACCAAACATAAAGTCCTTTACGATGAGGTCGTAATCTTAGATAAGTCTGACAAAGATTACCAACGAAAAATCCTAGAAATGTGTTATATTAATAATTGTGCCAACGCCGTAAACCATAAAAAAGATATAGAAAATTTAAGTTCTATATATACGTTTTTATTAAAACAAAATTTCACTAAACGTAAAAAACTACCACAGTCCTACGTAAGCGACAATCCTTTGTAAACATTTTAATTCATTTTAATCTTCCTCCCTCTTTTTTCCTTTATTCAAAAACATCAAATGTCTATCTTTGTGTCTTTTAGAAAACAAAAATAAACAAAATAATTAATATTATTTAAAGATATTTACACTTGTTAGTTTACATAATGTCTAATTCAATCCTGTTTTTAATTTTTAATTACACTTTTTAAAATGATTTTATTCCAATTTGTATATTGGCATTCGAGCAAGGATAGCCCTTTACCTGTAAATAAAACAGCTAGGTTGATTTGAATCAGAAATTCTAATTTAAATTTTCCCGCGTTCCGAACTAATCGGAAGACGAGGTGACGGATGTCAACTCAACAAGTGACAGTTGAGTTGCTGTTTGCCACAATGTTTTTTCGAAGTAAACTTCCAACGGAATTTTCATTATTAAATTAAGATTCAACATCGAATTTATTTTATTTCGAATCAAATCGACTTAAGAGAGTTTTATTAGTGTAAGATGGTTAACATCTCAGGTCTATTGATCTTACCTGAACACAAATGTTTCAATCTTGTTCTTAGTTTTTACCACTGAACCACGTGCTACTATTTCGGTAAGATGATTGTTCTTGTATTTAGCATCTAATGTAAAGAATGTTATTCCATTGTAGTTAGTCCTGAAGAAGCTTATAACCGATAGGCGAAAGCTCGACGTAAATAAAAAGCACTCACTTTGAAGCATCCGACTTTCATTGCTTCCTCAGTCCCGGGTCTTCCCTAATAGTTATCAACGAAGTTTATATATATATATATATAACCAAAAAGGAAAAATTATTGGGCATGTACGCAAAAAGGATCAATAAGGCCACGAGTAGCAATGATCCTTTTTGCGTACATGCCCAATAATTTTTCCTTTTTGTTTATATTAATACGCGTTTTCTTGGCACTTTGTTTATATATATATATATATATATATATATATATATATATATATATATATATATATATATAAAAGGGAAAAATTATTGGGCATGTACGCAAAAAGGATCAATAAGGCCACGAGTAGAAATGGTAACCGCAGACATGCATGTTTCTGGCTCATTAGCCGTCATCAGTGCGGCATAACCACGTAGGGTATTGCACTTCTAAAAATCAACTGTCAATAACAATATTTCAAATTAAGGTCCCTTTCATTACGGTTATCCCGTTACAATATATATATAAACTTTTGAACTTAAGATATTTTTGAGGTGAGGGGGCCCAAAACGAAAAACTGTAGTGATATTTTCCCGAAGTCGTGATCTGCGAACCAGCTGAATAGTAGATATAAATCTACTAATAAGAAATACAGTTAAAAATTACTAAAGTGATAGAAAAATTAAACGTTTTGCAATCATCATTTAACAAAAATTTAGACTTAAATAATTTATTGAAAAACATTTGAATAATTCATTAATAATACGAGATGTGAAATGTTTTTTCAAAATTATAAAATAAAAGATGTAAACGAGCCATTCAAAAAAAAAAAACATTAAAAAAATTTTATGCGTCATCTTTGCCTCCTTGCCCGCAGTAACCATACACGGTGAAAGAAGTCTTACTAAATAATAAAGAATCTATAGCTGTAGTATTAAATTATTGCATAATATAAAGGTCTCATAATATAATTTATTTATAAAAATATTATACGTACCTATTTTAGATGACGAATCAGATATAGATGATGCTAGCAATGAAGATCAAAACGATCAATCCGATTGTGAATGTCGGAAAATATTGGCAGTCTCGAATATTTTATTCTTTTAATTATAAATAGTTTAAAAAAGCAGTGTATGTAATTACAGAACCCTAAATAGTGGTTAACTATATAAAAAATAATAAATAAATTACTGCAGTGATAGAACAGTTTTTTTTATTAAAAACAATTTCAGACATTAATACTAAAAAGAATGATTGGTGAATATAAAGAATTTTCCCAATCTTGTTTTCATTAGATTATTTATTATTAAAAAAATAAAATAATTGATACTGCCAATATTTTTTAACATTCACAATCGGATTGATCATTTTCATCTTCATCGCTAGCATTATCTATTTTCTATTTCTTCGTCATATGAAATACGTATAATATTTTTATAAATAAATTATATTATGAGACCTTTATATTATGCAATAATTTAATACTATAGCTTTGGATTCTTCATTATTTAGTAAGACTTTTTTCACCGTATGTATGTATAGTTCCGATATAACGAAATCTGTGGACACGATACCGGTCGCATTCCTTAACGGATCGAAATTAAATTTGGTACAAAAATTAATCACCCAAAAATCTCGGTCGAGTTCGTTAATGGGCCAAATCGGACCGGCCGTTTGGGCATGACATCAAATCAAAATGGAAAAAAATTTGTAACTTTTTTTACTTCACCCTGTACAAAAAAACTGTTGGGGGACTTTTTTGTTTGTCTTAAAGAGACCTACAACTTTTATCTGAAACATTTTTTTCTGAAACATATACTTTTAATATATTCAATTGATATAAATCTACTAATGCGCCTGATTTACCAAGGGACATTTTTTTTAATATAGTTAACCACTATTTGGGGTTCTGTCATTACATACACTGCTTTTTTAAACTATAAGTAATATAAAATAACGATTGTCAGAACTGCACCTCGTCATTTCATTTTAAGAACTATTGTTTTCAGTTCAAAAACCTGCAAAGATTTAATTAGCTTATCTTTACTTAGCCACCAGTTAGACTTCTGGCAATTTACATTTAGCTTTTTTTAGCAATAAACAATATAAAAACAAATTCGCCAGAACTGCACCTTGTCATTTTTTTTAATAATTTATATACAACTTTAATGACTTCTGGCGACATTTTAGCCACGATCTAGACTTCTGGCAATAATTTTACACTATTTCTATTGATAAAAACTATAAAACTACAAATTTTCAAAACTGCACCTTTTGATTTTTTTCATGTCAAAAATTTACAAGTTTGGCCGCCCGCCCACGCGTTCCGCCTCGGGAGAGACTCCTGGCAGTGGACACTACGCGCTATAAAATAGATAAGGAAGGTTTTTATATAATCATTTTTACTGCACCTTATCATTTTTAATTTTCGTAGCAACTCGTTGGAATTTTACTTCACGCGCAGTTTCGACAGTTAACAACAATAAAGATAAATTAATTGAAACTTTTAATTTTATTATTAATACTCGTAATTTTGATCAAACATCAATAATAAGAGAATCCGTAGATTTAAAAGCTTTTTTAGAGGATCCGCAAAACATATTTTTTTTAGAAACATTTACAATAATTTTCCACCAAACTGATATCGTGTTTTCTATTTTACAAAATAGGCAAACAGATTTTGTTAAAGCAAGAAATTTACTGCAAACTACTCTAACTAAAATTCGTGAATTTAGGACTATATATCATTCAAAGCTTATTTTTATTAAAGTAGGCCTTGTTAGGGTGATGAATTTCGCCCTGTATATTTAATCTTATTCTCAGTTGTAAATGCGCTGTTGTCACGTCCTCAATAAAATCATAGTGACAATAAATAAAATAACAATTGTGTACTCCATTTCAGCGCCATCAAATTATTAAAAATTAGTACTTTCACAAAAAACGAAAATCGTCAATTTAAAAATATATATTTAGATATAATGAATGCATTGATAAAATAATAGTACTTAATTAAATGAAAGCAAACAATAAAAACATTTACAAAAAAGTCTTCATTTTCGTGGAGCTTTCCAGGTAGTGCGGTATTATGACATACCAATTGGTTTCAGCTATTTTGATAAGTAGAACAGCTACAGTGCAATAATTCAGCAGAAAAGCAGATACACTAATGGTAAAATAAGCAAAGTAAAAAAAATGAAACATACAACATTAAAAAAAACATATAAACAACAAAAATTGGAGTAACAGATTTGGTTAAAACTATTGTCACGTTCATCTATTCGTTATGTATTTTCAATTCACCTCCAGTATCAAAGGTAAAATGTTGTCAAGTGAACAGTTTTTCATGTATTAAGTCCAATCCGTCAAAATAATTTCTTCTGTGTCTACAATTTTGTAAATCATGTCTATGTTAGTTTATTATTTTATCTACTACATATGTCTTATCGTTGCTTCTGTATTGTGTAAGTATAATTGTCTTTTTTTTTCATTTATTATCAAATTCGATGTTATTGCTCCTTAATTATCTCTGTAATATCTATTTTGTTGCTGAAAATGTTGGTAGTCTGTTTTGTTGTACAGAATGAAGTGAAGCATTATCCATGTTTACCACACATTTCTCTGGAAAATTAAATAAAGCAGGAATAAGTAAATTAACAATCCAGTTTTTGAAAATATCACCATTTATAGTTTTGTGATAGTCAATGTCAGTATTTGAAGAGTCTAATAACAAATCAATCCCTCTATTGACCCACCATTTGCTCCTGCGAGTAAAATTGTAAATCGCTTTTCTTCGGATTACACATGCAATGGATTACTTTTTAAATCAGATTACTGTTTCCATCGACGCGTTGGTGTACCATTTTTTTATATCCACGTCTATGTACACGAATCGGATGATTTCATTGCACTTTTTTAATTTCATAAATTTCTGAAGGAAAGAGATTTTGCTATTCTTCGCTTACTTAAAATTTGTCGTCAGTTCACGTTTTTAAGTTTATATATCACTAGCTAACCCGGTCACTCGTTGCTGTGGCTAAGGTTTTTGTCATAGTATTACATTGTAGTAAACTATTTAAGAGGAACTGTAGGAGCAAATTAGTCATGGGGACCACAATGCTTTTTTACATAGACGCCATTTGTAAAATAATAAGGTGACCTCCATGACAATTTTTTTACTACCGTAAACCCTTAATACAATGAAATTATTATTTACGAATGAAGACGCAAACGTTAAAGCTGGTATAAAAATTTACTGGATTGGGATTTGAATGGGAAGGATTTTAAACGCGATTGATTCAAATTTTCGTACAATTGATATTAATCAAAAATCAATACAAAAGAATTTTATTATTTATAGCTGTACCCGGCGCACGTTGCTACGCCAACAACTAGGATAAATTTAAGAAAAATAAAAGATAAGAAGAGATAAAGAAGGAAAGAAAGTTTATAGTTTTGTTTTACTTATCGCACCAAAAATATATCTTTCGAACTTATATTTATACGAATTCGTATAGATATATATATATCTATCAGTATTGAATTTGATACATGGTAGCGCCATCTGGTGGTAACTTCCATTAATACGAATATCATATTCATCTTACCCTTTAAAAATAGATCATCATACTGATTTTCATGACAATCAGTTAAACGGGACAGAAGTTGCTACTCTGCACCGCCACCTGGTGGCAAGTGGCATCAATGAGCATATCATACAAACCTTCTCCGTGGAAAAATACATATGCATACCAATTTTCATGACAATCGGTTGAACAGTGCAGAAGTTGCTACTCTGCAGCGCCACCTGATGGCGAGTGGCATCAATGAGCATATCATACAAACTTTCTCCGTGGTAAAATAAATATACATACCAATTTTCATGACAATCGGTTGAACGGGGCAGAAGTTGCTACTTTGCAGCGCCACCTGGTGGCGAGTGACATCAATGAGCATATCAGACAAACTTTCTCCGTGGAAAAAAAATATATACCAATTTTCATAATAATTGGTTCAGTAGTTTTTGAGTTCATCGATTTCATACCTACAAACATCCTTTTTTATATATATATGTATATATAGAATATTTGTACCTTGTTATCTAGTTTTTTAGATAATTTAGTTTTATAATCTCCATGTTGTTAATTATTATAGAGTAAAACTTGTAAAAAAGGAAAATTCTGTAAGTAAATTAATAAATAAATAAAATTTATACATTCCATAAATTAAAACTAAGGGTGTGATGTCACAGGTTAATTTAAAGTTTATTTAATTAAGTAACCACGTTTCCGAACAAACGATGCTCTTTCAATATAGTCTATGGCTGTGAATGACATTGACATTCGTTACGCGCGTTTTTTAAAATATGCAAAATTAAATGTCTATTTTTTTATATTTCTAAAAGATTTTCTTAATATATTCTTCCGTAAGAACTTTCTCCTAATAATAACAAATACAACACAAAAAGAATTAGTAAAATCGGTCCAGCCATTCACGCGGATGCCATGACCAAGGAAAACGGGTTTCATTTATATATATATATATATATATATATATATATATATATATATATAGATTAATTTTGTATAAATAAGTTCGTTTACCGTTTAAATCTCAGTTTTGTTTTGCGTCAGTCAAAAGTTTATCTGAAGTAAAATATTCATTTTTATAATAAATTGTACGCCCAAATCTGCCACTGCAATTTTTTTTAAATAAAGTTCTTAAATGTATCTGCTTTATCTTTCTTCCTTTTATTTGCCGCTTCTTTACCATTAACTAAATCTTTTTTTAAGATTATTCGTTTATATTTAACATTGACCTAAAAAAAAACACGAAATATTTAAAAAATGTATGAAATAAAAATTTAAATGATATTTGATTGGTCATAGATTAATGAATGAAATATCGATTCGTCCATATCCTATCAAATTACATTTTAATTATCATTATGGATCATTGTTATTAAAGAAATTAATGAAAATATTTTATTCTGAAACATTTTTAACTTTTACTAACTTTTCGTGTGTAATCTGGCAACATTGTAAAATAATGACTGACAGAAGAAATGTGAGGTTAGGTATGCTTAATAAAATATAAGTAATTTGAATGTAATAATATTGTAAAAGTGTATTTAATGTAACAAATAACTTCATATACAACTATTAATGAAATTAAAAATGTTTGGAACTATTTGCTGATGAAAATATTGAAATAATCTTGTATACAAACACAATTACTACCTACATTAAAAACCTAAGAGATCTTATATAAATCCCTCTTCTGAAACTTTCTGGTCTTTTCTAAACATGTAATATCATCTTTGTATTCATTTTTTTGTCTCTACACATTTTTTTTTTCGGCATAATAATTTTTTTAATGCATTTAACCATTATATTTATGATATTTGTTGTCAAACTTGTCAGTTTGTGACTTGCAGTGACTTGGTAACTTTCAAACGGCAACATGACAAAAACCAATACCAACGTGAATAAATAAAAAGATAGCCTGCTAGATATAAATAAACGTTAAATCGTTAATAACAGTACTGTTTTAATTCAATTTATGAAAAACTGGACATCGGCGCTTTACAATTAAAACGTCGTAGGCGAGTTGAAATGGCAGATAAAATCCAACAGTTAAGGCAATTTTTTATTTAAATTCTTGACATTATAGCCAATCAAATAAAGGTTAGATTTTGCGACATTGAAAAACTATTTTTTTTTTTTTTGATTTACTGGATGTTTCGAAATGTTCCATTTTTGCGAAAGAATTTCCCAATGAGCTTTTAAAAAGCTTGACGGCGCAATATAATATTTTTGATATAGACTAACTAAAAGCGAATTAATTGTTTTATACGAAAACGACCTAATAGAAAATTGCACAACCCCTTATGAAATGTTAAGTTTTTTTCATAAAAATGATCATAAACCGGTGACCCGTCAAAACAGCAACGACAAAACAGCCCCCTGTTTGGTACTGAAGAAAATCTAAGTGTTTTAGAAGAATACAGAAACTGGCAAGTAGATGGAACTTTTAAAGTACTATTTTTACAATTATTCACCATCCATGCATTGGTAGATATAACCGTTCTATTCCTCTGATATATGTACTTCTACAGGATAAAAGAGAAGAAACATATGTTCGAGTGTTTCAAAAATTGATGGAATTGAAACCCTCTTTAACCCAATTAGCTGCTTATCAGATTTCGAGAAAGCAATCCAAAATGCTGTTGGCCAACTATTTAATGGTGTGAAGGTGATGGGTTGTTTATTTCATTAAAGACAATATTTGTGGAGAAAGATCCAAGAGCTACATCTTGTAGAAGCATATCGTACTGACGAAAATATACGAATACACGGTAAAATGCTATTAGCCTTAGCTTTTGCCCAAGAAGGCTTTTGAGAAACTAACTGATAAATGCACTCGAGAAATTAAATCAATCAATTACTGGTAAGATACATATATAGGACGGCAAAGAAGAAATCGTAGAGCGGACCCGATATTTCCAATTCATATATAGAATGTATAAGACAGAGTGCTCCAAGGATTTCCACGTACCAACAACTCTGTAGAAGGATGGCCGTTCCAAGGCAGCATTGACTGTCATCATCCGTCTATATTCAAATTCATAGACCAAATCCGGAAGAAACAAGACAGGGTAAAAATTCAATTACAACGTTTTCGAAATAGCATAAGAAATCCAGAAGCTTCGAAACAGTAGTATGTGCAATTAAATCGTCAATTTGAAATTCTGGTGAACAATTATAACGCTGACTACTTTGTAACTTACCTCCGTGGAATTGCCAACAATTTAACATAATAAATTATATTCTAAATGTACATCTTTTATTTGTCAGTTAGATTCATTTCTAGCTAATAAGCAGTCCATTAAACGGAAGGGAAAATTAATAAAAGTTCAGCCAACTGCACGCAGTAGGAGAAAAATTACTAAAAAGGGAGGAAAAAGAATTCAAAAAAAAGAAATCACTGCCTTAGTGAAAATATTAAAGCTAATCTTCCTAATGCCAAAATTCACTAAATATTGCTTTATACGTTTCTTTTCTGTTTAATTTTAATATTAATTTAAATAATATTTTGTTAACTGCCTTTTGTAAGTTGTGTATTTTAAAAAATGAAGTTGTGCTGAAATTGTTTAGATTGGTTTGTTAAAGTTAAAAATTTATTTACCCACTCATTACACCGCAAATTAAAGTCATCGGAAGTGGACTCTTTGTCCCATTTTCCTTCCAACTTTAATGCAATATAAATTTTCACTTTCATAGTCTATAATATTAACATTTTCATTTTTGCACAATAATGGATTTAAAAATGCGGTTAAGTCGTTCGCGTTCATAATGAATGCATGCACACAGCACACTACAAGCTAAAAGACATTCAATTTAAAGTTTTTGTTTTTCCTATATCTATGAGGTGCATTGTGCTGAAAATGGTTAGATTTTGTAGACTGGTGTTGTGCTAGCTTATATTTTGTAGTGACGTAGTCGGAGGCGTGTCTTGTGTTGTAACAGGGTATATTTAGTAAAAACGCGGCCAGGTGATGTTTTGAATATGTTCCCTGGTACAGTAAACTTCACGTAAAGAGGCGACGAAATGCGCATAACGTCATAAGGGAAGAAGAGTATGATCAAGACCCTATTGGTTTTATCAGGTCTGACAAGACTAGCCAGGGGTGTAACAATATAGTTCATGTAATTTATTAAGAAATAAAATAAAAGATCTCTCAAGAAAAGAAAACGAGCGGGATAAAGAAAGAGCTAGTAAAACTGTAATAGTTGCGTGTTATGATCTATTTTTGTATAAATCTAAATTAAATGTTTTAAATTTAACAGTTTTTAAGTTGGAGACCAACAATGTAAATTGCTTTGTATAGCACGAAGATAAAGGTGATTGAGGAGTGAACGAGATTTGAACTTGCGTCTATAAATTTATTAAAAACATTTCTGAAAGAAAAAATGAAGATTTAGAAATCATTTTTTACACAGACAAATGTAGAGACCAGCATAAAAACAGAATTATGATAGCAGTGTATTTATACGCACTTTCACAATTTCCCAATATTAAACTTATACAACATAAATTTCGAATAGCTGGACATACACCAAATGAGGGAGACTCAGTACATTCAATAATTGAAAGACAAGCTAAAAGAGCTCTAAAATCAATAAAGATGAGGTTAGTCTGCTTATCCTTCAATATACTCGTACAGTTCAACCAGTATCTCGTGAATTTTATTGTAGATTCGCCGTAACAAAATTGTAATCTGTGCTATCTTTAAACATTGTAACGGTCAGGGTCCGTTTTGTGCCGAAATCCACCTGACTATGGATAAATATTTATTTTATGATTTTGCGCCAAATTACTATTACTAAGTGGGAACGAGTCGATCGGTTATCTGTCGGTTTCCTTATTCCTAAATTATATTTGTTCGTTCATTTACTCGCTGATTATTCATCCTACCGGTGCCCTTCAAATAGCAAGTTATTCTTTAGGTTCAGTTATAAATTTTATTTTTATTAAATTGTCCAAATTTTAATAATAAGAGTGATTACCGCCGACAGGCAGACAGACAAGAATTTAGGAGATCGACATTCGAGGATTATGGTCCAAGCTACGAGCACACTCGTCAATTTGTTAGAAGTGGGCCAGGTCAAGGATTTCAGCAAAGAGGCCGATCCAGCAGAGGAAGGAGAGATTTGTTACTTTGTTACTTTGTAATGATCAATGAATTTTATAATTTGGAGAAATTAACTACCGCAAAGCAAGTTAGGCATTGCCAAAACATTAAACAAAATAAAAACCAGGTACTACTGGCCAACTTTACAAAAAGATGTTGAGAAATATGTCAAGGGTTGCGCCGACTGTCAAGCGCGGAAAGGAGTCCCAAAATCCTGTGGGTTATTTACAACCGATACCAGTAGGAAAACCGTTCGATCAACTGATTACGCTACACGATGGGTGGAAACAGCAGCATTAACTGATGCCAAAGCAAAAAATGTGGCAAAATTTCTGATGGAATCAATCATCTGCCGACATCGAAGTCCTTGCTCCTTATGGAGTAATCAGGGATCAAATTTTAGAACTCACATGATAACTGAATTGACAAAACTTATGGGAACAGTAAGTCAGTTTACAACAGCTAATCACCCCTCAGCAAATGGACTAACCGACAGATTTGACAAAACCCTGGCGAACATGTTATCAATGTATAGGAACACCAAGCACTCGGATTGGGACGAATATTTAAGCATGGTGACATTCGCTTATAATACGTCCATACAAGATACCACGAAATTATCTCCATTTATGTTAATATATGGAAGAGAACCAACGTTACCAACAGAGGCAACTTTAAGTATGGAAACCTATAATTTGGATGCAGCAGCCCTTAGGGATAGGGTGTTAGCGGCTAGGAGAACGGCAATAACACACATTGAAGAGAAACAGCATAAGAACAAAGTAAGATACGATGAACGACATAGGACCCTAGACCTTCAAGTGGGAGACCAGGTCAAAGTCTTCGCCCCCGTAAGGAAAGTAGGGCGTACAGAAAAGCTACTTCTGAGATGGGCCAAACCGTACTTTGTAGAAAGAAAGATAAGTGATGTGAACTATGAAATTCGTAAGAGTAGAAGTAAGAAGAGCCCGAAGGAAATAGTTCATGTTAGTCGTATACTGCCATACCATGATCCATGAAGGCCAGAAGATATTATCCCAGGGGTAGATAATGAATCTACATCCGAAATTAATAATTAGAAATGCTATTTGCATTAAAAACCCAGAACAGCAGAAAATAGAGGTTAGAGTAACTAATGAAGAGGAAATTCTGGAAAGTGATTTGGTTTTTGTAAAGTTTGGAAAGAGAAATGTTCGAAGTGATGATCATTGAAGAACACAGGAGTGATTTGATATTTTTTCTTTTGTTATTTTTGTGATTCTTTTTTCTTTTATTTTCTTTTGACATCTCGTTATGGCGAAATAAATAATGTAGATAATAAGCTATGGACAGGGTCCTGTATAGGCAATCATAGGATTACCAAAAAACAGCGAAAATAATCATCTGGTAAGCGAGATAGGAGCACAAAATGTCCAATATGTCTATAGGCTACAACCGGGACAAAGTGTGTCCGGAAGTTTGGTAACAAAAGGGAACTAATAAGGTAAGGATGAATGTAAGTATGAATGGGGATGTAAGAAATATCCCACTTATAAGAATACCTAGCTTCACTAGGTATTAGTATAATAAAAGAGAGATAGTAAATTGTAAGTATGATAAAAGCGCTGTGTATTAGGAATCGGGGAGAGGAGCGGTTTTATGAGAATAAGGACGTAGAAATCGTACCTGGCCCAGATGGTTCCGTGAGTATTGTTAAAAAATGTCGGTCAAGACATTTTTTTCTCTTTTTTGAGCAAGAACAAATATTGTTTTGAAGTTAAAGGATACAAAATTAGGGGACACTCTAAGTATCCAATAAAAAACCATACCATCCCAATTAATCAAAATATCCTATAGATTCCCATAAGTTACATAACAAACCTGACTGCCTTAGTATTGATATCCCTTCAGGAATTTTATTTTCTTTTTTTTTTCTTTTGCATAATTGTACTTTAATTATGTATTACATTAAATATACTTACATTTCACCAATATCAGCTACTAATATCGAACATTTCTTCTTATGTAGTATAAATATGGTCGAGACAAGCAGGGCCGGCACCACCACGCTACCCCGATGAGGATTCGAATAGCACTTCACAGACCACCCCACTAGTACACTTATACAAACAACCATCTTGGATCAACAAAGCATGGTTCGAACAATTGCCGATGGCTCCAGACTGGGTGCACCTTGGATAATTGAGAGGGTAGCCATCAACAGTTAATGGAAGACTACCCCATTGCAGTCCAATCCAAAGGACCCTAGCGATAGTCAAAGGGACCAACCCATAAAGGATGGACTTCAGCCTAATCCAAAAACCACCCTCTTGACACAACACAAATGTTACGATGAAATGTAAAATGTTACATGCAATATACATCGAGACAAAAAGCAACGACGGCAGTAACTCGAACCACCCACATAAGATGCACACCTGCAGTGGTATCGTCTAAAATCCAGAGGTATTTCGATACCCATACCATCGCTCCAAGAACCAGATAAGGCGTACGCCAAATAATACGCCTAGTCAACAATATGGTGAAAGGCAATATAAACACGCAGGAACCATAAGAAATTTGCTAAGTTTCCGTAAAAACAATAATTGTGTTGTCTGGACCCAGTGCAGTGCGCAGTCGAACCATATTGGGAACGTGCGCGACGGTGGCGACGCGCAGCTTTGGCCACTTTTGCGGCTACTGTCAAATGATAACATGTAAACATTGTTAGTATTTTTTCAATTAAAAACCAAAATAAAGAGTAAATGGTACTTGTTGACATTATTTGAGTGCAATTTATTGAATAGTATATGTGTGAAATGGATATAATCATAAAAACCGGGTTAGAAAGTATTACACACAATATTAGTTTCCAACCACAAACACAGTGATAAAAGGCAATAAATTAGTATTAGCCCAACATGTAAGAAATGTTAAAGAATTACTACGTAACGGCAAGAGTTCTTAATACAAGCCCAAGTGATTCGTCAGACATCTGTGACACTAAAACCCCACAAAACCAGTTTAAATGTAAGTAATTTTTATATGATGTCAGAACGCTATTTCTTGTGAGTAAATTCTCATTCATGTTAAGTGCCCAATTTTATGCAAGAAACTGTGTGGTAGATTTTCATAATCACAAATGCAATGTAGGGTACTTGAAATTCATTAATAATAATTTAGAACTTAAAAAAAGTCATCAGTACTACTCCCAAGTGCAGACGCAAGTGTATGTCTGTCCATTTTATTCGTTGTTCCAATTTATATGCCGCTCTTGGGAGTATATAAAATTTGCAAATGCTATTTCTGCCACTATTTTTGCATTGAACAATGCAACATTAGTCGTGACCCATTTCTTAGCTTTGATTTGTACTAAAATACTTTTTTGGACAGTCAGCCGAATTAACTTCCATTTTTTGCTACGTTGTGCGCTGCGATCGTTGTTGTATACTTACCACCCGCTTTGCACATAGCGAATAACGGGATATTTGTTTTTCGTGTTAGAATGTAAGAAAAGTAGAAATAAGAAAAAGCCAGGGGCTAGCTTTTACGGAGGGGGCATGTCACAAACAAATATTTTTTCCAAATTATATTTATATTTTAATTTTATTCAACACGGTATAGTGTGCTTTATCGCTGTACACGCTATAATAAGCCAATTAGAATCAGATAGCAATAGCCGTTTTACCGAGACCGATGTTGCTGAGTAAGTACTTTTTGGCATAAAATAATAGTATAAAAAGCCGCGACTTAACTGACTAAGAGGTCGTCCTCACCACGCCTTAGCCCTGCATACAACGCCCTCTTAGTCAGTCGCTAAGTGATGTGCCCTTCATCAGTGTTTAGGTAAGACCTAACAGTATTGTTGTGTTAATTGATTATATTATTTTGTGTGCTCTAACCCGGCACAATTTGAAGTCGTCAAGACTTATATTTTTGTATGGGTATCTTGAAATTTAGAAATTAAACAAACAAGAAATTATTAAACTGACATTAAGGAGAAATTGAAAAAATGTCACATCCAGTGGGACTCGAACCCACCATCACTGCCTTATACGCAGGCACGCTTTAACCACTTAAGCTATTGGATGATCAAGTGGTTAGGAAGCGAAACATTATAATGAATTCAAATCCTATCAGATATGACATTCACTCACTTCCTCCTTAAGCACATGTTACATGACGTTAATGAGAGAGAAGTTTTGTCAAATCGACAATTGATACTTCAGGAGCGTGCAGTCAAACGCAACTGTTAATGATTTAGGAGAAGATTTGAAAAAGAAGTTGTTTCCAGGCATAAAAGGAGCTCAGGATGTAGCCGATAGGTTAGAGAGTACAGCAACGTTCCGTGCTATAACAATTTGTATTACAACCAGACAAATAGGTTTCGGAGTGACTAACATTTTATGTGTTTACGAATATTCAATAATGTTCCAGTTGAACGTAACATTTATCAGCTTTATAGAGTAAGCTTAGCGTTATTCGAAGCTAAATTAATTAATGTACAACGTGGAGTAATGGCTTTACAGACAGTAGATGATGATTATTTTCGAATTAATGTACATTCAGATTTTATGACAACAGTTAATACAATTGCAGTAAAGCCAGACCAAATTAGTTCCGTGATTAATGAGATAGGACAGGTCAAATTATACGTTCCAAAGTTAGGCAAAGACAATTACAGAACAAGAAATGTGTTCATACCACAAACAGAACAAGTGACATTTTCCAATTTAAGACGCGTAGTAGTAGCGTTGAGAAGTAGAAATAAGCCGGTTGAGTACCGAATACGATTTTATCGTAATAACCCGATTCCAGGCGCAATGTGGCAAGGCGGTGAAGCCGATCCGTTATTAACCAATGCAGACGAGATTATACCTAAAGGTTATACAAATAAAAATTTATGTGACGATATTTTTGCATTGAATGCAAAGCAAACATTTTTGAGAAAGAAGGCGCCAAAATATTATACTCAAGTGATTTCATTCAAACCCGGAGGGTCAAAACGTATGTTAGTTTGTAATGATCAACAGTCTTTGAGGGTTCGTGACCGAGCTGGTACGCTCGATGAGTATTATAATGATAACCGTATTGAAGGGGAAATAAATGAATTTTATAATTTAGAGAAATTAACTACCGCAGAGCAAGTTAGCGGTAATCTTAGTCTGTTGAATGAACTACCCGTGAGCGCTAATTTAAGATAGGTATCCCGTATATGCAAGTCGCGATAAAAGAAATTGTAGTGAATATAGTAATTTGAGGTATAAAGCGACGTTAACTATGAAGTATACACTATTACCCACATAAAGAGTGCAAACTAAGAGTACCAAAAACAGCAAAGCAAATTGGATTCCTGGGATTGACGCTATGTCTTAAGAAAGACGCAAAGATCGAGCACACACCAGAATTCTTAAAATGCATAAAAACTTGCTGACAAATGAACCACTTCTACAGTTTCCCGATTTTTCGAAAGCATTTAACTTAACGACAGATGCAAGCAACATCGCAATTGGCGCTGTGTTATCACAAGGTCCAGTTGGAAGCGACAAACCGATCGCCTACGCGTCTAGGACGTTAAATGAGACAGAGCTAAAATATTTCACTATCGAGAAAGAGATGTTAGCTATAGTATGGGCTACGAAGTTTTTTGCCCATATCTGTTTGGAAGAAAGTTTAAAATTCTCTCAGACCATCGCCCTCTCCAATGGCTCTTTTCTTTAAAGGACCCAAACTCAAAACTCGTCGGATAGCGCCTTAAACTAGAAGAGTTTGATTACGAAGTCGTATACAAATGGGTAAATTAAACACAAACGCCGATGCTCTATCTAGAGTCGAAATAAACACCAATGAGACTCTTAAAATCCAAGATAGTGAAATAAGAGATAACGAAATGGAATTTGATGAAATCTCCCTTTTCAACCATCCGGGATCAACATACGACCCAGTTGAAGGCATAATAAACAACTCACTAGGCGAATTAAATACAGAAGAACAAGATATCGTAAACGAGCTTCTTCGAAATGAAAAATCAAAAGAAGATAACAACATAGCAGACGACAATAGCGATATAACCAGACACACAGCTGAAGAGGACCCTATACTTGGTATACCCATAAGCGAACGAGCAATAAACCATTACAATAATTATAATTATAATTATTGGGAGAAACAATCTTGACAATGAAATCTTCAAATTTTTTAAAGACTTTATTGATCCCAAAAAGAAATACGCCTTGTTTTTCGAAGACGAAGAGCTTTACCCAATTCTTTGTAGGATTACAAGAGAAAAATTTAAGAACTCCGCATTCAGCCTAGTTAAATGTAATACAATTTTGGAAGATGTAAATTCCACTGAAGGACAAAACAAATAATATTAAGATATCACGAAGGCAAGACGAATCACAGGGGAATAAATGAAGTAGAAGCAGAAATCCGAAAAGTTTTCTACTGGCCAACTATAAAGAAGGACAGAAGAGATTATAAGTTTATGCGACATCTGCCAAGTTAGCAAGTATGATAGGAACCCACCAAAACCTAAGTTGGTGCTAACCCCAACTCCAACCAAGCCTATGGAAATAATTCACCTAGATGTATTTCAAGCCAGTGGACAAAAATTCTTAACTATAGTTGATGCCTTTTCAAAGTACGGAAGGGCCTAACCGATAAAAGGAGCAAATGCAATCAGTGTCTTTTAAGCATTTATGCTCTCCTTGTGTTCATCACCCATCATGGACTCCACACCTTATAGTGACAGACAGCGGAACCGAGTTAAAGAATGGTTTGATGCAAGAATTCGTCGACATACACAAGATCTCTATTCACTACACCACTTCGGATAGCGCGCAGTCCAACGGAATGATTGAAAGGTTTCACTCTACAATTCTTGAACACCTTAGAATTATTCTAGAGAAAAATAAATCCTCAAATATAAAAGAACAGATGCTAGATCCCATACTCGGGTGCAACAACTCTATTTATTCAGTGACCCAACTTAAACCCATAGACGTTCTGAACGGCCATCTGGAAGCTAAAGATCCATTCGACATTGATATAAAAAAGACTGCTTAATAACTATACACAATGCCATCGAGATAAGACCAAAGAAATGTATAAGGAGATTAATACATCAGACCACACTGCACAAAAACTCACATTTAAGACAGGCCCCTCAAAAGCACCCTTAATAAAAAAACATATATTCAATCAAGAAAATAAAGACCTTTTAAAGTTACTGTTGAGGGATGCTGATTGGAGTGGCATGCTCGAATGTAGCGCAACAGATATTAATAAACAATGGTATTCTTTTGCGAGTATAGTGCAGACATTTTTTCAGCAATGTTTTCCTTTAAGAGAATTTTGTCCTCATAAAAATCAAAAACAGACTTGACATTTTGTGTACACTAAATAGTAATAATACTGAGTATAGGGATATGTACAGGAAGGAAAAACACAGGTATAATTCTCTTCTTGCAGAGTCACGAAAAGATTACTATGATAGAAGGCTGGAGTACAGTGACAATAAGTCAAGGGTCTCCTGGCAAATTATAAAGGAAATCCGGGGAAATCCAAAAAAATCAAATGCTATTGGTTTGCAGGGAGAACCAACAACCCTCAGCAATGATGTAAATAAGTATATGGCAAGAGCTGCAACATATGCGGTAAAGAAAATTAAGGAAATTGCTGATTTTCAAATTGAGATTGAGTCATGTTCTGAATGTATGTATCTTACTCCTATTTCTGATGTAGAAATATTCAATATCATCAATAATTTAAAAAATAAACATAGTTCTGGACAGGATGAAGACTCAAATATTCTCTTTAAATATGTTGCCTCCAAGGTCACTCCTTCCCTCACATTCATAACAAACAACTCCTTCAAACAAGGATATTTTCCACAGGCCCTAAAATTACCTATAGTCAAGCCTCTACATAAAAAAGGTGATCCCTCAAAGATTGAAAACACCGGCCCATGAGCCTCCTGTCATCTTTTTCAAAAATCTTTGAAAGAGCAATGCTTAGCAGGCTGGAGATGTTCTTTGAATCCAGGAACATTTTCAGTCACTCTCAGCATGGCTTCCGTAAGGGTCGATCAGTTGACACGGCAACATATGACTTTATCTCGAAAATCCTGGAAAATTAGAAGCTAAAATGAAAACCCTGGGGGCTTTCCTGGACCTATCCAAAGCTTTTGACAGTCTAAATCCCAAGTTACTCTTAAGAAAACTGAAACTTTATGACATACAGGGTCCTGCTCCGAAATGGATAGCGTCTTTCCTATTGGAAAGATCTCAGATAATATGTCTGGAGGTGGAGGGCTGCAAAACATTTTCTGATGCTATTTACATCGAGCTAGGTGTCCCTCAGGGAAGTGTTATTGGCCCTTTCCTTTTTTTGGTTTATATTAATGATCTGTCTCAAGCTGTAACTTACAATTCATTCAGACTAGTCAATTTCGCAGATGACTCAAACAGCCTTATTTGGGCTTATACATTGGAAACTCTTTTCCAAAGAGCAGGCCAGACACTGGAACGGGCGGAGAGGTGGTTTAGTGGGAATAAACTACTTTTAAATTGTGTAAAGTCTGTATTCTTATGTTTCCGGACACTTCAATCTCATGATCAATACCCGGAGGAGTTGCAACTCTTATCCCAGAATATAGAGCTCTCTGAATCTGTCCGTTTTCTAGGCATCTATATTGACTGCAATTTGACCTGGGACACACAAATTGAATATGTTTGCAAAAAACTAAGTTCTGCTTGTTTTTCTTTAAGGGTGCTGAAGGATTACTTGCAGCAAAAAAGTTTGCTTATTACCTATTATGCTAACTTTTATTCTGCTCTGAGATATGGAGTTATATTCTGGGGAGGGGCTGTCAGAGCATCGGAGGTGTTTGTCATTCAAAAAAGAGTGCTACGCAAGAGACTCCTGCAGGGGAAAATTTAGATATA
Source organism: Altica lythri (assembly GCA_964028335.1). Taxonomy (NCBI): domain Eukaryota; kingdom Metazoa; phylum Arthropoda; class Insecta; order Coleoptera; family Chrysomelidae; genus Altica; species Altica lythri. Next base: position 24,648,481 of record OZ034806.1, on the reverse strand, counting down.
TAAATATTCTGACATTTCCAGGTGTATATGTATTGGAGTGCATCATGTTTCTCTTCAAAACCTTCCGCTTTTTAGTTACTTACTACCTTCCCATGAGCATAATACAAGAACAACAAACCTGAATGTTCCAATCCATAGGCTTTCTCTATCAGAGCGTGGCCCCATATATGCGTGTGTAAGTTTTTATAATAAATTGTCGCCAATAATACAGCAGGAGAAATCTCCAAAATTTTTAAAAAAGAAGGCTTTTCAATATATAATGCAAATTGAGCCATATTCAGTAGCCAAATATCTGGCCCCTTGACTTTTCAAGAGATTTAGTCTTTCTGTGTTTTAAAAGTTAAGAAAAAGAAAATTATTTTTAAAGTGTCATGTTATTTTATTTCTAATAATTAAGATTTTATTGTATTTTTGTTTGATTTATTGTATTTGTAGTTGATCTATTTTATTGTATCTATTGTATTTGTATTTGACGTTATTTGCTCAATTATGCTAAAAGTTTATGCAAATAAAATATACTAAACTAAACAACAGGACAATGAAGATTCAGATCGTAGCTTCCTTGTATCTCTTTTACCTGAGTTTAAAAGCATCCCAGAAGATCTAAAATTGGATTTAAAGACAGATATATTATCTGTTTTTAAAAAATGTAAAAACCAATACAGATTTCAAAAAGAGGTTTCACAATATGGGTATTACACCAACACACAATAATATAACACATCAGAAAATAATTTTTGTACAGCTGGTTCGTCACAGGATGTCATTACAACAGTTCCACTACCAACGACATCGCCGGCTCTTTCTGTATTTACCGAAACTTCTATCATTGACGATATGTTCGATGGTAATTAAAGAATAAAAATATTTCAAAAGTTACAAACAAAACTATTATTATAACCTAAACAGCTTTATTATTTTAAAAATTAGCTCAGTTTAATAAAAATAATTTCTAATAAATGAAGAGATCCGAAACAAAAATTATTTCTTTTTAAATGTTATACAGAAATCAAGTAAAATTTTTTAAACTGGATATTTCATTTTCGTCTTCTGTTATGATTTATAAGCTTTTTTTCATCTGCAGTTATTAAAAGGAAGCCATATTAAAATATTAAAATAATTAAAATTATTAAAATAATGACAGAAAAGAAAAAATGGACTTTGGAAGTTAACAAACACTAAGGGAATTATATATTAAATGAGAAGTCTATTAATTTAAAGACTATTAATGTTTACTCACCTCAATGTTATAGCCAGTCTTTCCACAGGTGGTATACTTTTTCGCATTCGTGTATCCTCTTTTTTCAAGTGATCTTCAAATAACAATAATAATTCTTTAAAAGTTTTACAACTCATTCTAAAGTATATAAAAAGTTGTTGTCGTGAAGTTGCAACTCTTTGAAAAAATTATAAAAATCAATTGGCTCTCGAGTTGTTAAGATCGGATGCACCCAAAAACGTCGATTTCTTTGCAAAATACGTCGTCTGCGTCTTCTCATTAACAAAATAACCAACATATCCATTTTATCAAACTAGAGTGACTGTATCAAAACAATTTCTGAAGCCAGCAAATCTGCTAGTAGCTGCCACTGGAAGGGGTGTAGAGCGTTTTGTCGCGACCACCAGTGGCAGCCACTAAAACGCCGTATAGAGCTGCTAGTGGCAGCCACCGGTGTTGACCACAAGTGGTCGTGTTTGCGAGCAGCCTAAAGGCGGCATCCCACCGGACGCTCTGCTCTGCGCCGTGCCGTTCGTTTTCGTTCGATTGTGCGCGTTTAGGGCTTGAGCGTTTGGTGGGATCGACAAACTGCTCCGCGCCGTGCAAGTTCGAATAAGGGCGAACAATATCCGTTGGTTGTCGGTACTTCAAAGAAACGTGCGCGTTCAGTGGGACTGGTGTTCGTGATTTGATTTTGTGTTTACATTTTGTTTAAAATGAGTTTTGAGTGAAATCATGAAGAAATTGAAAAACTTATAGAATTATATCGAGAAAAACCAGAATTGTGGAATCCAAAAAGCAATAATTACCATATTAAAAATAAAAAGCATGATGCATGGATTCTCCTTGCTGACAAAATGGGTTGTTCCGTAGCTGAGGTTAAAACAAAGATGACGTCTTTGTTGTCTTCATATAGAAGAGAAAAAATGAAAATGAAAAAGACAATGGGTACAGGGAAAGGTAGGTGTATATTTTAATTTCAGTAGGCACTTGTAAATGTTTTATTTTATCTCTACAAACATTTTGTTTTTTTAGGACGAGATGATATTTATATTAGTACTTGGTTTGCTTATAAGCATTTTAAATTTTTGGCAGAAAGGGATGAACCCGTCAATAGAATCGACACAGAAGCACCTGACAACGAAAATGATATCGAAAATGTAAGTAAAGCAACATTAATCACTGTATATTAAAAATACATTAAACTGTTCTTAACATACTATGCTTGCTCGTCTTGCCAAGGTATACGTCCATCTGTAACAAAATAGTTAGCAAATTCATTGCGAATTGCCTGTGCATTCGAAGAACTTTTTCTTGGTATTTTTTTCAAACTCAACAAAGAAGATTTTTCTCCTTTATGTCTCCAGGATCCGGGTACCAAGTCACCGTTAGATTGCTCACTGTCAAAAGTCCCTTCTGGCGTATATATTGTTTAATTGTACACTCTGTCTTAAAAAGTTATGTAAGTAAACAGTTGTTAAAACTACGTCTCTGGCTTTGTGCGGCTCCAAAAGCATAGGTTTTCTTAAGACTCTGAAAACTGAGCAGAGGATTCCAAAAGCATTTTCAACGACTCGTCTTGCTCTAGAGAGGCGGTAATTAAATACCCTTTCTTTTGAACCTTTGTCGTGAATGCCAGAATAAGGTTTCATAATGTGTTCATGTAGTGCGAATGCCTCATCTGCCAAAATAACATATGGTATAATCTGTTCACGTTGAGGAAGTGGTTTATCCTCAGGTATATTCAGGGCGTTTTTCTCTATTTTCTTCCATAATACGGTATTTTTAAATATGCCGCCATCCGATATACGACCCTGTGAACCTACGTCAACAAATAAAAAGTTATAGTTTGCATTCACAAGTGCAAATAAGACAATGCTGAAGAATGATTTATAGTTGAAGTATTCACTGCTACTGTTTATTGGTGCTTGCAGTGCCACATGTTTACCGTCCATAGCCGCTAAACAGTGCGGATAGTTCCATTGTTCCTCGAATTTATTTGCACATTTTAACCATTCTTCTGAATTTGCCGGCAACTGTAAATAAAAGGAATATTAATTTGGATCTGTATTACTTACAGGTTTACGATAATGTAGACATCCAGAATAGCATGCCAGATGTATTAGAGGAAATGAATGAATCCCAGGAAAATCCATACCATTTGCCTGCCGAAGAAACAGCTGAAAATGCTGTTCAGCAGCCTGGGCCCTCAAACAGAGTTGGAAACGGAAAATTCTTGCTTCTTCAAACAGGCCAACAAAACACAAGAATTCTGAAGATCCCAGGCTAACTAAAGCTTTTAACATCTTGGACAGTGTTGCCGATGTAAAACGGGATGAATGTTGAACTTTTGGGGAACATATAACTCAGAAACTTCGAAAATTTACAGAGCACAAAAGAAGTGTACTAAGGCATAAAATAAACGATATTATTTTTAACGCAGAAATGGAACTGTATTCCCAGAATCAGTATATGTCAACTAGTACACCATCTTCTTCTGCCTATACTCCTCTCCTTAGTGCTACTCCATACATTACCTCTACTTATGTTTCCCAACATCAGACTGAATATCACAGTATATCAGCGCCTCTTGCCCAAAATCTTCATGCTACATACCACTCACTCTCGGCACCTCCTTCGTCACTTGATATAGTAGTAGATTCACCTTCTTCTTGTTCCTCTGTTTATTCTTCACAAGTGTCTCCTTTACAGGAATTTGTCAAGCATTTTAATAAACAATCATAAAAACAGCTTTCAAAAATCCTATATCATTACTTTTATTATGAGTTTACAAAAATACCCCTCTTATTTTTATTAGTTGAATGTTAAGTTACTTTTATTATGAGTTTACAAAAATACCACTGTTATTTTTATTAGTTGAATGTTAAGTTACTTTTATTATGAGTTTACAAGAATACCACTGTTATTTTTATTAGTTGAATGTTAAGTTACCTACTTATTATGTAAGTTGAATAAAAATTAGTTTTACGTACGCGTATATATTGTTTGAGTGCTTCATTGAGAGCACTACAAAATTCCATAACACTCCTTGATACAGTTTGCTGGGACACTTTGAATGTATACATGAGACTGCTAAATGAATCTCCTGTTGCTAGGAACCGTAAAGTGATTGCCAGTCTTTCTCTAGCAGATACAGCAACTCTGTAATTAGTATCCTTTTTTCTTATGACTGGTTCAATCATTGTTAACAGGTGCTCGAAATCTTGCAACGACATACGACAAAAATTTTGAAACTGTCCAGCAACTAAATCACTTAAAAGATTATTTCCTCCATAAATGTCTCTACTTTTAAATACTGGTGTAACCCAATAACGACGTTTCCTCCGGGTCTTCCATTTTTCTTGTAAAAAATGGTCAATTACTATAACAGCAGCACTAGCTACTTTCGTTTCCATCGTGCGCGTGTCAATATAAACTGGAACTTTTTGCTCCTCGACGAACATAGCGCGCAAACTTGCGCCGCTCTGTGTCGTTCTGCGCCGCTCTGCTCGGCACAGTGCAGAGCGGAGCAGAACAGAGCGTCCGGTGGGATGCCGCCTTAACGTGGCTTCTGCCAGCGGACCTCACACTGTTGCCAGATTTCAAATTTTAAGTAATTTATTAGTAAGATATGAAAAAAGTACGAAATTGTAAATTGTACTACTTGTTTAACTCCTATAAGCAGAAATAGGCCTGAGATTATCTAGGTATGAGGGAAGCAAACATTAATTTCATGCTGTATGTATTTCGAAAGATGAAGACGGTAACCTCGTTAAACTTTTGAAAAAATTACCCGGTTTTACCTGGAAATGTAATCAATATACAAGAAACTGCATTGTAATTGTTGCTGCTGTTAAATAATGTCGTAGAATCTAAACTTGTAAGTGCGCTAAATTCATTACAACATCAGGTAGACTCTCTAAAAGCGGTCATTGCTAAAGCTCCAGCGGAACCTAATTTTTCAACGCATACTCCAATAAGATATGCCGATGTTTTGAAATCCGAACAATCTCAGATTTTACGTAGCATTAACCCGATGGACGAAAATTTACATACTGCCAAAGTAAAGACAATCAAGGATGGTGGAATCGTGATTGGATGCAGAAGTCGAGCAGATAATGAACAATTGAAGAACTTGGTTCAACAGAAGCTATGAGGTGAAAGAAGTTAGTGGAACAATCTCAGATTTTACGTAGCATTAACCCGATGGACGAAAATTTACATACTGCCAAAGTAAAGACAATCAAGGATGGTGGAATCGTGATTGGATGCAGAAGTCGAGCAGATAATAAACAATTGAAGAACCTGGTTCAACAAAAGCTATGAGGTGAAAGAAGTTGTGGATTTAGACCTAGGTTAAGAATCGTAGGCATGTCGAAGAATTTTTCATCAAATGATTTGTTTTGTAATATAGAGATACTTATATTTATATGTTCATATGTTTATATATTTGTTAATTTAGGAATCACTCAGTAGATTTGTTAGGTTTATTAATAAGTAATTTAAGTTTAGTTAAGCATATTTTTATTTAGAAATAATGTTAATTATGTCGTCACCCATTCCGGTGACTCAGCAAGAGTTATGAACTCGTCGGAGTGAGTGACCGAAAATCGGGGCTTTTGATAATAAAACTTTCAAACTAATAAGATGTGTTTAATATAATTAAGAAGTCAAAACTTTTTTTTTTTTTTTGGAATAATAAAAGTAATAAAAAACTCTCTGTTTTTTATATAACTTTCACTTAGTAAGGGTACGTACAATTAATTTAAGTCAAAACTTATCAATATATGAAGAGATGTTTTATTACAGTTTCATTATTTTTCAAAATGCAATCCAGGTATTTTTCAGGACAAATCAGAATTGAAAATTTTTAAAAAATTTCCAACAAAGAAAAGTCAGCGTATTTGGCAAGCAATTTTTGAAGTAGATAAGACTGTTTACCCGACCATCGCTATTAAGCCCGGTTTAGACACGGCTAGTAATTTAGTCGAGTAGCGAGTAATTTAGTCGAGTAGCGAGTAATTTAGTAAATTAGTGCGTGCGGACAACAAAAATTAGTAGAGTAGTTTAGTTCCCTGGATCCATTTGATTCTATTTTGACGGTCGAGTAGAGTCCCCCACCCGGCGCGGCTAACTACTAAACGGCAACTAAACAGGTATGAACGCGTGTGTTTAGTCTCTAGTTTAGTTAAGTACATTACTAATAAGACAAAACTTCATTTCTTGTTTTCAAAATGTCACGCTGGAGTGAAGAGACGACATTTAAGTTTGTTAATGCATATTTGAAATACCAGGCATTATGGAACGTGAAAAGTGAATAATATAAAAACAGACAAGCGAAACAAGTAGGGTTGCCACCCGTACTATATTATATAGTATCGTACTATATTTTAGTCAATTGTACTATATATTATAGAAAAAAAATATAGTACGAAAAATACTATATTTTTATCGCTAATTCAATTGTCGCGCTTTTTTTGAATTAACTGTGAATGGAACGCACCCTCAGCGCTATATAGGGAGTTTTTGAACGAAACTCATTCGAACGTACGGCGCTTTGTTAGTTGGTACCACTTACTAAATCATTTGTCATTGTCAGTTAACGTCACAAATTACGTTAACGTTAGTTTGTCAATTAATGCTAACGGATCGAACATTGTGGTTATTTTTGACTATTTATACACACAACGCAAAAGTCTAGGGATATTTTTGTAAAATCCTAAAAGTAACGAAAGAAATTATCGGGTTCATATAAACTTGCTTCTACTGTAAGTGTTAGTCTAAATACTTACTTTTTTAAATAAAAAAAAATTCAAAACAGATAACAATACGTGTTTTAGAACTTTTTCACAAGGAACGAAAAAACTGACATTTTAATATTGTATTTAATTCCGATTTTAGTCATTTCATACTGTTCTTGCATAGTAGGTGTGTTAAAGATAGTGTGTTTTTACCATGGAACGACAACATTTAACATTGGATGAAATGAATAGGGCGGTGGGCCTCCTTCAAGCTGGTGTGCGACAAACCCAAGTAGCCGAACAGTTGGGAGTCTCGCAAAGCGTCATAAGTCGATTATGGCGTCGGTTTAGAGATACTGGGAGTCCAGCCGAGCAACATCCAGGACGTGGTCGGTCTACAACCGCCGCTCAAGACCGGTATTTAGTTTTAACCGCTAGAAGGCAACCCACAATCACAGCACCCGAGTTGGTTAATGAATTACAGCGGGCAGATAATGTGACAATTTGCAGAAATACGGTGAGGAATCGTCTCCATGAAGCTAATCTTCGTAGTCGGCGACCATTGAGATGTCCACCTCTGTCCAGAGGCAATCGCGCTGCCCGATTAACCTGGTGTCAAGAGTTTCTGAATTGGACTAACAACGACTGGGCTACAGTTTTATTCAGCGATGAGTCCAGATTTGGATTTCATCCAGATTCTCGTCGGCCGAGAGTGTGGAGACAGCCCGGAAATGTGGAACGCTTGCGACATGTGCAGGAAGTGTACACATACAGAGGTGGCACATTAATGGTATGGGGCGGAATCATTATTGACGAAAGAACTGAGCTCATTTTCCCCCGCGGCTTTCCCACAAGTCAGCAGTATTTGGATACTATTCTCCAACCTGTCATTCGTCCATTTGCTGGTGCTGTTGGAGATAACTTTCACTTCATGCATGATAACGCTCGACCACATGTTGCCCGTATCGTAGTAAACTGGTTGGATAACGAGGGTATTGATGTAATGCCATGACCAGCACAGTCACCGGACTTGAATCCCATTGAGCATGTATGGGTCATGCTCCAACGACGAATTACTCCACTTATGGGCAACATTCACAATGAATTTCAATTTCGAGAGCTTCTGAGAGAACAATGGACACAAATACCTCAAGCAGACATTAACAATGTAATTTTGAGCATGAATGCTAGATATAGAGCTGTGATAAATCAACGTGGTGACCATACTTTATTTTTAAGTTTATTTTTTGTGTTTTTTGTATTTTTTTTTTTGACCTTTGAAAAAACAGTGGTTTTTAGAATATTATTTTTGTACAGTTTTCTGTTATTTTTTGCAAAAAAGTTTATGTTTTTTAATGTTTTTGACATATTAAACAACAATCTAAAATATAAATTTTGAATTACTTTTTCAAGTTGATTACAGGTGAAAACACAACGACTTATAAAAATATCCCTAGACTTTTGCGTTGTGTGTATTTATTAACGGATTAAAATTAAAACATGGAAAGTGATGATAGTTCTTGCACGCCTCCCAAGAAGAAAGAAACGAAAGAAAAAAGGCTTCAAAAATATAAGAGCAAGTGGGAATCCGACTACCAGTGGTGCAAAGAAGATATTAATAATAAATATGGAGCGAAGTGTACTATATGTGGGATTTCTTTTTCGATAGCCGGAAGTGGGATTGGACAAGTAAGTATTATAATTGGTCTTAACTTTCTTACGGGTTGTGTTGTGATGTATGTGATTGATAGGTTTGGTTGTGTTATTGGGTATTTTTCTCTCTGGGCACCTACTTTATTCTTGGTAATGGTATGGTTATGGTAAAAGTTGTAGCATATTGTTTGTTGCTTGTTTTCAGGTAAAACAACATAGCGAAACTAAACAGCACAAAAAAAAGTGAAATGAAAAAGACTGCTTCTACTTTACAACAGTTTCTGGGAACGGCCTTTGATTCTCCGTCATCATCTTCTACATCATCAAATAATTCTAATGATGCCGTAATTTCTGCAGAACTAGCGTTAACATTTCACACAGTCAAACATAACTTGTCTTACAATAGCATGGATTGTGGTGTTAAACTAGATAAGATTATATATGTAGACTCCAAAACTGCTCTTAATATTCGCTTAGCACGTACTAAAATGGAAGCTCTTGTAATGGAAGTGTTGGGCCCACAAGCCATACAGATTGTTTTAGATGATTTAAAGAAAGATGTTTTTTACTGTATACAAAGTGATGCTTCAAACAGAAAAAATATCAAACTTTTTCCATTAGTTATTCAGTATTTTACTATTGATAATGGTATTCAGAATAAACTACTAGACTTTTATGAAAATCCCGATGAATCAGCTGATGGAATGTTTAAAGCGATTAGAAATTCCTTAACTAAACAAAAAATTGATTTAGAAAATATATCAGCATTAACCCATTAAAGCCCGTTGGCAACTATATGTGCCACGGAGATTATTAAATCTGGCAACAATTTGATAAGAGAATTCGTCAGTCTAATTATGGGTGGGGATAGCTGTAACATTAGTCTACCCAACGTCGACCAGAGTTAGTTGAATCTGCAAATAAACTGAATTGTGTTGATATATTTGTGCTTTGTTGTTACTGAAACGTGCTTAGTGATATCGCTGCTTAAGAAGAAGGCCGTCACATCTCAAAAATTATAAAAAACCTGTTTTCTATGTAAAAGTAACCTAAAACCATAATACTATTACTGTGTAAAAGAGTTACAAATTCAACTTGGCTACTCTCCCCTAGATGACGCAGGCATCGATTGTCACAGGTCGGATCCAGTAAAGAAAGACTGTATTAATATTAATTAGTTTGTCGCAGTCGTACTGAGAGGAAGGTTGTCGTTAATTTAAGTCAAGACAGTTCCATTTCAAAAAGTGCTTTTAAATTGTTGTTTATTTTTGTTCAATAGTGTCACAAACCAAGTTGGAACGTTGATTTATTAAGGTAAGCTTAGATTTTGTTAATACTTTTACGATAAAGAATGTCACAACACAAAAAATGACAGTCTTTTTCAAAATATTTATGTGGTCTTTATGTTATTTCTAGAGTTATGCCTGTTTTTCCGAAAATGTTGAATAAAAATTTTGTTTATATTTTGGAAAGAAGTGAAAAATTTAGAAATATGTCACTTTTTACCAAAATTATTGATAAATAATATGTGTACATTTTTATTTGATTTTCAATGAAATTAATATTTTTGTTTATTTAAAGTTGTACTCAGAAAAGATGACTGGGAAACCATCCAAACGTACTATCGTATTTTTAGATTTATAGGAAAAAGAATGTTCACTATTGTATGTGATAATACAGGTAGTGTAGGAGAAGCAAGCTTAGGAGAGAGACGCTGTATAGAAGAAAAAGAATATTTGAAAGGAAAAAATTCCGCGGAAACTAGTTTTGGAGAGAAAAGCTCCATAGAAGAAATGACAAGTTCACTATTAGTCTTGAACGACCAAGATAATATAGAACACGTAGCAAATTCAGAAGAGAAAAGCTTTAAGGAAGACATGGAATGTTTCGTAAAAATAAATTCAGGAGAAACCAATGTAAAAGAAAAAATAAGCTGCCTACAAGAAAGTGAATGTTTAGAAGAAGTACCTGGTAAAATAATATTATTTACTCTTTATTCAATCAAGTAAATAATTAACATCTTTTTTATAGATAATGTCCCAGCTGAGATAGAGGAAACTTCTAAAGAAAATTCATTTTTGTATAGAAAAAGCGCTTCGACAGTTATTGTAAGCCTACCACTGTCTGAGATTGATAATAATATTAATAAACTCACTAGCCAGAGAGGTGATAATTCTAAAACTGTGCTTATTTTAAAACATTTACATTATTTTTTTATTGCAGATTCTGACACTAATAGCATTTTATCTGTATCCAATGAAACGGAATCGGATCCTTTTGGATCGGATATCTCAGACTTGGACCCAACTTATGAAAATAGTTCAAGTTCAGGTAGTAGTGACGACGAATTAAATGGCGCAAATAAAACACCAGGTATAGTTTATCCAAAACTACTTGAATAGGCGCAGTCAACGCTCTTTTCGAATTTCCAAGAATTCTCTTCATGGGCATACAGGTGTGAGTCGGGACGTTAAAAGGAACATTAAATAGATATTTTACTAAGTTCGTTCATATAATGACGTTCTTTTGAGTTTCCCCTGGTAAAATCGGAAAAATAATTCCTATCCAAGTGGGTCTAGTTATACTTTAGCTCACCGTTACAAAAAAGAGGCAGAAAAAGAAAATACAATAACCACAACTGGCTCAAAAACGTGTCTAAGCGATTGAGAAATAGTGGAGCTAGTTATAAGTCTATTAAAGTAACCAAGCTTGCCAATAATAAGTCAGAGAAGAGAATAGTTGAGCGTCGTGCAAGAGTAATGCTACCACCATGTGGAGACCGATGTAGGTTGAAGTGTACAACAAATTTCACTGAAGAGAGCAGAAAAAATATTTCCGAAGAGTACTGGAAACTATCAGATTTACAGAGGCAGAGGGATTATATAGCATCATGTATGCTGTCTGTTCGTCCCAAGTATAGTTACACCAAGGAAACTCGCAGAAGACACAATCGCGCTTTCTATTTCTTTGCAGGTGAAAAAAATCAAGTTTGCAAAAAATTTTTCATGTCGACTCTTGGAATAAATAGTCGCATTATCAGAACCGTGATTGAAAAACAAGAGGAAACATCTTCTGGTATTGTAGCAGAAGAAAAAAGAGGTAAGCATAGAAATCACAAAACCGTTGCTGATGGTGTAAAGGATGGTGTTAGGGCTCATATAAACAGTATTCCCCGCATTGAGAGCCACTATTGCCGTGCCAATACGTCCAGGGAATATGTGGAAGGTACAAAAACGATAGCAGATTTGCATCGAGACTATGAGACATTTTGTCTGTCACAAGGTACACCTTCAGCCAACTATCAAATGTATTATGAAATATTCGTGAACGAGTTTAATATATCATTTTTTCATCCTAAGAAGGATGCCTGTGAATTGTGTTCTCAATACAATAACGCAAATGAAGTGGATAAAGAAAATCTAAAACAAAAGTACGATAATCACTTAAAAGAAAAGGCTCTTTCTCGCAGTGAAAAAGAAAGTGACAAGTTGTCCAATCCTTATACTTTTGTTTATGATCTTGAGTCAGTGTTGCCATGCCCAACAGGAAACACGTCTTCATTTTATTATATTTCCAAATTAAACGTTTACAATTTAACAATATCTAATCTACAGTGTAGCAACGTTTTTTGTTATGTGTGGCATGAAGCTGAGGCACATAGAGGCTCAAATAAAATTGCTTCGTGTGTTTTAAAGTTTTTGGAAAATTTAAATGATCAACTGAATGAACCAACCGATATTATACTATACAGTGATAACTGCGCAGGGCAGAACAAAAACAGAAATATAATTTCTTTATATTTGTATGCCGTTTCAAAGCTTAAACATTTAAACTCTATAACCCATAAATATCTCATAACTGGCCACACTCAAAATGAGGGTGATAATATTCATTCGGTTATTGAAAAACAAATAACCCGTTATAAAAAATCTGCTCCTATTTATGCGCCAGACCAATACATTACCCTCATACGTCAAGCAAAAAAGACTGGAAATCCATACAAGGTTTTTGAGTTAATACATGAAGATTTTTATGATTTCAAGGATCTCTCAGATCGTTTAAATGTTAAAACGGGTTACAAAGATCAAAATGGAGAAGTTTTAAAAATTTTAAAAATTAAAGTGTTGAAAGTTGAAAAAGCTCACCCAGAGTTCTTCTCCTACAAACTCTCATACGATCAAGAACAATTTTCAACCTTTATGGTGATAAATAGAAGAAAATCAAGTAATACTATGCCAGTAGAATTAAAAAAGGCATATACAAAGAAAATAGGAATAAGTGAACCTAAAAAAAGGGAATAATGACTCTTATTCAGAAAAACTCAATTCCTACCTTTTATCGTCAGTTTTACAACAGTTTGTAAAATAGTTCTTCCATAATATTCAAAGAGAACTTGTCGTGTTCTTTTTCTTTTCAAGACATTTTTTGTTACGCATCTATGAGTTTCAAGTTATGGTGTAATAACTACTTTTAGTACTTACAACTATTAAGTTAGTTTCATTTTTACATTTCCTTATGTTCCTTTAAAACCAATGTTAAGTTAAGTGTATTAGGTATAAGTATAATGTAATAACTACTTTATGTATAAAGGTGTGCACTACAATGTCTCTGCTCGAAGAAACTATCTTTGTCTGTCTTTTACCCCACATGATAGACAAGAACAGCATTTGTTTGCTTTGGCATTGGCAATCTATACCATCTTACCTACAACTATTAAGAAGGCTGTTAAAATTTTGTATTTTTTATGTAGGTACGTATTTTAATAGCAGAAATAGGTTAAGTGATTTTTTTATTTTTTAACCTCTTGATATTTTTAGTAAAAGGTTTGTACACAAAAAATCTTGTTTTATTTTATTTGTCATACCGAATTTCTTATAAAAAATTATTTTCTTTAATTACCACCTTCGTTTATTGCTAATATTTAACATAATTAGAACAAACATTAGAATAATTACAAACAGATTTTTTTGGTCAAAACAGTCACAAAACTATTTTTTTGAAAAAAAAAATGTGAAAAATAATATTTTAGCAACAATTAATTAAACTCTAGCAATGTAATAATAGAAGGAATATTATTATGGTCAAAGAAATAATACTGCGTGAGCCAAACCGGTGTATATTGTCAACTTAAAATCTGCAAAATATTTAAATAGCGTTTTCTCACATTTATACTTTTTTTAGTTGTCACGGTCTTCTTCTTAAGCAGCGATATGGCTACTGATGAATCATTGTAAGTAAAGCATGTTTATGTTTATTATTTACGGTTTATTTGATATGTGTTACTTAGTATAAAGTGTAAGCTTCACAAGTTTGTAAATACTTCACCTTTTTATTATTTGATATTATGTATAGAGTTGTCCAAATATTGATGGCAACTAAAGTTGCCACTGGGAATATGTATGAATATACTAAATCAGAAAATTTTGCAGTTATTCTCGAGGAAAGCATGGCAAGGGATTGCTACTAAATGAACTTCTTGACCTAATTGAAGAAGATGACAGCATTGCTCCCGATACCATTGTTATCTGTCCTCCTAGTGAACCCAGAAATGCTGAAACAGATATTGATTCCGATTTGTCAGACGAAGAGGTCACTGGAGATATGAACCACTTGCCTCGGCGTATTCTTAGATCTATGGTTCAAGTTAGATATGATCCTGAAAGTGAAAGGAGTTATGAAAACGATAATCTTGATATTCCAAGTATATCTAAAATGGTTGGTTCTAAACAGAAACGTAAAAAAACAAAGATCTGCGAGCTATCACATGAGAAAAAACTGAAAGTTCTTGAACAAGATACTAATAAAGAAGATCTTTCAAATATATCTAAAACTGTTGAGTCTAAACAGAAAAGTAAAGGGACAACTATCCGTAAACAATCGCAAAAGAAAAATCTCAACTGGATGAAAGCCAGCAGCATTTTAGAATCCGAAGTTCCTGATCGAGAGACTGTATTTTTACCCAATATAGAAGACTTTTTAGGTGAACAAATCAAAAGTCCATTTGATGCATTTTCCCAGTTTTTTACGAACAAATTATTGGCACATATTGTTACTGAAACAAATCGGTATGCTGCACAAAAGCTAGTCCATAACTTTACCGTCAACAAAAATGAAATTGTAACATTTATAGGAGTAATGCTATTATCAGGTTATCATTCTCTTCCATATAGAAGATTGTACTGGAACCGCGATCCAGATATGTTCACTGTCCGTTAGTATCTGATGCAATCCGACGCAACCGTTTTGAAGAGATACTTCGTTTTTTACATTTAGCTGACAACGAAAGTAACGATAATACAGATTCAATGTACAAGGTAAGGCCACTGTTTGATCATCTAAACTCATCCTTTAAACAGTTACCTCCTAGAGATAGTATTAGCATAGATGAGAGCATTATTCCATATTATGGTAGACATAGCAACAAACAGTTTATAAAAGGCAAGCCAATACGTTTTGGTTTCAAACTATGGGTTGCTGCTGACCCTTCCGGATATGTTTTACATTCTGAACCATATTGTGGAGCATCAACAAAAATTCCTGATGTTGGCTTAGGGCAAGGTGGAAATGTTGTTATAGGACTAGCTGAGCAACTTGATTTGAAAAAAGGCACCAAAATCTATTTCGATAATTTATTTACTTCTGTACAACTACTTGGGGAACTTACACGAAAAGGTTTAGGAGGAACAGGAACTCTTCGTGAAAACAGATGTAACGCTTCAATGAATGTACCTGACAAAAAAGTTTTTCAAAAAACTCCAAGAGGCAGCATGACAACTTCATCTACGGGAAACTTATTATTGTTACGCTGGAATGATAACAGTGTGGTAACCGTACTTACCAATTGTGATCAATTCGAACCCCTCAAGACAGCTAAGCGATACAATAGAACAGAAAAAAAGAAAGTTTCTGTGGAAGTTCCAGCTCCTGTTGCATGCTATAACAACAATATGGGAGGGGTTGACCTCTCTGATCAGTTTTTATCAACATATCGCACAAGAATCCGATCTAAAAAATGGTGGTGGCCCTATTTTTCCTGGGCAGTTGACATTTCTTGTGCTCAATCAAGCTCGGTTATTATATCGCAGACTGGGTCATGCCATCCCATTATTACAGTTTAGACGGCAATGTGCAACCTTTATTTTAAAATCATTTGGAACTGCACCCCTGGTAACAGGTGTTCGATCTTCTCTCGAATTTTCGCCTATTTTAGAAGACCTTCGAAAGGATCGTACAGACCACATAATAGAAAAGGGTCACTCTAAATACCGTCGCTGTAAAGTATGTGGAAATCGCACTAGCTACCTGTGTAATAAGTGTGAAATACCACTTCATTCCGAAGAGTTTTTTAAAGTATTTGTTATCTGTCCTCCTAGTGAACCCAGAAATGCTGAAACAGATATTGATTCCGATTTGTCAGACGAAGAGGTCACTGGAGATATGAACCACTTGCCTCGGCGTATTCTTAGATCTATGGTTCAAGTTAGATATGATCCTGAAAGTGAAAGGAGTTATGAAAACGATAATCTTGATATTCCAAGTATATCTAAAATGGTTGGTTCTAAACAGAAACGTAAAAAAACAAAGATCTGCGAGCTATCACATGAGAAAAAACTGAAAGTTCTTGAACAAGATACTAATAAAGAAGATCTTTTAAATATATCTAAAACTGTTGAGTCTAAACAGAAAAGTAAAGGGACAACTATCCGTAAACAATCGCAAAAGAAAAATCTCAACTGGATGAAAGCCAGCAGCATTGTAGAATCCGAAGTTCCTGATCGAGAGACTGTATTTTTACCCAATATAGAAGACTTTTTAGGTGAACAAATCAAAAGTCCATTTGATGCATTTTCCCAGTTTTTTACGAACAAATTATTGGCACATATTGTTACTGAAACAAATCGGTATGCTGCACAAAAGCTAGTCCATAACTTTACCGTCAACAAAAATGAAATTGTAACATTTATAGGAGTAATGCTATTATCAGGTTATCATTCTCTTCCATATAGAAGATTGTACTGGAACCGCGATCCAGATATGTTCACTGTCCGTTAGTATCTGATGCAATCCGACGCAACCGTTTTGAAGAGATACTTCGTTTTTTACATTTAGCTGACAACGAAAGTAACGATAATACAGATTCAATGTACAAGGTAAGGCCACTGTTTGATCATCTAAACTCATCCTTTAAACAGTTACCTCCTAGAGATAGTATTAGCATAGATGAGAGCATTATTCCATATTATGGTAGACATAGCAACAAACAGTTTATAAAAGGCAAGCCAATACGTTTTGGTTTCAAACTATGGGTTGCTGCTGACCCTTCCGGATATGTTTTACATTCTGAACCATATTGTGGAGCATCAACAAAAATTCCTGATGTTGGCTTAGGGCAAGGTGGAAATGTTGTTATAGGACTAGCTGAGCAACTTGATTTGAAAAAAGGCACCAAAATCTATTTCGATAATTTATTTACTTCTGTACAACTACTTGGGGAACTTACACGAAAAGGTTTAGGAGGAACAGGAACTCTTCGTGAAAACAGATGTAACGCTTCAATGAATGTACCTGACAAAAAAGTTTTTCAAAAAACTCCAAGAGGCAGCATGACAACTTCATCTACGGGAAACTTATTATTGTTACGCTGGAATGATAACAGTGTGGTAACCGTACTTACCAATTGTGATCAATTCGAACCCCTCAAGACAGCTAAGCGATACAATAGAACAGAAAAAAAGAAAGTTTCTGTGGAAGTTCCAGCTCCTGTTGCATGCTATAACAACAATATGGGAGGGGTTGACCTCTCTGATCAGTTTTTATCAACATATCGCACAAGAATCCGATCTAAAAAATGGTGGTGGCCCTATTTTTCCTGGGCAGTTGACATTTCTTGTGCTCAATCAAGCTCGGTTATTATATCGCAGACTGGGTCATGCCATCCCATTATTACAGTTTAGACGGCAATGTGCAACCTTTATTTTAAAATCATTTGGAACTGCACCCCTGGTAACAGGTGTTCGATCTTCTCTCGAATTTTCGCCTATTTTAGAAGACCTTCGAAAGGATCGTACAGACCACATAATAGAAAAGGGTCACTCTAAATACCGTCGCTGTAAAGTATGTGGAAATCGCACTAGCTACCTGTGTAATAAGTGTGAAATACCACTTCATTCCGAAGAGTTTTTTAAAGTATTTCATCGATAAATAAAATAAAAATAAATAAAAGTTAATATTTTTTATTTTGTCCTGCCAACTAAAGTTGCCAGGACAAAAGGTCCTTACAGACCATTAGAAAAAATATATTATGCATAGAAACTGTTTTTGAATGGAATTAAAACTTTACATTCCAAATATCAAACAAAAATCTCTTAAGGGGAATTACGGGCTTTAATGGGTTAAGTGCAGATAATTGTAATGCTAATTTTGGCATCCACCATTCCTTATTTACTAATATGAAAACAGTTGTTCCTGATATTATCAAAGGTAACTGCCACGCACACATTGTGCATAACACAGTGAAATTTGCAATGAATTGTTTAACACAAGATGTAGAAAATATCATTCTAAAAATTTATAGTCATTTTTCATCTTCAGCGGTAAGGCGGGAAGAATTAAAAAAATTTGTAGCAAGTGTGAATGGGGAATGGCATGAATTAAAAAGGCATGTAGGTACAAGATGGCTATCTCTATTACCTTGTGTTGATAATATATTGCTCAATTGGTTACCTATCAAAGACTATTTTGTTAGTTTAGAAGATAATTGTCCGTCAATCTTGCAAAATATTCTTTTGTTAAATGAAAGAGAAGGGCAAATTATCATTGAAATTTATTTTCATTTTGTCAGTCACATTTTGCATGTATTTAACAAAACTGTGAAGTTTTTAGAAGGAAATAATATAACTATCTTAGATGTCTACAGTATTATGAACAGTTTAAAAAAAGAATTGGAGCAGCGCAAAGCAGATCACTTCTTTGGATATGACACAAACAGCAAAATTAATAAAATCGAAGAAAATCTCCCGAGCTTTCAAGTATGATTCACAGTAACCTGTTGTTATTTATTGAGAAAAGTTTAATGTATTTAAATAAATGGTTTGATTTTAACTCAACTAATTGGCTTAATCAGTGTCAAATTCTAAAATTAAACATGAAAATTGAATTTAAACAACTCGAGAACATATTGGATTCTTTAAATTTAGTTAATAAATTAAATATTAATGTCAATGATCTGTATTCAGAAATAATTATGGTAAATGATATTAGTTCAAAATTAAGCAACGAAGAAGTGTTTCAGTCTAAAAATACTGCTGAAAAATGGCAAATGCTTTTCAAAAGTTCAGATAAAAATTTAACAAATATATTTAAAATCATTTCCTTTCTTCTCTCCATTCCTGCAACTTCCGCTTTTACAGAAAGAATTTTTTCCGTCATGAATGTGAAATGGAGAGAAGAAAGGAATAGAGCATCTATTAATTTAATCAAAAATGAGTTATTAATTTACTTCAATATAGACCTAAATTGCTCAGATGCCTATAATTATTTTAAAAATAATAGAAACTTGATGGCCAAAGCGAAAAGCAATAATAAATATTCATGGAAAAATAAATGATGATTGAAAATAGATGTGTACTATTTTTTTTTTCCTGAATTTCCCAAAAATACTATATTTTTTTGATTAAAAAAAAAACAACTATTTTTCTTCAAAAAAAAGGTGGCAACCCTAGAAACAAGCCGCATATGCGAATTTGGAAAAATGCATGAATATTAGTGGATTTACAGAAAAATAAATAAAAATTAAAATAAAAAATATCCGGTCAAACTATTCACAGGAGTTGAAAAAAATAAAGGAATCAATGAAATCTGGCGCTGGAACTGATTCTGTTTATAAAATGGTTTCAAATAGCAGACGATATATTAAGAAATATACGCCTCTTCTTGTCCATTTCGACACTACTACCTGACCTCGCACTAAACTAGTCTGAACAATAATCAATTAGTAGATACTCGCCACTCGACTAAATTACTCGCTACTCGACTAAATTACTAGCCGTGTCTGAACCGGGCTTTACGTCCGTACTCCCCCACATCTAGGGATGTTGCAATACTACCGATATAATACTGGTATCGATACTTTTGTTTCAATACAAAGTAAAATAGTATTCGATACTTTACTCATATCGGACCTTTTCGTTTCGATACCGTACCAATACCAATACCGGTACCGAATAAATGAAAGAGTAGTAATTTCTTTTATCTCTCTCACTCTAAATATGAAAAAAGTGACAAGTACGAGTATGCTTCTTGTGTCTTTATGTTTTGTGTTTCTTGACTAGAAAATTGTTAGTTGTTTAGAGGTGGGCCAACCTGCTATTTAAGTGTAGCTGTGACAAGACGTTACTGCTCCAGTATTGTCACGGTGACAAAAAGCAGTGATTTTCTGGAGCAGTTTAGCTTGGCCATATTGTTACACATAAAAATGAAGCTGATATTTACAAATATTATAAAGCGTAATCACGACCGAACATGCTGAGTATTGCTAAGAAAGCTGTTCTTTGCGTCGCAGTTAAATCAGATTTATGGTTGTTGATTTGATATATAATGGATTTTTTTATTTTATTATCGGCTATTAGCTGTGCATTCATATAATTAAAATAATAAATATTAAGGGTTTAAATAAATAAAAAATGTTTCTATACTGTCTTCATCGATATGCACCTGCACTAGTCAATTTAAATTTATGGTTTATTTATTATTTAGATTGTGATCCCAGATTAAACAAATTGTGAGGATATGGGATATGGGTTCTGTGAATCCCACTTTTACGTTTTTATTTTTTTTTTAACTAACGCGGTGGTTGGTAAAATAATGCTTATTTAGCTTGTTTCTTTGTTGATTGGCTTTGTTTATGGTCCGTAGTTCCGTATATATATATATATATATATATATATATATATATATATATATATATATATATATATATATATATATATATATATATATATAAAAGTGGGGAAATTAATGGGCATGTACGCATAAAGGATCATAGGGTCACGAATAGGGAATGGTAACCGCAGACATGCATGTTAATGGCTCGTTAGCCGTCATCAGTGCGGCATAACCAAGTAAGGTATTGCACTTGGCCAGCAAAAGTGTTGAGTACTTGGGAGCAAAGGATGGTAGGGAAACATGTATTAAAAAACGAAAAACACAAACAACGAAACTCACACAAGAGTCCTATCGACATTTGTGGCTTCGGCCAGCTGTGCCCACATTTCGGGGCTACGAACAGCTTCGCCGCGTTGGCGAAACGGACTCATTGTGTTTGCCGCACTGATGACGGCTAACGAGCCAGAAACATACATGTCTGCGGTTACCATTCCTACTCGTGACCCTATGATCCTTTTTGCGTACATGCCCGTTAATTTACCTCTTTTGTTTATCATAAGTACGCATACTTGGCACCCTTTGTGTTTCACATCCTGGGCTTGGAACGACTCAAGCACAATGAGTCCGTTTCGCCAACGTGGCGACGCTGGTCGTAGCCCCAAAATGTGGGCACAGCTAGCCGAAGGCACAAATGGTGATAGGACTCTTGTGTGAGCGTTCGTTGTTTGTGTTTTTTGTTTTTTTTTTGGCACATGTTTCCCTACCATCCTTTGCTCCCAAGGACCCAACACTTTTGCTAGCCAAGTGCAATGCCTTACTTGGTTATGCCGCACTGATGACGGCTAACGAGCCAGAAACATGCATGTCTGCGGTTACCATTCCTACTCGTGACCCTATGATCCTTTTTGCGTACATGCCCGTTAATTTACCTCTTTTGTTTATCATAAGTACGCATACTTGGCACCCTTTGTGTTTCACATCCTGGGCTTGGAACGACTCAAGCACAATGAGTCCGTTTCGCCAACGTGGCGACGCTGGTCGTAGCCCCAAAATGTGGGCACAGCTAGCCGAAGGCACAAATGGCGATAGGACTCTTGTGTGAGCGTTCGTTGTTTGTGTTTTTTGTTTTTTTTTTGGCACATGTTTCCCTACCATCCTTTGCTCCCAAGGACCCAACACTTTTGCTAGCCAAGTGCAATGCCTTACTTGGTTATGCCGCACTGATGACGGCTAACGAGCCAGAAACATGCATGTCTGCGGTTACCATTCCTACTCGTGACCCTATGATGCTTTTTGCGTACATGCCCGTTAATTTACCTCTTTTGTATATATATATATATATATATATATATATAAACAAAGTGCCAAGAAAACGCGTATTAATATAAACAAAAGGGGAAAATTATTGGGCATGTACGCAAAAAGGATCAATAAGGCCACGAGTAGGAATGGTAACCGCAGACATGCATGTTTCTGGCTCATTAGCCGTCATCAGTGCGGCATAACCAAGTAGGGTATTGCACTTGGCTAGCAAAAGTGTTGAATACTTGGGAGCAAAGGATGTTAGGGAAACATGTGTAAAGAAACATAAAAACACAAAAACCCATTGGCACAGCTGGCCGAAAGCACAAAATGGCGATACGACTCCTGTGTGAGCTTTCGTTGTTTTTGTGTTTTTATGTTTCTTTACACATGTTTCCCCAACATCCTTTGCTCCCAAGTATTCAACACTTTTGCTAGCCAAGTGCAATACCCTACTTGGTTATGCCGCACTGATGACGGCTAATGAGCCAGAAACATGCATGTCTGCGGTTACCATTCCTACTCGTGGCCTTATTGATCCTTTTTGCGTACATGCCCAATAATTTTCCCCTTTTGTATATATATATATATATATATATATATATATATATATATATATATATATATATATATATATAAACGAACAGAGCGTTATATATAAAAGTTCTTATTAATTCACTTTCGGGAAACGCCACAGGAATAGGTTAGGCAAAGGATGAAAAGAGCCAGACGTGAGAGAAACTTTATTCCAAGTCTGCGAAATTTTCGGCGACTTTTTTCGCCTTCATCAGCGCCTAAAATGGAAATTACAAGATATTTAAGTACATAATTATTTTATGATGTAAAAACTTACAAAGGAAAATGTTCTAATATTCCTATTATTTTTTAGGTGTTCAAATACAACATAATTTGTACCAAGCAAAAACAGTAATACAATAAAAATTGTTCTTCTGATATAACAGTGTTTAAATTCCTAGTATTAGTTTTAAACAATTTGAGAGTTCTCACTATTGTAAAATTAAAAAACGAAAAACGAAAAACAGTAAGCCACAAACAAGAACATCGAGGAACGCAGAAAACATAAATCCTTTTTCTTTTTATATTATTGAGACAGAGACAAAACATATTCGGAATACACGGAGTGACTCTGGGTAAACACAGTTGTCAGGATACTCTCTTTGTTAGAGGCCATATGCAGTGACATTTGGATATCCTTCCACAGGTATCAGTCATTTATTGTTTTAAGGTTAGGTAATGGACATAAACAAAACACAAAATACCACTCCAAAATCGATGAAAAATCATTGTTTTCACTCACGAAGCACAGAAACTGCCATTAATTTAGGTAATGTCCCCATGTATGATCTTCTTTGTTAGATCCTGATGTACTAGGTAGGTGTAAATCAAACTCAAACCTTCCACATCTTTTTTAGAGTTCATAGCATTTTTGCAACCATTGATGTAACACATTTCTACGAAATTTCTTTTGAATTGATTAGTAACTGTTTCGAGAATTCTTACATTACTATAATCCATTTGGTGTGAGGTAGAATGTACATGTTGGCTTAACGCAGTTATCGTGGGCTTTTTAACCGTATCGCTTTTGTGTAAGGCGATTCTTTTTGAGAGCTTCTGGCCAGTCTGCCCGATGTATTGTTTGGGGCATTCACTACACTGTATGGAGTAAACCACTTTCGACTTATTCATTTTTGGAGTTTTATCTTTCAAATGGGAGAAATAGGAACCCAATTTCCTATATGTGGCATTTGTGACGATTATATTGTGTTTTCTCAGGCGGTTGGAGATTTGAGACGATAAACCTCTTATGAATGGGAGTCTAGCATAGTGCAATTCACCAGGTTCTGTTACCATAGTGTTTTTTGGTAGGATTGAGCGAGTGGAACAATCTTGGTGCAACAACTTGTTCAGGTGATTCTTGGGGTAATGATTCTTCCGTAATATGTTGAATAATAGATTAATGTTCTTGTTAACATATGATGGATGGCAGATCTTCTGGATGCGGTTCTTTAGGCCGATAATGACGTTCACCTTTTGTTCGAATGGATGGTAGGAGTGAAAAGGGACGTACCTCCCTGAATATGTCTTCTTTCTGTACCAATCGAGCCTGATAGAATTGTCATCATGGCTGATCACTGCAGTATCCAAAAAAGGTACCATTCTGTCAGTTTCTGTCTCACACGTGAACTTAAGGTGAGTATTGTAAGCATTAAAAATTCCCAAAGTGTATTCTATTTTGTTTTCAGGTACAGCACATATGAGGTCATCGACATACTGGTAGAGGAACGGGAAATGGAAGTCTACCTTGTTAGTGCAATAGTGGAGTAGGGAATTCATTACAATTTCCGCTATGGAAGGAGAAGTAGCACCCCCCCATTGGAGCTCCTTTTATTTGTAGATAGTAATCTCCTTGAAAACTGAAATAAGTATGATTGTACTCTGTCTCAACAATATAAAAAAAAAGGATTTATGTTTTCTGCGTTCCTCGATGTCCTTGTTTGTGGCTTACTGTTTTTCGTTTTTCGTTTTTTAATTTTATAATAGTGAGAACTCTCAAATTGTTTAAAACTAATACTAGGAATTTAAACACTGTTATATCAGAAGAACAATTTTTATTGTATTACTGTTTTTGCTTGGTACAAATTATGTTGTATCTGAACACCTAAAAAATAATAGGAATATTAGAACATTTTCCTTTGTAAGTTTTTACATCATAAAATAATTATGTACTTAAATATCTTGTAATTCCCATTTTAGGCGCTGATGAAGGCGAAAAAAGTCGCCGAAAATTTCGCAGACTTGGAATAAAGTTTCTCTCACGTCTGGCTCTTTTCATCCTTTGCCTAACCTATTCCTGTGGCGTTTCCCAAAAGTGAATTAATAAGAACTTTTTTATTAAAAAAAACCGCCGTTATCAACCACAATTTTATATATATATATATATATATATATATATATATATATATATATATATATATATATATATATATATATATATATATGTTATGATGTAGTGTTTTACGGATGGTAGAATGAACAGTAGTGGTGTTCCGGGTTTCAATCCGTTGGTTGTTTGTGTCTTCACGACGTTTCACCAACATCTCAGCTGGCATTTTCAAGTGATGCTTCCTTTGCGGCTGCTAAACTTGGAATGAGCTGCGTGGTCCTGTACCTGTGCTGCTGCTTTTATACGTGTCGGCGGCGGCGCAGATTATATCGCTGTTCTGTAATTGGTGGGGGGCGCGGTTCAGGTGTTGACGTTTCCTCCACCAGAGGTCGTTGGTCGCGCCGATTGTTTCCTGACTGCATTTGGGCCTGGATGGGTACGGCTGTCCTTGTTGCGTGTGTGTTTCTTATTGGTTCTGCCCGTGTCTGTGTATTCTCCAACAACTTGTATAGACAAACAGAAGGCGCCCCCATGGGATCCTCACTATAACCAGTAATCGCCAACCTCTACATGAAGTACTTCGAAACCAATGCACTAAGTAAAGCTAAAATGAAGCCAACCTTTTGGAAACGCTACGTGGACGACATCTTTATCATATGGCCTCATGGAAGACCCAATCTGGACAATTTCCTTGATGAACTAAACAACATCCACCACCGAATACAGTTCACGTTAGAAGTTGAAGAGAATGGCCAATTGCCTTTTCTGGACCTACTTATTACAAGAAACAATGACCTTACAATTGATTACACAGTATACAGAAAACCTACACACACTAATAGATATCTGAATGCTAGATCTCATCATCACCCTTCCCAATTGCAATCGGTAGCCAGTACACTGATATCCAGATCTATACGCCTAACAAAAACAACGAACCGACAAGAAGAACTCCAAAACATCACAACCGCCCTAAGACAAAACGGATACCATGAACACACAATCAAAAAAGCACAAAAACAAGCCACGAGACCAACAACAAATAAGGAAGAATATGACATGTCCAAACCAAAAACTAAACTGCCATATATAAAAGGTGTAACAGACGTGATTGGAAGGATCCTAAGAAGGCATGACATTTCCACAATCTACAAGCCGCAGACTACCTTACACAAAATAATAGGCAATCCAAAAGACAAAATACCTTTAGAAAACCAAGGCGTATACAGCATCCCGTGCAGTAACTGCGACAAAGAATACATCGGACAAACAAATAGAAGAATCTCAGCCAGAGTACAGGAACACCAGAACAACATCAGAAATAAGCAAACGACATCAGCCCTTTTTCAACACCACCAGGAAACGGGCCACACAATAAACTTCCCAGAAACAAAACAGATTGCACCTATCAAACACTACAGAACCCGCATAGTCAGAGAAGCCCTCGAAATAGAGAGAACCAACAGCCTCAACAAAAGAGACGATGCACAAAACATCTCCAACACTTGGAAAAGTCTCCTCAAAAGACAATCTAATCCAATTACCCGAGAAGAACAAAAATCCTTGGAGAATACACAGACACGGGCAGAACCAATAAGAAACACACACGCAACAAGGACAGCCGTACCCATCCAGGCCCAAATGCAGTCAGGAAACAATCGGCGCGACCAACGACCTCTGGTGGAGGAAACGTCAACACCTGAACCGCGCCCCCCACCAATTACAGAACAGCGATATAATCTGCGCCGCCGCCGACACGTATAAAAGCAGCAGCACAGGTACAGGACCACGCAGCTCATTCCAAGTTTAGCAGCCGCAAAGGAAGCATCACTTGAAAATGCCAGCTGAGATGTTGGCGAAACGTCGTGAAGACACAAACAACCAACAGATTGAAACCCGGAACACCACTACTGTTCATTCTACCATCCGTGAAACACTACATCATAACATAGTACACCTCTACGGGGAGGAGACCTTCAGAACAACAAAACGCTTCGAAACACTAAGGTCCAAAATCACAACTTTATGTTGCGACATAACATTTCTAATAAAATGCCGCGACAACAACGTTCTGCCTACGTGTACCAAATTGACTTACCACCTAAGAACAAAAAGAGCAGAAAATATCATAAGAAACACGAGCAAGTCTCTTCTAAGAGAACAAATTCGAGAAAAACGGCGACAACTTGCCCAAACAGAAAAAGCAGCCTACGATCTACATCTGGAACTCAGTAAAGAAATTCACCCGTTACTCTGGCAAAAAGTAGATGAGTTATCAACCTGGAGGACAGAAACAGACTTCAAGAACAGAACCGACAAACAGAAAAATAAATTTGCCCGACTTCAGAAGAAAACCGAACCAAAATTAGAGCCACTCGATATCAATAAAGTGGTTAAAAACCTCTCTGACTACCAACTCTCAGAGGAAGAGAAACACATCATCAGCAAGGGTTTTAACTTTGCAGTGACACCGAAGACGATCCCAACAGAGGACATAATCGCGAACATCGAAGCAGCATTAGACCAAAAGCCGGACGATGAGGCCGAAATAATACGTCAAGACGTAGCACGTATTCTCAGGACCAGCAAACCACCAAAACCGAACATAAAACCGTCCGAAATGAGAGCCCTCAACAATCTAAAGGCAAACAAAGACATCACTATATTGAAAGCGGACAAGGGAGATGTCACAGTGGTGATGAATACGGAAGAATATAGAACGAAAATGGCGGACATACTCCAAGACGACACATACAAAAAAGTTGCAAGAGACCCAACAACATACCTAGAGAAGACAACAAAAGATAAAATCAAAGCCGCCAACCTTGGGGCAGAAATCGAGGCTCGCATAATTCCTCGGGAAGAAGCTAGCAGATGCCCTAAACTATACGGGTTGCCAAAAATTCACAAGGAAGGAGTGCCATTAAGACCAATCGTTAGCGCTATAGACTCACCAACTCAACAACTCGAAAAATATCTTGCAGAGATAATGCAGCCAACCAGCGAAGAAGCAGATTCCTACGTCAAGAACTCAGAACACCTGACAAATATAATTAAAAACCTAAAACTACACAAAGATGACCTCCTAGCCAGCCTAGATATCAAGTCGCTTTACCCAAGCGTACCAATTGACGAGGCCCTAGACCAAATAGCTATAAATGAAGATTTCCCAAGACACATCATCGAACTTGCAAGACACTGTCTGAAGAATACGTACTTCTCTTATGAGAACAACTTGTATAGACAAACAGAAGGCGCCCCCATGGGATCCTCACTATCACCAGTAATCGCCAACCTCTACATGAAGTACTTCGAAACCAATGCACTAAGTAAAGCTAAAATGAAGCCAACCTTTTGGAAACGCTACGTGGACGACATCTTTATCATATGGCCTCATGGAAGACCCAATCTGGACAATTTCCTTGATGAACTAAACAACATCCTCCACCGAATACAGTTCACGTTAGAAGTTGAAGAGAATGGCCAATTGCCTTTTCTGGACCTACTTATTACAAGAAACAATGACCTTACAATTGATTACACAGTATACAGAAAACCTACACACACTAATAGATATCTGAATGCTAGATCTCATCATCACCCTTCCCAATTGCAATCGGTAGCCAGTACACTGATATCCAGATCTATACGCCTAACAAAAACAACGAACCGACAAGAAGAACTCCAAAACATCACAACCGCCCTAAGACAAAACGGATACCATGAACACACAATCAAAAAAGCACAAAAACAAGCCACGAGACCAACAACAAATAAGGAAGAATATGACATGTCCAAACCAAAAACTAAACTGCCATATATAAAAGGTGTAACAGACGTGATTGGAAGGATCCTAAGAAGGCATGACATTTCCACAATCTACAAGCCGCAGACTACCTTACACAAAATAATAGGCAATCCAAAAGACAAAATACCTTTAGAAAACCAAGGCGTATACAGCATCCCGTGCAGTAACTGCGACAAAGAATACATCGGACAAACAAATAGAAGAATCTCAGCCAGAGTACAGGAACACCAGAACAACATCAAAAATAAGCAAACGACATCAGCCCTTTTTCAACACCACCAGGAAACGGCCCACACAATAAACTTCCCAGAAACAAAACAGATTGCACCTATCAAACACTACAGAACCCGCATAGTCAGAGAAGCCCTCGAAATAGAGAGAACCAACAGCCTCAACAAAAGAGACGATGCACAAAACATCTCCAACACTTGGAAAAGTCTCCTCAAAAGACAATCTAATCCAATTACCCGAGAAGAACAAAAATCCTTGGAGAATACACAGACACGGGCAGAACCAATAAGAAACACACACGCAACAAGGACAGCCGTACCCATCCAGGCCCAAATGCAGTCAGGAAACAATCGGCGCGACCAACGACCTCTGGTGGAGGAAACGTCAACACCTGAACCGCGCCCCCCACCAATTACAGAACAGCGATATAATCTGCGCCGCCGCCGACACGTATAAAAGCAGCAGCACAGGTACAGGACCACGCAGCTCATTCCAAGTTTAGCAGCCGCAAAGGAAGCATCACTTGAAAATGCCAGCTGAGATGTTGGCGAAACGTCGTGAAGACACAAACAACCAACGGATTGAAACCCGGAACACCACTACTGTTCATATATATATATACATTTTACATTTAGTTTCATTATTATCGTTATTTCCATTTCGTTATTTGTGTTTGTGTGGTGTAATATTATTCTGTACTTTATAGTTATTGTTTGGAGATTATAAGTTATTAATACATTAGTTAGTTCGTTAAATCGTTGATCGTTAAGTATTTTGCGGTAAAGTAAAATGGCTCCTCCCAAGAGTAATGTATGGAAATATTTTAAGAAAAAAGACAGTAATACAGCGTCATGTATGATTTGTTTTAAAACATACAAGTGCGCGGGAAACACTACAAACCTTTTTAAACATTTAAAACAACATCCTCATATTGGAAAAGAGAAGAGTAAAAGGTATGAAATAAAACAAAAGTTTTTTTTTACTAATAATTGATTACTGAATCTGCCAGTACCGGTAGTAGTATGACTAGTATGGCCAGTACGAGTAGCGATAGAGGTGAATGTGGAGTTGATATTAAAGGAGCTCAGGAATTGCCATTATCTATTGTAAGTACAGTATTATTTTCTTTTCATCTTATTTTATTTTTAAATTTGTAACATTGTAAATTATATATTTATTTTATTTAGAATATTAAACAGCAACCGCTGCAGAAGCAGAACTTTTCAATAGCTGACGCTTTTCAGCATGTCAGCTCTTTCAGTGGTAAGAATTATTTAGTAATAAATAAAATACACTTTTATTTTCTTCACCTATACAACTAGGAGTTTAAAACAAAAACTTACTTTCAGAAGGTGGACCACGGTATGCAGCCATCACCAATTGTCTTTTATATTTTATTTGTCGAGACAAGCGTCCATTTAATGTGATAAAAGGTGAAGGATTTTGTCGTCTACTAAAAGTTCTTGCACCAGCGTATAAAATACCATCAGTTTTTAAAACGAAGCAGTTATTGGATGACAAATATGTTACAATAAGTAACATTTACAAAGAAAAATTTTAAAATGTTACATCATTTTCTGTAACTTGTGATGTGTGGAGCGAAATGATGGCGTGTAAGAGTTTTTTGGGAGTAACTCTACACTATTTAGAAGGTAAATAATAAACGTGAATTTAAAAATATTAACCTTGTTCATAATTTTTTATTGTAGGCACAGCTCTCCAGTCTTCAATCATTGCAACAAGAGAGTTAGCAGAAAGCCATACCAGTGAATATCTTGCCCAACAACTGCTGGATGTTTTTAATTCCTGGGAGATCGACGCAGCAAAAATTGTAGCAGTTATTACAGACAATGGTGCGAATATAGTAGGAGCGTTACGCATACAGAAAATTTAGGAAAGCACAAACATATTCCGTGCTTCACACATACAGTCAATTTGGTTGTTGAAAATGTTATAGGAAATCCCAGTATCTCACCGTTAATTTCAAAAATTAGGGATATAGTAAAATGGAGTAAAAAGAGTGTTCTAGTTACGGATGTAATAAGAAAAATGCAAAGAGATGCTGGGGTTCAAGAAGGGAGTTTTAAAAAAATGATTTTGGACGTAAAAACACGTTGGAATTCCTGTTTTTACATGGTAGTTAGATTCCTAGAAATTTGTGATATTGTTACACCCATTTTGTTAAAGGATGCAAAAGCACCACAGCTCCTTAACTCTCAAGAAATGGAGAGTGCAAGGCAACTTGTGGAGCTATTGCGACCTTTAGAATACATTTCCAAAGAATTATCTGCGGAAAAATATGTTACCATATCTAAGATAATTCCAATGATTAACTGTGCGTTAAAAGATTTGGAGTTATTTATTCCATTAATGGAAGATATGAGAGTTGCCAAAAATGCTCTTCTTTTAGAATGCAAAAAAAAGATTTGGTAAAATCGACCAATGTTTGTCAATTGCAATTGCCACTTTGCTAGACCCTCGGTTTAAAAATGTGCATTTTAATGACGGAGTAGCTTGTGGTAATGCCATATCTCACTTGAAGAGACAAATTCTGAATACAGAACAGTCGTCGTCAAGTGATTCTGACGACCAAGAAAAACCAAAATCAGATTATGATTTTCGGAAACACCACAAGTTATTGGTTCATGGTCAAACAAAAAAAGGAGGGAAACGGACTGATGAGTTAAGTTTATATTTAACGAATCCTATACAGGCACTAGACTCCGATCCTCTTGTTTAGTGGGAAGAAATGAAAAATATTTTTCCTTCTTTATACAAGGAGGCGAGAAAACATTTTTGTGTTATGGCTACGTCGGTTCCAGCTGAAAGATCGCCTCCTTGGAAAAAGACTTGAAAAATTGCTCTTCTTGGCGGATTGCGAAGAAGCTTGGTAATCGCCTAATTTTATACTCTAATAAACATATGTATATGTTTGTGCGGTTCGCTTTAGTGTAACAGTAGTGTTGATTATTGTATGCGTATAAAACTACAAATATCACTGGTATGTGCATCAATTAAATTATATTAAACAAAAGGCTGATATCTAGTAAGGAATAATCTATTCAGAACTATAATATAAAGTAATATGTTCCTGTAAATAACAAGTTTTGGAATAAATTGTATTAAAAGTCTATACATAAAATCAATTAACACGATAAAATCCAATACACAAAAAACGCAATCGTTGCATAAAAACTATTTGTTTGAAGTTTCAAGTGATGCTAGAATAAAGCTGGCCATACAATTTATTTAAAATTATTAATACTACTGAAACAACAGACAGTAAATTTAATGCAATTTTAAATGAGTTTTAAAATCTAAAAACTACAATAGTGGAAAGTAAACAAGAACTTATAAATAAATTTGAAGCTAGTGAAACCAGATTATTATTTAAAATCGAAGAACTGAATAAAAAACTAAATGAGTTGGAGGAAGAAAACAATTTACTTAAGTATACAGTTAAGTTCTTAGAGAGGGTGGAAAAGAAGAAAAACATTGTGGTATTTGGACTGGAAACACCATCTGAAGGACCTTCACCTTCATTTTTATGTGAAGAGTTCCATCGACTCCTCGATCTTGAAATCCATCGTAACGATATTAGTAATTCTTACCATATTGGACGTCCTGATTCAAGAGCTATTAAGGTAGAATTTGTTTCGCAAGAAGTTAAAAAGAGTGTTTTGCGCAATTGCAAAAAATTAAAAGGCACAAAAATTACTATTGCTAACGATCTAACGAAAGAACAGCGAGAGACTAATAAACTTCTTCGGCAACATTTAACAATAGCTAGAAAGACCAAAACAAATTGCTTCATTAAAGGAGAAAAACTGTTTATAAATAATATTGGCTATACATTGGAAGAGCTGCAAGAAGTATCCTACAGCGGCGGAAAGGCAGACAGTGAACCTAATACACCCGTGATCAACACCCACAA
The DNA here is from genome assembly GCA_964028335.1 of Altica lythri. Taxonomy (NCBI): domain Eukaryota; kingdom Metazoa; phylum Arthropoda; class Insecta; order Coleoptera; family Chrysomelidae; genus Altica; species Altica lythri. The sequence continues at coordinate 24,615,805 of OZ034806.1, read as the reverse complement.
AGTAGTAGATGATGTTTTTTCTGTAGCTCATGAACAGATGAAGAAGTCAGAAGCTAGCAACTCCGGAAACATTTTGAGTACTCCTAAAATTGAAAATTTTGAAAATAATAAAAGAGTAGAAGAAATAACCAAAAAAGAGAAAAAAAAGCCTAGGAAGGACGAAATAAAGAAAAATACCAAAACTGGTACCCATGTGGGTTATAAAACTCGTTTAAACTCACAAACCAAATACACTTTATAAATTTGTCATCTAGTTTTAGTATTTTTTTTTTTATTGTATCTCATTATTATTATTATTATTTGTATCTGGATATTGTATAAAATATGGATTCTTTCATCCGTAATGTCAACTATACTGAATTTCACACTGAAGTTTTGCAAACTGCTAATGAATATAATGATATTGTTAAAAATAAGGAATCAGGTTTCAGTATCTTTCATCAAAATATAAGGAGCATTGCCTGTAATATGAATCAATTGAAGGTTAATTTAAATATGTTTACTCAACATTTTGATATTATAATCTTAACAGAAACTTGGAATGTTTTAGACTTAAGCATGTATGCCTTGGAGGGGTATGATATTATTCATAGTGGGGGTAATTATAATAGAGCAGATGGCACAGTGGTTTATGTGAGGCAGCCCATCAATTATGAATACGAAATTAAACAAATTCACCACAGCACAGTTATTATTATCAGGTTGAACATCAATAATCTAAAAATTTCCTTAACATGTATTTATAGATCTCCATCTACCAGTGATGAGGATTTTGTTTTTGATCTTCATAGACACCTTACTGTGGCTAATGAAAACGCTGATTAAAATATTATAATAGGAGACATAAACATCAATCTTTTTTCACAGGATAAAGTAACAATGGATTACCTGAATAAATTAGGTGAATTTGGTTTCGTGTCTGTAATCAATAAGTATTCCAGATTGCCCTCAAAAACCTGTCTTGACCACGCTTTTGTTAAGGTTAGGGACAGGATTCTTGATAATTTTTGTAGCTCATATGTTTTGGACACCCACATCAACGATCATTTCGGCGAAATTTTATTTTTTTCTCAGCCAATCACTACTACAAGCATAGGAGAGGTTCGGTTTAAAAACATTATCAATTGCAATAAACTAAAACGAAATTTAAAAGACCTGACCTGGAACGATTTATATAATATAACTGATGTGCAACATGCGTGGAACCATTTTTTAGACCTACTACTAGCACTTGTAGATGGTAGTAGTAGAAAGACTAAAATCACAAAAAAAAACTTTAAAAGAAAGGAATGGATTACTAATGGCATAATGAAGTCTATTCGTTATAGAGATAAGCTTTATAAAATCTATAAACTAAAACAAGATAATGCATCTAAACAAACATTTCTTACATTTAGAAATACTCTAAACATGATAATAAGAAGAGCAAAGACAGATTTCTATTCGGAAAAAATTAAAAATAATGTGTGTAGTCCTGTTGATATTTGGAAAACTTTAAACAAAATCACAGGCACTGCTCAAACTAAAGAAGATATTAAGGAAATTTGTACTGGCACCGATGAAACAACTAATAACAGTAGAGAAATTGCAGAAGTATTTGTTGATTACTTTACAAATATTGGTCCAAATTTGGCTAATCAGATTGTTGCGCCGGATATAAATTCTCCTACCAAGCGCTTTATTAGCAATGAAACAATGTACCTTCAACCTACAGATGAACATGAAATTAAACAAGTCATAAAATCCCTAAAACTTAAAAAGGCACCAGGCTATGATGGGTTGACCGCAGAAACGATTAAAGAAATTGCCTCAGAAATAGCATCTCCACTGACTTACTTAATTAATTTATCTATAGAAAAAGCTACATTTCCTACACAACTTAAACTTGCAATCATTAAACCTCTATATAAAAACGGTGATAAATCCCTTCCATCAAACTATAGACCGATTTCCTTGACAACTAATTTTACAAAAATATTTGAACGTATAATTAAAACACGACTAGAATCATTTTTCGCTAAAAATAATATAATTTCTAAGAAGCAATTTGGATTTCAAAAACATAAGTCAGCGGAGGATGCAATCGCTGAACTTACTAAAAAAATGTATACAGCTATGGATAAAAGTAAACCATCAATGGCCGTGTTCCTGGATCTTGCAAAGGCCTTCGACACTGTTGATCACCAACAGTTGTTAGCGAATTTGCGGGATCTTGGAATACGGGGTAACGTAAATAAACTCTTTAAAAGCTATCTATCAGAAAGAGAGCAATGCGTTAGTATTAGTGACTGTCTCAATGGCAAGAAAAAAGTAAAATGTGGTGTTCCTCAGGGCACAGTTTTGGGTCCTGTTCTTTTTAATGTTTATATTAATGACTTATTAGCATTGGAAAGTCAGGGGCAAGTGTTGAGCTTTGCAGATGATACTGTTGTTTTTTATTCAGCCGACACCTGGGAGGAATTGAAGAGTTTGGTAGAGTTGGATTTGAAGAATATATTTAATTGGCTTAGCAAAAAATTATTAACAATTAATTACGCATAAACAGTGTGTCTGCCACTAACTAGCTATAAAAATAATTTACCAAATTACAATACATTAAATATATGGGATAAGAATAAAAATATTGTCATCAACTGTTCATCTAAAGCGAAATACTTGGGAATAACTATAGACAGTCATCTGCGATGGGATGAACACATTAATAACGTTGTGAACACCTTAAGAAGTTTTTTGTATAAATTTAGATATTTGGCTAAAATCTTTGATCTAACCCATCTCAAAATGCTCTATTATGCGTTAGTAGAGTCCCGAATTTTTTACGGAATTTTGGGATGGGGTGGTGCTCCTAATGTTTACCTAGATAGAATTGAGATTATCCAAAAATGGTTTTTAAGAATTATTTATAAAAAAGGTCGCTTATATACCTATGATTTACTCTACGAGAATTCAAAGGTGCTGGATCCCAAACAAATTTTTTTCCTAAAGATTGCTAACCATTATTTCAAGACCCCTGGTCTGCTAAAAAATGTTAATCACAGTTATGCAACTAGATCCATAACAAATAACAAATTTGAAGGTGCATATGCTCGTAAAAGAATAGGTCAGAACTCGCATTACTTTATGGCACCTAAAGTAATGAATAATTTACCTAGTGAAATAAAAAATTCTAAATCTTTAATACAATTTAAAGCTAGGGTTAAAATTTTTTTACAACTATCAGAAAGGTCATTGGTCAAAAATTTGTTTGACATTAACGTGTTTAACAATTAAATGTTGGACTAGTTTTGTGCCTTTTTTGACAATCTGCGAGATATGTATATATTGTAAAGTTACGTTGATTGGACTGACATGGGTCACTTTTCCATCTGCTCTCATACTTTGTTATATATATCATCTTGAATCCATTAATAGTTATTACTATTTTATTTTTGATTTTACTTTTGTTGTTTGTTTTAAGTTAAAATGAATATAATATATGTATTTTACTTACCTCACATTAGGCCTTAAACCACGGACAGTCTTTGACTTTGTGGTAAATGGCTTATGTTTGTTTGCATAATAACTTTGTTTTGTATGTTTATTTTATGTATACTATTTTCTAATCCTTGCAAATAAATATTATTATATATATATAACGTGAAGTCAATAGTGGAGTTGCAGTCAATGTTATGGCCAATGTAAATGAAGAAAACTCTTTTATTTTTGTCAAGTTTTCGAATTTATTTAATTCTTTTTCAAGACATCTATAGTGAAGAAAAAATTTTTTATATAATAAAAATTTTTTATAATGTTTTATATGTGATAACTTACTAGTACGTGAGGTTATGAAAAAAGCTGCGAATTCTGTTTGATAAAATTAAAGTAAATCATATTATTAAAATACATAAAAACATATACGTTTAAAACTTATTATTTGATTGACTTTTAATATGTCTTCAATTTATTTTTTATATATGTATGTTTTTTTATGTATCTATGGTATTTATTTTAACACAGTAGGAAAGCAAAACATTGTAATGATTAATTTATTTAGATTTTATTATTATATCAAGTAACTTACTATATTTGTGAAATACAGAACTTTAATTTCAAAAATTTTTTTAAATGTTAAATTTAATGAAAGTTGTTATTTTTTATGTTTTTATTTTTGTTTATTTTAATATTATATTAATCTTTATGTTTGTAATCCTGTTTTAATTTATTAAAAGCTTTTTTATATTTATAAGTTAATTTTATATGTTAAATTTATTTATATTTATTTTTGAAATGATAGAATGTAACAATAAATATTACTCAGCCCTTCTATATCTGATTTTCTATTAATACATGTTTGCCTTTTATCAATGTGTGTCATTTCTAAGAATAATCTTTTTTTATGGTTCCTTTTTCTTTCTAAAATTTTTGTTTCTTCAAATTTAAAACTATGATTATTTTTGACTGCATGTTCTGTTAGTGCACAAGCATTAATTTTATTATTTCTAATATCACTTTTATGAGAGATGTTCCTGCTGTGTACAGTTCTGCATGTTTCTCCTATATAAACTCTTTCACAATTAGAGCAAGTGATTTCATATACTACATTTGAATTTTCAAAATTATTAAGTGGATCTTTAGTTTGGGTGTATGGTCTAGAAATCGTTTTGATATTTTTAGTGCCTATTTTGAAATTTTCATAATTTTTGAATAGTTTTAAATGTTTAGGAGTGAGTTGAGGGATATAAGGTAAAGAACCAAAAATTGGCTGTAAATTTTCATTTGACAAGACACTATTTTCAATGTCAAATTTTAGAAAGAGAAAGGAACCATAAAAAAAGATTATTCTTAGAAATGACACACATTGATAAAAGGCAAACATGTATTAATAGAAAATCAGATATAGAAGGGCTGAGTAATATTTATTGTTACATTCTATCATTTCAAAAATAAATATAAATAAATTTAACATATAAATTTAACTTATAAATATAAAAAAACTTTTAATAAATTAAAACAGGATTACAAACATAAAGATTAATATAATATTAAAATAAACAAAAATAAAAACATAAAAAATAACAACTTTCATTAAATTTAACATTTAAAAAAAAATTTTATAAAAAATTTTTGAAATTAAAGTTCTGTATTTCACGAATATAGTAAGTTACTTGATATAATAATAAAATCTAAATAAATTAATCATTACAATGTTTTGCTTTCCTACTGTGTTAAAATAAATACCATAGATACATAAAAAAACATACATATATAAAAAATAAATTGAAGACATATTAAAAGTCAATCAAATAATAAGTTTTAAACGTATATGTTTTTATGTATTTTAATACTATGATTTACTTTAATTTTATCAAACAGAATTCGCAGCTTTTTTCATAACCTCACGTATTAGTAAGTTATCACATATAAAACATTATAAAAAAATTTTTATTATATAAAAAATTTTTTCTTCACTATAGATGTCTTGAAAAAGAATTAAATAAATTCGAAAGCTTGACAAAAATAAAAGAGTTTTCTTCATTTACATTGGCCATAACATTGACTGCAACTCCACTATTGACTTCACGTTATATTGAACCAGTCACTATACCATTATTCATATATATATATATATATATATATATAATTATTAGTAAAAGTGGTTATTGGGTAAACAGCAATACTTAACGTTAAATAAAACTCTTTAGAGTATTTTTAATCCAAGCTTTCGTAATTACTTTATTACATTATCAAGGAGCTACAAAATTAAGAGTGACAGAATGCAAGTAGAAATAAATTATAAATTTATACTTACATCTCTGTGAGGTTATAACGTTGTTGTTCTAAAAGAAATTAACATGAGTAAATAATAAATTATAAAATTAAAATGATGTTTTTTATAAGTATTATCAAATTGATGTTTCTCACAAGATATGACATTAATGATTAAATAGTCATGTAACTATGATATCAAAAGTAATAAATTAGAGAACTAACTATAAGGTATTAGGAATAATAAAAAAAAAAAATTATAAATTATGGAAGTATTAAGATATAACAATATTAAAGCTTAGATGTTATTAGCCCTAAGGGATTATCCTGGATGTATATCCCTCTAAGATCAGTATAACTGTGCAATGATATAGAAAAACCAGGAAAAAACTATATCTGCTGATCTTTACAATAACTTAATATATTTGAATTATAACTATATCTTATCTATGTATCACAAAATGTAAATTCAATTAAAGTAGATAGTTTAATTGTGGAGAATTTGTAATATTTATTTGTTCATTAACAACTTTAAACTCTAGATTTGTTAGATGTCTTTTTTATTTTAAGTTTTTTAAGAAAATCTACATTTTGTTTTTTTATTAATTACAAATGTGTAGTTTATTTATTATTTTTCTTATTATTCCTAATAATTTTTAGTATTTACTCATAAACTAACTTGAAAGCTCGCTCTTTTTACACATTTGAAAAAGGATTTGAATCTAAATGAAGTAAATAAGAATATAAATTACTTAAATGGTCAATATCTGATTTTTTATTTATGCAATTATTATTTTGATAAATAAATGTCATTTCAAGAAATAAATGACATTTATTTATCAAAATAATAATTGCATAAATAAAAAATCAGATATTGACCATTTAAGTAATTTATATTCTTATTTACTTCATTTAGATTCAAATCCTTTTTCAAATGTGTAAAAAGAGCGAGCTTTCAAGTTAGTTTATGAGTAAATACTAAAAATTATTAGGAATAATAAGAAAAATAATAAATAAACTACACATTTGTAATTAATAAAAAAACAAAATGTAGATTTTCTTAAAAAACTTAAAATAAAAAAGACATCTAACAAATCTAGAGTTTAAAGTTGTTAATGAACAAATAAATATTACAAATTCTCCACAATTAAACTATCTACTTTAATTGAATTTACATTTTGTGATACATAGATAAGATATAGTTATAATTCAAATATATTAAGTTATTGTAAAGATCAGCAGATATAGTTTTTTCCTGGTTTTTCTATATCATTGCACAGTTATACTGATCTTAGAGGGATATACATCCAGGATAATCCCTTAGGGCTAATAACATCTAAGCTTTAATATTGTTATATCTTAATACTTCCATAATTTATAATTTTTTTTTTTTTATTATTCCTAATACCTTATAGTTAGTTCTCTAATTTATTACTTTTGATATCATAGTTACATGACTATTTAATCATTAATGTCATATCTTGTGAGAAACATCAATTTGATAATACTTATAAAAAACATCATTTTAATTTTATAATTTATTATTTACTCATGTTAATTTCTTTTAGAACAACAACGTTATAACCTCACAGAGATGTAAGTATAAATTTATAATTTATTTCTACTTGCATTCTGTCACTCTTAATTTTGTAGCTCCTTGATAATGTAATAAAGTAATTACGAAAGCTTGGATTAAAAAATACTCTAAAGAGTTTTATTTAACGTTAAGTATTGCTGTTTACCCAATAACCACTTTTACTAATAATTAATTTTTCAGCAAATATTACTATTTAATTATATATATATATATATATATATATATATATATATATATATATAGAGAGAGAACAAGAAGTCTTTGCCGACTTGTTAGGAATAAATTTAGTTTTATTGGGGTGAATGGCAAACGAAAAGTGTACTCTTTTAAGTATTTATTATCCAAGCTTTCGTGAATTTATATTCACATCGTCAGGGAAGCTACAATATTTAAAACATAGTTGAAACCTTGTGTCTATATAAAAAATGTTTAAAGAAATTTTACTTACACTTAATGAGATTATTTCGTCTATGATTGTAAAAATAAGAATAGTAATAGGTACAATACATTGAACATTGAAATTATAATAAAATTAGGATATTTCTAAATTTAGATTCTTAAATTTCGTGACTTTAATTTCATATTTGACATTGTAGCTCAACATCTCCCATATTAGCAAACTACGTGATGGATATGATATTAGATATCATTATCCAAGTATTACCCTTTAATATACATTTCATAAAAAAATATGTCGATGACATAATTCTAGCTTTACCTGTTACATCTCTAGATGAGATCTTGTTTTATTTCAATAGTTATGACCCACATATACAATTTACCTTAGAAAAAGAAGATGAAAATTTCTCTGTACCATTTCTGGATACGAGATTAATACGTAGAGGTACCTCGATCCTGATAGACTGGTATAGAAAACCACTAAACTCTAGTAGATTCATCAACTTCTGGTCATATCACAAAAAAACAATTAAAACAAATCTTATCAAAGAAATGAAAAGCAGAGTTCTAAGGATAAGTGATCCATCCTTCCACAATAAAAATCTTAACATCCTACTCCAACTGTTTGTAGATAACGCATATCCATCTCGTTTAGTTAAGTCAATACTATTTAACACCACCAATATACTGTCAAATAACAATATCAATAACAACAATCATATACAAAATAATGTAAACGATGTTACAATGCCTGAAGATACCAACCATACTATAACACCAACTTTTTATATTTCGTTACCTTACATTAGAGAAGTGACACCTGCTTTGACCAGAATATTTAAAGAAATAACTAACTTAAAAGTAGCTAATAAATCAGTACTTACAATTAACAGAATTTTCTCTAAACTTAAGGATCAAACACCACTTACATCATCTTCTGATGTACTCTATAGCATCCCTTGTGGAGTATGTAACAAAATCTACATAGGACAAACATCTCAATGTCTAAAAAACAGAATCCAAGGACATAAAAGTGACATTAGACTACATCCAGAAAGATGCATGTTAGCCACACATGTTAACCAAGAAGATCATCATATGAATTTTGAAAGAATAAAAATCCTTGATATTGAAAGAAATCTGACCAAGAGGCTTTTCTTAGAAATGTCACACATCTACCAGTCTGACAATACAATAAATAAAAAATCAGACATTAACCATCTTAGTGAAATCTTTTCCTATTTACTAAGTTTGGATAAAATTGACAAAAATTCAAATATCAATGATTCCTCATCAATAGTTGACTAATCCACTAAACTTTAAAAATTGCACCTTTAGTCTTAAATCACATAAAATGAATATCAAACGAAAAATTACATCTCTTTTAAATGTTAATTCCACCATATTCATAATATATTTATCTTCAATTCAGAATACACCTTTATAATTTTCCCCTTTCCCACACTAGGGATAAAAATACTAAAGTTTGTTTTCTAACAATCGAACAAAATAACACTTTCCAAAATTTCTCATCTTGACGAGGAGAAGAAAAGAAAAATAACAATAATTCTCATTAACTTGTATTCTTTCTAAAAGAGATTATTGAATAACCTCATTAACAATATAATCTATTTTTCTCTTCTTGTCCACATTAAAAAGACACCTCTAAATATATATATATATATATATATATATATATATATATATATATATATATATATATATATATATATATATATTTTTAAATTAGAAAAGAAAATCTCAACAAAACATAAAATAAAAATAAAATTAAATACATAATTTAGTCAATCAAGACAATATGTTGAAATTTTCTCATTCTCTAATTCTGTGATGTAACCTTGACTATCAGTTTCCAAGTAAAAATAAAGATCTTTAACAAACAATGTCAAATATGAAATTAAATTCACGAAATTTAAGAATCTAAATTTAGAAATATCCTAATTTTATTATAATTTCAATGTTCAATGTATTGTACCTATTACTATTCTTATTTTTACAATCATAGACGAAATAATCTCATTAAGTGTAAGTAACTATGTTTTAAATATTGTAGCTTCCCTGACGATGTGAATATAAATTCACGAAAGCTTGGATAATAAATACTTAAAAGAGTACACTTTTCGTTTGCCATTCACCCCAATAAAACTAAATTTATATATATATATATATATATATATATAACGTGAAGTCAATCGTGGAGTTGCAACTCCACGATTGACTTCACGTTATATTGAACCAGTCACTATACCATTATTCGTATATATATATATATATATATATATTTCTTTTTTATTTTGTTAATGTCATTTTATATAATTTACCCAAACAAATAGGTAATTAAACTTCATTCTTCATAATATTTCGAATATTGATACTAACCGAAACTTATCAGTACCTATAAAAGGAGGGGTTCTCGTAGTTTTCTTGAGATATGCGTTTTTTTGTCTATTTTATTATCCTACTTTAATAAGATCGACAAAAAAACTTATTTCCGAAAATAAGATTGTCGTTGCACTAACTGCTTAAAATAATTACTTACAATACTGGTATCGATACTTTTATTTAAATTCTCTTTTCAATACTAGTATCGATACTTTAGTGGTATTGCAACGTCCCTACCCACATCCACTATCACGAACATACCATACCAAAATATTTGCACTCTCGGAAGGAGTATATTGAACAAAAAATTACGGATTATAAAATAAATAAAATTATAACTAGATACTATTTTGTAAAATTATTAGGATGTAGGAACCTACCAAGTTGTTTATAAAATCATTTTTTAACATGTTAATTATTGTATTGTATTGTATGTTAAGTGTTAGCTAGTGTATTTTACAACATATTACCTATATCAATATAATATTTTAAAATTGTTTTATTTTTTATTTAATTGTTCTATTAGAAAATTCAACTGCTATTGGTAATAAAGTATTCTCTCAGAAACCGGGGTTTTAATCCTTTAATGACCGTGGCACAACTGCATGGTCGGATAATATGTAGGTACATTTATATTGACGGTGGCCCAACTGCATGATTCCGAACAGATTTGGGGTATCACGCAGTACCGTGCAACGTGTATTTGCAGGTTTTATAAAGACGGGAGCTTACATTCGACGTCCTGGAACTAGTCCCCAGAGAAAAACTACTCATCGAGATGACCATTTTATGAAATCTTCAGCACTAAGAAATCGTCATACAACTGCTGTAGAGATTGGAAACAACCTTGAACAGGTCAGGAACGTAAATGTAAGTGAACAAACAGTTAGAAGAAGGTTGAATAAAGCTAATCTGATATCATGAAGACCCGCTATAGGTCCAAAACTTTCCAGAGAACATCTTGTAGCCAGATTACAATTCGCTAGGGAGCATCCAAATTGGAATGCATACGACTGGAGCTGTGTGTTGTTTACCGATGAATCCAGATTTTGCTTTCGATCCCCAGTTGAACAATATGCTGAGTGCACTTTTAGCCCTAGAGTAAGTTTTCAAGGGGGTTCAGTTATGGTGTGGAATATCTTCAGAGGCGCGAACAGAATTGTACATGGTCTCTAGAGGATCTGTGACTGCAGATAGGTATACAAATGAAATCCTCCTACAAGATTATGTTGTTCCATATGCACCATTTATTGGCGATAACTTCATACTGATGCATGACAATGCACGCCCTCAGACCGCCCGCATGGTCACGGAATATTTGAACGATGTTGGTATAACCCAACCCAAATGGCATGATCAGCGCGTAGTCCCGATCTAAATGCAATCGAGCATATTTGGGACATGCTAGGTAGAAGAATTGGAAGCCGGGTACCTGCTCCTCTTACCTGGGATCAGCTTAGAGTGGCAGTTTTAGAGGAATGGGAAGCGATTGCACAGAATGAAGTATCCAACTTAACAGTATGCCTAGAAGAATTAATGCCGTTATACAGGCTCGTGGAGGGAATACGAGTTATTAATTAGAAAAAGAAGTGATTAATACTGGTTTTTTCAATTCTTTTTTTTTTTTGGTGTTTATGATGATATTTGTAGGGTAAGTGGGGGAGAGATGGACCAGTAGGAGAGACGGACGGACTTTATGTTTAAAAATTGTCCTTCAGCGCCGCTTCGTTAGCATGCGCTAGTGTGTGTCGTTGCGGTGTAAGTAACGTTCGCATGACGAAATTCAACTATTTTTAATTAAGAAATCGTCATTTAATGCCATAAAGTGTTGCTAAAATTATTGTTAATATAATTAAAAAGTGAATAAAAGACAGTTAGGTAAGTTTGAATGAAGTTTTCATATATTTTTCTTGAAACCACATGTAATCAAATGAACATAACCTAAAAAGCTCAGTTCTATTTGTATTGGTTGAGTAGAAAATGAGTGGTCCATCTCACCTCTGCATTGAGGACAGATGGACTTTTCATATTGAGGAGAGACAGACCACTGGTTTTCATATTTTATTTCGTTATAGATATGCCTACAGTTTATATAAGGAAGAAAAATACTACGATTAGAGGAGCATGGAGTGCAGTAAATCTGCAAAATGCTATTAATGCAATAAAAACAAATATGATGGGGGTTAATGAAGCAGCAAGAACGTTTCAAATTCCGAAATCCACTTTAATAAGGAGATTACGAACTAATAATGCAGTCAAAAATGACCGTCTTGGTCCTCCGTCATTATTAGGAGAAGAAGCCGAGAGAAAATTAGTAATACACATAAAAAATTACAAAAAGCTGGATTCGCACCTACCAGAGATGAAGTGCGAATTATGGCTTTTAATTTAGATGAAAGATTAGGCATAAGTCATAAATTTGACAAGGAAGAAGGTAATGACAAAATTAAATATAGAAGGTATTGCTAAAATTTAAATTATTTTCTTTTCTCAGGTAAAGCGGGATACAAGTGGTTGCAGTCTTTTCTGCGTAGGCACACTGACATAGCAATACGCCAATCAGAAAATATTTCAGTGGCTCGTTCAGCGGCAATGTCAAGGGTAACTGTAACGGAATATTTTTCTTTGCTGGAGCAAATTTTGACTGATAATGAATTGCATGATAAACCCGGTAATATTTACAATTGTGACGAGACAGGCTTACAACTAAATACTAGAGCTGGTGCAGTCTTAGCAGAGAAGGGATCAAAAAGTGTGGCATCCATCAGTTCCGGTGAAAAAGGAGAGACGATTAGTGTTCTGACTTGCTGTAATGCAGAAGGTGTGTTCCTTCCTCCTTACTGTATCTTTAAAGGAAAAAACAGGAAAGACGAACTATTAGACGGAATGCCACCTGGATCCGCAATAAGAATGTCAGAAAAATCCGCATACGTTAATGCAGACATTTTCTTTGACTGGCTAAGAAACCATTTTCTGCCTAGAAAGATGCCCGGAAAAGTTCTCTTAATACTCGACGGTCACACGTCCCATACTTCTAATTTGGAGATGCTGGAATTTGCTGAGGAAAACGATATTCTTTTATTTTGTTTGCCTGCACACACAACTCACTACCTACAGCCGTTAGATCGAACTTTTTTTAAGTCGCTCAAGACTTTCTATTATCAAGCATGTCGTCGCTTTGTGAGGTCAAATACAAATCGTACTTTAAAGAGATTACAGTTTGGTAAACTTTTAGGAGAATCGTGGAATAAGTCTGCTACAGTAGAAAATGCAGTCGCAGCATTTCGTGCTACCGGTATCGTTCCATTCGATCCTACTGCTATTCCGAATTATGCATACATAAATAATGTACAGGTTAATAATACCATTCAAGAGGCAAATACAGTGCATAAAGAAACACAGACTCACTCACCACAAAGAAACGAAGATTCTATTGAAGAAGTAGAACAAGCAGAACGAAGTTTTGAAGAGGAAGCAACACCGGGTAAGCTTTTAGAATTAATTTCGCCAACACCATCAACTTCTGTGGTAAACGCACGTAAGCGCGGAAGAAACATTGCGATTCTCCTTACCTCAGAAGAAAATATTATTAAGAGAAGAAACATTACCAAAAAAAAACTTTGTGCCAAAAAGAAAAAAGTGCCAGCTAATACCGAGATACATTGTAAAGAAAAAGGGAAGAAAATCAGAACAAACAAGAGAAAATATTCTTCTTCTACGACGACTTCTGAAGAAATGGTTTTAAATGATTTGTCAGATGATGAGAATACTGCGGAAGAAGCGGAAGACTATGAAAATGAATGTGCAGGCTGCAAAGAGGACTACAGGAAAACAAAAAAGACTGAAGATTGGATAAAATGTACCATATGCGATCGCTGGTTACACGAGAATTGCACCACTTATGCCAATTTGTGCCAGCAGTGTGGTAAGCATGACATAAGAAATTAAAATAAGTTAAACATTGTCTTTTTTTTAAGTGTCCATCTCTCCTCCTTAAGCGGTCCATCTCACTTTCTCTGTGGAGGAGAAATGAACTTTTAAATACCATTATGTATGTTATTTTTTGTAAAAATCTCAAAGTTGTGTTTAAGTTTTAATATAAATATAATGTTCCTAAATATGTGTTAAGTTACCAATAAAATATTTGTTAAGAAATGTTCTTAATAAAAAAGATGTCACGGGTTCAAATTCACATTAGTATAATTTATCGCTTACCTTAGGTATTCTCCGTTATTAAGGAGTAAATGGTGACAAGTTCCAGTTGATTTAGATTGATTATAGTTAGACATCAATTTATAAATATATTCTGGCCATAACTAATGTCGCTAAAGATGGGTTTTGTAAATAAGTTTTTTATTATAATTGTGTTGATGTTTGAAATCTTTGACAGTAGGACATCTGAACTACTCTCTAGTCGATAACTTGTATAATGTGGTTTCGTAGCCAACGTTCGCTCATATTTATAACTTTATTATTGAAATCAAAAATAAATGGGGAAATTAGGTAACGTTGGGATTTTTATTGTTGTCTATATAAATATTTAGATTGGTCGTATCAAATGACCCCTGTTTGTTCGTAAGTTGTTGGCTGAATAAGCTACGGTTTGTCCCAATAGTAGAGGCCATATCTTATTTCGACGTATGTCAAATTATTGTGATCGAAGTGACGTGGGAAATTGTCTTTCTTTTCATTTACGAACCTTTGTGGTGAAAGCATCGTTAAGAAGATTTGTCTTGAGGTTAATTTGTAATCTTCAATCATCGAAGACAATTTAGTTTGGATTTACGAAATTTAACCTCGTTCATTTCCATTGAATATTGTGTGGGAGAGATTTCTCTGAATTTTGGTGAATTCGGTGGAAAATACGGCATAGGCCGGATATTTAATTAAATCTTCATTTGGTGAATACAAGTTTCTTTATACATGTGGTTCGTCGATTTTCATGGTTTCTTTCTCTCGTTTCTTTGAGTGTAGGTGGTCCAACGAACAAACAGTTGTGGTATTTTGGTAGTTTAAGACTGTTCAGACAGCGAATTGTGGTCAGGATTCCCCATCATTGCAGTTAGCAACAAAGTAGTTGTGTCACGAGTTTATCGAGAAAAGAAACCCTATTTTAAATAGGTGAGTTACGTAATTATATTTTTAATAAATTAATAACGCCATTAAATCGCAATCTTGGTTAAAATCTTTATTTTATATGTGTATTTCTTATGTATTGTAGGTAGATTTTATTTTTGTATAACTAGGCTCCTATTAGTTTTTTTTTACTATTCTAAATTGTTATTCTTGTACTATTACAAATTAATTTTATGTAAATTTTGATTTAATTTATTGGTATAATTTTGCTGTGACTAGCAAGTCAAATTTAAGCTGGTTGAGTATATTTAAATCATTAGTTTTGCTTATTAATTGTAAATTCAGAGAAGTCAACTTCTAAATGTTGTATTATTCATTTAGATTCATTTTTATTCTTTCATTGTAGTACAAATTTAAGTTAATGTGTAGAAATTATTAAAGTTATTAAGTCAAATTAATTCAAGGAGTCATTTAAATCTATTTAAGCTAATGTTAATGCTAAATTACGATTTTAGGGTTTTAGTTACCGGCTACATTTCTAGTTACGGGCATAAGTCTTAGTTAAGCAGAATTTGGACTGCTGATCCTATACTTAGTACGAGTTTAAGTTATGACGATTGGTGCAAGCCTTTTGGTTCAAGAACAGGCTTGATTTTGGTACAATCTAAGTATTGGAGAAGCCTAGGACTGCGGAAACTTACTCCGATTAACAGATAAGCTTTAGTCTTTAGTTTTAGTTAAAATCTATTTTTCCCTTAGTTTTTGTATTGCGTGTGATCACACCTTTTGGATAAAAATTCTTTTTTTTTAATATTAGTTAAAAATATTTTTTTTATAAATATCAATTGTGTTGTCAGGCACGAGGCTTGACAGTCTGTATTCTAGAAATAGTTTATTAAAGAAGAGTCTAGTTGATATTTTAGTTTTATTTAGCTCACTTATCGTTATTTTCAGTTATAGTGCAATTCAATTAGAACCGTTAAATATACAAAATTTACTTAATTATCTCCAGTGGATAAAGTAGTGCCTGGAACAACAGGGGTTTCCGATTTTGACCGTCTAAATCGGTGGCGCGACTCACTAGTAATACGTGGCAAATTTTTGGCGCCCAACGTGGGGCCTATATTTGTTTAATTGGGCTAGTAATTGATAGTTTTTTTATTGTTTATTATCGCGTTTATATAAGTGAGCTAAGTAGTAACTTTTTTTATATATTTTAATTATTGGCGTTATTAACACCTGATCACACCAATCGTGAAACGATTTACATAGTTGCATACTTTCTTATTTATATATATATATATATCATTGGTAAGTTATTTAACATCATCTATCGTTGCTAATTGATACCGAACCACAAGTTGTTGATTATTTGTTGAAAAGTTTGTAGTTGTCACTTATTCGTTTATTGTTGAATTTTGTTGAATTGTCGTTATTTTAATCGTATATCATGGAGTATAAAATGGATATTTCATACCTTAAAAAGGACATGTTGGTCCACGAACTTTTAGTTAGGGGAATTTTAGTCGATTCGAGGCAAACGGTTGATCAGATGAGGACAGCCCTGCGGCCGATCTTGAAGATGGAGCAGGTACCTTTACGCTACCCCCTTATACTGTAGTAGATTTTAAAGAGGAAATAGGGTTGATACGGAAGCTGTTGACGGAGGAAACGGTTCTTAATTTTGAGGGCGAAAATATCGAGAGGAAATATAACTCTTCTATGTCAAAACTAGTTCACATTTACCATCGTGCCCAACGTATTCCGGAGGCCGGATTAACACCCGAAGAGAGGTTGGAGAGGGGCAAAGTGTTGATGGAGGCATTAGCTGCCTTAGATTCAGTTGATACTGCTGCTAAACGTAACCCGGAACTCAGTCATATTGTCCAAGATCTCGATGAGGAATCTCCACCAGTTCACAACAGTTCTCGTGTTTCTGCACCGTCGAACTCTCCTAATATCACTCGAACGGTACATTATACCCAAACGAAGCCATTGAATTTGGAAAAATGGAATGTGAAGTTCGCTGGGGATGCCAAGTCTTCTGTACATAACTTTATAGATAGGGTTCAAGAACTTAGGATAGCTCGTAATGTCACCGAGGATCAGTTATTTTCCAGTGCCATAGACCTCTTTTCTGGCAAAGCATTAACTTGGTATAGAGCCAACGTCGATAGGTTTAGGGATTGGCAGAGTTTGTCAGAGTTGTTGCTGAGGCACTTTGAACCACCTGATTATCGTGCCAGGTTATTTAAAGAGATTTTAGAGAGGACCCAAGATACAACTGAAGGGATAATCGATTATTTGTCTTGCATGAAGGCGTTGTTTCGGCGTCATGGTAGTCTTGCTCCTGAAGTGCAGTTGGATTTGTTGGTTAGGAACCTAACCTAACCTAACCTAGGCGAACACGGTCTGAGGTCAAAGAGTCCCTGGTCTAGTCCGGTGTGTTTAGTAAGGAAAAAGGACGGATCATATAGGTTTTGCGTAGACTATCGCAAGGTGAACTCATGCACCAAGAAGGATGCTTACCCGATCCCGTATATTTCGACCATCTTAGACCGGTTGCGAGATACGCGATTTATCAGCTCCATAGATATAAAATCCGCGTTTTGGCAGGTACCACTTAAGGAGTCGTCACGTGAGTTTACTGCATTTACAGTACCTGGTAGGGGATTATTCCAATTTTGCCGAATGCCGTTCGGATTATCGAATGCACCAGCTACTTGGCAGAGGATTGTGGATGCCATCCTAGGTCCCGAATTGGAGCCTAACGTAATGGTTTACTTGGACGACATTATTGTAATCACCAACTCCTTCTCCGAACATCTGCGACTACTCGAAGAGGTTTTTGATTGTTTACGCCTTGCTGGTCTGATAGTCTCTCAAGAGAAGTGTCACTTCTGTAAACCTCAGTTGCAGTATTTAGGTTATGTGGTCGATGATAAAGGGTTGCGCCCAGATCCAGAGAAGGTGGAAGCAATCATCAATATCCCACCCCCGAAGAATGTAGGTGAAGTCCGTAGATTTGTAGGTACAGCATCTTGGTATAGGCGGTTTGTCCCTAATTTCTCCTCTGTGTTAGCACCCATTTTGAAATTAACAAAAAAGAATGCAACTTGGAACTGGACTCTAGATTGTCAACGCTCATTCACCGAACTTAAAGAGCGATTGGTTACGGCACCAATATTAACGGCCCCAGATTTCGAGAAGACGTTTTATCTACAAACTGACGCGTCAAATTATGGACTCGGTGCAGTGTTGACACAGCAATATGAGGAAGGCGAAACGGTTATTTGTTATCTATCTAGATCCTTGACTAAGCAGGAGATGAAACTGTCAGTTACCGAGAAGAAATGTTTGGCAGTTATTTGGGCAGTCGAGAAATTAAGGCATTATTTAGATCATGTCCACTTTATCGTCATCACAGACCATGCATCCTTATTGTGGCTACATCGGCTGAAAGATCCCCAAGGTCGTCTCGCTCGTTGGCAACTACGTCTTCAACAATTTGATTTCGAACTCATCCATCGTAAAGGTAAAGATCACGTAGTTCCGGATTTCCTCTCTAAATCCGTGCCGGAGTCGGTTGACTCGCTGAATACGGTAGACTCCTGTCTTGTTACACCGGGAACCACCAACGATAAATGGTATGCGAGAATGTTAGTTAATGTACAGAGTAATCCCTTGAAATATCCGTTGTGGCGCGTACAAAACGGTGCCCTGTATAAATTCGTGAAGCCTGATATTCTTAATTTGTCTCCGCTCTCAGACGATTGGAAACTAGTAGTACCTAAAGACCAACGCATCCCCATCCTACAGCGCTGTCATGATTTACCATCTGCTGGACACGTAGGCGTATATAAAACCTTTGGGAAAATTGGTCAGAACTTTTACTGGCCCAAAATGAAAATTGACGTGTCTAGGTATGTTCGTTGTTGCAAGAGTTGTGCGCAGAATAAAGTTGAGCAAAAAGCACCGGCAGGGTTGATGGGCGATCGTCCTGTAACATCCGAACCCTTTCAGGCAATAAGTCTAGACTACATTGGACCCCTTCCTCGATCGAAAAAAGGTTACCAGTATATCCTAGTGGTATCTGATAGCTTCAGTAAGGCAGTCTTCTTATATCTGTGTCGAACCGCTACTGCCAAAAACTTGACAGAAATTATGGAAGGTTTCTTTTTGTTGTATGGAGCACCCATGACTTTAACTTGCGATAACGGTGTTCAAATGAAATCGAACGAATTCCGGAGATTGTGCGAAAAATATAATATCAGAATGTTCTTTACCGCACATTACAATCCACGCGCTAATCCCACCGAACGGCACAATAGAGTTATTAAGACCATGTTACGTACATTTGTAAAGCAAGACAACCACCAGACCTGGGATGAGCATCTTAATGAAATCGGCTGCGCAATCAGGACAACGCCTAGTGAAACTACTAAATATAGTCCATACTTTATTCTTTTTGGTAGGGAACACAAACTTTATGGAACGGATTACGAGGATAAACTTCGGACGGACCCAATCGAAATCAACGACTATGCTAAAAACCGTCGTGAGAGCTTCGCGAAGCTATATCAGCAAGTTCGTCAGCGTATAGAGTCCGCAAGAGTGCAAAATGCAAATCGGTATAATCTGCGACGTCGACCTCTATCTTTTAGTTGTGGGGATAAGGTTTGGAGAAAGAATAAAGTCTTGTCGGATGCTCTGAAATTCTATTCGGCGAAATTAGCACCCGCATATCTCGGTCCTTTTGTTATAAAGCGTAGGTGTGGTTCTTGGTCCTATGAACTCCAGGACGAGTTAGGGAATTCGAAAGGAATTTGGCATGTTCAGGATTTGAAGCCTTTTTGTGAATCACTCGCTCCAGACGACAATTCCTTGTAGTATGTTTGATTCTTTGGTTGTTTCTCTTTTGTAATTTTCGTTATTTCTCTTATTGTTCTCACTTTTCTGTTTGGTGTTTTGTTTTGTCGGCCTTGTGGCTGGAGGCCTTAGAATTTCACCACCCGAGGATACTCCAGGCGGAGCGGGTAAAAGTCCCCTAACCTTAACACTGCTAGCCCTAGTTCATATCGGTTACCTTGTCACCCACAATCTACAATAATGTGCTTTTAACTTTCCGAACTAATCACAATCGCGGTCGCTCCCTTGTCTCCTCTGTATTGGTTACCATGTTCTTGGTCACCCTTCCTGTCTCTGTTTCGTTAGCTCGGAATCAACAGAAAAGACAACTCCATCCTCTAGCTCTAGAAGGTCTTTTATATTTATTGGTTCTTTTACAGACATTATTATTAAATAATAGCCGAATATATCTTAGACTTTTAATGCAGAATTACTAATATAGTAATTTGTGAGAATCGGTTACCCTCTTGCTGTTAAGTCATTATCCATCTCGTATTATTCGCTTTATTCTTTTATGAAAGGTCATAAAGAATTCACACTGGGTATTGAAAAAAATACTACTCCATCTTATGGAATTTAAAAGATTTTTCTTTGTATTCCTGATCATCTTTTGTTTCTTTTTGAAATTCATTAGCTATATCTTCCGAACCAACAGAAAATACTACTCCATCTTTATGGAATTTAAAAGATCCTCTTTGGGAATTCATATACTGGAAATCACACTGGGTAAATAGAGCTTCGTCGTAATATCGGAATCCGCGATGGGCTATATTACTACCATTGGGTTGGTTACCAACCTTAACACTTTCTGGATCCAAATTTCGTTCTGCCTTAGTAAACTTATCTTTACCATTATCTATATTTAGTTACATCGTTTTCCTGCTTGTTTGGCTGTAGAATAACCTTATGGTTTTGGCTTCAGCCGTAGTGGTTCTACGGCACGTTTTGTGTGGATTTCGAGGCCAAACCTTTTATTTTCCGACCGGGCCATTGGTTGTTGAGTGTCCGGTGGAAAAACCATTTGTTGGGATTTATTGAGGAAATTTTCAGTCTGTTTGGTAGGAGCTTAGGTCTTGTAACTTATGGTATCTTTCGTTGTTTGGATTCAAACCTTGTTCAACACGACCATCGTTGACTCTTTTGTGCCTTGTGGCTGGAGGCCAAAGAATTTCACCACCCGAGGATATTCCAGGCGGAGCGGGTAAGAGTCCCCTAACCTTAACACTACAGGATTCGGAACTTCTGTTATCTGTTTTTCATTTTATCTTGCTTCCAGTCCCCGAATCCGTATTATCTTACGTTACTTCCATCAGTAATTGTATTGTGTTGCTTCCATCAGCATTTTCTAGTATGCTACCGTCTCTTTCCTCCTCCCAAGTATTTTTTTTTGTGTTTTATTGATCACTGCGTTACCCTATTTGTGTCTGGAGCGAGGATTAGGCATACCGTACCTGAATTTGGTACCCTACGAGTTTATAGTTTAGGGGTAATGTTGTTGTTGGGTTTGTGTTGTGGATATTAGTCCAGTTTAGTTTGGATGTTGGTCTGGTTTAGGTGTCCTTTTTGCGGTTTAGTACTAGGAGTACGTTAGGACTGTTAATTTTGTTATATCGTTAGTCCCTAGGTTACTAGGAATTATGTTAGTTGGGGGGGTTTCTTTTTTTTTCTGTGGTTATTAGTCTGGGGTGAACTTTATCACTCTGGGTCCCTTCAGGTCCCGGGCTTCGGCCCAAAATGTCCCTCCGTGTTTCTTTGCTTTACGGCCTTAGGCTCCGGTGGGTGCTGGGGCTGCACGGGGTGTCGCCTTCAGTGGAACCGCATTGGTTACGCTCCGTCAGTGGGAGGTGGATTGCTCGCCGGCAGGGACCCGAGGGAAAACTGCCACTATGCGGGGGTTCACTACTGCTGTCAGAGTCAGATGACCTTGCGGGGCCTTCCGTGGAAGTCTCAGCAGTACCGGAATCTTTGATACCTTTTAACTTGTCCCTTTGTTATTCACCGGCGGAGGTCTAGAAGTGGGTGTGGATTGTGTTCGTTGGCTGCTGGGTGAGAGGGCTTTGTACACTGTAAGGTGTGAGGTCCAGGGGTGTGTAACCATGACGCGTTTAACATCTTTCGCGAGGTCGCCCCTGGAAGTGTGCACTGCTTCCGCTTACCTAAGCGGACTTCGAATACAGTCCTCCGAAACGGAAGGACCAATGTCGTTTCAGTCTGGTCATACTTCAACGCACTGGGTGCTTGCTCCCGAGTATTACTCGAAACTTTGTTTTTTTCTTTCTTTCTTTGTTGTTGTTGTGTTGTAAGTTGTCATTCTTTACGAGTTAAGAATGCAAATATGGCGTTTTATTGGTTTTATTGTATGGGCTTGTTGTCCCTTTTATCGTGACTGTTGGCTCATTTAGCACTATTGCGTTATCGTCGAAAATATTCGGTAGATTTTCTCCTTTCTTAGGGGAGGGGATGTTGTCACGGGTTCAAATTCACATTAGTATAATTTATCGCTTACCTTAGGTATTCTCCGTTATTAAGGAGTAAATGGTGACAAGTTCCAGTTGATTTAGATTGATTATAGTTAGACATCAATTTATAAATATATTCTGGCCATAACTTATGTCGCTAAAGATGGGTTTTGTAAATAAGTTTATTATTATAATTGTGTTGATGTTTGAAATCTTTGACAGTAGGACATCTGAACTACTCTCTAGTCGATAACTTGTATAATGTGGTTTCGTAGCCAACGTTCGGTCATATTTATAACTTTATTATTGAAATCAAAAATAAATGGGGAAATTAGGTAACGTTGGGATTTTTATTGTTGTCTATATAAATATTTAGATTGGTCGTATCAAATGACCCCTGTTTGTTCGTAAGTTGTTGGCTGAATAAGCTACGGTTTGTCCCAATAGTAGAGGCCATATCTTATTTCGACGTATGTCAAATTATTGTAATCGAAGTGACGTGGGAAATTGTCTTTCTTTTCATTTACGAACCTTTGTGGTGAAAGCATCGTTAAGAAGATTTGTCTTGAGGTTAATTTGTAATCTTCAATCATCGAAGACAATTTAGTTTGGATTTACGAAATTTAACCTCGTTCATTTCCATTGAATATTGTGTGGGAGAGATTTCTCTGAATTTTGGTGAATTCGGTGGAAAATACGGCATAGGCCGGATATTTAATTAAATCTTCATTTGGTGAGTACAAGTTTCTTTATACATGTGGTTCGTCGATTTTCATGGTTTCTTTCTCTCGTTTCTTTGAGTGTAGGTGGTCCAACGAACAAACAGTTGTGGTATTTTGGTAGTTTAAGACTGTTCAGACAGCGAATTGTGGTCAGGATTCCCCATCATTGCAGTTAGCAACAAAGTAGTTGTGTCACAAATTTATCGAGAAAAGAAACCCGATTTTAAATAGGTGAGTTACGTAATTATATTTTTAATAAATTAATAACGCCATTAAATCGCAATCTTGGTTAAAATCTTTATTTTATATGTGTATTTCTTATGTATTGTAGGTAGATTTTATTTTTGTATAACTAGGCTCCTATTAGTTTTTTTTACTATTCTAAATTGTTATTCTTTTACTATT
This sequence comes from Altica lythri, assembly GCA_964028335.1. Classification (NCBI taxonomy): domain Eukaryota; kingdom Metazoa; phylum Arthropoda; class Insecta; order Coleoptera; family Chrysomelidae; genus Altica; species Altica lythri. The sequence goes on along the minus strand of OZ034806.1, from coordinate 24,592,091 downwards.
ACAAATCAATTTTATGTAAATTTTGATTTAATTTATTGGTATAATTTTGCTGTGACTAGCAAGTCAAATTTAAGCTGGTTGAGTATATTTAAATCATTAGTTTTGCTTATTAATTGTAAATTCAGAGAAGTCAACTTCTAAATGTTGTATTATTCATTTAGATTCATTTTTATTCTTTCATTGTAGTACAAATTTAAGTTAATGTGTAGAAATTATTAAAGTTATTAAGTCAAATTAATTCAAGGAGTCATTTAAATCTATTTAAGCTAATGTTAACCTGGGAACGCCCCTGGGGTCCAAATGGGTACGCTTTATTTTCTAGCGCCCCTCGTATATTTGTGTTTTGGGGAATGGGATGGCAATACGTTCGCACGCACCAAGACAGAGTAAATCGCACTCAGTACTGAATTGAGCTTTGTAAAGCGAACCTGTACACTGTTTTGCTATTGCTGAAATGGACGAATTTATTGACCTTGAAGGATTAAAGAGAATTCTGAGGTAAGATCTGATTTATGACTCCAATTTTGTTGTAGTTATTATGTTAGACGATGTTTATTTATTTTGAATATATATAGATTAATAAATTTATAGATGACTAAGTTGCGTATGTTAGGTACTTTTTCAAGCCGTATCCATATGGACCCCGTGGGCAGTGAAACTTTTCTTTGGTTTCAGACCTAATTTTTCGCTACAAGAGGCTTTAGAGCTCTTGTTAGAAGATGATAAAGATACAGTCCCAGAAAAAATTTATGTTGAACCTCCTCCAAGTAATATACTCACTGATGAAGAATCTGGAGACGAGGATGAAGGGGGAAATTTACGACATTTACCTGGCAAGCAACTTTTAGCTCCTGCAGAGCTAGTTTTTACTAATGGTCGAATTGGAGGTAATGCAGATGATGCTACGCTGGAACTTTCATCAATTTCTTTGGCTGCTTCATCCTCCTCTCATCAGATTACTCCAGGCCCCAGTACATCTGCAATAATAAACGATAATAATGAAGAACCTTTATCTGAAAGCACCAACGAACAAACTGTAGATAATGCTCCAGAATTTATTAATCCCTGGTTGGAATACCAACGAGAAAATATTCAAGAGGTTGAATATATTGAAGGTGATGTAACGCATCGTGAAGAGAATTTTCCTTTGCCAAACTATGAACTTTACAAAAATAAAACCCCTATTGAAGTTTTTGAAATGTTCCTTACCAACGAGATTATTGAACATCTTACTCAGGAAACCACTAAATATACTGGTTTTAAAAATCAAGAAAACCTAAATATTACACCAGATGAAATAAAATGTTTCATAGGAATTTTGATTTTGAGTGGGTACAATTCTGTCCCTTCTAAACGTCACTATTGGGAGAAGTCTGAAGATGTAAGAAATGACTTGGTGTCCAGAGCTATGAGGAGAAATAGATTCTTATCCATCATGAAGTTTATCCATTGTTCAGACAACACGAAACTTGATACCAAGGACAAATTTGCCAAGATCAGACCTTTAATGAATATGATCAAAGAAAGATTTTTGGAACTCTTTGTACCCGAGCAAAATTTAAATTTTGATGAAAGTATGATAAAATATTTTGGAAAACATAGCGCAAAACAATTTATCAAAGGAAAACCGATCCGGTTTGGCTATAAGGCTTGGTGCATTAACACGAAAGAAGGCTATTGCGTTAGTTTTGATATTTATCAAGGGAAAAATGCCACAATTCCAGACGTATATAGCACAAGTTTTGGAAAGGCTGCCTCTCCCTTTGTAAAACTTTTAAGTGAATTTCCTGCGAATTCGATCAAGTTGCCATATCATTTTTATTTTGACAACCTGTTTACTTCTGTAAATTTATTCAGTTTTCTAAGATTTAGAGGCTGTCAGGCTACTGGAACCATGAGAAGTAATAGAATTCCTAAATTGGAAATTAGAGAAGCAAAATCAAAGTCTGTGTCAAAATCAAAAAAACAAAAACTGAAAGCAACCGTAAAAAAAGTATTTCCGGAGATTCTTGATCACCAGTTACTAAAAAATAGAGGACAATTCTGTAGTGCCATAGAAAGAAAATCGGGAATTTTTTTTGTTAGATGGAAAGACAATGATGTTGTGTCTGTAGTTTCAACGTGCCACGGTCTTCAACCTGTTCGTCCTGTAAAGAGATATTCCAAGGAACAACATAAAAATATTCAAGTACCGCGAACATTTGTAATAGGCAAATACAATGAGTTTATGGGGGGTACAGATCAAATGGATCGTAATTTAACTGAATATAGAATCAACATACGAGGAAAAAAGTGGTGGTGGAATACTTTTACATGGCTTATTGATTTATGTGTCAATAATGCTTGGCTGATGTACCGCCATCAAGACCCAAAAATGCCGCAGCTAACGTTTAGGCGCAATTTAGTTCAAGGATATTTGACAAAATATCAAACTGTTACTTTACGGCCAGGCCCAAATCAAACCCCACTGGCTAACTCACGAAGAGTAATTCCTGACATACGATATGATAACGTTGGACATCTAGTAAATTGTACCAATGATGGACAAAGAAGAAGATGTGGTTTAGAAAGCTGCAAGAGTAAAGTCAGAACTCTATGCATAAAATGTAACGTCGGATTATGTGTTCCATGTTTCATCAAATATCACACGAAAGAATGAGAGTATTTGCCCATATTATGTTTGTTTACACTTTCTTTATTCAATAAAAATACATTTATTTTGCTGTCTTATTTGTTTTGTAATCCAATACATTAGGTTCTTTTAATGCCCACGGGGTCCATATGGATACGGTCCAAATTCAATATTTAGAACTGCCAAAATTTTTTTTTAACATTTTTTTGGTGTTTCATATATAATTTATAGTAGCATATCAAAAATACATAAACGTTACTGAAAAAAAATAGTTAAGGGCGTTCCCAGGTTAATGCTAAATTACGATTTTAGGGTTTTAGTTACCGGCTACATTTCTAGTTACGGGCATAAGTCTTAGTTAAGCAGAATTTGGACTGCTGATCCTATACTTAGTACGAGTTTAAGTTATGACGATTGGTGCAAGCCTTTTGGTTCAAGAACAGGCTTGATTTTGGTACAATCTAAGTATTGGAGAAGCCTAGGACTGCGGAAACTTATTCCGATTAACAGATAAGCTTTAGTCTTTAGTTTTAGTTAAAATCTATTTTTCCCTTAGTTTTTGTATTGCGTGTGATCACACCTTTTGGATAAAAATTCTTTTTTTTTAATATTAGTTAAAAATATTTTTTTTTATAAATATCAATTGTGTTGTCAGGCACGAGGCTTGACAGTCTGTATTCTAGAAATAGTTTATTAAAGAATAGTCTAGTTGATATTTTAGTTTTATTTAGCTCACTTATCGTTATTTTCAGTTATAGTGCAATTCAATTAGAACCGTTATATATTCAAAATTTACTTAATTATCTCCAGTGGATAAAGTAGTGCCTGGAACAACAGGGGTTACCGATTTTGACCGTCTAAATCGGTGGCGCGACTCACTAGTATTTGTTTACTTACCTCTACGGCTGAGCTGGGCACTAATTTGCCAGTAGAGAGACCACTACCGAACTCAGCTGGAGTTATATTGCTTTAGTTAAATTTCTTTATTTTTCTAAATTTGATTTTTTGTTTTAAACTCATTAAAATACGTGGCAAAGAGTTATTACAAATTTTATAAAATATGGTCCATCTCTCCCCCACTTACCCTATAATTGCTAATAAATTTCTTTTCTTTGTGTTAATGTTAACAGGCGTCATTTTCTTGAAATAGGGGAGAGTGGGGCAAGTGAGTCATAGGGGGCAAGTACGTCCCTTGAAACAATTCGTACAACCGGCATCATAGTCTGCAACAAACAGTGCAGTTTACATCTAGCAACAAGTGCATGGTGTGAATGAAGAACTTACTGAAAATTGCCAAAAGTGAGGTAAATATAAATATTTTTTGTATTCTACGTGTTGCTATGTTATAATTAAGGTGAATGACTTAAGGATTTTTCGTAACTTATGCCCGTTTGCACCGATTTAGATTTAAGTAATACTTTACTAAGAAGTTCTTAAAAATAAGGATTGCTTAAGTATTACATGTGTTGCACCATCCAATTTAAGACAATGCTCTACAAAGAACATCTTAAGGTTTAGGAGACTCGGCAACGTCGCATATTTTTACGAACTTTTACTGTCACGTAGAGTTTTGGCACGACTGAGTATTATCTCGCTGATATTATCTGCATACTTCGGTTGTTGATGTTTTATATTCAAAGGTTATACCTTATTGTATGTTTGACTTCTATTATATCAGAGACAACCGTCATATTGTATTAATATCTTGCCGAGCAATTATTTATCTATCAGCTAAATGGATACGCAGGTACGTATTACATTGAAACGTGTAAAATAGTACTCTTATGCATTATCTAGATTATACACACTTTTTCATCAATTATAGATTACCAAGGAAAACAGAACTGCGAATTTCTCTGCAACAGAGAAGCAACTTATTTTTAGTTTGGTGGAGAAATATAAGCATGTTCTTGAAAATAAAAAGACGGGCGCTTCTTCCAATGAGAAAAAAAATGCTTGCTGGAATAGAGTTACCAGTGAATTTAATTCAGCCTGTCCGGAAACTAGACACAGGAACGTGCAATCATTAAAAAAAATGTAAAATAAAAAAATAGAAGTCCGAAAGGCTGTGGCAGAGGAAAGAAAAATTTTTTTTAACAGGAACTTTTAAAACATTTGCATAATTTGAGTTTTAACTTGTATAAAAACGATAGTAAAACAATATTTTGCAGGTGGAGGAATACCAAAAATTATCGACTGCCCTGATGAAGATCTGCTCCTGTCGATTACGAATAAAAAAAAACGTGTATGGAATGGAAAATTCATATGATTCAGACAGGCAGCAGGTAACAATCGAGAATGTTGAAATTACTGTGAGTAACTACTACATAGTATTGTTACATGAAAAAAAAAATATTTTTTTTACAGGTGGTTGATGATGAAAATCAAAACTGTACCGTTCATGATAGTGTGAGTATAATTGTTCAAATTTTCAATGCAACTCCTTTTGGATAATTTTTCAAAAACTTTTCATTAAAATACAATAACAATAATGTAGTTATTAAAACAATGTATATTAGTTCTTTAAATACTTTTCATTAACAGGAGAAACCAGGGCCAAGTGGATTGAGCTCAGCCAAAAGAAACAAAACTAGATGAACATGACAATTTTTCAGAAAATAATCATGTATGTTGTAACTACATCTTTTTTTATAGGATTCAATCGATGCTAATATTTTTTCAATTTTTAGGAACAGGACGAAGAGATAAATTGGAGTCACCCTAAAGCGAGTCAGTTAACAACGCCTTTGAGCAAATGTCTTCAAAATTCTGAGACTACTACTCCTCAGGTAGTTGTTTTTTTACACATACAGAATATAAAAATAATTGTATTATTTTTAGAGGATGTCCTCAAGTAGAAGACGACCTACAATTGTCCCCTCCTTGACGTCTTCTGTTCTTGCAGAAAAATGTGATGACCTCCTTGCAAGTCGTGCTTTAATAGCAGAGATGGAAATGCAGCATTGGAAAAACCAATTAGAGTGACAGGAAGAGCCTCAAGATTTAATGCGACAGTCACTACTATTGGACATAGAAATAAAAAAGGAGAAATTAAAACAAATGCGTAGTGAGCAGCAATAAAATAATTATTTTTATTCAATAGATTATAGTTAATAATTTTAGTTGTTTATTATGAATTAATTCATTTTTTATATTGTAGCATTCTTAAAAAACCAAAATGAAAAAATGTTATTTTAATCATTATTTTTTTCTTATTACCGCCCTGTACTCTCAACTTGTAACACACTACGCCCAGGGTTAAAATTCTAACGGTTTTTGGTTGCTATGCAGTCAAATTTTTCCGTTGTACCGCTGTGAAGAAACATCCGCCACCAAAAAGTAGATCTTACGATATAATCGTCCAATCAAATTTCACGCTCCCATCATATGACCTAGTTGCATACGCGGAGGGTTTTCTTAGCGAATTCGAAGCGTCAGTCGGGCTTGAGGGATTGAGTTAAAAGGTCCTCTACTAACGTTAATTCCAGTATTGGCGCTTCTTTTATCTCAAAACGCTTAAAATGAGTCTTGAAGTGTTTCTAACTAAGTTAAAGTCAGTGAATGAGTGATGGAATCGTTCTGATGAAAAGCTGTCGATTATTACTGAAGAATAACTAAATTTTACCGTATTGTATAAATTGGGTGTGTCCCCCATTTAATTATACTATCTAGGAATCAAACTGTAAGTTTTTTTGTATCATTACTATTGCTTAACTACAAGAAAAAGAAGGGATGCCATTTATTTCTTTGGAATAAAAACTTAATTGTAATCCGCATATTAAATATCCAAGTATGGGTAATTAACTTAAGAAGTGACCATAAACTTCATAGTACAACCTGTTTTATAAAAAAAAACCGGTACTTTTCTACAGACCCCAGAGTGAAAACAATTTAATCGTTATGTGAAAATTCGGACAAGTTTACCGAATACATGATTCATTTACCAGTGAAAGAGGTGCGCGGGGTCTGACTTAGTTTTTTTGTAACACATTTTATGGTTAATTTTTGATTTCTCAATGTCTCTTATAACTTAATTGTCTTAATTTAAACTATTATATGGTACCCCATTCTTTTTACTCGAGTAAAATTTTTTTAAGCTAAAAGTGATTTATTATTTTTTTTTACATAACATTTTGATACTTTTAAATTTCTTTCACTTCACATTCTGCTTAAATGGGTACACAAAAAATAACAATATAATATTACTTAGCTGTTATTGGATGTGTAGTATTATTTCTCTATGTGATTAAACACTAGTGTGTTTCACTGTATTTTACCTTATTTAATTTGTTGATATTTTATACGTCTATTGTTTCGCTCGTACGTCTGACTTATTACTACTTGAAGTAATAAATATTGTTTATTGTTTATTTATATGTTTTATTTCTGACCTGGTGTAAGTTATTCTGATCTAGTTTCATCAATAACAAGAATGAGACGTATTTAAATCATAAATATTAATTTTTGAATTCATTTTTATCTCATTACTATAAATGGAGCTGTTGTGATAAGTAAAGAGAAAAGTAAGTATAACTTTATCTTTCTAGCTTTGCCAATAAAAGTGTTTAATTTAAAGTTTTAACAAGAACATCCACCGGGTTACCTAATTTTACCTTATCTTATCTTATATTTCCTATATCTTTCTAATTTTAACTTGATCTACAACAACTTATAAATCATCCTATCCAATCAACATAGTCAAATCTTTTTTCCATCCGGGTTTCTTATATTTTCCTATCCTTATGATAAAAAAATAAGTGGCGCCCATTCCCTCTTTCCCTTTTCCGTCATTGCATTCATTTTCTCTTTAGACCTTTTCTAATTTTTAATTTTTTTATCTTTCCAATAAATCATATTTCCTTATATCTTTCCGATATTATATCATCCAGCTCGTTCGAATCCACGCGCGCTCTCCTCCTACCCCCTGAGTGCCGTTCGCATTAGTGAACCTCTATAAAAACGAGCATTTGAAATCACTAGAGAAAAAAGAGGTTACACATAAATTTGACGCCCACAACGTGGGGCCCGATGATAAAATTTTTATTTTTCCGACAATAAAATTACACACTTTTAATATCAAAAATTTTCGTTACTTTTTCTTATCACAATGTCCAATTTTGAAGTAAATTTTCTAACAGCAGACGAAATTAATTACGAGTTAAAGATAAGAGGAACAGCCACCAACAGGAAAATAGAGGATAAAAGAAAAGTCCTCAAAAGATTGTTAGCCAAAGAAACAAACGGTACGTTCACTTTAGAAAACATTAACTTAGAAGATGAAAAAGTAGCAATTAAAAATTCTATCAACAGCGTTTCTAATTTAATCGAAGAGTTTGAAGGTTCCGCTTCAGATTCATGTTTTCGTAGAGTAAAATCTAGGATCGCTCATTTGTTAGGTAGAATACAATGTTTACCTTTACCTGAAAATCCTTCCGAGGAAGATGTCAATTTCCGCGATGAATCTAAAGCTACTTGTCTTCTTCTAGAACAAGAAATGATTAATAAAACCGTTTCCTTAAATAATTCACCTTCTAGTTCAGTTCCGAATATAGATGGCACTGTACCAGTTATTAACGTCTCTACTCCCGAAATTAGATACTTAGATCGTTTCCCTTTATCGAAATGGAATATTAAATTTAATGGTGATCCTAACAGCGTTTTCGAATTTCTGGAAAAAATTAAAGAACTAGCTGAATCCCGCAACATCCTTCCTGAGACCCTTTTTCAATCAGCAGTTAAACTTTTCACCGGGGATGCTTTAATATGGTTCCGCAGCATCAAAACCTCTCTCAACTCTTGGGATGAACTTACTAACGTTCTCAAATCAACCTTCCTACCTCCAGAAAATGATGAACAACTCTGGGAGGAAATTAAAGGTTACAAACAGAAAAAGAATGAGTCTATTATTATTTTTGTTGCTTAACTCACCTCTCTTTTCAAACGTCTCTCTCGTGAACCAGCTGAAGTCAGCAAATTAAAATACATCACCCGAAATTTACTTCCAGAATATATTCCTCACGTCACCCTTTCCAATGTAAATACCGTCCCTGACTTAATTCAGTTAGTCAAAAAATTGGAGGATCCTAAATCACTTTCTATTCAGAAACCTTCTTTTCAATCCAAAGTATCTGTTATTGATTCTACAAATCAGCGTCCCAAACAACGATTTAATAAACCTAGAACATCCAATTTGCCTTCTACCTCTAACAACGTGACTAATACTTCTAATCCGACCAATATTTCTAGTAGTAGGGATGTTACCTGTTGCAATTGTCATAAAAAAGGACACATTTATTCCAGTTGTCAAAACCAACAAAAATCCTATTTTTGTTATCGTTGTGGTTCTCCAAATGTCACCGTGTCTACTTGCACTAGATGTTCAAAAAACTAAATAGGGGAGAATGTCTACCGATACAAGACCCTACCTATCGATACAAATCTTTTCGACAGATTTCGTCGTCCTGTTGGACACCGGTTGTTCAATTACCGTAGTTGGGAATAAAGCCCTCGATTTTCTTAAAGTCAATAATGTACAGATTAATTCCTCTGAACATCGAAATGTTTCCCTAGCAGATGGCACTAACCAAGTTGTTTCTGGTACTGTAGATCTACCGATTATAGCTAACAATATTTTACATGTCATTAAGGCACTGGTCGTCCCTTCACTACCTTGCACTTTTATTCTTGGAAATAACTTTGTAAAAACCTTTTCCCTTATTATTGATTTCTCCAAAAATACCTGGTCTTCCAACAGCACTTCTAAACCCCAGTTTCTCTCTGAGATGGAACCAGAATTAAACACCACATCCCTTAATACCCTCGAAATTCTAACTCCTGTCCAACAGACACTAGCTAAAGATACTATAGATTCCTTTTCTGCTATCAGTAATACCAACTGGCTAGGTCGTACCGATAAAATACAAATGCATATCGATACCGGGGATGCAAAACCTTTCAAAAAACGACCATTCCCAATGTCTCCCTATATGTCGAAGATTCTTAACGACGAATTGGACAAAATGCTTCGTCTAGGTGTTATTGAACCCTCAAATAGTCCTTGGTGTTCTCCGGTACTTCTCGTCAAAAAGGCTAATAATGAATATCGTTTCTGTTTCGATGGTTGAACTCTCAACGAAGTAACTAAACACGATACCTACCCTTTGCCAAATATAGATCGAATTCTCTCCCTTCTCAAAGGCACCAAATTTATAAGTTCAATAGACTTACGAAAAGCTTTTTGGCAAGTCCCTTTAGATCCTTCTTCGAAAGAAAAAACCGCTTTCAGTGTTATCGGTAGAGGTTCTTTTCAATTCACTGTGATGCCTTTTGGATTGTGCAATTCTGCTCAAACCCAACAACGTTTAGTTGACGCTATCTTCGGTCCGGCTTACGAACCAAATATCTTTTGTTACCTTGATGACATTATTATCTGTACAAATTCGTTTGAAGAACATATTCGTCTCTTATCTAAAGTCAGAGATAAGCTAAAAGACGCCAACCTAACGATAAATGTCAAAAAAGGTGAGTTTTTCAAGCCCGAATTAAAATTTCTGGGTTATATCGTAGGAAACAATATTTTAAAAACAGATCCTGATAAAATTTCGGCCATGATTAATTATCCCCGTCCAACAACTTTCACGGAAGTCAAAAGATTTATCGGCATGTGTTCCTGGTACCGTCGTTTCATCAAAGATTTTTCTTCCCTTGTCTCTCCTATCAATGATTTATTAAAAGGTAAAAAGAAAAAACAATCTATCGAATGGACTAGCAAAGCGGAGTTCTCTTTCACCCAAATAAAAGAAGCCCTTATTTCTGACCCTGTGTTAACACAGCCAGATTTCTCTAAACCTTTCGTAATCCAGTGTGATGCTAGTGAGACTGGCCTTGGCGGTGTCCTCACACAGTCATTAGATGGTTCAGATGTCCTAATAGCTTATGCTAGCAGAACCTTATCCCGAGCAGAGCGTAACTACTCTGTCACAGAACGAGAATGTCTAGCTGTCATCTTTAGTATTGAAAAATTCCGTCCCTATATAGAAGGTACCAAATTCCAAGTAATTACCGACCACCACTCCTTACTTTGGTTAAGAAATATCAACAATCCTTCTGGAAAACTTGCTCGATGGGCTATGCGCCTTCGTCAACATAATTTCGACCTTATTCACCGTAAGGGATCTTCCCATCTCGTTCCTGATGCCTTGAGTCGTGCCTTCCCTGAACAACCCCAAATCTCGTATCTTGAGGTAGACACTAATCGTATAGACGTATGATTTGATGAGTTCCGTACTAAAATTCTTCAACACCCTGAGCTTTATCCTCAATGGAAAGTAGAAAATGACTTGGTCTATAAACTAATCCCTTCCAAATTGCCTTTCGCCACCAATGAAATTGAGTGGAAAATTTTCGTACCAAAGCCCCAGAGACATGATATTATTTCATCTTGTCATGATCCTCCTACCTGTGCCCATTTTGGATTTTTCAAAACACTGAACCGAATCCAAGAACGATATTATTGGCCTAAAATGAGAAACGATGTCCTTCGTTTTGTTAGATCTTGTAAAATTTGTGGAGCTCAGAAAATGCCTACCTCCACTAAAATAGGTTTAATGGGAAAAGAGAAATCTGCCAAATTTCCTTGGCAAATTATCGCACTTGATCTTATTGGTCCTCTCCCTCGTTCCAAAAAAGGATATACCTGGCTCCTTGTTGTTACCGATTGGTTTTCTAAATTTACTTTATTACAACCCCTCGCGAAAAGCTACCACCAAAAATATCGTTAATTTCATAGAAAATGAAGTATTTCTTATGTTTGGTGTTCCTCAATTCCTTATCTGTGATAACGCTAGAAACCTTAACAATCCCATGATGAAACACCTTTGTGATCAATATAAAGTTCAAAAAATATGGTTCAATGCCGTCTATTCACCACAGTGTAATTTTGTAGAAAGAACGAATAAAACCATTGGAACCGCTATTAGGTGTTATATTGATGAACACTCTTACTGGGATAATGAGCTTTCTAAAATCCGACAGGCTATTAACACCGCTAGACACGAAGTCACCAAATATTCTCCATCATTTTTAAATTTCGCGAGACATGTACCGATATCTGGAAATTACTATTCCGCTAATGGCGCTGATAGTCCTATGTCCCTTAATACTCCTGAACAATACGATAAATACGTTTCTGATATACAAGGGTTAAAGGATATTTTTACCGAAATACAACACAATCTTCACCAAGCCTATCAAAGGAATTCCAAAACCTATAACCTACGTCGTCGAAACATTCAATTCAATGTTGGTGATAAGGTGTGGAGAAGGAATAAAGTCCTCTCCAAAGCTGCCGATAAGTTTATGTCCAAATTAGCTCCTAAATATATCTTATGTACGGTTGTCCGGAAACTATCTCCACTAGTATACTCATTAAAAAATCCCGATGGATCAAAAGCAGGAAATTGGCATATAAAAGACCTTAAGCCTTATGTCTCTGATTCCGACGATTCTTCTGAAGGTGAACTCTCCGAATAGGAACGAATGTTTCTTTGTTTTCTCAGAATTATCCGTATAAGCATCATCTTCTCTTTCTCGACCTCTCCGTTTCTTAACATCTCGCCCTGACTCAACACTAAATATTTTTCTCTATGTTTTACTTTTATATTTTTGGTTTAAGTGTATTAAGACTTATACTTATCGTTTTGAAGGAGAAAGTTTACTTCCCCTTACTTATCGTTTATCTATCGTTTAAGTGTATTACCACTTGAACATGTCATCTCAAAAGGGAAAATACTTTTCTCTTACCTACCGTTTACCTACCTAATAAGTACCTTAACACTTATCTCTATCGTCCCGAAAGTAAAAATTTACTTTCCCACATTTACCGTTTATTTATCAAGTAAGTGTATTAACACTTGTTGATATCGTCCCGAAGGAGAAAATATGTTTCTCTTAACTACCGCTTACCTACCGTATGAGTGCTTTAACACTTGTATTTATTTTCTTGAAGGAAAAAATAGTTTTTCCTTTATCTACCGTTAACTTACCGTATAGGTGCTTCAGCACTTGTGAATTTTTTTATCGTATCGTTCAGTAATATTTATTACTGTTTTTATGTTTTGAAAACATTTTTTTAGTTACCCTATTTCTCGTTCATCATCCATAAACTACTTTTTATCTTTTATATGGATACGAGACGGTTATCGTACATTAGTGGAATACACATAAAAAAAAAAAAAATTTGGAAATTTTTTTTTGAAATTTTTTTCGTTCTTTCATGCAATTTTATACCCTTACATATCGTTGGTTTAAAGAACTTTGGTCCGCCAAATGACTACTATTGGAATCACTTTACTTTTTTGACTAACATAATTCAATCTTAACTATTTCTTCTGGAATTTTATTTTGACCTTGTAATTGGTCACGAGAGATAAGCCTAGGAAAGCCGTAGGGAATTCTTTCCGGCAGTGGGTCTGTTGAGATTATAAGGAAGACAGATAAAATTTCTTTCTCCTCTCTTTCTTTTCCTCTATTACTTTCTCTATTTTTTTTTCTAGCTAGGATTGAAGATTGTTAGGATAATTTGGTTTTAAGATTTGTCGAATTCCTGTTAATGTCTTAGTGTGATCTATTACCTTAAGATCTTTTATTTATGTTCTCAATGAGAACTATATTTTTAGTAATTGCTGTTTTCTTCCCTTCCTTACTGTATATTCGTTGATATCTTTAATATCAACCAAGCAGGACGGAACATTTCCAAACATCTTTTTAGATGTTAACGTATCGCGTACCTACCGTGACTGTCGGATCTAATGGGGCCGATAGGCTTATTAAATTTCTAATTATAACTATCGTTCGTGTTTCCTTCTTCCTTTTCAAAATTATTATTAACAGTTTGGTTTAAATTCAGCTTTTTTCTTTATAGGAGTTCCCAAAAAGGGAAATACGCGTTGTGCCTCCTATGGGAAATTTTACTTATGGGAACATAGCATTCTTTACTTTCTTCCATGTGTGTGTGAATGTAGCGTGTGTCCGGACATCTTATGTCAAGGGCAATATAAATACGTTTTTTGACTTGCTTTAAGATACCACTTAGTGCTGCCCGTCTAGGCCGAGCTGCACACTGTTTTGTTTCCGTGCAGAAACTTCGGAGTAGACCGTTCCCGATCACTTTGTACCGTTTATAAAAATCTGGTCACGTAATATCAATGATCTGTTGATCCGATATTTTGTACCTACCTTGTGGTTCTTCAAACCCTTGTGTAGTATCACTTGTATATTAACGCGCTAATGAATAGTGCGAATATTATATCGCTTTCAGTGACTAACACTAATACCCAAGTTTTGCCTAGATAAATACCGCTCCCGTAAGATCGCTTTTCTGCATCACGATGTTCTCTACTCCTTTCGGAATTGGTTTTTTAAAGAACACTACTGTTGTCCCAACCATAGCTTACTTTTTCTTAAAAAACAGTGTCTTTCACCCAGTTTTTTCTCTTCGGAGGGGGCTGTGTAGCATTCTTAAAAAAACAAAATGAAAAAATGTTATTTTAATCATTAATTTTTTCTTATTGCCGCCCTGTACTCTCAACTTGTAACACACTACGCCCAGGGTTAAAATTCTAACGGTTTTTGGTTGCTATGCAGTCAAATTTTTCCGTTGTACCGCTGTGAAGAAACATCCGCCACCAAAAAGTAGATCTTACGATATAATCGTCCAATCAAATTTCACGCTCCCATCATATGACCTAGTTGCATACGCGGAGGGTTTGCTTAGCGAATTCGAAGCGTCAGTCGGGCTTGAGGGATTGAGTTAAAAGGTCCTCTACTAACGTTAATTCCAGTATTGGCGCTTCTTTTATCTCAAAACGCTTGAAATGAGTCTTGAAGTGTTTCTAACTAAGTTAAAGTCAGTGAATGAGTGATGGAATCGTTCTGATGAAAAGCTGTCGATTATTACTGAAGAATAACTAAATTTTACCGTATTGTATAAATTGGGTGTGTATATCTTAATCTGGGAAATCCATGGTCAATTATATCTAAAATATGTAAATCGTCCTCAAAAATATCGTTTATTCTCAAATCCATTATTAATAAGTCCCACCAAATTATGAAAGTTGCACACAAACAAAAAAAATTGAGGTTATATTCTCGATTTATCGCCAAGAAGTATTTAGGGCCATTTGCACCGATCCACCTTAAATGTTCACCATAACAAAGGTGTACTCAAACTTAAGGTGAACCCTAAGCTTTAGATGGTTTGCTGTTGTTCTACTTAACGGGAACTTAGCTAAGCGGCGAGATGTTGCAACTCTGAGGCCCGGTTTATCAATAACCAATATTATCCATCAGTTAAGTATCCGTCGGATAAAAGTAACTAGCAGATAAAGTTCCTGTTTGTTTGGAAGCGGTTTATCAACTCGTTTTTATTCTCTAGTTTGTTAACTGGTAGATATTGAAAGATGGCAATGCTGATGAGTGAATTTAATCCTTCTCATTGGTTGTTACAAGAACAAGGTCATGTCACATCAATTGATATTTTTGTTAGGTTATTGGTGAAAGATTTATGTGTTTTTGGTTGTTGATAAATATGAATTTTCTGAACTATTATATTCTGGATAGCGACAAAGACGAGGATATTGTGCAAGTTCTTGATTACGAAAGAAGGCCTTATACAGTTAGGGAAAGAGTGGACAACTTCGGAAAGTGGCTGCTTCAACCTGCATCCAAGCCTCCTCTTTTGATTTCCAGATTGCCCTATCCGTTTTTTTTTCTATTATATTTTTTTATATTTATTTGCAATTTTTAGAAGCTAATTTCTCTCCTCTGCTGTAAAATTGCATCCTCTCTTTTTAGTAGTACTAGTACTTTCCATTTTTTTACTTTGCTCAAAACCCAAGTAAATTTGACACAACACAAAGAAATCAAAACAAAAGAACTCTACCAAATAAGGTGTAAAAGTGAAGTTATATTATATACGTTAACCTCCAGATATCGACCTATCCGCCAGTTGAAACTGACAGATAAATATTTGACATTTTATCTGCCAGATAAAGTTATACTGTTGTTGATAAACCGACCTTTCCAAAATAACTGGTAGTTGAGCATTAACTGACGGATAAATTGCTATTGATAAACCGGGCCTCAGAAATCTAGTTTGTAACTAGAAAAAAAAGTGACATACCATGACAATTGACAGACAACTGACTCGCTGACTGTTTAAGGCGGGCGCTTCTTATTTACATTTCGTTTATTTCGTTATCGTTTGTTATTTTTGATTTGTTTGTGATCCGAGATCTACGCGAGTTTAAAAATGGGTGATACTTAAAAAAAAAAAGAGAAGCCCAAATTTTACTGGGCGAAACAAAAAACTTTCTTTTAAATATTATATATAATTTTAAAGATATTATTAAAAATAAAAGGGCAGATGCTGTTACCTGGCGCGAAAAAGAAAATGTGTGGGTGAAAATAACTTCCGTATTTAATTTACATTCTCCAGAAGGAATCCTCAAAACAAAAGAGTCTATAAGGAAGTTATACGACAAAATAAAAAAATAACACAAGAAAAGAAATGGCACAACACAAAAAAGAAATTTTTAAAACAGGAGGTGGGCCAGAAACGATTGTAACGGATACATCAACCGATTTAGGGGAGATGGGGGAAATGAGAGCCAGTGGGTAATGAGAGCCACCTTATTAATACGGATTGGAACGCATTATTATAACTTCTGAACGCACTCTACGCTTAACCTTGAGCTGTGATGGCTCATAGATATCGAGGTTATTTAAATCTGTTCGTTTTAAACCGTTGACTGGAGTGGAGCGAAATTGTGAAATCTTGTTCTAGTGATACGTGCAAACTGTTGGCGCCGTAAGTAGTACTGGTTTTTGTCTAATTCAAATTATTTTATCACTATAGATTCGTAAAAGTATGTTGTTTCATTGCATCACATCTGATTTTCTGTTAAATTATGCTGTTTTTTTATTTTAAACAGTTTATGTAAAAAATGTACCTTGCGGTAATGAGAGCCACTGTGGCCCACATTACCCCAATGGCTCCTATTACCCCACTGGACCATTTTTGAAATTTTGAGTATTTATTTCAGATGCCCAGGACGTGGAAGAAAAAAACCGATAAGGGTTCGTGGACACCAGAAAATCTCCAAAGAGGTGCTAGGTTGTTGGCTAATGGAATGTGTATAAGAAAAGCAGCCCATCAATGTAATATCCCCTACTAAACATTCCAGTGTCCAGCACAATTAGGCAGACGCCTTGTTTTACAATCGAACAAGATAAAGAAATGGCTGTCCATCTAATTAAAGTTTCCAATATGTTCTATGGTTTATAGAGGTTTAGCTCCCAGAAACAGCTAGCTGGAAGGGACTGGCTGGAAGGTTTCTTAAAACGAAATCCAACCATTAGTGTGCGTAAGCCCGAAGCCACGAGTATCAATCGTATCAAAGGTTTCAACAAATCAGAAGTCACTAGGTTCTTTGAAAATTTTGAAACTGTTATGTCCAAATATAAATTTCAGAAGTCGAATATATATAATATGGATGAGACAGGCATAACAACGGCTCAAGAACCAGGAACCATTTTAGCAAAAAAAGGACAAAAAAGAATAGGTTCGGCCACTAGTTGGGAACGTGGCAAAAATATTACCGTAATTTGCGCCATGAGTGCTGTTGGATCGTATGTGCCACCTTTGTTTTTGTTTCCAAGAAAACGATTTTCACCATTACTCGCTAAAGGCGGACCCGCTGATGCTGAATATCAGGTCACATTCAACGGCTGGACCAACGATGAAATGTTTCTGTTATGGCTGAAGCATTATGTTAAATTCACAAAACCTAGTCAAGACCAGCCAGTTCTGCTAGTGCTAGACAATTATTCTAGTCATGCAACGCTTGAAGCCTATAGTTACTGTAGAAACAATTATATAACTATGCTTTCACTACCGCCGCATTCGACTCACCGAATGCAGCCGCTGGACGTCACGTTCTTTGGACCCTTGAAAAAGGCCTATTATAAGGAATGTGATCTATGTATACATAAGATCGAATAATTAATCCCAGATAACACCTTATGATGTTGCAAGTATCTTTTTTTTTTGTTTTAGGCTAACAAAAGTTCAAATTATGAAGAACCGTTAGCTGAATCTTCTACAATTATCGTAAGTTGTAACATCTTTCACCTTTATTACTTAATTGAGTTTATATTATTCAAATATACGGTAACTTTGTAATTTTTCTATTAGGAGGAAGAAATGAATATGGGTCATGATACTCCCAGTCTCTCTGTTAGTACCCCAAATAAAGAAAATGTAAAATACACATAGTCATATTATTTTATTTATTAAAAACAAAATGTTATTAATTTTAGCGTGACGTCCCAAACAACTTTTCGTCAAATAAATTAAGGAAAAGGATATCGGAGCCACTCCAGCACAAATGGACCAAAAGGAGGCGACCTAATATCCAACAATTAAACTCGTCACAATTATCTGATGAATATTTAAAATTAGCGAAATTAAAACAAAAGTATATCAAAAATGAAAAAGAAATTTCCAAGAGAAAAGAAGAGAGAGAAGAAGAATTATTTGAAATTAAAAAAAGAATTTTTTTAACTGAACTGGAGACAAAAGAAATTGAATTAAAAAAATTTAAAATCAACCCTGTAATATAAATATATTAGTTTTTGTAATTATTAGGTTAGGTATGTCCTCGAAACTTGGTTTTCGATATACAGGATATAGTTTTTTTTTATTTTAACTTAAGGTCATTTTTTTTCCTGTGGTTCTGAGGTCCCTACGTTAAGTTAATTCCGTATTGGTTTAGTATTACTTTTTTTTGTAATTTTAGTAGTTATTAAAGTTTGTGCATTTTTTATTTTCTTTGTTTTGCGTGTGCTGTCGAGCCATCAAAAAAAAAGAGTGTGCGTGTAACCTTTACGCGCGATTGAAGTAAAACTTGTTGACGTACGTATCGAAAAATAAATATTTAATTACAATTCAATCATATTTATTGCCTATATAATTTACAAAAAATGAGATGTTATATTTATATTATTCATTAGAAATAGAAAATGTAAATTCAGGTATTTTCTTTCATAGCAGGGGGGTGCAAGCGCACCCTCTTGCACCCTGCTCCCGGCACCCATGCAGAATCGTGTTACGTATTTTGTATCAGGTTTAGTTTCCGGTTTCTGTTATTAGAATGACGTCACGTCCGTTAGAATGACGTCACGTCCGTTAGAATAACTGTTTTACTCCTAGTGTCGCTAAAGAAGTTTTACTTCAAAAAAAAAATAATTTACCTTACATAGAGAACAACAAAACGCTGTTACAGAATAAAAATTTCTTTCAATTTCTGTTTAAAATATTGTTCCATGTCAAGATTTGGGTGGGTCTATGTAATCAATTAAATTTCATAGCTTACCTAAATTGTTTTTTTGAAAGTCGATATATAACATTTTTTTAAATTTGGTACATTGCTTCAACATAGTTACATAGAAATCGTTAAAATACTGAGGTCAAGTATCCACTCAACTCGCAGTTAAACTTTATTTTAGAAATATAAAAATAAATTAAGATAAAAAAAAGGATTTATTTTATTAAAATTTACTATTATTATCAAAAATATTATTCCAAATCTGCAATATAATTATCTATTATATTCTGCCTGGTTTGAAATCCATAATTATTATTATTATCATTATCTTGTACAGCAATATTTGGCACTTCATCTTCCTCCATAATATACAAAAATCTTTGTAAATCTGCTGGGTCGGAAGGATCTGCTGCATTATTCTGTATGCAGATGTTATGGAGTACTGCTGCTGCCACTATTTTTTCCATTGTTGTTCCCAATTTTAGAAGACACCCATAAGCAAGGATGGGAAATCTCCTTTTCCACACACCTATCTGCCGTTCTACAACGTTTCTGGTTCTTATATGAGCCTCATTATATAGCTGCTCTGCTCGTGTATTCGAACGTAATAAAGGAGTCAGCAAAGAAGGTTTCAGTTAGTACCCACTGCCTCCTAAAAAAAGTCAAGTATATCTATTTGTCCAAATATTAGTGTTATTTTCTGCCAGATGTAGTAAAAAAACATTCAAAATCAATTTAAAAAATAAAACAGTAGCTATCAATTTGACAGAACACAAATAAGACCAACACAATAAATTTACCTAACAATGTACTATGTATTTGGAAACTCATTGTTATCTAATCTACGCTTCAGTCAACTGTTATTTAAAATAGTAACGTCATGGCAAGAACCAGGCCACCTCACTACTAGGTCCAGAATTTTTAAATTAGCACTGCTCACTGTTTGGACATTTAGGGTCGATCCACACTATAGGGTCGATCTCACTTCGTTCTCGGTCTGATCTCAGTCTGGTAAAATATTATTAAACAAAAAACAATGAGTGTATTCATACTATCCGTATCAGTCAAGTTCCGGTCCAATCACACTCCAGCAACGATACGTCTCAAAGAATATTTGACTGATCGAGATTCAACTGGTAACGACATGTCCCGATAGTGTGAATGTTCTTTTGTTTTCGGCTCAGTCAGTTCACGGTCAGAACGACGAGCAGATCGTTTAAATATTAGAAATAAAAATTCATAAGTGCAACGATGTCTCAAAAATCGTGGACTTTTGAAAAAGGTAATTATGAATTAAAAATTAATTATTGACATCTTTCACTGACAGATTGAACAAAAAAATATTACTACTCAATCAAAATATTGTACCGGGTGGTCCTCTAAGAATGGCTCTCGGCCATATCTCTAAAACGAGTCATCGTAAAATTTTAAAAAATAATTTTTTTTAAGGAAAGTGACCATAAAAAAATCGCTGGAAAATATTTTTAAGTTTCTAAAATGACCGCTAGGGGTCGTTATTGCTATTGGTAAACAGAAAATTGAGTTTTTCTTCGTATTTTGCTATATTAAGTGACAATTAAAATATGTGCAATGTAATCTTTGATGAATTTTAAACATTTTTTGTTATATACTTTTAATTCTATCTTCAAAAATAAAATGGTGGGGAAGGCGTCAATGGTTTTTTTTTTTAACGTCTGTAACTTCTGTTAACCTTAACAGAATTTAACAAATTTAGGCTCATTGGACTGACAATTTTCTAATCTATCGATTGTCGATTTAAAAATTTTAATATTAGTCATCAGGTTACCGCTAGAGGGCGATTTTTGAAATAACAACGAATAATGCCATTTTTCCGAAAAAAATTAAATATAATGATATGTTCATTTTTATACCAAAAAATAGAGTTTTGAAAGTTTTAAAAACAGTGAAAACCGCAACTTGATAGCTTCTCTCTAACGGTAGATATTAATGGTCAAAGTTAAAAGCACCGTGAAAACTGAATTCTGCATTTAAAACGAATAAAAACTAGCAACCCATGAAGATCAACCAATAAAAATTCAACTGTCAAATTTTAATTGTCATTGTTAAATGGTTTGCGTTTATTTTTTGTGGCAATTAATTTTAAAATCAAAATGAATCTAACAAATGAAGAAGCCTTTGAAATGTTAGAAATTTATTTCCAATGTAACAGAAATGCAACTGTTGCTGCCAGGGTGTATGCAGCTCAATATCCCGAACGACGACATCCCAGTAGAAAAGTCTTTCTTCGCGTTACACATAACTTACGAACTACTGGGAGAGTGCATCGTCCCGTATATAGAAGCAGGTGTCGAAGAAAATGCTATAAACGTTTTAGCCTATGTCGAATTTAATCCTCATCTAAGCACGCGAGCAATAGCTAGAGACTTGGGTATCTCCAAAACAACCATTCTAAGGATTTTGAAAAAATATAAGTAAGCCGATTTACTTAAGATCATTAAGGCCCGGTTGCTAGTACGCTAATCCAGGATTAGCCAAGTTTAATCCGAGATCAAATATGGCTGCTATATCAAGTAACATGTATTTAATCCAAGATTAGTTGATCCCAAATTTAATCCGTGTACGAGCAACCGGGCTATAGTAATTAAAAAAATGCAGTTATATTTATTATTTAGGGGGTAAATTGAGGTTTAGAGTTAACCTCTAAATAATAAAATTAAAAAGAATATTAGATTTATTTTTATGTATTTTTAGGTTCCATCCATATCATATGGTGCTTCATCAAGCACTAAATGATCGTGATTGTGACAGTAGACTGAATTATTGCAACTGGCTGCTTGATATGCTTCAGGATGATCCTCAGTTACTGTCGCACATTTTGTGGTCGGACGAGGCAACATTTAATAGCGATGGGACTGTTAATCGACATAACATGCATTTTTGGTCGCATACAAATCCGCATTGGATGCAAGAGGTTCAATATCAGGGTCGATGGTCAGTCAATGTATGGTGTGGCATATTAAATGGTCAAATAATCGGCCCTTTTATTTTTAATGAACATCTTAGCAGCGAGCGTTACCTATTCTTTCTAAGGAACGAACTGCCACTTTTTCTTGAAGATATACCTCTGGCAATTCGCAGGGAAATGTTTTTTCAACACGATGGATGTTCCGTACATTTTGCTAGAAATGTCCGGAATTATTTGGACAATGCATACCCTGACAGATGGATAGGACGTGGAAGCTTATTTGCTTGGCCAGCCAGATCCCCAGACTTGACGTGCCTCGACTTCTATTTATGGGGAAGGCTAAAAGATCTGGTCTATCAAACTAGACCAGCAAGTAGAGAACAGCTAATTGGCGGGATACAAAATGCCATCAGAAATCTTCCAAGGGCTGAAATTGAGGCTGCCGTCTTGTCAACTCGCCAGCGACTTATTGCGTGTATCGAAAACGATGGACGCCAATTTGAACATTTGGGGCGTCACTAATTATTTTAAATTTAATAATTTTTTAGTTTTGTTTATTTTGTAAAATTTAAGTAATTCGACACCTGCTTGGTGATGTCTTCTATATACGGGACGATGCACGCTCCCAGTAGTTCGTAAGTTATATGTAACGCGAAGAAAGACTTTTCTACTGGGATGTCGTCGTTCGGGATATTGAGCTGCATACACCCTGGCAGCAACAGTTGCATTTCTGTTACATTGGAAATAAATTTCTAACATTTCAAAGGCTTCTTTATTTGTTAGATTCATTTTGATTTTAAAATTAATTGCCACAAAAAACAAACGCAAACCATTTAACAATGACAATTAAAATTTGACAGTTGAATTTTTATTGGTTGATCTTCATGGGTTGCTAGTTTTTATTCGTTTTAAATGCAGAATTCAGTTTTCACGGTGCTTTTAACTTTGACCATTAATATCTACCGTTAGAGAAAAGCTATCAAGTTGCGGTTTTCACTGTTTTTTAAAACTTTCAAAACTCTATTTTTTGGTATAAAAATGAACATCGTTATATTTAATTTTTTTCGGAAAAATGGCATTATTCGTTGTTATTTCAAAAATCGCCCTCTAGCGGTAACCTGATGACTAATATTAAAATTTTTAAATCGACAATCGATAGATTAGAAAATTGTCAGTCCAATGAGCCTAAATTTGTTAAATTCTGTTAAGGTTAACAGAAGTTACAGACGTTTAAAAAAAAACCTTTGACGCCTTCCCCACCATTTTATTTTTGAAGATAGAATTAAAAGTATATAACAAAAAATGTTTAAAATTCATCAAAGATTACATTGCACATATTTTAATTGTCACTTAATATAGCAAAATACGAAGAAAAACTCAATTTTCTGTTTACCAATAGCAATAACGACCCCTAGCGGTCATTTTAGAAACTTAAAAATATTTTCCAGCGATTTTTTATGGTCACTTTCCTTAAAAAAAAATATTTTTCAAAATTTTACGATGACTCGTTTTAGAGATATGGCCGAGAGCCATTCTTACAGGACCACCCGGTACAGTAGTGAAAATTATAAAGTACCAAAATTTTTCGTTTGTTTATGAAATAAAATATTACTTATATTTTTCAGATGAATTGCTCATTGAATTGGTCAAAAATAAACCAGGTTTATATGATTTGCAATCACCTCATTACAGTGATAATTATTATAAAAAGAGGATTTGGGATGAGGTTGAAAAAGCAGTACAACTAAATGGTAAGTTTAATTCAAAATTATAATTATAACAATTTGTGAATTATTTTTTTTTTACATTTTTACTAATGTAAAATAGTATCTTGCCATGGCACTGAACCTTCTGCAGAATTAAAATTTTTTTTGAAAATTTCCCTAGTTTGGAACGCCGCGCTCACTGCATTTCCTCCTTGTCTTCGTAAATTCTGCATGTTGCTATCTCCATTAGTACTACAGTCTGGATTACTTTCAATATTAATAGTTCTGCTATTTCTAATGATATTATGCAAAATACATGTTGTTAAAATAATAGACGTTGCATTTTGAGGATCAGCTTTGAGTCTTCGGCAGTAAACTCGGAAAGTTTGTGACAAAATACCAAATGCACATTCAACTAATCGTCTTCCTCGACTTAAACGATAATTAAATATTCTTTTTTCATCATCTAGAACATTTGATCTTGGGTAGGGCCGCATCATGTATGTTTTTAAAGCAAATGCTTCATCTCCCAATATTAAGTATGGAGCTAAGATGTTTGTTTCTGGGAGTGGCGAGCTTTCAGGAATATTTAGTGTTCCATTTTCCAATCCTCTTCCAAGAGCTGAATTTGTCAAAATACCCCCATCACTATTTTTCCCATAAGATCCAATGTCTACACTGATAAATTTGTAATTAGCATCTACCAATGCCAACGATACTATGGAAAAAGTTTTCTTATAATTAAAATACAAAGAGCCACTATTGGATGGAGCATCTATTACGACATGTTTTCCATCTAAAGCTCCTAAGCAATTAGGAAAATTCCACATTGTCCACATATCATCGGCTATTTGTAACCACTTTTCCCGAGAAGGCGTTGGTATGAATTCTGCCATTAAAGTTTCATTAATTGCTGTACATACTTCAATAACAATATTTTGTACTGTTGAGTGGCCAAGACGATAGCTAAAAGCAATTGTTTTATAAGAATCACCTGTAGCCAAAAATCTGGAAAAATTAAAAACACAAATATTATTATTATTATCCCTCGGCCATTATTATTATTATTATTATTATTATTAATTATTATTATTAGAGTTCTCTAAAAATACTAAATTTAATGTGGTACACTGTCTGTTATTACATTTCGTACTCATTTAACATATTTAATTACAGGAGCGAAGATACGATGAGAATCACTTCGAGCTCAGTACAGAAAGTATCTCGCAAAATTAAAAACGAAAAGTGGTCAAGCCGCTGCAAAAATTAGTAAATGGCGATACTGTGATCAAATGCAATTCCTCAATGATTACCTCACAGTAGATAGACCACGATTATCTTAAGTTGTAGATGAAGATTTGGACAATGAAAATAGTCGTTCAGAAGATAGCGAGGAAGTACTTGCACACGCGACTTCATTGAGACAAAACAATGATCACGAAGAAGCTGAATCAGTTAAAGATTCTGGCCATCCAGTTGATCAGTCTGGAAGTACATCTGCAAGGAGTCCATCAGGAACCCAAAAGAAGAAAATGAAGCGGAATATAAATCCTGAGAACGCATCATCAACTCTGATAAAGTATATTTTAGAAAATAAGGAATCAGAACGTCCAGTAAATTCGATTGATCAATTTTTCTCACTAATGGCTACTACAGTAAAAAAATTTTCTCCACTCGACCAGCATGCAGTAAAAACTAGTGTATTCACTTTGATAAGTAAAATCAAAGAAAAATATATAACAGGACCTTCCTCAACATTTTCATCACCAGCACCTATTTATCATAGCCAAATATCACCTGGTCCATCATCACATTCATCATCATCATCTACTTTTTTGGACATAAGCCAATCTGGTCCTCATGGTTCATCACGCGACTGTCCAACACCATCATCACAACATACTTATATGCAACGACAGCCAGCTAGTTCACAATCTTTTAATTTTACTGACAGACATGTAATTTCACCAATACCATTTATTTCATATTATGGTGGTTCATCAGGATCGCAAAGGACTACTGTATCACCAGTGCTCACTGAAAATAACTCTCAGCTACAATATTCATCAACATTAGAACGTCAGGGAAATGAAGAACTATAATAAACACAAAAAATTAGCAATAATTAAATTTATTTCATTTAATTAATAAGAATAACTGGAATTTTTTTATTTTTAGTAAATACTATAAGCACTTTATAATGATAATAATAATTAATAATCTCGATACATGTTCTCTACTTTAATTACTTGGAATAAATGATACTTACCTCAGACATACAATTAATTTTTCACGTGGAGAAATTGCTTCACGAAATCTTGTGTTCCTTTTCACTATTTTTGGAGTGATTTTTTTCAAAATCATTTCAAACGTACCCGAATCCATTCGACAGTATTGCACAAATTTTTCTTCATCATTAATTAAATGTCGATATAGCGTGTGGTATTCACCTTCCGTTTTTCTGTCTAATAAACTTGGATGTATCCACATTCTCCTTCTTGCTTCACGTACTCTTCTCGTATTCATATTATTATCATCATCAAGAAGAATAGCTATAATAGCTAATTCTCTAAGGGAAAAATTCAATGCCATATCGACCGCAAATATTGCAATAAGAATCACTAACGCTACTGTGTACTGTAATGGGGGACAAGACTATGCGCGGTATTTAACTCAAGCAATTTTCCTCTTTAATGTTTCGTTTGATGTACCACCGCGCTTAGTAAGAGCCGTCGGCATTACTTTGCATTAATGTCAAAGGGGTACGAACCGACTTTAAAATCGCAAACTATATACACAATGTTGCCTTTACTCAAAAAAGTCTTTAAGTATAAGTAATATATACAAAATTGATATCAAGTGAAAACTGTTTAAATATGAAGAACCTAGTTAATTAATTTAAGTATATATTTTTTAAGAATATCTTTATATTATCTTTCTAAGAGTTATTGACGAACAATTGAATAGTAAAGTAGAGAGAACATTATCAAAATATATAAACTTAGGAATTTTCGGAAATGTATCTGGCAACCTAGATTTGAAAGTCGGTTCATTTGTTGGGGTTAGAAGGCGTGGTTGTCTTTTTACATTATTCTTAGTTAAACTATATTATGTTCTTTATATCAGGTGTCGGAATAGCATTAAGCATTTCTTATAAATACACACGAAATTTTGTAATCATCCAATTACTGCCGATTCCCATTTGCGAGAAAAAAACAAGTCAGAAGTCAGCGCTATAAAAGCGATGTATCGTGGAGGTCACCCCTATTTAGTACACTGGACCGTGCAACAAGTGCGTAAAAACTATTTTCTTAATTTTTACATTTATAGTATTTTACCCACGACTTAAGTAAATTGCCTATATTTTAACATATATCTCTATCAGTAAGTTTCAAATTATTGAAGAGTTGTGTTATAGTTTTATTTACTTCACTAGTGGAGTAAGTAGATAGAAACCTGTATTATTATGTTGGTTGCCTACTGTATACATTAAATTAAACTAACATTTGACATTTCTCAGACAGAACTGTCTGCGAAATCGAATATTTTTGACAACTTATGCCAAAATTTTAATTTTATGTTTGTTATTTTTAGTTTTATACAAAACCATTTGGTAAGTCGTGGGTAAAGCATAGTGCTTTACTCGAGGAACAAATTGCATATTTAGCTCGTTTCTGTAATATGCATTGATAGCATCAACAACTTTGCCAATAAAATAGCCACAGGTCTTAAAGATATTTGCCAAAAATCTTGCGGCGCTAAGAAAAATGTAATGCGTAAAACTCCATGGTGGAATGAATATCTTGAAAGTCTTAAACGCATCGTCAAATATAAAAGGAGATTCTATCAAAATAATAAACGCAGAGGTTTGGATAGTGCTGTAGCTAGGGATGAATATAGGCAAAGTTTGACACATTATAAAGAGCAAATAAAAATTGCGAAAAATATTTCTTGGTCAAACTTCCTTGAAGAAAATCTATCAAGAAATCCTTGGGGTACGGCGTACAAAATCACAGCAAATAAAATAAAAATTGGCAACCTACGATCTAGTGTTATAAAAACTGATGGCATTATAACCACTTCCTTCGACGATACCCTAATGGAAATTGCAAATAAGCTAATGCCTGAGGACAGGCCAGAAACAGATTCGATCCAGCATCAAGAAATAAGACGAAATCAAGGGCTTTACACTGGGAATTACTTAAATCAACCCAACTTTACCATAGATGACTTAGACGAATGCGTTACTCAAATTAGTCCATATAAAGCTCCAGGCCCTGATAACGTACATGGTATTATTTTAATCCTTTCATATCCTCAAATAAAAACAAGCCTGTACAGAATTTACAACAGGTGCCTAGAAATAGGATATTTTCCTATTCCATGGAAACAAGGTAAATTAATAACAATATTAAAAGCTGCTGATAAAGATCCCTCGGATCCAAAATCGTTAAGGCCAATTACATTGATTTCAGAATTAGAAAATTACTTAAAAGAGTTATACTTAGGCTAATATATAAAGTTATACCGGAGGAAAGACTATTTCACCCAGCCCAGTTTGGCTTTAGGAAAGGAAAATCAACAGTAGGGGCCTTAGCTAGAGTAACTGACCATATAAGACGCGCTGAAGTACATAGCACAGTTATCTTTGTTGACATAAGTGGTGCATTTGACAATTTATGGTGACCAATTTTATACAAACGAATACATGAGAAAGGCATCTCATAAATACTAGCAACAATAATTAAGAGCTATACAAATGGTCGTGAGGTGAACTACAGCACACTTTACACAAAAGTAACAAAGTAACAAAAGGTTGCCCACAAGGATCAGTACTTGGTCCTTTTTGCTGAAACATGATAATGGATTCACTATTACATGAAACTTGGCCTGAAAGCTGCGAAATAACTGCATACGCTGATGATATAGCAATTACAATTCACAGTTCCAGCCGCAGGGACATGGAAATAAAATGTGAAGAATGCATGCAAATTCTTATGGCCTGGGCAGACCTAAATAAATTAGAAATTTCAAAACAGAAGACAAAATATATTGTCTTTTCAAAACTATCAAATAATAGAAACCCCTCTATTAGACTAAATGGTACACAGATTGCACGCACAAATCATATAAAATACTTGGGAATAATATTAGATGAAAATCTAAATTTTGCTCTGCACATACAATATATTAGTGATAAATGTAAGGTGATTTTTCAAACACTAAGAAGATTCCTATATAGAAACTGGGGAAACATTCACTTATACACGCAGGCTTTAAAGGAGATATACCTCAGAGCAATCATCCCAATACTTGCATACGGAGTACAAATATGGGGGCATAGAATTAATGTAATATCTTCTAAAAATAAATTAAGATCGACACAAGCAATTTGCCTTAGAAGCATATCCGGAACATACAGAACAACGCCAGTTGAATCTCTCTGTATTATTCTAAAACTGCCTCCAATTCACATACACCTAGACCATATTAGGTGTATGAGTGAACTGAAATTAAACGGCAGAGCTTTCTTCGGAGGACATGAGGTAATTTCTGCTGAACTTAGATTCTGGGTAGCTGTCAAGCTAGAAATGAGTAGAATTTTAATTAACTTATGGCAGGCTGAATGGAACCACTCTAATAAAGGAAGGCACGTCTATGAGCTAATTCCCGACATAAATCAATGGCTTGAAACTCCTACTAATATAACTACATCAAAAACAAATAGGTTAATTACAAGTCACAATAACTCATCAGTTCATCTACACAGAATAGGCAAAGCCGATACGCCAGATTGTGACACTTGTGGCACAATCGACTCACCAAGCCATAGAATAACAGTGTGTGATAGGTTTCGAGTACAAAGACAGGACATACCAGTTGTTGCAGGAACTATTAGTGAAAAGTTTCTCCAAATAGCGGCAATAAACATAAACCTTCTTTCAGCTTTTGAATCAGAAGAAACTCCATAAGAAGGCCTTTGGAGTGGTATACGTCCTACTAAATCTTATCTATCCTTTTGCTCTTTATTCTTTCGCTTTGAAAACCAGAGTCAATTATAGAATATCCATTCGTACAGAAACGGATCATGACAAAAAATTGTCATATGTTGTAGATGCCGGCTGATCTGCCGGTAATTTCCTTTTTTCATTCTTCTTGCATAAGCAAATAAATTTAAACTGTATATATGTCTTACAATGTTTTGTTTTGCTATATATTAGTTTTAAGTTTTTCATTATTTTATGTTGTTAAATTTTAATTATTTTTATTTTACTTTATTTGTTTGTTCGTTAGTTTTAGTTATTGAAGTTTATGTTCCGTTTATAAGTTTTAAGATTTTTCCTATATTCTGTAAAAGAGCCTAGTTGGAAGGACTAGGCTCTTATTTTTATCACTTCAAATTGAAGTTAAATTGTTAAATGTTTTTATAATTTAGTCTAAGACTAATCAAATCTTAACAGTTACTTAACTTGCATATAAATATACTGGCTTCCGGAGATTAATAAAAAGGAACTCCGAAACAATGGTTTGCCACCGCTGATGCTTCCAAGTACGTCTCTTGGCAATTAACTCAATTTAGTTGTAGGTAAAAGATACTAGAAATCTTAAGTTATAATACTAAGCATGTAACCATAGAAGTAAGTCCTTCATGCTCCAGTGACTTGTGCAAGTGTACATGACCGTGTGTATGAAAAGTGCGAAGTTGGGTTAGCTTTTTTGTTTTTGTTATGTTTATGTTTTGCTTGCTGTTTGTTAAGAAGTTATATTAAAATGGCCAGTAATAAAAGAACGCGTGAAGTATTGGAGGAGTTCATCTCCATTTATCGAGAATCTCCATGTTTATGGCAAATTAAATCAAAGGACTACCATAATAAAAACAAAAGAGAAGCTGCATATAAAAGTTTAATAAATAAATTGATGGAAATTGATGAAGAAGCAAACCGTGATTCGGTTGTAAAAAAAATTAACGGCCTCAGAACAAATATTCGGAAGGAGAAAAAGAAAATTGAGCATTCGCAGCGTTCAGGTTCTGGGACAGATGAACTATATACTCCAACCTTATGGTATTTTTCTTTATTTGATTTCCTGGATGATCAAGTCACTCCTAGAAAATCATCTTCAAATTTAAACAATGACACAGATGTAAGTATTTTCATATGTTTTTTTTATTATTTTGAAAACATAATAATTAGTTGTTGAACTATAATAAAAAAACAGATAGGTATTTTAATATAGCAAAATGATAATTTAATATTAAAAGTCATTTAATTCACAAAATTACTTTGCCAGGGGACATGCCCTTCATTTACAAAATAATTCATAAAGTTTTCTCTCACTTCTTTGGCATTTAAACTATGTCCTTGTCGCGTTATTTCCAGTGGTGCTAAATTTCCAAAATCCAAAGTTTCGTCACGCACATAAGATTGACCAACATTTGATATCAAAAAGTTATGCAGAGCACATGCAGCTTTGACAACACAATCTATATTTTTTAGTTCTAAATTAATAGCTGTATGAAAAATTCTAAAACGTGATGCTAATATTCCAAATACATTTTTAATGATACGCCGAGCTCTAGATAACCGATAATTGTAATTTTTTTTTTGAATGCTAGTTAACTCACTTTGTCTGAATGGTTTCATCATGTCAGTTCTTAATGGAAAATCATCATCTGCTACAAAAACGTATGGAAAATATCTTTCATTTCCTACCGAAGATTCTTTAGGAATATTTAAAAGATTATTCTGTAATTTTCTAAAAAATTGGCTATTTTGGAGAACCCCTCCATCAGAAATTCTTCCGGTTGTGCCAAAATCAAACATTATTAGACGATATTGAGCATCAGCAATAGCAAGTAAGACCATACTGTGTTTTTTCTTGTAATTGTAAAAATACGAACCGCTACCAGCTGGGGGCACAATCTCCACATGCTCACCATCTATGGCACCAAGGCAGTGCGGAAAGTTCCACCTTTTTTCGTTGGCTATATTCTTCCAGTCACTTTCGGTTTGAGGAAACTAAAAAAGAAAAATTAATAAAATTTCAACATAATAAAGAAATGTTTTTTTAGGAAATTACTGAAAATCCTCCAAATGTTGATTCTCAGGATTATATAGAGAATGTGGATAATAATCAATCACAACTAGACCAACCCATCATCCCATCAACGAATTTCGAAAAATCTGTTACGCCAAAAAGAAATCCCCCAGCTAGACCACTAAAACGCGCAACCCCAGATATAAATAGCGTTTGCCAAACCATAGAGGAACATTTTAAAAAACCAAAAATTAAGGAAGACCGTTATGATGTGTTTGGAAAAAATATATCTTTAAAATTGCGGGATATTCCAGATAACAATCAACGTTTATTAGCCGAAAAACTTATAAATGGTGCTGTATTTTTAGCTGAAACAAGCCAGCCTTTTGGACACGCTGTCACGGCAGTATCACAGACTGTACCGATCTTGCAACAGCAAAAATCTTCATATTTTTTACCACAAAAGAGATACGAAAGCACGATAGTTTCTACTCCTTTTCCTAGCCCCACAGAAACGGTTTATGACAATGAATATCGAAATGATGACTCAAATCTTTCATTGGCGTCTTATCTAACGAATTATTCTGCTTAAATTTACTTTAATTTAAAAAATGTACTTTGGTGTTGATAAGTATTATTATTAAAATTCTAGTTTATTTGTTAAGAAGTTTACTACTTAAATCTAAAAGGAAATAAAAGTTATGTTTACATAAAATATAATTATTTTTCTTACCTTTAAATAATCTTTCTTTAAGACATCAAATATTGCTTGACATGTTTCAGGAATAATCTTACTTATTGACTGAGGAGAAATAATAGTCGAAAATTTCATATCTTCATAGGATCTTCCCGTCGCAAGAAACCTTAGGGTTGCTGTTAATCTTTCATGTGGACTTATGGCTTCTCTCATGATGGTATCTTTCTTTTCAATAAAAGGAGTTACCAGGGATAGCAGTTTAAAATATGTTTCTTCATTCATCCGTAAATAATTATGCCAATCAGCAGGGTGAAACTTCAGTTCATTTAGAATATTAGTATGCGAATAAGTATTCCTTTTTAAAAGCCAATTTTTACACCACACTCGACGTGTTTTCCTTTTTTCTCTTTTTTTAAGTACCAGCACGAACACGGCGAGAGCTAGCGCGTCGTCTTCGTCCATTTTTACTTCTAAAACTGTGCAAGTACGCTTGCATGGTGTGGAGTCGCAGAAGATTTGTGCAAGTGCACTTGCGCAAGCAGACTTCTCAAGTCTACATGAACGTCTGTAGCCTGCTTAAGGAGCACCATGTCAAACGATCGGCTTACCGGCCTCTGTCTACTGTCTGTTCATAGGAACACAGTAAAACAACAAAAAGATGAGCTAATAGAAAAGACCATCAATGTTTTTGGAATGGATAAGAGAAGAGTACAATTCTTGTTCAAGTCATAATATTTTACATCCATTCAGATCATGTCACACCTAAGTTCATTTTGAAGCAAATACATATTACTTTAAAACATTTTTGACTTTTACTTTTTTACTGTAAAGTGTCATACCCCCCAGACCCCCCGGTGGCCCTGCCCCCCTTAGGAAAATTTTCTGCGTAGTTGCCGAGTATCGCTCTCAGCAGCACCTAGTTCGCGAGTGATAGTGAGTTCCAGTGCCACAGTGAGAAGTCGGAGAGAGGTCCCTGCGTGCATACCAACCCCCGCCAGGCTTTTCAGTTCTAGATAAGTATAAGTTCCATATTAATTTACACATACACACCCAAATACATATAATACAGACACACAACAAACAAAAAACACAGGAAATCGGCTAGGGATTCCCCCAAACCGATTTCTACAGGACTATAAACACTACATATACACAAAACACAACAAAAACAACTCCAATCTTCTAGGTAGGCGTTACACGTTCTTCCGGAGCTATCCCCAAAACAACCTTTCCCACTTCCTCCACAACCAAAAAAGCCTCCACCAAGAGCTCCAAGAGCAAATCTGCCACTCCACCTCCACAACCTACTACCCCA
The DNA here is from genome assembly GCA_964028335.1 of Altica lythri. Lineage (NCBI taxonomy): Eukaryota > Metazoa > Arthropoda > Insecta > Coleoptera > Chrysomelidae > Altica > Altica lythri. Next base: position 24,558,372 of record OZ034806.1, on the reverse strand, counting down.
CCACCACAACCAACTACTCCTACCTCCTCTGCTGCCTCCTCCCCTACCCCTAGCACCCCCTGCTCATCCACAACCAACTCTCCTTCCCCCCAAACACCGGAAATTTCTCTTAACTCCCCCCTACCTGCACCTACTGCGCCTACCCCCCCCCCCACAACCAACAATAACACCACCACTGGCCTCCCTGCCCCCAAAACCCAAACCCTAAATATCCGACAAATCCCCTTAAAACACAACTCCCATGTAAACCTTTACAAAATCCTTAATACTTTTGAACTCCTCCACAATACAATTTCCCTCTGCAAGGTTAATGCTAACCAAACCGCCTTAATCAAAACCTCATCCCCAAAAACCCCAGAATCCATTCAATCCTCCCTAAGATCTGCTCTTGGTGACCCCAATGTCCTTGTTATCCCCCTTAACCAAAAAACTCTCCCCACGCCCCCCAATTGCTACTACCTCCCCAAAATTCTCCCTAGTAATTAAGGGAGTAGACCTATCCCTTTTCAATGAGGATTTCGCCGAGATCCTTCACGAGATCAACTTCCCTTTTTATAAAACCTGGAGAATCACCGCCATGTCTACCAACAAAGCCACCTCCATGTTCAGAATCCTTACGACTTCTGAATCCCACTTCACCTCTGCCATAAACAGAGGAATAAACTTTTATGCAAAGGTTCATTCTTGCGAACCCTCCAATTCAATGCAAGTTCCACCTCCAATCCCAAAATACTGCACCACGTGCACCCAAAATGGACATTCAGCTTCCGAATGTCCAAATCCAAAAATTTCCTGCCCCTCTTGTGGTGATAATCATCGCAACGCCGTCTGCCCCTAGGCAAATTAACCCAAATGCCCCAACTGTAATGGGGATCACCCCGCTTTCTCCACCAAATGCTCCAAAAGGCAAGAGGTTCCCCCCACCCCTAAACAAGTTGCCCCCATTCTTCCCCCTAAGCCCCTATAGCACTTTCGGAAGACATGAAATCCACATTCAGGACCTTTACATACGTCCTGTTAAACATGATCCCCCAAAATCGAGATCTCCTCATGGATCTTTTGAACACTATGACCACCATCTTGTTCAATCACAACATGACGGCGATTGGAGGCAACGGTGCGATCGTCGACATAATCATCTCCCCCAATTAAAAAACTAAAACTTATGGACAGTATTCTCGGTACCGTCAACTGCGCGGGACTCTCCCGCAAAAGACACCCCCTTAAACTTCTCCTTTTAAACAAAACTCCTGACATTATCTCTTTAACAGATAGTCTGTTAAAGAACCCCTCGAAATTCGCAGGCTACAACACCTTTTCGATCCAAAGATCCGCCACAAGTCGAGGCAATACTATACTCATTAAACATGGAATATCCGCATCCCTCCATCTACTCCCAAATGAACTTTCTGACCTCGACCTTATTGCAGTTGACATTATTTCTCCAAATAACAGAAAAATTTCAATCTTCTCTTACTACAATCACCCAAGCCAAACGTTGTCGATCCCTGCCCTCACTTACATTGCTTCTCTCCCCAAAGCTGTCCTGATGGGGGATCTGAACTCCAGACATACCCAGTTTGAAGATCATTACTCCAATCAGAATGGCAGAATTCTAGCCAATCAGCTCATTAATCTGCCATTATTTAGGATCAACAACAATAATCCTACTTTCTTCAACCATAATGGCTGGTCCATCCCGGATCACATCCTAGCTACGGATTCGTGCCGGGGTATGGTTGAAGACTTCTGCGAAATCGGTGACAGCATCACCTCAGACCACCTTCCTCTCTTGGTCAAAACAACTCTAATAAATCCCCCTCCCCCAAAACCAAATTTCTTCACCTTCAGAGACTACAACCGAGCTGATTGGAATCTCTTCAAAACCGAGATTACGAACCATATTCCCCCCAATACCACGCTCGAGACTACAGAAGACATCGATTCGTTCGCCCTCCAACTTCAGAACGTAATTAAAACTGCTTCTGAACTTGCTATCCCCATTTCAACAAAAAATTCCGAATCTTCCAGACTTCCCCAACACATCTTGTCTATGATCAGACAAAAAAGACTCCTCTACAGACGCTTCATCCAAACTCATGATCCTGCTATCAAAACCGAATGGAACCGTCTCAATGCTCGAGTGAGGCTGTCGATCAACTCGCACAAAGCTTCGCTTTGGAGACAGGTCACAGCAACGCTGGATTATCGAGACGGAGCCAGATTCTGGAAGAAATTTAAAATTTTAACTGGCCAAACATACAAAACACACTCCCATCTTGAGGTAAACGGCCAATTTATCGAATCCCCTGAAGAAAAAGCCTCAATCTTCAAAAACCACTTACAGCAAGTTTACTCCCCCCCTCAAAATCCAAACTTTGATCAACAATTCTTCCTAGAGACGGAGCACATCACTCGTTACCTCCTTCACCAACAAACCCCCCCTCCGGATAATATTCCATTTCTTACCCCATTTACTGAGGAAGACATTCTCTCTGCTTCCCAACAAGGCAAAAACTCTGCCCCTGGTCCAGACTCTATTTCTAGGCGTACCTTAAAACAACTTCCCCCTTCAATTGTGCCTTCTCATACTCTTCTCTTCAACTCTTGTCTCGGCAAATCCTACTTCCCCACCATCATGAAGACCTCAAACACCATCTTGATTTCTAAACCTGGCAAAAATCACACAAACCCTCACAACTATAGACCAATCTCTCTGCTCAACGTCATAGGCAAACTCTTTGAACTTCTACTCCTAAATAGAATCAGGGACTTTCTAGAAACCAACTCTATTAACCCCCCTTTTCAACATGGATTCAGACCAAACCACTCTACCCAAAACCCGATTCTAGAACTACAATCTTTCTCCACTTCAGCTCTAAATCAGAGAAAAGTCGTCTCTGCTATATTTATGGATGTCCAAAAGGCCTTCGACAAGGTTTGGCACGCTGGCCTTATTAGAAAGCTAATTGACATCCAATTCCCCATCCAGGCCATCAAACTCATTCACTCATATCTTTCCAACAGAATTATTCATGTCAAGGTTGGAAACGCAATCTCCGAGCCATTCTCCCCCCTTTCAGGAGTTCCACAAGGATCAATCCTGGCCCCTACTCTATATACCATCTATGCTAGCGATATTCCTCCTCTGGAAAATATCCAGCTCTATGCTGATGACACGGCCTTGTACACATCCGCATCGTCGACTGAAGCCCTTAATCGAAAAACTCAAAGACTGCTGGATCAGTTCTCCGACTGGTGCAGCAGATGGAGAGTAGCCCTAAATCCAAACAAAACCCAAACAATCATCTTCAGACATCCCAACCTCAGTCGACGAGAAAATCTTTCTTCCGACTATATCAACCTGTCACTTTGGGGGGAACGGCTCGTCCCTCAGGACCAGGTGACCTACCTGGGGGTTCGATTTACTCGAACACTCAGGTGGGATGCTGATGTTGAGCTTACACTCAACAAAATGAGAAGACGAGCGTCCCTCTTGGGTGCTCTGGGCGGTAGAATCGGAAGAACTGACACTAAAACCCTTCTCCACACTTATAAAACCTTCATCAGACCTCTTGTCGATTACAAGGCTGTCCCATACTCCGCTATTCCACAGAGACTTCTTCATTCCATCCATGCCACAGAGAGAGCGATCTTACGGAAAGTGAAGAACCTACACTACCTCTATCCTAGCTAGGGCTCGGAGTTTTATTCGAATAATTCGAATATTCGAATATTCGACTATTCTAAATTCGAATTTTTTGTTATTCAAAAAATTCGACTATTCGAATAATTCGATTAATCGAATATTCAAATAATTTGACTATTCGAATAATTCGATTATTCGAATAGTTCGATTATTCGAATAATTCGATTATTCGAATATTGACTATTCGAATATTCATATAATTTGACTATTCGAAAAATTCTCGACTATTCGAATCATTCAACTTTAATTGACTACTCAATATTCGTGTTTTTCGTACAAGTTTTTTTGCTCAGAAATTAAGTTTAACTCCGACTAATTGTGTAACTTGCTCATATGAACATGACGAAAGTCCTGTTTTCGTGGTTTTCAAGCACTCTATATAAAATTCACAAAATTCTAAACCCCTTTGCGCATTTTTAATTTAACGCATTTGTCCTCTTGGGCTGTCTATCTGGGGACATACTGTACTGTACATGGGGTATGTAATAATTATGTAGGTATACAAGAATATGAAGGTACGTATTTGAAACGATGTTTTCGTTGTTTTAATAAACGGCTGTTCGTTCAAATATTTGATTACCAACATAATTGATTATTGGAATATTCGAATAATCGAATTATTCAAAAATTTAATTTGAATTATTGTTAATAATTAATCTAATAATATATATATATATATATATATATATATATATATATATATATATATATATATATATATATAAAATTATTCGAATAGTCGATTATTTTAACTATTTGAATTATTCGAATATTCTAATAGTCGAATATTCGAATTATTTGAATTTTTCGAATATTCGAATTATTCGACTATTCGAATATTCGAATTATTCGACTATTCAAATTATTCGACTACTATTCGAATTATTCGACTATTCGAATAATTCGAAAAACGACTAATCGAATAAAAAAATTTCAGAAATTCCGAGCCCTAATCCTAGCCACCTTGTCTACAATAACACCAATATACTGCCTCTGCCCTCTCGTTTTCAGACGCTCCAACATCGATACGTCGCCCGGACTCTGCAGGGTACTAACATCGTTGCCCAAAGGACCCTCCATACCCACTGGAATGGAGGACTTCGAAGAATATCCAGAGTACCGAAAAAGAAGATCCACCTCCCCAACCTAAGACTCCTCCAATCCGCTGTAGACATGGACCTCCCCGAAGACCTACAAAATCTACTAGATGAAACCCCCCTTGCCTACAGATAGATGGTGCCTCCAATCCCACTTAGGACACGATAATTGAAAAAAAAAATAGAAAAAAAAATACAAAAAAAAAACACAAAAAACACAAAAAAAATACAAAAAACAAAATGGAAAAAAAAGAAATGGGCCCTTGGCGAAGGTTTCTGTGGTTTCCTTCGTCCTTGCCAAATGGAAGGGCTCCACGACGGAGGAGACACGCCACAGCGTCAATCTCCCAACCCCACATTGCACCACGTGGGTTACACTACTACACACACCTACACTGACACCAAAAGAAAAATCTCCTTTTGGGCACGTTCATTCAACAAGGAAGAAAGCAAAGGAAGTAAGAAGACCAACTCCAGGAACAGAGAAGGATTTGTGAGAGCAGGGCCGATGACAGACAGATGCTAACTCCCTCCCAACATTCCATCCATCCCCTGAAAGGGACGCAAGTCCTACAACAGGGTCCTCATACACTCCAAACTCCTAAAAATCTCCATATTTCTCCCTATGAACTTACTCTCGAACTCGAACTGCGGGCGCCCATGACTACAGATGCGTGGACAGCTTAAAATAATTTGTCTAGTTATATTGGCTATACAGCTCATTTTATTACTGAAGATTGGAGAATATATTCTTGTTTATTAGAATGCGGTCAGTATGATGAAAGTCATACTGCCCAACATTTACGTGACGAATTGTTAATGAGTGGGATATTTCCGAAAAAGTCATAGCCGTTACAACAGATAATGCTGCTAATATAAAAGCAGCAATAAAATTGACGGAGTGGGGGCATGTAGGCTGCTTCGCACATACATTAAATTTGATGGTTCAGAGTGGACTAAGCCTTTCAGATATAGCAGCATTGCATAAAAAAATAAAGGCAATAACAGAATATTTTCACAGAAGTACTAAAGCTAATAACAAACTTTTATCTATGCAAAAGCAACTTAATGAAAATACTACTCCATTAAAATTAAAAAATGATGAAATAACCAGATGGAATTCAACTTTTTTTATGTTTGATCGATTTTTAAAAATACAAGAACCTCTGAAAGCAACTGTGGGAATTTTAAATTGCCCTGTTGAGTTCCTTTCAGAAGACGAATGGTTTGTCTTAAAAGAAATTTGTGCCATATTAAAACCGTTTGAGCAAATTTCCACTGAAATGAGTGCTGAAAAACACGCGACTCTTTCAAAAGTTATTATTATTATAAAAGGTTTACAATCAGCTTTACAAAAACTTCAAGATGTAACAGTTACTTGTCAAGCAAAAGCTCTAATTACTGATTATAAAAATGAAACATTAAAACGGTTTTCAACAATCGAGAGTAATCATTTAATGGCAAAATGTGCTGTATTAGACCCTAGATTTAAATCTAAAGTATTTAATTCAGAGCTTAATTTTAATATGGCAAAAGAGCGTCTTGAAACCGAAGTAGCTCGATTAATTAATATCGAAAACCAAATAAAAAATACGGCTGAACGTACAATTAGTCCTGAAACTGTAACAGATGGAGGAGAGGATTTAATATGGGAAGATTTTGATAAACTAGTTCAAAGACGTAAACAAATTGATCCCAAAACAGCAGCAATTTTAGAAATCAGGTCTTATTTGGCAGAAGAGAATCCACTGGGTTGGTGGAAAGACAGAGTAGCAATCTACCCTAATATAGCTAAATTAGCTAAAAAACATTTATGCATTGTACCATCTGAAAGAGTTTTCTCCAAAGCTGGTCAATTAATTTCTGAACGACGAAGTCGTTTAAAGGGTGATAATGTAAAAAAAAATTATTCTTGAATTACAATGAAGAATTGTAGGTTTATAAGGCAATAAGTTGTGTAATAACTTTCAGCATAAATTAAATAGTTATTTACGTAACGAGTTATGAAAAGTCCAATTTTGTTTAACGAGTGTGATGTTGCAGCAAGAGCGTAACGAGTGCTGCAAATGAACACGAGTTAAACAAAATGGCGTTTTATAATGAGTTCCGTACAAGATTTTTTATAACTTTGCCGAAATTCCATAATTAAAAAAAAATCTTAATTATCTAATAATAATTAAAAACAATACATCTAGTTTTCACGTTTATTTTGCATTGACACCTTTCTAATGACAATTCTATTTAATACAGATATAATTAAAAGGTAAGTTTCTGACTTAAATATTGAGTATACATATTTAATTTTTTGTTTAAAAATGTCAGCTTTTAAATATTTCTTTAATAAAGTTAGTATAAAATAGTTCTTAGTTGTTTATATTTGCTTTATATTTTTCGTAACTTGTTTTGAAATGAAGTTTTCAAAACTAGTTACGTAAAGTTTTACTTTTCAAAACTAGTTATGAAAAGTAATGACTTTCAAAACTGACAGCAGTTTTGAAAAATGTCACTTTACTTGTCAAAATTATAAAAAAATATTTCAAATAAAAAAATTATAAAATATTTTTATTTCATCCTGTCCAGTAAATAAACTTCCCTATAATCAATTTGGCGCCGGTAAGTAGAACATTACGGTATCATGTACTGTAATGTGATGTGTTGCCTAGCAACTCTGCTCTGATTGCTTTAGGGAAGACAATTACTTTTAAATTTGGCATTTAAAAACACTATAATAACTATAAAATCAAAATTTGACAGTAACTGACGCTTAAGGTAAGTTGACGTAACTAGTCAAGTCACGAACTATTTTTAAAATTTTTATGAATTTATTAATTTATAAAAACAGGATGAAATAAAATATAATACGATACATGGTCGTTAGGTGTTATTACAGTCCTCGTTTTCATTTCCAAACTCGGCTCCTACGTCGCCTCGTCCGTAAACTAACTCGTACTGTAATAAGTCACCTACCGACCTTGTAACGTATAATACTATTATGTGCTAATATGTAAGTACGTACATATCTGTTGTTTTCTTACAATTTTCTTTTTCAATAAACCTTAATTATTGTATGTTTTTCTTTAAAATTTGATTTTATTCTCGAACTTATTTTTGTTTTGTATAATTATATTTACTGTTAATTTATAATAAATATGTATTATTTTATCACAAATATATTTATATTTTTATAATAAAATCTTTATGAAATTTGTTTTGTTATTATTGGTCTTAATTTACTTTTTACTAACCAGCTTTGCGATTGATGCGACCAGGCTGTTTCAGTTCTCGTATCTCGAGTCGAAACTCACCGCTACCGTACCGATTACCTCACTTTACTGAAAGTAATCATTGTAACGAATATTGTGAACGATTACTGATAACTCGAGTAACGAGTAGTATCGATTACTCAAAAGTAACGATAATCGACATCTTTAGTGGGCACGATACGAAATAGTAACCGTTTTAAGGAGCTCCCTAAAAAAATTGCTGATTTTGTGGTTTAGAGTGATTAAAAACTGAAAACTTTTGTTTGCCATATATTGTGAACAGCTCTAAATTATTGTGGTAAGTGTTTTCGTCCTGAAAAACCACTATTTAGATGCATATTAACAACTAACTATGAAAACGGAAGTTCAAGACCATAACACGTCTTGAAGCGGTGGAGGAAGATCTAAAGTCACTCAAACAAGAGAACGAAGAACTTAAAGAGAAGGTAAAAACTCTCGATAAACAGCTGAAGAGAAAAAATCTTATTTTTTATGGTGTTGAGGAAAACTCGCCAACGCCTGAAACGTGCATTTTGAAGCTGGCCACACAAAAACTTGGAGTCTCCCTCGCGCTAGGTGATATTGAAAATTGTATTAGACTAGGACAGAAATCAAACAAACTAAGACCCGTTCTTTTTGAACTAAACTTTTTTTTAAAAAGGGAAATTCTTAAGAATAAAAGCAAGTTGAAAGGCACCAAAATATTAGTGAAGATTTAACCAAAGAGGAACTTTACAAAAGAAAAACGCTTCTCGAGGTTCTTAAGGACGAAAGAATAAAAAACTGTCAAAAAAAATTGAAGAGTAACGACAGCATTGAGGTCGATGGAATAATATACTCCTTCGAAGATCTCGTAGAAAACAAGAATCTGCCTCAACAACTGAAAAACGAATTTGATTCACCTCTTCCAAGAAAATCGACTAGTGCACCTTCAACCCCCGGCCTTTTAAACAATAGCAATTTTTCCTTACAAGAGATAAATCAAGAACAGAAAACTATAAAACCAAAAAGCTTTAATAAGGAAGAATCCAAAAGAACAGATAAAAAGAGCGAAAATAAAGTACCAAGCCTGTCACAAAAAGACAAACCTCGTACAAGGAAGCCCTCAAGCACCTCTACGTCGGTGACATCAAGCAGTGCCAATAAAGAGACAGCAAAGGAACCTGTATATATTACTCGTCAACAATCCTCCCAGAAAGAATAGGTCGTCGTTAACTGTTTTGATTTCATGTTGTGTGTATAACTTACCTACACTAAATTTTTACAAAATAAACATTTAAATACTTACCTACTCCAATCTGTTTGTTATCTCGTATAAAAAAGAACTGATAATTTTAGATTACTTATATTATGATTTGGTATATATTTAATTTTTTTTCTTTGTTTGGTAAACATAAATTTTAAAGTTGAATATAGGTATTATTTAAAAACACAAAAAAATGAAGAAGCTCAGAATTGCATTTTTTTAATGTTAGTTCATTGACGGCACATTTTCATGAAATAAAAAATTTATTAACAAGAGAACTAAGATGTATTCAGTATGTCGGAAACTCTGCTTTGTCATAAAATAAATAACAGCTTAATTAATATCCCCGGCTATAGATTATTGCGAAAGGACAGAACACCCATTGACCAAAGAAAATATTTAGGAAGGGGGATGGGAATATATGTTAAAGATCTGATTAATCACGAACTCATGGATACTACCTTAAATGATCGCCTGGAACAAATTTGGATTAAAATTAGGTTAAAAAAACATTCATATTGCATAGGGTCATTGTACAGACTTCATAGGTTGTTTTATTGAAACTTTAGAGGATACTTTGTCTCAACTATCTATAATATCTGACTTAACAATTTGTGGTGGAGATGTCAACACCAATTACTTAGATATTGACAGTACCAACACCCAAAAACTGTTAACATGTGTTAACATATATGATCTAAAACAGATTATAAATACACCTACGAGAATAACAGCAGTCACAAGCACTCTGCTTGGCTGGATACTGATTCCTTAATGTTTAAGTAATTTTAGTATGCAAGTAAAAAATATTTTTTGAGTATCCGATCATTCTTTGGTTAGCTGCGAGATCGATGAAGATACCAAAACGGCGCAGCAACTGGTTACATTTAGATATCTCAAAAGAGTTAATAAAAATGAGGTTTCATGACTTTTACAATTAGCCCCTATAACACAAATTCTTTATAGCAGAGACATAAATGTGTAACGATTGTATCGTTAATTTTCGAACAGTTCTCCTGGACTATAAATATTTTTAAATTATCTATTGTTTTGGCGTTGAAACGAGTGGGAGACTGCAAAGTGGTAGGAGAATTGTTGGCTTCGTAGTTGAATTTTGATTTATTTAGTGCATTATAAAGTTGAATTTTATTCAATTTAGAGTTTTCCGACCATCTTTGCCCTTCTGTCTCTGGTAAGTTACTTATTACCTTGGTTTTAAATTTAATAGTTTAATAATCCAAAATGCGGTGAATATAATATTTTATTTATTTTACTAATATTTTAAATATTCGAATACAATGGCTGAATTCAATACTAGGTCAGTTTTTTTGGTATTTTTTATATATACGTAAAAGATAATTAATTTTGTCTCGAAATTTGGAGAGACTTATAGCTATTGTGTTCGAATAATAGTATTTGAAATTCGGAGTTTTGATTCCAACTTTATTGACAGGGTTATTGGGTTTACCAAAAACTACAATTATTATTTCGTCAAGAGGTATCATCGGAGTAAGTCCGCTTCAGTTCTGATTTCCCGGTCAGAAAAATCCGAAGGGAAATTCCTACCTGTCGCTGTTGTCTTAGAAGTCCTTCAGTAGAAATCATCCTATTTCGACACGAGCTTAAGAAACTCCGTTTATCAAGCCATCGAAAAAACACAGATAAGAGATTAAATTAATTATTATTAATTGTCAGCATTAATAATCCGAATTTTATTGAAATAAACCATTTAAAAACTGATCTAAATATTTTATTTGTATATCTGTACTGGCGCCCTATTTAAAACTTGATTGGGGAAAAACTAAGCAAAAATTCAGCAGGAAAGTCACGACCCTCTGGAGCTAGCAAAGGGTATTTTTACGCTACAAATTTGGCGCCCAACGTGGGGCCTGAGTTTTTGCTGGTCTTCTCCTTTCATTTTCTTTTCATTAATACTTTAACATCAAATTTGTACAGACATACAAATATTTGTCAATTCGGGTTTTTACTAACATCTAATTTTTTACCGTTACATTTATTTTGTTCAGTTTTATTATCTATGACTCAAGGTTATCTGCTATTGGTGTATTTCTATAGTAATTTTGAACTGGTTTTGTTTAACGTTAACTTTCTATTTGCCGATGATTGATTTGATTTTATCTAAATATTTTGGTATTTTTAATTTATTAGTAATTTTTCTATACCGATTGTCTCTTACGATGTTATCCATTTAAAATATTTCTTTATCTTGGATTTATCTCTATTATTCTTGGCAGATTTTAATGTGTTTGTACCGTGTTATCAATATGTCCTTTTTTTCGTTGCTATCTTAGCTTTTGTCTTTTTTTTTCATGACTTTATTTTCTGATTGTGAGAGTTACAGCCAAAATCTTTTTTGAATTCCTTTCATTTCTGTATTTTGGTTTTTTCTTTTCTCTCTTTTTATCTCATCTCTTCCAGTAAAGGATTTGGAAAATGGTTATTGGAAATTTTGGTTATTTCTTGAGTGTGGGTACCTATAGTTGTTTGCCGTGGGCATTTTGGATGACCACATTATTACCGTGTAAGGTCTGTGAGACCTTAGTATCGTGCAGGGGTCTGTGAGACCTCTTTATCGTGTAGCAGTTAGATTTGACTGCTCTGTTTAGCTCTATTGGTGTTCTGTATGAATGGAACACAATAGGAGTTTATTTTGGGGATTTTGTTCTATTTGGTTTCTTTTTCTTTAACCGTTAGGGTTTACCTTTGTGAAACAAATAGATTTTCCTTGTGTTTTTGTACCTACTCGGGATGTTTGTTTTCCACATACCATTCTTTCATTTTTTTTTCTGTATTGATTTCGTGATACACCAAATACAGAAATACCTTATAATAGCTTGGACTGTTTCTTCACATACCTAGGACATTTTGATATGATTTGTGATTTGATTCGTATGTTTTGTTATCTTTGTAGATTTTTGTAGTAACTTTCAGTGCATTTTTGAGATATCGTTTTATATTTTATCTTTTCTCGATATTTTTGAATTATCTTATTTTGAATTTTCATTGCTTACCTAACACTGGAGTCACTACACTGAAGGCATTAGTTTTATTAACTTTTCAATTTCTATTTCTTAGATTTTTTATTAATTCTTAAAAACTTTTTCAAAATTCATTTCAACTTTTTAATTAACTTCGATTGTCATTTAATTTAAAAAAAAAAAAATTTATAAGGGTTGGTGAGTTCAGGTCAGTACTGTACCTTAGGGATAGCATTTATTTGCGAGTACAGGCTGACGCTGTTCCTCTGTGCCGCATCACCTCTTTAGTATAAATTTGTATTTTGGAATATTTAGTTGACCTTGTTCCTTTTTCTAAATTTTTCTTTACTTATTGTTGTTGCCTTCAGTATTCTTAACGTTGGTAGTGTACATACCTGTTCTTTACTGTTTTTGACGCTTTCTTTTATTAATTGTCCTATTTTTATTGTTCACATTATTACCGTTATTTGTTGTCATTTTTAATGATAAATATTATCTTTTATCTTTTACATTGTCTCCAGTTTGCACAGCGTGTGCGTTAAGACTTGTCAAGTTATTTTTGATTCGGATATTGATTGATTTTTCTTTTGAGTGTTAGTCACATTTTTGTTCAATCGATATTTGGTTTCAATTTTTTTCTTTTCGTTCATTGAATATTTGTTTAGCTTCTTAGCTTATTTTGTTCTCATTTGTTGAGTATTTTCTTATTCAATGATTTTTGTTGACTACAGTTTTATCTTTATCTTTGTTGCTTTGGTAAGTTATTTTACTTTTGGAGATAGATTTTTTTGCCTTGTCTTTCTCTCTATTTTTTGCTTTGTGAACATTAATCTCTCGTTTCTTTCGTTACATCTCGTTATTGTTGTTTTCTTAAACGACCTTAACTAGGACAGTTAATAATTTATTTTCACCGATTATGACTTTATGCTACTTAAGTGTTAGCAATACCGATTTTGACTTTTTTGGTACCCTAGAGGTGCTGGTCATTGCGACCAAATATTTTTTTAGAGTGGGGGGACTCTCTTACCGATTGTGGCTATATTTTTTTTTGTTCTTTTTGTTATTGCCACTTTTTCAAATTTTTTTTTGTCTTAACCTCTTTGGCTTTAAATTCTCTCTCTCTTTCCGACTGGGCGTTGTCTGCCAAATGGAGAAACATGTTCCCGGGGAAGCTTAAATTTTCGGAACTCCCTTGGTCAAGTCCCTATATTTTTTATATATATTTACCATTTTTCCTTTTTGTTTATTTTTATTTTTTTTATGGCTGACATGCCATCTTATAGCGATGCGAATAACCGTTGGTTATGCCGAGACCACCCGTCTTCACTGAGCTCCTCGCATCCCCTGTCCAGCGTGGAGAAACTTCAGTGTTGACCGTTCCATTTGGGTTGGCTGGTACCCCTTGTAAAAATCCAGTCACTTCGTCTTGTGACGGTTTAACTACCTGGGTTTCTTCAAAACCCATGGTAATTTTACTTGCTTTTTGAGGAATTCGTTCCACCTTTTAGGTTGGCTAGTACCTTGTAGAAAAATCTAGTCACGTCGTCTTGTGACGGTTTAACTACCTGGGTTTCTTCAAAACCATGGTAATTTTACTTGCTTCATTAAGGATTCGTTCCTTTTGTATTGGCTGATACCTTTTGTAAAAATCCAGTCACTTCATCTTCGATTTAATTTTCTCCTTGTTCAAGTGTTGGTAACTTTTTGTACTGGTAATTTTTGTTTCTTGAGTTTTAACGTTGGTATTTTGTATATTTAAGAATTACACCAGTCATCTTGTTAACCAACATATGTTTACTAATTTTTATATTCTTTACCTATTCACCAATTTTGGATTATTACTTTTTATCTTCATTACTTACTTTGAGAAAAGTTTCACTTTATTTAGTAAAAAAAAAAAGAATCGCCAATTCTTTTTTTTTCTGCCAAGGTACAGTGGTGTAACGATTGTATCGTTAATTTTCGAACAGTTATCTATTGTTTTTGCGTTGAAACGAGTGGGAGACTGCAAAGTGGTAGGTGAATTGTTGGCTTCGTAGTTGAATTTTGATTTATTTAGTGCATTATAACGTTGAATTTTATTCAATTTAGAGTTTTCCGACCATCTTTGCCCTTCTGTCTCTGGTAAGTTACTTATTACCTTGGTTTTAAAATTAAAAGTTTAATAATCCAAAATGCGGTGAATATAATATTTTATTTATTTTACTAATATTTTAAATATTCGAATACAATGGCTGAATTCAATACTAGGTCAGTTTTTGTGGTATTTTTTTATTCATACGTAAAAGATAATTAATTTTTTCTCGAAATTTGGAGAGACTTATAGCTATTGTGTTCGAATAATAGTATTTGAAATTCGGAGTTTTGATTCCAACTTTATTGACAGGGTTATTGCCAACTAGAAGAAGGGCCCTATTATTTGGTTTACCAAAAACTACAATTATTATTTCGTCAAGAGGTATCATCGGAGTAAGTCCGCTTCAGTTCTGATTTCCCGGTCAGAAAAATCCGAAGGGAAATTCCTACCTGTCGCTGTTGTCTTAGAAGTCCTTCAGTAGAAATCATCCTATTTCGACACGAGCTTAAGAAACTCCGTTTATCAAGCCATCGAAAAAACACAGATAAGAGATTAAATTAATTATTATTAATTGTCAGCATTAATAATCCGAATTTTATTGAAATAAACCATTTAAAAACTGATCTAAATATTTTATTTGTATATCTGTACTGGCGCCCTATTTAAAACTTGATTGGGGAAAAACTAAGCAAAAATTCAGCAGGAAAGTCACGACCCTCTGGAGCTAGCAAAGGGTATTTTTACGCTACAAATGTTAAAGTAGATTGTCTAAACCAAATCATACTCTCGATTTTTGATATGCTCGCTCCGTTAAAAAGTCTTCTTATAAAAAAACAAAAACCTCCATGGATAACAGACAACATTCAGAAAATGATTAAATTAAAAGAAAAGGCTTTCAATAATTTTTTTTTAATGATTTTATTGGCCAAAACAAACATATTAAATACATACTGAATTATAAACAGATATGCGTTTAGCCAAATGGCAGAGTTCAAATTCCCAGATAAATCTGGGTTTTGCTCTTCCACTCAACCATTAGCGACCCATTTATATAGAAAAGAACCTATACAAAATGGGTCTCCGAAATCCTAGATTTACTATTGATATATTCAAAGAACAGAAAAAAAGAACTAAATTACCAAAATTTACTAAAAACTAAGATCTAAGCACCTTAAATAAAGCCTCAAGGTTGCCAAGCCTGCTGCTATGCTGACAATGATCTTTTCTAACGTTCAATAAAATTAATATTTAATTTTCCTTCAAGAATACTTTTTTTAATTTTTTGTTTGAAAAAAAAATCTGAAAAATATTTTATATCATTCGGTATCCAGTTGTAAACTTTGACGATATTATAAGAAAAACAGCCTTTGTACACATGAGTTTTATGTTTAGGAATTGTTAAGTGACCCTTGTGCATCAGGTTCAAGTTATGGACATCAGTTCTGTAACGAATTTTGTTGCATAAATAAACTGGTTTTTCGTTTTTAATAATTTTGTGATATAATACACATTCATGCAGCACACGCCTTTCATTAATATTTAACCAATTTAATTTTTTTATGTATTTAGAAATAGGAGTACCTTTTCTTAGTCCATATCTGTTCTGTACCCTTTGTAGCCTTAAAATATCCCTTTTTAGTAACCCCGGACCAAACACGGCATCCCCATAGTTTAAATGTGACAGTACAAGAGCTTCACATAATATTACCTTCAGTTTCTTATTTAGTATTGCTCGATTTCCATATATTAATTTAAGGTTAGCGAAAGCCCTACACAAAATTGAAGTAACATGGGTTGAGTAGTGTAGATCAGAGTCTATCATGATACCAAGATTTAAATTAACAAGACGTGAAACGCATTGGTTGTATTACAAACAGCTACGTAACACGACCAACATGGCACTTCTTAATGAAAAAAAGAGCTACCTTGCTTACTGTTCAGGGTCTCCAGATCGCTCGTTGGTTTGGAAAAGGCTTAAACAATTGGACGTTGTTAACAAATTAAGCAATGACAAGACGCTGTCTGAGACGCTCAACAACCCTAAAAAAATTAATGAAGTTTTTCTTAAATTTTCAGGCTGCGTTTCTGATATTGACTTGGATCTACTTAATTTCTACAATAACAAAATAACCGATTTCAAAGAACTATTTAGCTTTAAAACAGTCTTGATCAACGAAGTCTACGAACATCAAAAAACAATCAAATCACTAGCGGTTCGCCCTGATTCAGTAAACATACAAATGATAGAGCTATGCTGTCCTGACATTTTACCCTATTTAACTAACATTATCAACTCCTGTCTTTCAGATAAATTTTTTCCATCACAATGGAAAATAGCCAAGGCAATGCCCTTACCAAAAAAACTAATGCCGAAGATTACAATGATCTAAGGCTCATTAGTATACTTCCTTGCCTATCAAAGATTTTGGAAAAGATTATTGGCAAACAAATCAGGGATCACTTAGAAAAACACAACATCTTACCAAAACATCAATCTGGATTTAGATCGGGCTACAGCTGTACCTCGGCGCTAGCTCACGTAACAGACGATATAATTCAACACACTGATCTCGGAAAAACAACTGCTTTAATTTTATTAGACTATTCTAAAGCGTTTGATACCATTAACCATCAATTATTTATAGTAATTTTAAACTTTGTTGGTTTTTCTCACGAATCAAAAGCGCTGATGACCGATTATCTGGAAAATAGGTACCAATATGTCGAGACAACAGCTGGAAAGTCAACGAAAGTACTTATTAAAAGTGGTATACCCAAAGGCTCAATTTTAGCGCCTTTAATTTTCACAATTTACACGTGCATTTTAACAACATGTTTAGAGCATTGCAAAGGCCATCAGTATGCAGATGACAATCAAGTTTATTTTTCTTTTGACATTATTGATCTTGTGGAGGCTATAAACATTATAGAGAAAGAGCTTGAACAGCTTGTGGTCGTTTCTGAAAAACACGACCTAAAAATCAATCCAAGCAAGTCAATGGTACTGTTTTTTGGAAAAGGTAAGTCAAGAGCCAAAAATACTTTGAATATAACTATGTCAGGTAATGAACTTGCTTCCATGGATTGTGCTAGAAATCGTGGATTGATGCTAGACACTGACCTTAAATTTCATGACCATGTAAATAACAACATTGGAAAGGCGTACATGTCGTTGAAGTTTCTTTATCCTCACCGGCATATGCTGTCAGAGGACCTAAAAATTAAACTAACAGACACCTTAGTCTTAAGCCACTTTAACTTTGCAGATGTTGTTTATGGACCTTGTTAGATAAAAAACGATGAATTAAGAATTCAAAAAGTGCAGAAGTCATGCCTTAGATTTATTTATGGCATTAAAAAGTATCTACCGATCTCGCATAAACTAAAGGATGCGAAATGGCTTAATATGAAAAAGAGGCGGGATCTACATTCGCTGGTCTTCTTTCATAAAATCATGTCAAACAAAATACCACCTTACTTATACAATAAAATCAAATTTCGCACTGATATCCACAATCTAAATTTAAGGTTTAGGGGTATGATAACTCCACCACAGCACTTTTCCAAAATGTTCGAACGGAGCTTTACCTATAATGTCTATCGCTTATGCAATGGCCTACCCGCAAATTTCAAAAATTTAAAAACATTCTTTTAAACAGAAAGTAAAAACATATCTTTTAGGTTCTGAATAAGGTAGTTTAATCTAATCTAATCTCAAATGTAAGTTTGAGATGTGTATACAATAATAATAAAAAACTGCATTATTTCACTATCACTTTTTTTTAGTTTCAAACTCAAAATATGTATTGTTTTTCTGTCAGAGGGTTTTTTGTTTTTTTTCTCTGCCTTTGATTCACTGTAGTTCTCTTTTGAGTTCTGTGTGCGTTACCACAAGTTAGACCGAATTAAGTTAATTATTATCTAAACATTTAGTATATAAAAACTATGTAAAAAAAAAACTAGATATTAAGGTAAATTAATAAGATTAATTCTTTTACTTAGGGACTGGACATTGAACAATTATATTGCCTTCCAGTTCCTTTATTGCAATATTAAGTTTAAAAACTATCAGTTGGTAAACAACATTATGTATATAATCAATTTATATTCTATTGCAAATAAATGTATTATTATTATTATTAATATAAAACTACTGTTATTTTAAACATTTCTTATTTAATTTTATTTTTCAGAGGTTACGGTTCCACGTTATTCAGAAAATGTATTTTTTGAACACTTTTGATTGTCAAGGAACCTAGTCAATGAAATTAGCCTTAGATATGAAAATCAATGGTGCCCAACTTATTTTTCCATTTTTCATAAGAGTCAATTAATAATTTGGTTTGATTTTGGTTCTATTTAAAATCTTGTTTCATTTGTTGCTCAGATGTACTTGGTATAACAATAAGGTCGTCTAATTCTAAATATACAAAACAATAAATTATTAATAAAATGTATTAAAAGACTAATGTATAATTACCATCCATATATTCACAATTATGTTATACTAAATAAATTTACTTGCAGTTAACACAAAACGCAGTGAATAACGCATTGCTTTGATTTGAAAAGTGCTTAAAAAAAAGAAACGATCACAGTGTGATAACAAAAACGTTCCAACACATTTAGATTTCCGGAACGTCATGGAATCGTACAAAGTTAGCAGTTGCGCATTAAATCAGTACAAGTAATTCTGTGATAGATAGATAGATAGATAGATAGATAGATAGATAGATATTTATTTCCAACAGGTACAAAAAACCCAATAACAGGAAATGTTACAATGTTGAAAATCATAATAAAAACTAATAATTAGTAAATGTATTCTATAAAGAAATTAATTAATTAAAGTAACAGTATAGTATAATTATTATTATTAAACAATAATTTAATCATAAACTATAAGCTATAAGTATACCTCAAAATACTCTTGCGGATTTCATTTAATGATGTATAATGAATGTCACAAGAGTTGCAAAAACGATTAAAATTCAGGCAAGCAACATACATAGGAGATTTTAGTAAAATATTCGTTTTTGCAGTCTCAATATGAAATATTTGTGTACTCCTTGCATTAATTCTAGGAACCTGATAATTGCATTTTTCATGTAAGAAGGGACATTCAATTTTATTATTTAGTAAATTATATAAAAATGATGTGGTTAAAAAGATACGTCTGGTGTTTAAAGAAATAAAATTAAATTCATTTAAAAGAATAGAATAATCTATGCCGCTTTCAGGATACAATCCAGTCGTTTTAAAATAAATAAATTTGAGAAATTTTCTTTGTACTCTCTCAATTAGACTGATATGGTTCGCATAGAAGGGAAACCAGATAAGGACACCATATTCTAGCTTTGATCGAACATAAGAATAAAAAAGGGTTATTAGTGATTTAATATTTGAAAAGAAGCTGCAATTTCTCATAACAAAACCCAACATTTTATTAGCGTTAGAAACTGTGTTGTTAATATGGGAAGCAAAAGAGAGTTTTGAATCAAATAATATTCCCAGATCCATTATTTCAGAACACCTACTTAAATTAGTACCATGAATTGTATAGCCAAAGTTTATAGGATCCTTTTTCCTCGAATATGTTAAAATACAACATTTAGAAACATTTAAATTTAAATGATTCTTGGAACACCATCCGGATACCCTATCAATATTTTCCTGTAAAACAATGCAGCCTTCAACACATTTAATAGAGAAATAAATCCTTAAATCATCCGCGTACATATCTTTTGAACAATTAATTATTTCTATCAAATCGTTGATGAACAGTAAGAACAAAAGCGGACCTAGGTTAGACCCTTGAGGAACACCCGAGGTAGGTGAAAAGAAAAAGGATCTGTGGCCGTTTCGAAACGCTACAAAATAACACGGTTGGAACAAACCTATTGTGATCTATATTTTTATTATTTTACTCCAAGAACATTTTCGGTAGTGAAAATGGCGTCAAGTTCGAGTTTTGTTCCAGTACAAGTGGCTCATTTAATACAAAGTGCGTTTTCTTAAAGAGAAAAAACTATTGTTTTCGATGTTCATGATGCACTAATATATCAAGATGAATCAGCAACTGTTCGTGATGTGGTGACTAGGTGCTCCAATATGACCGGTTTTAGTGAACGAAGTATCTATCGATTTTTAAGTGAGAGAAAACAGGGAAATGTTAGTGAACCAAAAAAACACAAGATAATGCCAAGCAGGAAAAACTAGAAAGGGTCGGCCTGAGGAGGGCAGCTTCGACCCAAAGACATCCAAAAGACCCTCTAATACTAATAGCCTCTCTAAGATGCCGCGATGGTAGTGTGTATGTAGATGGTGAACTTCATAATACGTAGCTATGAAGAGGTTGCGGTATCCGATTCGAATGATTCGAATCTTACGTTGCAACAGGAGTTGGAGTTAACTATATCGTCAGCATGTAATCTAATTTGTCCGTCACCATCTCGAGCTAATACACTTGACTCAATCATAAAAAAAGAAATGACTCTTTACGAATCTGGGGATAAATGGAAAAATATCTAACATTTACTTACATAGCCTTAAAAGGAATACCGCCGACTAGTGACTGAAAAACCTCAAAAATCCCTCAGGCCGTTTAGCCAGATGGAGTTTAGAACTACAACAATACGATTTCGAGATTATTTACAGAAAAGGGGTCCTCAACAAAGTAGCGGACGCATTATCTCGACAACCGCAAGAAACAAGTAACAACGAACCCGAACTAGAACTGTTAGCATCAGCACTAGAAACATGTGCATTGTACGATAAACTGTATGAAGAGGTACTTAGGCAACCGGATAGATTCCCTGATTTCCAAATTACCAATGGAAGGCTTTACAAGCATATTTGGAGTAGCCGAAATTTAGCGGATCCGGAATTTAACAACCCTTGGAAATTATGCGTACCAGGATATAGAAGAGAAGAAATATTGTTAGAAAATCATGATAGAAACACAGCAGGCCATTTAGGAATTGCTAGGACCATTTGTCGAATAGCACAAAAATACTAGTGTCCAAAGATGTTAAAGCAAATAGCCAAACTACGTCAGAAAATGTACGAAATGTCTCCAGTATAAACCGTCACAAATGCAACCAGCAGGAAAGATGCAACCGTCCACTGTGGAAAAGCCTTGGCATACTGTCTTGATAGATTTAATAAGACCATTTCCAAGATCTACAGCAGGAAACATCTTCTCGGTAGTTATTCAAGACCGTTTTACAAAATGGGTCGTAGCCCAACCGATAAAGAAGGCAACTGCAAAGACAATCATAGATGTTCTTCGCTCGAAAATATTTATGCAGTTTGGCATTCCTAAGAAGATTATCTCGGATAACGGTACACAATTTACAAGCAATAGTTTTAAAAGCTTTCTAAACTCTTATGGCGTAAACCACGTACTCACCCCACCCTACTCGCCGCAATGTAATCCAGTGGAGCGAAACAACAAAGTACTAAAAACTATGATAGCTACATATGTAGAAGATAACCATAAAGAGTGGGACAAGTTTATTCCAGAATTCTGTTACGCCATAAACTCGTCACGACACGATTCAACAGGATTTTCCCCGGCCCTTCTCAACTTCGAACGGGAATTAGATTTAGCAGACGGAACACCATTCCAGAATTCCAAGGAATATGCAGATAACTTGGGTAAATTGGAGTCGTTAAGAGAATTGGCAATACCTGTAGACCTCAGCCAGATAGTGCCAAAAGAGCTAGTCGCCAAAGGCACAAAAAAATACCGGATAACCTGCAACAATGGCCGGAAGATAAAAATAAAGACCAGCGGAATTACACCACTGTAAATGTTTTTAGGGTAAGTCATCATTTGCAGAAAAATGTATGCTACATTTTTTTTTTGAATGAAAGGGAGTTGTAACGATAACACAGAAACCCGCGTCATCGTTTTTATTTACCAGGATTCTTACCATTCGTTCGAGGTGCGCGACCGAGATACGACACGTCGTCAAGACTCGCGCAGACACATTCAGTGAGTGGAAGCGCCGTCAACTGGAATAAAAAGCCGATGCCATCGCCGCAAGAAAGCAGTTCGACTGAGAGTACTGATCTTGGAAGAACTCCAACCTGGGCTCTGGGTATTGACCAGTAGCCACCGACCTTCCCTGCCTTTGCAGCCGAGTATTGATCGGCTGTACCGTCCCGATCCTTGGGTATTGACCAAGGATTATCCTGCCCCGCAACTGAGTATTGATCAGTTGCATCGTTCCGATCCTTGGGTATTGACCAAGGGTTGCTCTACCCCGTAACTGATTATTGATCGGTTACACCGTTTCGATTCTTGGGTATTGACCAAGGGTTGTCCCACCACGTGACCGAGTATTGATCGGTTCGAACCTATCCTATACTAACCGGAATCTATATTAAATTTATTTATTTACAGGGAGATCCATCCAAAGGCCGGGTCGCAGATCCGATTAATTTTGTTTAATTTGTAGAGATTATATTTTATTTTCATTTTATTGTATATAATTTATTTTAGAAATAAATTTTTATTAAAACTGAAACCGAATTTTACTGAGTCTGGTGTCTAAAAAGCTACCCGTTACAGACTAATTGGAAGAACAAGTAAGTTAAATTATGCCCATCCTTACGTATGCATCGGTGGCATGAAGCAAAACTACTATGACAATAGTACAAGTTAAACAAAATAGATGTCTAAGGGAAGCGGTAAACGCACCATGGAACATAGGAACACTACCTTATATCACGATCTTGAAATAAGAAAGATAACAGATACCATGAAAGAAAGAGGTAGGAAGATCTTTGAAGGCACGAGAAACCATGTAAATCGTGACCTAAGAGAACTAACAGAATACGATCCAGATACGGGTCCATGGACACATAAGAGGCCAAAGATGCAGCTCCGGCAGCAGTAGAAAAAAATATGACAACACAGCGGCAATTGTGACGAAAAGAATCACCGTGAAAGTAACGTTAACTGAGACCGCAAAATACAACGGAACGCACAAAGAAAAAAGCACGCACAATAGCCAGACACCAGGAATATAGTGCATAGAGCACCGTCTTGGCAGATGAGGACCGCAATTTCTCCACAATGCATAGACGGGATCCGAAATTGCTGAGGCCCGCACGCGATGAGAGGGAGGGTGGTGGAAGGCAACTAAATCGTTGCCAGAATGACATCCTTACCATCCCGGGCTCAACACTGCGTGCGTGCATTGAACGAACAACTAGAAAGAAGAGCACAGATATCATCGTTGCCGAGAGACCTCCAGAGTAAGCTACAAAAATATAAGCCGTTCGAAACACTTCGGGAATCTAGAGAAGCGTCACCGGAAGCCGGCATTTCAGGAGCCTCAAGAAAAAGAAAAAGATGTGGGCCGTGTTATAGGAGTAATAAGAAGACTTTATATACCGCGTACAGTAATTGTCAGAAATGTGGTGTGCATTTATGTTATCTGAGTCAGAATAAATACTTATTATGTTATTATTTTTATTATTATTCGTATTATTTGGTAATATGCAAGTCTTTTAGGTAAAAATACTGTACATTTGTTTCGAAAAGAAGGAATAAACTAATACTTTAATAAATATTAAGTTATCATTGTTGGCAAAATACTTTTTATAACAAAGTTGTTATGATTTTGGCTAGTACATAGCTTACTAGGAACCAGAAACACAATCATGCACTTCTATTAGGCAAAGTATGTATAATTTCACCAAAAAACACAAAAATTCGCTAGATGAATCTGTGAGATTCAGCGCGCCTATTGAAGGGTTAAATAAGGCCTTCAATCATGCCTTTACAGAAACAAAATAAATCAATATTAAACAATGATAATAATTAAAAACGATTAAAATCAAAATCTACTAGAACAGAGAAGTAAACATCGGTCTCTAATGACCGGAATATACAATTGAGGGACCCTATTACCAAACCCATTGATACGCCGCCTATTACTACGGGCTCCAAGGACTCCCCCAAAAACAAAAGTGTACTGAAATGCATAATTTTTGGTAAAGAATACCTATCTAAATCAGGACTTGCCAAACACGCTAAAACATGCGGCGTACGCGACAGAAATGCATGCAGACACTAGAATAAAAGATATCCAAACTACAACGGCCTTCGACTAGAAGAGGTTAGAGCCCATCCTAAAGAACAGGCTAGTATCAACAGCGAACAAAGGTCGTCCGAGGTAGAGACACGGGCTTGACCATCGACCAAATCAAATACCGATGTGGAAAAACTGAGTAAAAACTCTTAATTGAATCTGAAAAGGCCAAACTCAAATCCACACCTAAACCAGCAAAAGAATCAATAGCACCTACCTGTTCAATTACAACAAACCTATATCTTGATCAACCACCCATTAGGACCATAGCCTCCTCACCTGGATACCACTATTCACAAGCTCCAGGTCCATCCCGCCTCTTCCAGATACACCATCTTCAGACTCAGACTCTGATTACAGAAGCCTTATAAGGCCCTCCCAAGCCCTGTCCCAACTTTTTACCAACTACGAAGAAACTCCTGACAGATATATTTGTGCTGAAACCCTACTATCATACCTACACAACATGGAGATGAATTTAACAGAAGATCACTTAACTGAGAGCTAGAAACAATTAATCGAGGCTGGACTATACATGACATATGACCTAGAAATTAGCATCGAGAAATGGATTACCAAAACATTTTTCTCTTCTCGCAATAAATATACCAAATCTACTAAACCTCAAACCATTAAATACAGACACTACGGTAGGGTTGTAAAATGTAAAGACCATAGGGCTTCTGCTTAGAAGAAATGTCAAGGCTTAATATATATAAACATAGAGTTGGTTTTGCCGATATAATCCTATCTGGAAGACCTCTTATTCAAGAAGCTACGTTACCACCTACTAATGAAGTTGAAAATCTATTCGTAGGTATCCTTGAAAGTACATCGATAATGATCCCGTGAACGAAATAAAGTTAACATCTAGACCCACGTTCATCCCGTTCACTGAGGAAGAAGTTGACACCGCCAGAACCAACTGGTCCAATTCAGCCGCCGGGCTTGATGTGAAACCAGCCAACAGCGGACTGCTAGCGCTATTCTTATTTATCAACGCTTCATAACATCGCGCTCCATAATGGTCTATAAAAGCGGCGACCGAGCCGAGGCAGCTAATTATCGGCCCATAGTGATAGGTTCAACTCTCGCAAGCGTCTAATGCTGTACTCGCCAACCGCTTAAAATATGCAATCACTTAACTTTAACCAACGTGGGTTTGTTGAAGTCGACGGCACGCTTGCAAATTCATTAATTCTTGACACCTACATCTGACAACGTCGTGACTCACAGCGTAGTTACGCTTTTATAGTTATTGATTTGATATAACGTGCTTTACATCGTGTCGGGATTGAAAAAAATACTTCCGAATACATCATGGGCAACCTATCAAACGCCAAAACCTCCTTAAGGTAGGAAACGTCAAAATGTTTTGTCAAGTTTTGGATTTTGTGCTACATACAATGATGCTGTGACGTATGAAGTGTCAACTGTTTAGCATCCTCAACCTTGCATTCTTTTACAGCCTGATGAAATTCTACAATATGCTGCAGATAATGCAGACATTAATGTTTTCACAACTGATGGGCATAATACTGTGCATATAATGGGTGTAATAAAAATAATTTCTCCAAGTAACGCTGTTCTCGCTGATGTGCCCATTGTAAAATGTAAAAGTAAACCAAACGCTGATAATTTAGCTGCAGTTTCACATGTACTTTTTTTAACATACGAAAATAATGACGTAGCTGTAATGAGTAAGATTACAGTTAATGAAATTGATTATAATGTTATATTAAATGAACAAATTTGTAGTAATGTCGACTTATTGTGTGTATACGGAAAGTGGAGTTGGTATTTCTACAAGACAATTACGTGATGATGATGACATCTTAATAGTTGAGAACAGCAATTGAAAAATTAATAAATAATACAATTGTCGTTGGCAAAGACTTGGATCTATTGGTACTTCTCATAGTATGCACACAAATACTTAATCAACCTACATCCATTTTTTTTAATTCCCACTCAAGTAGTTCTTTGCTTGATCAATTGTTTGCCAAAAAAAAATCAAACAGAATTATTACTGGTGACAACTGGTACTCTTCAGTTGAGTTGACAAACGAGTTGCTGAAGCGTAACCTAATCCATGTTGCACATTGAAAAATAAAATAAAAGACAAATCCCTTTAGAATTTCAAGCTAACCGAAACCGACCTGAACGGGATACAAAGTAAAACTACCAAGTAAGCTATGTACCAAAGAAAACAAGAGCAGTGGTGCTTATATCCAGCATGCATCCGTCAAGACTCGCAGAAGCCAGATATAAGTGAGTTTTATAATGAAACAGTTGGGGTAGACGTACTTGAACAAAAATATGTACATTTTACTTTGTCCCAAAGGCCACGGAGTTGGCCAATGGTACTATTTTATCAAATGCTAAACATTGCAGGTGTGAATTAAAATTGAAAGGTTTAGTTTCCTAAAAGACATTGGAATGTCGCTTTGTAGAAACCATATGGAATTCCGAATAAACAATAACCATATATGTCATCTCCGTAAAAATATAGCGAACAAGCTTGGAACACCGCTTCCAGTTGAAGACAGAAAAACCAGTAATGCATGCAAAAGCTGCAAAATTCCTATATGTTTCTCGTAGGCTAATTTTTTGTGTCAATTTTGCTTAAATAAGTGAACGTCCTTATTTGCGTGTTTTGTATAAAGTGACAAGTAATTTTGATTAATAAAAGAAGACTTCGCAAAGAAAGGCATTTTTTATTGTTAGTAAATAGGTACGCTATAGATTTGGGTCATAGTGGTTAAGGGTTGAAACAAGAATTTTGTAAATTCATAATGCAGAGTTTCTAAAACGAGTTTAAGTCATCCGTCATGTACCCGCTAAATTGAAACGCTGACTTTAAAACAGAAGAGGATGAATCTGAAGAGCTAAATCGTGGAACAGAAAATAGCCAGCATTTAACCAGACCCAGCTAGAATGACAAAATTTTCAAAGAAATGCTTATTATCCCTGAAGTCATTTCACCTTTTCCACAATTAAAAAAAACAGTCTAACCGTGACCAAAAAGCGACAAAGCTTGCAAATTTATCTCCCTGTCAAGCTCAATTAGAAATGAACTTGTTTTTAAAACAAAACAAATGCTGCAAAAAAGCCATCAACAAGCGGAATAGAATCACCTTCTAATACCATTTTTTCTAGTGATTGTAGTGACAACAAACTCTCTGCTCCTCAAATCCACGTTTCGAATGCTGACGCTGAGTGCATGCATTGCTTTGGCCTCTTCAGTAAAGACAAAAAGGAGGGAAGAGTGGATTCAGTAGGTATACGCATCAACATACCAGAAGTTATTTCATTAGATTTTTATCTGTGTTTCTAACTATTTACCTATCTATATTTAAATGTTCTCTGTAACTTCTTTGTGGCATCAACTATAAATATCGCACTTGTTTTTCAGCATTAGGAAAATCAACATTTTTGTATAATAAATCAGATAAATGGAAAAGAGACTACGTATTTTACTAAGAAAGACAAATGATTAAATGTATCAAATATAAACAAATTAAGTTTTATGTGGATAAAATCACGGACATATAAATCGTCCGAGGTCCATAAGGACAAAATGTTCCACAAAGGATAATTCTTCTTTTATCGCACTTGTTTTTCAGCATTAGGAAAATCAACATTTTTTGTATAACAAATCAGATATGGAAAAGAGACGGCATATTTTACTAACAAAGACAAAAGATTAAATGTATCAAATATAAACAAATTAAGTTTTATGTCGATAAAATCATGGACATATAAATCGTCCGAGGTCCATAAGGACAAAATAATCCACAAAGGATAATTCTTCTTTTATCGTACTTGTTTTTCAGCATTAGGAAAATCAACATTTTTGAAGTTATACTTCTATTCGTGCACTCGGTGGAAAAGATTTGTGTTGAGTTAAATGGGAAAAATCATTACATATGTAATGGTGTAAGTAAGAGAGAGGCAGAAACACTTATAAGGTATATTGGTCGGTAAAAACAAAGATGAAATATTTTCCACATGTTATTAGTCATAACTATAAGTCCTTTGAACACCGTTTCAACATTCAGTACATTGAAAAGGGATAGATATACAAAAAACAATCTAAATTAATGTATGAATATCATAGTGACGGACCACATGATTATTTGACAGATTATTTTATAATTTTGTAACGTAAGTATACATATAAA
Source organism: Altica lythri (assembly GCA_964028335.1). Lineage (NCBI taxonomy): Eukaryota > Metazoa > Arthropoda > Insecta > Coleoptera > Chrysomelidae > Altica > Altica lythri. The sequence goes on along the minus strand of OZ034806.1, from coordinate 24,529,691 downwards.
GTTTAGCATTTTATATTAACAATAATATTCAGTAATGAGGATAGTATTGTAGTCTAAAATACCATCACATGGTTGCAGTATATTCTGCTCTATGCTTTTAAGGTTGTTGGCTGCATAAGGACAAAATGTTCCACAAAGGATAATTCTTCTTTTATCGCACTTGTTTTTCAGCATTAGGAAAATCAACATTTTTTGTATAACAAATCAGATATGGAAAAGAGACGGCATATTTTACTAAGAAAGACAAAAGATTAAATGTATCAAATATAAACAAATTAAGTTTTATGTGGATAAAATCATGGACATATAAATCGTCCGAGGTCCATAAGGACAAAATGTTCCACAAAGGATAATTCTTCTTTTATCGTACTTGTTTTTCAGCATTAGGAAAATCAACATTTTTGAAGTTATACTTCTATTCGTGCACTCGGTGAAAAAGATTTGTGTTGAGTTAAATGGGAAAAATCATTACATATGTAATGGTGTAAGTAAGAGAGAGGCAGAAACACTTATAAGGTATATTGGTCGGTAAAAACAAAGATGAAATATTTTCCACATGTTATTAGTCATAACTATAAGTCCTTTGAACACCGTTTCAACATTCAGTACATTGAAAAGGAATAGATATACAAAAAACAGTCTAAATTAATGTATGAATATCATAGTGACGGACCACATGATTATTTGACAGATTATTTTATAATTTTGTCACGTAAGTATACATATAAAGTTTAGCATTTTATATTAACAATAATATTCAGTAATGAGTATTGTATTGTAGTCTAAAATACCATCACATGGTTGCAGTATATTCTGCTCTATGCTTTTAAGGTTGTTGGCTGCATAAACAGAGTTTTTACGAATAGTCGAGGAAATAAAGCACTAAAACCTCCTAATTTTGTAACGTAAGATGGTTCGGAATGCTTTTTTTGCACTGTTTCGTTAGAGTATCAGGAAATTTGTCGCTATGTTTTATAATGTAAAAATGGGAAATTGCATGTCTGCATTCGAAAAGTACATTCCGAAAAGAGAGAAAACTTACAACTCGATAAGTATTGCTGAAAATGGGTTCAATTTATATACTCGGGGTTTTTGGAGTCGCTGAACACGAATATCATGATGCCGAAACTCTCCGCGGCACTTGGTGCCTAGGGTGTTTACCTCTTCTGCTGGGGTTTTGTGGAAATTCTGTACGAAATCAGTGCACACTTTGTACTTGGCGGTGTTTTGAGTCGCTAAATACGATTATAATAATGGCGATGGTCTTCGAAACACCTGGTACTTAAGAAGGACCTCGTCTCCAGGAATTTTATGCAAATTCGATACAAAAAGAGTGTGCAGACAGTACTAGGAGGTTTTTGGGGTCGCTTACCACGAATATCATATAATGATTTTGCTAAATCATACGCATGCAAATTTATGAATCCATGCGCGTGCATAGAAGTATAACTTCTGCAGGCAGTCCCACTGACTGCCACACTAGTTTTTTTGTATAACAAATCAGATATGGAAAAGAAACTGCGTATTTTACTAAGAAAGACAAAAGATTAAATGTATCAAATATAAACAAATTAAGTTTTATGTGGATAAAATCATGGACATATAAATCGTCCGAGGTCCATAAGGAGAAAACGTTCCACGAAGGATAATTCTTTTTTATCGCACTTGTTTTTCAGCATAAGGAAAATCAATTTTTTTGTATAATAAATCAGATATGGAAAAGAGATTGCGTATTTTACTAAGAAAGATAAAAGATTAAATGTAGTAAGGAGTAAATAAGTATATTCACTGAAACTTTAATATGTTAGATTATAAGGATTAAATGAATAGCAAGTTTAGCTTTTAATAATATAATATTCTAAGCTTTACAGACGTATCGGATGACCGAAGTTATAACAGATGTGTGGTCATAATGACTCCTTTAAATAATAACATTTTATTATTTGATAGACAATTTACTTTTTAATTATAAGTGCATTTTACTATGTTTGAACCTTTTTAAAAATATGTTTAGTAAAGAGTATATTTATACTGTACGGGAAAATATATATAAACGCATATTTATATTTATATATTTTTTTTGCATAGAAAAGACAACAACCATATTTTTGTAGTATTAGTAAAAAAATATATTACCTATTGTAATTTTGACATTAAATTGTTGTAAAATATACTTAAAAGAAGACAAAAAACGTAAACAACACTCACAATACAACATACTAAAAAAACGTGCAAGTGCTTTATCATCTGCACTTTTTACGTTGCACAATCCCTACAATCGCGTGTAGTACATTCCACGCATATAGGGATTTTGCATATATGGCAAGAATAGGATGTTTTTTTTTCTTTTACTTGAAGGACTTCTCCAGCAAATTGTTCTTGATTCAAATTTTTAATCTGTTGCAATTTGTTTTTTTTTTTAATTTTGAGAACTCTTCCGATACACAACCCTATTTCTCGACTGAGATAAAGATTTTGATATCTTCTTTTCATTTCCGAAGTGACTAACATTATTGCCTGTCGTTTTACCAAATCAAAACGTTCCATTTTAGGATTGTCCTGATAGGATTGATAAAGAATAAAAGAATTAACAGAGAAAATATCTAACATCCTAAAGAAAATCCCCATTGGCCAACGTCTTGTTCTTCGTCCAGTCGAATAAACACTGCACTTTTCATCTAACATATGTAAACCCTTTTATGGCAATTATAATAAGATATAATTTCAGGCTTTCCAGTTTCATTCTCTACATTTATTGTTAGGTTATTGGAGAATCCATAAAGACTTGAACCAATAGTTCTTGCCCTTTTTGGTAGAAACTCGGAATAAATAACTGATTTGTTTTTTCTTAGAGTTCCTACGTATGATAATTTTTTTTTGCCAATAACTGCACCAAGTTTATAAAGGAAAACCAATTATCAGCACTAATATTTCTGTTAGTTCCATAAATTTGCTAATCTCATTACAGCCTCTGTTGGTTTTGTAAAGTTTCTTTCTTTGGTAGTTAGACCGAAACCATCTGAATCTTTACCACAGCATTATAAAGATATGGGGTTCTAAAATCCATTAATGCCATATCTTCTTCTAATTTAATTTCTAAATCGCTGTTGTGGTCGTTTAGAATGTAGTCGTTATCAGAATCTTTGTTACTCTCGCCAGACTCAACTTCTTCCGCTCATTTTAGCGGTATTTCTTCATACTATTTGTCCCCATATTTCAGCTTTTTTTACGGGCCAGTTTCATCCTTAGAAGTCATAATACTTCCTATAATATTCGAATATAATTAATATATAAACACGATAAAATAGTAACGTTAATACAGACCTGTGGTCAATTTGACCACATAAAAATTTCAATGTTTTATTACACTACCAAAACGGTTGCAAGATTCACAATGCACACTTTACAGTGAAAGACAAAAAGATACTCAACAGACTAGAAGTGTAAATAGTATACGAGGGACGAAATGGACAAATCATAATGGCCGATGGGTCAAATTGACCACGCATCTGTAGTTACGGGTTTAAGTAGCTTATGTAAAAATACCAATATTCCCAGATTCTCAAATTGATGTCAGAAAGAACGTGTTCGGATTACAGAATAAGCTTTAGGTAATTTTATCAATGTGATCACTGAATTTTACACTCGTGCGAAACTTTAATCACATGAAGCCATACGTCAGAAAGGTGATGCCAATAAATTATTTGTGTAATACTAATAAATAAGGTAAAAAACAGGTCTTTATGGTTCAAACAAAATCAGACACAGTAACAATTCTTTTATTATTTTTCAAACAATGTCTTCATATGCCCCAAAAACCTTTGCGATAAACAGTAAAAAAGTATTGTTTCTATTCAGATGATAAAAACCATCCTCTCCCATAAAATAAAATGTAAAGGGCCCCATAGTAAAAATGACACGACTCCAATATTGACATCTTGAATCACTAGTTATATAGCAATTTTTGTCTTCTTGGTTTAATCTAAGGAAAATAAAACAATATATTATAGTGCAAATAATATCATCAATTATGAGCTTTAGAAAACTACTACTGCATTAATTAGGTAACAGAGTGCCTCGAATATTGTTCATTGAAAAGAACACGAAGTGAAAAGTAGACGAAAAATTGTAAGTTTTATCATTAATTTATTTTTTAATATTAGGTGTTACCATCCCAACTCCTAATTAAACTTTAAACTCGCTTTGGCATAGATCGGATGTTTTTTAATAAATTATTGAGGCGTTGCTTCGTACTCTTCAGTAAGCTCAACTTTTATTTCCATTACACTCCTAGATGTAGGATTTCTGGTCAGTACTCTTCTTTTGAGCTCATCCTAAACATGCTCAATTGGATTTAGGTTCAAGCTCAATGGTAAACAATTTAATGTAGATATACAAAACAAAGTTAGGTAGGTAGTGGAATATCCTGTATTAATATGAAAGCGTCACCAATGAATACGACAAAGAGAAGCATATGTTCTTCTAAAACTTCCATAGAATAACGATCCGCTGTTGAACCTCCTCTACGTCAATCAATCAAAGTTTTATTATCAGAAAAATTTACAATTTTTGTTAACAAAGCTAAATATAAAGTATGCGACACATGAATAAACACAAATACAAATAGGTACACAAAAAATACAAAGCTACAATCTACAAAACTTTGAACCATAAATAATATTGTTGCTTTTCATAATTTATTATATATCAAGAAGTATACAGATTAAAAAATATATATATATATAAAGGTACAACATTTACTAAAGTAAAAAATTAAAATAGAAGAATTTTTTTTTTTTTTTTTTTAGCAAAAATTGTAATAAGTAGTAAATGAAGCAACCCAAAATATTACCTTGTTACATAGTATAAAGCAGCTGTCGGCAACATTTTGGCAGGCAAGGGCTACTAGGTGGAAAAATAAAACTAAAGGCGGGCCGCACTTTTGATATAAACCCCAGAAGCCGAATATACCTATATAATTCATCAAATCCCATAGAAAAAATGAAAATGCCATTGAAATTTTTTAAACATACGGAATTTAATTCGTACACATAATTACATTAATTAAATAGCTAGAAAATAACGAAATTACAACTACAAAATTACTAACATACTTTTAGTGTGATGTCTTAAGTTGTATTTGGGACACTATTTCTTGTCTGTTAGCTATTCGTAGAATGGCTCTCAAATGCTCATCTGTGAGACGAGATGCATATTTATTGTTTCTGTAATTGACAATTCAAAAAGTTTGTTCGCATAAATAAGTGATACCAAAAATTGTAATGAACTGCTGAGCAAACTTTTTCAATTCGTCGAAATCAGAAGACAAGCTACCGTAAAACTTAACAAGATCATTGAGTTCATAGAAAGTCCTTTTAAGAACATCATTAAATTGGAGAGCAATCATGTTCATTTTTAAATTACTCGGTGCTTTCTCAATATCACATGAAAAAGGGTTTGCCAACACCATCAGTTTGTTTGAAACTTTTTTAAAATTACAAAATCTATCACTGAAATGAGTTTGCAGTTGTATTAAAATATCGTTTATTTTATCCCTTTTCCAATGAAAATTAATTCCACCTTCATCAACAGCAATCAACAATCAATCAACAACAATTCGGAAAATGATCCAACTTTTTTTCATCAATATGTTTTATAAAATTCAAAGAGTTTAATTTTCATATGAAATGCTTTTACGGCTGTGTGCATATCAGAAATTAGTTTTTTTTACCTTGAATCCTCACATTTAGCGTATTTAATTCGTGAGTTACATCTGTCAAAAATCCAAGGTCTGTTAACCATAGAGTATCTGTCAGCTCATTCATAAAAGTATTGATTTTTTTTCTGCGATCAAAAAATCTTTTCAGCACTGCGCTCTACTCAACCATCGCACTTCAGAATAATAAACAACATCTCGATGATCTGCTTCCGTATCTGACAGAAACTGTTGAAATTGACGATGAGTTAATCCATTTTTTCTTATGTAGTTTACAGTCGATATCACGATGCCCATTACTTTCCATGATACGACCTAGGAATATAACGCTTCTTGGTGGATAATGCAATGGAAAAATAATGGGATAGCACATCCTATCTCTGCCAGTTTCGATTTAATTTTACCTACCAAACCCTTATTTTGTCCATTTATGTTCCTGTCTCCGTCAGTTGTAACACTTACCAATTTTTCCCATGGTTTTACGGCACGAATCACATTTAGAATCAGCCATTGTTTGAAATTATTATTTTTGAAGTTTTATTGTATAGTATATATATAAAAATAAAGATAAATTTAAAAAGAATGAATCCTTCCATACTTATAATACACGTATACAACATAATTTTCATCTTCCAAACACACAATTATCTATGTGAATGCGTTCGTTTGGTGTTCTGGGACTGAGGTTGTATAATGCCCTTCCAGAAAATGTAAAATCTGTCAGAAATAAAAAAATATTTAAAAGTAATATAAAAAACTTCTTCTGGGCTTAAGCCCTTATACAGTTGAGGAATATTTTGTATCTCTCTTGACATAAAATTTTTACTTTGTATTATGCATGTAAGATTGTTTATACTATTTAATGTATGTTGTTAATCATTGTTGACGTGTCCGATAAATTTATAAATGTCTTAAAAGGATCAATAAAAAAACAAAACAAACAAATTTCAGGTAAGTCAAATCAATTAAAATGCCAATTTAAAAAAAAAGTGAAACACAAGAAGAAGAAAAACAGGAAGCCGAAACTGTTTATAGTAAATAGAACACGCACGGCGATAACTAGAGGTGGATAGGTAAAATTTTATTTAAAGTTCAAATAAATTTGCCCGGTACTATTTCAATGCACAAAAATCTGAAACGCCTGCAGTTTTTTAATGCATTTTCTGATTAATAAAACAGTAGTGATTGTTTTAAAGCTCAATAATGAAGATATTGCTTTCACATTTTTATCCTTTTTATTTTCATGTTTTTGATACTGAACAAGGAGACAAAAATTGGGATGTAGCAAGTGTGCCATTTTTTTGCACTCAAGTGTAGTCTTTATTACTGTATATCATTAATTATATAGAAAAATACATAAAAAATACAAATGACATCAGAGAACTTTATCTTTTTTTGGTAATAACCTAGTACCTAGTATATCAATTGCTTAATACCTTACTTTTTTACCAAACTTCTTACTTGCTACTTGATTTGTACATTTTTTCTAAACCTACTAGAAGGCAGATTCTGTCTCGACACCATTAAAGTTTTTTTAATCTCCTACGCTTTCTGTATCTCTTGATGATATCACCTAAAAAAATAAAACATTACCACGCATCGCCTAAATGCAATGTGAAATATTTAGCAATTTTTCATGTTTTATTATTTTCAAAATTATAAGCACAAATCAATGCAGATAGAAAAATGAATTTCTATCCTAACAAAGCAGAAGTAATATAACAGCCACTTTGCATTCATAACATTCCTCCAAAATATGGTGTGTAATTATTAGTAGATGATTGAAAATCTATTTTATAATTTATTTTCTCGAATCGAATTTTTATTATTGCATCAATATTAATAGTAATACAGAATTTTTAATCATTAACTTAATGTCGACCCTACAATAAGCCCATTTCTAATGTTTAAATTATAAAATTTTCACCCAAACATTGTATTTGCCAATTTATTGGTTGAAAATGCTTAACAAATTATTTAAAGCAAAAAGCTCACCAGAAGCGTTTATAACTTTGGAAGTAGATAATAAAGTAACCTTAATTTTCATAAACTCGATGCAGTTATAAAAAATTCTGAGGTATTGCCATATTGTTAGCCTCAACAACGGTATGTTAAACTTATTTAGTATTGTGTAGATCTGAGTCATTTAATAATAAGATAAAGAATATTGCTTGCTTAAAAGACAAAATTACTCGGTTTAAAAATCATTTTAGTTCACTCGACAAAGAAACTGTAGATGAAAATGTGATTCAAAAGGGTAAATCGCGAATATCAAAGCTTGAACATATTTGGGATGAATTTAAATATTGAATTTGGATTTGAAGAGGTAGAACTTGAGTGTAGCAATAAAGAAATGAATAGTTTTAACATAATATACTTTCAATTATTGGCTGATATAAAAGCTCTATGAAGAAGGTTTGATGATTGAAGCGAGCTAAATGCTTTAGTTCAAAGTACAGATAGACACAACGGTTTTATAGAAATTAATCGTATTCAGTCAGTAGAATTACTTACTGAAATAAACAGGTTTAAATTATGTTTAAATTGTTTTCGCGATTCGCATCTTTCATGGAAACCTTAATTTTTTTAAGACCATAATTCTTTATTGCATTTACATTCGTTTAATGATATAAATGTATAAAAAAATAAATACCACATCTTTTCGCACTTCGTCATCGGTGTAATCAATGACATAGAAAGTAGTAACTATAGCATCGGAAAATAGTTTCATTATTTCTTTTTATGAATATAGTTTAAAGTATATTTAAATTTCATTTTTATAAGGTTGCTAGTATTCACAACCTATCATATATCCATATATGTAATACTCCTATATGGACAGCTTATATGGGAGAAAACGTTGAACCATTACGGTGCCGACAATGTTTATTTTCTCTCTCATCCAACACCCCTCGATCATGCTACGCATGCTTGAGAATTCTCTAAAATATCAGTAGTGGTGAAACAAATGAGGGGAATAATATTGAGGTTAGAATTGTGTTTACAAACGGATTTATTATTATAATTCAGAAAAGAAATGAACGAACATGTTTTACTCCAAAAGTTTTCTGATAATCATCGTCATCAGTTATGTAAATGGATTATGAAAGTATATTTAAACACGAGATTTTTCTACGAAGCTAAAAAATTGTCAGTTAAAGATAATTATGTTCGACAAAAGTATAATAAACTCATTTTATTGAAGTAAAACTTCTTTAGCGACACTAGGAGTAAAAAAGATATTCTAACGGACGTGACGTCATTCTAATAACAGAAACCGGAAACAAAACCTAATACTGACACGATTTTGCATGGGCGCCGGCAGCAGGGTGCAAGAGGGTGCGCTTGTACCCCCCTGCTATGAAAGAAAATACCTGAATTTACCAGAAAATTACATATTTTTTTAATTTTTTTATTAAATTATTGTTTGAATAAAAACTAAAGGCGTCGCGGTTGCTGTCCAAATCATTCTACATTCTATATATATATTAGATCATAATAGTGTGTAGATGCAGATGCACCCCCTGAAAATAATCCTAGCGGCGCTCATGCGATTTTGCCTCCTATATGAAATAAAATTAAATCTGTAATTGTATGAATTGACAGCTGATCATCTTGTCAATTGAAATACATTGTATAAATAGTTTTTTGTGTATAAAGTGTTTGTATTAAATATGAATAAACAATGTGGATTTATTAATGAAGAAAGTGATGAAAAAATATTGATTGAAAATGAGTGAATAGGTAGGTACTCTATATGCATAAATTTTATTTTTGGTGTGTAATTACACTATTTATACCTAATTATTTATACCTATTATTTATACCTAGCTATTTTCGTTTTATAGACTTAAAGAGCTAAAAAGAAAAATAAATTGTGAACGTCAAAGGGGATATTATAAGCGCCAGAAAGATTTGAAGAAAAATGACAAAAATGAAAAAATGAAGAGACAGCCACATTCATTATGATTTGATTAAGTAAGTTTATATACATACATACATATTATGATAGTAAATAATTGTTTATACGGAATCTTTATGTTGAGTAAAGAAGCATGTTGCACGTTTTTGTTCATAAAATAATAATATTCAAAATATTTTAACACTTTCTTATACTTATTTTAGGTTTGGTTAGGTAGCCATAAAGGCCATAAAACCACTGGTCAAGATGGCTGACCTTTGACCACCAATAACAGATCCTTCGTAGACGTGAAGGAAACAAACTTAACTCAGGATTTTAAATTTTATGGAATATGCTATAAAATGCTACAAAATGAAATGGGTATCTAACTATCGAAGGCTCTTGTGTTGTGATGTATTACAATAAGGTAGATACAGCTACAAAATCACACATTCTAAACGTAATGTGTGTATATTTTTAATATTGTTTACCTATTATTGAAGCAAAACTTCTTTAGGTACGACTAGGGGTAGATTCTAACGGAAGATTCTGATGGAAGTAACTGTATAATTTCAGCTATGGGAGGAGTTTAAATTTCCGAAATTTATTTATGAAATTTTCAAACGGTTTTAAATACATTAATGGTATTTATAGACTAAAATCTATGTTTCACATTTTAGTTATCATTAACCTATTATTTCATATATAAAAAAAATAATGATAACTTTCAATTTCCTATTTCTAATGAATAATATAAATATAACATCTCATTTTTTTTGTAAAGTATATAGGCAATAAATATGATTGAATTGTAATTAAATATTTATTTTCCGATACGTACGTCAACAAGTTTTACTTCAATCGCGCGTAAAGGTTACACGCACACTCTTTTTTTTTATAATCAATAAAAAATTAACAAACTACATTATAATTTTTTGTGTTGAATAAAATTGTATTAGCTGATTTTATTTTTGTTTTCAATTTTACTAATATTGTTACGTCCAAGTACTTACTTGTTATATTTTTATTAACTTGTCATTTTTCAGAAGCATTTGTGAAAAACAAAAAGAATATGAATAAGGTTTGTTTGATTCTATTTTTTAACAATACTTCTAGAATTTAATAATAATCACAATTTATAAAATGAACTTTTTATAGTAGAAAGTTTATTACACTATTATATAAATTCAGTGGCTTGGTGTAACAACAACCAATGTCCATTTTCTGCCATTTTCAGTTTTATTCATATTCTTTATATGGCACACTTAAACTTCCAAACGCAACAACTAATGTCCTAGGTCTATTCTAAGTAGTCATTTCTCACATTGTTACAACCAATGTTCGTACGCATTTGAGGAGAAATTCAGGATAACAACAACCAATGTGCATATTATGGACTTTGGTTCTTATTGTACGGAAATTTGACGAAACATAGGCAACCGATATCCAACCGTCTTTCAGTGAGCACGTGTGTTAAGTTCTAACCTTTTTTTTGCTGCTGTGATTGTATGTTTTACGTTGTTTGGAGATGAATTTTAACAGTCGAGCTTGGAAGATTGTTAATAATTGCCTCCAAGATGCGGAAGAATCAGGTATGTTGTGGTCAGAAACAATGGACAACCGTTTTTTAACTTTTTTTTTTGAAGGCGATGAAATACGATTAACAGAGAATATAGAGTTAAATAACGTTTCGGTCTCTGAAGAAATCTTGTTGAGTGATCCACTTTCAGTAGCTTTGCAACATGAACCGATAATTCTGGAAGAAAGTAGTAACGTTGCAACTTTTAACACATTACATCCAGTTATTATCAATATGAATCTGTTGGAGCCGTCAACTAGCAGAGGACAAACTTTAAATAATATTAATGAAAATGAGAGATCATCAAGTGGTAAAGGTAAATTTTATTGAAACGTGGATAGATAAGTACCTATATTTTTTTTCTTATATTTACAGATTCTGACAATGATTCTTTAGAAGAATACCGACCAGAAGAATCTGAACACTCATCAGATACGGGCTCTGAAGACTCACCTGACATGGAACTTGTTAAAATTCCTCAATCTACTCCTTTGATGGAACAAAACGGTGCAGAAGCTGAAATTGGAGCTACAAATCAAAACCCTCAAAATCAAAGGAGAAGATTAAAAGGTAGAAAGAAGGAAGATAATCCCACAAGAAAACGAAAGCGACAGTCTCATCTTTGGCAACGAAATATTCGGCAGCAACACTGTGGTAGGGGGGAACCATATGTTTCAGCTAGAGGTAAACTTGTACCGGGTAAATTTTTAAAGCCTCCTTGCCAATGTCGTCGTAAATGCTTCATACCAGATGGGAAGAGACTTCAAATATTTCAACATTTTTATGCGCTTTCTCGTGAGGCTCAAAATCAATATATTAGTGATTGTGTAACAGAATTTGAGAAAAAAAGACAGAGAATCAGGACGGATACTGCTCAAAGTAGACGCATGTTTTCAAGAAAATACCAGCTAAATGGAACTGAAGTTTGCCAAACCATGTTTTTGAATACCCTTGGTATAACGTTGATGAAAATACGTGTCATTTTGTCGAAGCGACGTGCTTCAGGTACTTCAATTTGTCCAAGAGACTCTAGAGGTAGACATAACAATCATCGAACTATTTCAGAACATGATAAACAAGAGGTAATACATCACATAAACAAATTTCCTACTTATGAGAGTCACTATTCTCGGAGGCATTCTGCAAAAAAGTATTTGTCCAGTGAACTTTCAATCACGAAAATGTATAGACTCTATGCCGAAGAATTCAGAGAATGTGGCAGGCTTGCGGTAAGTGAACCTACTTACCGACAAATTTTTGTTGAAAATTTTAATTTATCATTTAAGAAACCAAAAAATGACACGTGCCATAAATGTGACAAATTTAGAGTCTTAATCCAAACATCTGTAGTTCCAGAACAACAAAGATCTATTCAGGATCAGTATGACAAACACTTGGAAGTGGCTGATGGTCTTTATAATGAAAAATCAATAGATAAAGCAAAGAGCTTGCAAAATTCTAACACTGTTTTCGCCTGTTTTGACTTGCAGCAATGTCTTGCAACGCCTCTACTGAGAAGTGGACTAGCTTTTTACAAAAGATCTCTTTGGACTTTTAATTTAACGACTTAGTCAATTGTACAGAAAAAGCATCGTGCTGACTGTTTTATGTGGGATGAAACAGTAGCCCATAGAGGAGGTCAAGAAATATCTGCTTGTGTTCTTAAATTTTTCCGAAGTTTACCAGATGACGTAGAGGAAATAACTTTATATAGCGACTGCTGTGGAGGGCAAACCCGAAATATTTATTTTACAATAATGTGTCTATTGTATATGAACGATATATCCCAGTCCCAAAAGAAGCTAAGAGTTATCAATCATAAATATCTTGTTCTGGGTCATACCCACATGGAAGCGGATAGCATCCATGCCTTTATTGAGAAAGCTCAGAAGAATGCAACAAGTGTAAAACTAGAGGTGCCAAAGGATTGGATGAATTTTATAAGGATGATCCATAGAAAGACGCCCTTACATGTCACAGAAATGTCACAAATGGATTTTTTTTGATTTTTCATCAGTACTGAGTGGCGTGTTTGTGCACAGAAAAATCAATACTGATAAAGAACCTATTGACTGGCTTAACATACAATGGATGCAATATCGAAGGAACGCATCATCGACTGTGTATTATAAAAAATCATTAAACGACGAAGAATTTTTGACTTTTGATCTTATGAGGCATCGCGGATTACGCCGTTCTTCAAAAATTCCACAGATTATGGACATTAAATCCCTTAACAAAGGTCCATTACCATTACCTTCGAAAAAACTTAATGACTTGAAATCTATTTTAGACTACATTCATCCATCAAGCCGACTGTATTACCACAATCTTACCCCAGACGATGAAGTCCCAGATGTGGCACCATTTGCATCATCAGATGAAGAAGATGCATAAAGGAATTATAGAATTAGTTAATTTTATGTTTTTATTCATTTCTAAGTGAATCAAAATAAATTTTTTATTCCTTTCATTCATTAACATTTATTTTCTTAAACAACCAATCTCCTGAAATTCTAATTTCACTTATTTATAAAAACAACCAATGTCCTTTTATTTTTCCCAATATTTTTATAATTTAGTGAAAATGTCCATAATTTGTTAGTACATTTATCTAAAAAAATGAAGATGAACAGAAATCGTAGTGTTGCCAAATATAGATATAGAAAAATCACCTCGTGAAAAGTGACTCAAATGTTCAAGTGCTTTTTATTCGAAACTGTCATTTTGGACATTGGTTGTTGTTGCACCAAACCACTGAATTATTTTGTTACTTAAATTTGAGCTTAATCACTTTTTATTAAACTGCAAAAATATTAAGTCATACAACGCTGTAATTGATCATAGAGAGGATTTTTTCCTTGTTAACAAAATCAAGGGTAGTTCTATCTAAAAAGTTTCTAAAATAGTTCATTTTATTACCGGTTAAAATAATAATTACTGTTTTCACATGTAAGAACAAAAAAATATTCTCTCTCGCGAGTTCGATTCCATTACGATAACCCAACGTTCCCAACAGAATTGTTACAATCAGCCGCTTAACGAAATAGGCCACGCCAAACTTATTTGAAAACTTTCAAAATGATAATATGTATACACAACTTATATCATATTTAATATCAATTCAGTATAAATTTCCCCTCTGCGCACAAAATAATGCGCAGAACTGAGTTGGGTCCACCGAGGATCGAGAAAGTGATATCATCTGTTTCACTTCATATAAACGGCTTCCACTTATAGGAACTGTCCATACAGGAGTATTACATATATGCATATATCATATGTCATCTCTTTCAGGATGACAGTTCTCTCTCTAACCCAGTTATATTAGGTAAAATAAGGGATCAACCTCGGAATGAAAGATAATAAGCTGAAAATTGGTAAAACCCTTTGTTTTGTTGTCCTTAATATTGTGTCAAAAGTCACAATTGCTATCGTGCCGGCGTCTTAAGATATTGAAGGTCAAAGGTCACAAAAACCGATTTTTCGCGAATATCTCGGTTCCTATTGCTTAAATGGTATTTTCAGGGGGTCAAAAAAAATTTTGGTGGAACCTTGTCTCTTTAACGGCTACGAAAACCCTCTGGGCCGCCGTACTAATTATATATTTAATTTAATTTAGCGACATTTAAATGTCATAATAATATCGGTATGTTCTGAATCCTTGCGCAGCCAGTGGCAAAAAATAGAACTATGATCTGGGTTGATTATTGTGACCAGAAATATTATGGAAAAGCCTATACCGTGTAAACTCCTGGTATCTATTCTTCGTGTATGCAAGCATCAACCGTTCGTTTATGATTTCGGCATGCGCGCCACATGTGTCAAAATAGTTTAACTCAGCAGACGCCATTTTGTCTGTGAGGTTTTGACAACCGTGTTGTAGTTCAACGTTGATGGTTAAATATATACAAAATGGTAAGTAAAAATGAATATTCTTCTATATTTTCAAAATACATTTAGAAAAGGTGTAGTTATAATCTAAAATATATAGTTGTTTATTATTTTGAGTAGTTTTAGCAAAAACTTCACCTAAAAAGTATGTTGCTTTGAATCAACGTTGTCGCTAAGTGGTAGCATATCATTACATAACAATTTTTTTTTTTTCAGAAATATGAAGATTCCTCCTCTTACGTTTTATGAAAAAAACGAGCTACGTAGTTCCTGTTAGGGCAGATGTATCAGATACTGAAAGTATATCCGAATCCGATAATGAAGACCTTGAAAGTAAGTATATTGATGAGTTTTTAGCTGCAGATTCGGGAGACGAATATTATGAAAGTCAAATAGGTAGAAATAAAAATATGGAGTTGGTAATAGAAGAACCTGATATTGAGCAGGTAGAAGAGCATCCGGAAGAAACGACTTTGGAAGAGTCACCACCGAAGAAAAAGAAAAAAGTAAAGAAACCAGTGACAACATATACTTGGTCAGAAGAAGACATACCTATAAATCATGTACCAGATTTACCTCCATCTGAAATAACTGAAATTGTATCACCATTGAAATATTTCACGCATTTTTTCTCTTTGGACATAAGGACTGATATTGTGCACCAAACTAATATTTATTCCACTGAAAAAACAGGTTTCCCTCTACAAGTGACTAATACAGAACAACTCAGATTTCATTTCCATAACTCTTACTATGAGCATTATAAAATTGCCTGCTGTAAGTGATTATTGGGCTGGAAACACTCGAATTGACAAAATAGCGGACATAGTGTCAATTGGGGTAATTGTAAATATCACAAAAGTTGATTCTACAGTCGCTAGATATTAATTTTTTATTTTTTTTATTTTATTACAGCTTGCAACATGCCAAGAAATTACCAGCGAAAGAAAGCTCCGCCTGCATACTCTGAAGAAGACCTCATTAATGCCGTTAATGATGTCAAAAATAGTAATAAAACTTACCGTGAGGCAGAAGCCTTCTACAATATACCAAAATCCGTCATATACCAACGGATCGGGGGACGAAAGTAGGCGCTTACACTAAAAGGAGCTGGTCGCCCACAGGCATTATCTCCTGAAATCGAATCTGAAATAGTTAAAAGTATTTTGGCACGAATAAAAATAGAAATTCCTTGCGACAAGAGAGAGTTTCTGCAATTAGTGGGAGAGTATGTTAAAGCAAAGAACCTGAAGACTCCTTTCAAAGACGGAGTTCCAGGGGAGGATTGGTATTATTTATTTATGAATCGGCATCATGAATTGAGTCTAAAAAACCCTGAACATTTACAAAAATTAAGGAAAGATGCACGAAAACCGGAAGTAATTTATCATTTTTTTGAGGAACTTGAAAAAGTATTAGAAAAAAATAACCTGAAGAAGGACAAAAGCTGCTTTATTTTTAATGCAGATGAATCCGGATTTAACTCAGACCCTAGTAGCTTGGTCAAGTCAGCAGAGCTAAAATAGCAAACACGAATAAGAACTAATAGAAATTTAAGTGCTCTTTACGTGCTAATTACAGCCTTTAATTAAAAATTTCGTGCTCTTTTAGTTTCGCTAATAATTGTTGTTTAAATGTTGCCCGCTAGCTTAACAAAAGTTAGCAGAGCACTATCAATAATTGGTAAGTAATTAAAAAAACTTTTGCACACAAATTAAGTGCTCTTTAAGTGCTAATTACAGCCTTTAATTAAAAATTTTTTGCTCTTTTAGTTTTTCTAATAATTGTTGTTTAAATGTTGTCCGCTAGCTTGAACGAAAGTTAGCAGAGAACTATCAATAATTGATAAGTAATTTTTAAAAAACTGTTGCACACAAATTAAGTGCACTTTAAGTGTTTGCGTTGTTGTAAATTTAAAACTCATGTAGCAATAAATATAAAGGCGCGAGAGCAGGGGTTAGCCCGGGGGAGAAGCGGCGTTAGTCTTGGCAGGGCGAGCGAAGCCTTCGCATCGTAAACAGCGTGTGTCGAGACCTCGTCGTCAGTCTTTCGCGTACTTGCATGAACTCCCGGTTGTTGATCCTTATGTTCTCTATTTTTTATAGCATAAATTTTAAGAAGCTAATTATTTCGTGAATATACAACTGGTTAACTGGTTAGTTTTTATTAAAATAAGAACGATGAAGCGGGGCAGGCCAAAAACCTGCGATACAAAACCGCTTATTGATGAAATTTTATCACGAAGAAACGAAATTCTAATAAAAGAAGATAAGACGGCTAAGATAGTTTCGAAATCGAATCCCATATGGGAGGAAATATCAAATAAAACGGGCCGAATAAAAACTGGACTCGCAATTTACACATTCGTCACGTGTAATGTAGAAAACGTTCGCACAGAACTTGAAAAAAAATGCAGTGTTGAATACGAAAAAAATGACACGCAAGACAAATCCATAAGTAGTGATAACGACACAACGGGATGCGAAGATCCATCGTTTAATTTATCGCGGGAGGATGATGCAGACATTGACGTGTTTACGATTCGAATTCCAGCAGCAAACTTCGAGGAATTGCTGATAAACAAAGTGCATATTTTGAATGCCAAATCAAAAAAAAAATTGCGACGCACACGAGAAGTTGTCAAAATGCAACCAGGTTTGTATCCGTTGTAGTTATTAAATTTTACACACAAGATAATTTACGGAGGGTGGTGGCCATCAATACAATGTTGCCATGCTAAACCATGTTAAAAACATAAAAAAATATCAATACATACATTTCAATAAAATTTAGTAAATATATACTCTAGTATTATATATATTATATAATTAGACAGAAGCAATTTGAAAAAATGTGTGTTTTCACACATTTGAAAGACGTTGAAGAACGTTATCACATTTGATCAATTTCTGTGCATTTTGATGTTGGTCACTACCCTTCTTAAGGTAGTTCTATCGTTACATCGTTTTTTTTAATATTTTGTTGAAAATTTGGATAAATCTTCTTCGATGTCATATGCAAGAGTATAATAAATTTTGGAAGGATTTACCGAGCGAAAGTTCAGATATTGATTGAAAAAAATCACAATTTCCGGTCGTTTCTCATAAGAGCGCGTATTGAAAGTTGCATATTTAAGCATATTTACGATAATTTTTCTTGACGACACAGTTACTATATATTTATTTTTTTTTTGCTACAAAATTGCAGGTGCATGGCAAGTTTTTTTTTCGCGCAAAATTTGGGACGAGCAACGATCAGCGTGTGGGTATAATTTCAAATACCATTACATAGCCACAGATAAAAATTCTGGACATGTTGTTGGCCACTGTAAATGTGGATCCCAAATCGAGTGTTTTATTCAACGCGAAAATAGTGACATCGTCGTAATCAGATGTGAAGTTACACACGGAGACAAAGAGTCATGCGGAAAACGATACTTAAGGGCACCAAAGAGACAGATTGTGGCCAATGAGTTGATGCAAAAATCGGCATATCGGTATCGTATCGATCAAGCAAACGAGTTAATGAAGGATGGAGATCCTGAACCGGCAATTATTCCCACGTCGGGTGTACTACGAACCGCTAAATGGGAATTGAAGAAATCTTTGCATTTGGATAGTGATCCCGTTAGAGCTTTGCAAATAATGCAAGGAACGACAATGAAGAATATAATTCACTCCATCGGTCTCCAACCATTCTTCGTTCACTATGCAACGAAACATCAGCATACATTATACCGCACGATGACTGCTATGGGTGATACGGTAATGACATTCGATGCAACAGGTTCCATTGTCAGATCAGTTCAAAGACCCGACGGTTCAAAATCAAATGCAATCTTTTTGTATATCGTCGTCATACAAAATCCAAAGGTTGGGCAAATTTGCGTGGCTCAAATGCTCAGCGAGAAGCACAATACTTCAACCATTAATTTTTGGTTGAATGAATGGCTGGAAAAACCGGGACTGCCTTTCCCTAAAGAAGTAATTTGCGACGCTTCAAAAGCTTTATTGGCCGCGGTAGTCAGAGCATTCACAAAATACGATTCAATTAATGAATACTCGGAAGCTTGCATGGAAACTCCCGCTCCTCCATGTTTCATACGCATCGACGTCGCTCATTGGCTAAAAAAATATGCAGATTTCTTAAAAGGTTTGCGCTCAAAAATCAAAACCTTTTATCTTGCTTGTATCGGACAGCTTATTTTAAGCACAGAACGCGCACGAGCTGAAAAAATTATCAGAGCCATATTTACCATCTCCTGCAGTGAAACCGAAGGTTTGACGCAAAATGGCACTGTATCTCCGTGCGAAAGAGAAAAAGAAATCATTGGGAGTATTCTCTCTACTGCTAGTGATGTCGACTTTACCATAGAAGACGCCGAAATCCCCACGGAAAATGAAGAAATCTCCAACGATGAGCTCAACTCCAATAGATGGTATCAATGGACATCCGGAATTTATTTTTCGGCCAGAGAAGAAATTGAAGAAAGTGACGGAACGCGTATCAACGCTCACTTCTTCCCGGCATTGGCAGAGCGTATCTTACACGATTGTAAATGGTTACCATTGTGGACATGCATTGCCCGAGACCAATTCGGTTATGGACGCATACCTGCTTCAAGCGCATACGTCGAGGCTGAATTTAAAATAATAAAGCACGATATTTTGAAAAATGAAACGTTGCCTATGCGAGTTGACGACTTCGTCGCAATTCACGTTCAAGCCATTTCTGGTACAACAAAGTTCAAAGAATCCTCACTACAAGCGGCAGAAAAAAAAGAAGTCCTGATCCCAGCTGAACCTTCTGAACGTGAACCTAAACCTCCACATGAAGTTGAACCGCTGAATGAACAGATATGTGTAGCCTGTGCTAATAACGATGTTCCGAGCGGAGCTCATAAATGCGTCGTAAGTAGCTGAAAGTAAAATTCGTATGTTATTGATCTTTTAGAGGGAGAAAACTCAAGACATTCTATGGGATTTTTTTCTCGCTCTCCTAATAAAGTGATCGAAAATTCACTTTAGGGCTGTATAAGTACACAATTAGATATATATAAAGATGTTTTCTTACAATAAAAAAATACAAATCCGCGTCATAACGCGTTCTTCTCGAAACCGTGTTTTTCAAACTGCAGAGCAGCATAACTTGTGCAATTTTTATCCGATCGACTCAAAATTTTTACTGCAGCATCTTAGATACATTATCTAAAGCAATTCTCTCGATATGTACGATTAAATAAAAATTATGGTTTTTATAAACAAATTAAAGTCTTTTTTTCTATAAACAATTTTTTTCTTTTTCAAACTGCTGTCATTATGCGAAAAATAAATATTTAACAATAATGTTATGTACCAATTTAGATAATATATCTAAGAAACGACAGTTTAAATTTGAAGTCGATCTGATAAAAATGGCACGAGTTATACTGGCCATCGGTTTGAAAAACATAGTTTCGAGAAAAACGAGTTATGACACCATTTTGTATTTCGAATTGGAGAAAAATATTTCTGTATACTTTATGCAGCCCTAAAATAGTATATTGTTTTACGAGCAAGGAATGATACTCATTTCCCACGAGTACGATGTTTGCAGCAAGAGCCGCAGGCGAATGCTGCAAATCGTACGAGTGGGAAATGAGTTATTCCTTGCGAGTCAAACACTATACTTTTTCTACGGTTATACCACATAATAATAGAATAATTCAAAAATAAATCCAATACAAAACAAAACATAACGATATAAGTTATATTATTTAAGTAAAATTAACTATTATTTACAATATTTACAGTTATCATACCTTAAATTTATTTGTTAATTCAGAAAAATAAGCTAAAAGCAGTTTCTGAAACGGAATTTGTTGCCTTTTTCTTTTGCCAGGTCACGAAACTTTCATATACATTCTGGTACTTATGTTTTGAAATTTCGGGAATCAAATTCTGACAAGCTTCATTTGCCGCTTCTCTTATTTCAGGAAGAGTTAATTCTAATTCATTTTTATCACTACTTAACATTTTTACTTAAATAACAATCTAATTTAAATAATGTATTAAAAACTATCTTTTGTACCTGTCACTACTTTATTACTGTCAATCTATACTGTTAGTCAAATATATGAATACATAATTGTCACAGTATACTTGATTAAGTTAAAACAATAAAGAAATGAACATTTTGTGTTATCAGATAAAGAAATGAGATATTTCTTTATTAGATATAACAACGTACCCTATTTCTTTAGAGATTACTGTCAAAAAATGATACATTTTTATAATAACCGTAGAAAAAATAATTTGTCGTTTTATTAGTAGAACATAAAATCCCGACAAATTTCTTGACTTTTTCCGCTCCAGAGGGGTCAAACCCCTTAAAACACAACCAAACTTATTTCAAACATTTTTCAGGTTTGTGAGGTTCCTGTCCATGCCCTCGATTTTTGTTCAGTTCCATACCCCGGGGATGAAGAAGGATATGGTCAACGTCGCGTTTGCCTCTCATGTCGGAAGCAACGCAATCTTCCAAGAATTATTGAGTCCAGAGTAATAGAAAATTGGCGTGGTTTGGCACTAAGAAAAAACAAAAAATCATCAGGAAGATACTTGAAGGAATCCTATCCCGTTAACGAATTCCTTGTCAAAGATGATTTGCCAAAGATTCCGCGCTTTAAGAACGGCAATGCCTTGGAATTGAAAGCAGTTCGTAGCAACAATCAAAAAATTGATTTTTTCTACAAGCATGCGTAAAACAACACTTTCCCGCACGCATTTTAATTCAGAAAATATCTCTTTCCCGCACGCATTTTTTTTTATTAATTAGAGATGTTGTTCGATAACTTTTTTGACAAATTATTGTATTATTATCTTTATCTTGTTGGACTACATACAAATAGTAAAAAAAATTAAGATTATTTTACATGAAAATAGGGATTTTTAAAATGTTTGTTTTTAAAAAAATCATAATTTATTAAATCACCCCTGTAAACCTTATTCAAAGCAACAACAAATTCACCTGTTTAAGTAGGGTTGCTATAGCTGCAGTCGTGTATTTATTGACACTATGAAAGATTTAATTGTCAGAATTGCATCTTTTCAAGTATCTGAATAGTAATCCAGGTGATTTTTAAAGTTTTGATTCAAAAAAATTAAATGGATAATTGCGATGAAGACCTTCCGCACAGTATTTTGGAGGCTGCTGCTGAGGCCAACCTAGAACTCCTTCCTGCGATTTCCAAACAAAGGTATGAAAGGCAGTATGATCATTTTGTTCAGTGGGCTCGTCAAAAGGGAACCAACAATCTAAAAAAAGAGGAAGTTTTACTGGCTTATTTTTTAGAACTAAGTAAAGTTATAAGACCCAATACTCTTTGGTCCCGATTCTCAATGATAAAGGCTGTTATGAAACTAAGAGAAAATTTCGATATTGGCAACTTCTACAAATTAATTACATTTTTAAAAAAACAATCTGTAGGCTTTTCCCCAAAAAAAGCCAAGGTTTTCAATAAAGAAGATATTGCCAAATTTATGGTCGAAGCTCCAGATGATGTTTATTTATTAATTAAAGTGGCCACTATCTTCGGTTTAGCAGGAGCTTGCAGAAGAGTAGAACTCACAAATATAACCTTAGAAAACATCGAGGTTAAAGAAAACTACATCACAATAAAAATAACTGATTCGAAAAATCACACATCCAGAGCTTTTGTAATCTCGGAAGAAGTAAACAACGGTAGATATTTTAAGCTTATTAAAAAATATGCATCATTGAGACCTTTAAACACACCTCATCGTCGTTTTTTTGTACAATTTAAACAAGGCAAATGCACTAATCAATGTGTAGGAATCAACTCATTTGGAAAAATGCCTTCTGAAATTGCGGCCTACCTAAAGCTTCCGGATCCTCAGTGCTATACAGGTCATAGCTTCAGACGCTCTTCTGCGACATTTTTGGCTGATTCTGGAGAAGAAATTACAAATATTAAGAGACTGGGCGGCTGGAAATCTACCACCGTTGCGGAGGGATACGTAGAAGATTCCGAAATAAAGAAAAAGAACCTATGCAACAAAATTTTAACACTAAATGAACCACAACCAGAAGCGCAGGAAGCGTGCCAATTAAACATGACTCCAGCTATATCCTTCAGTGAAAGCAGTAGACCAACTGTGGAGCAACAACTTAATTCGGCAATTAGCCTACAAAAAGCTATAAATTGTACTTTTAATATTAATATTAATAATAAATAATTTCAAATTTTGTTACGTTGTTAGAAGTTAAAATAAAATTTAAAAAATGTATAAAGTATCTTTTTTATGCTTGTAGAAAAAATATTGATCCTAACTCTTGCGGAAATTAACTTTCCCGCACTTAACTGCTTGCCCGAACTCCGCTTCGCGTCGTTCGGGCATCGGCAGTTCGCGTGCGGGAAAGTATAACTTTCCGCACTTGTTAGGATAATAACTATATCGAATACCTGCGCGTTTGATAGTTTATTCCAACTATTTTTGACGGCTGCATTCGATTCTCAATTTTTTTTTGAAAATGTCATTGAAAAGAACTTACAATCAGCGAAATTATTTGAGCTTGTTAAAAAAGTTAAAAATGGCGGAGTAACAGCAGCAACTTATGAATTTCGAAGTAAAATCTTGTGTGAAATTTTCACCAAGGAAGGAAAAGAGAATCTCGGTTGCTATCAAGTGCAATGTGAAACGACAGTCGCTTGCTTGTGCAAAAAACTTTTGCAAGACATTGGTAGTTTCCAGGAAGTTAACTATTGCGACAAAGGTTGTAGCCCTTCATTAATAATTCTACCAACCATGACGATAAGCAGTGATACACTGTTGTCATCAAATTTCAATAAAGAAATTGAAGAAGAAATCAGCCTTGCCGAGAACTATCGAGAATGTTCTATTGAAGGATGCCGAGGAAAGCTGAGAACGAAACTTAAAGTACCAGGTAATAGATTTTTTCTCATTTTTGCATAATAAATGTTATAGTTTATAACATAACTTATGAGAAAACATATTAAAAAAATTTTCCTAACCTCATATTCTCGTTTCTGTTAAAGGGAATTTCGTGATCTTCGAGGTCATGCAGCGTGACTTGACAGTTACGGAAGATCTGAGGATACAATTGAGCAGCATCCCAACTCGAGTTCAACTGTCAATGATGGATGTTCCATATAAACTAGTTGGAGTTATAGATTTTCAAGCCCCAAAAATACTTACACGTAACTTGGACTTTTCTGCTATCGGACATTATGTACCGATATGTTACCGGAATGGTACATGGGTAAAATGTGGTACCAAGGACAAAACATGTTCCGGTAAATTCAAGAGTTGCGTACACGTGGTCGTATATGGTGTTTTTTGATGTCTTGGTAATTTCTCCGTATTAAAAAATGCCAAAGAACATTAGTTCCAAAGGTGCATGGATATAATGTGGTACCAAAGACAAAATATGTTCTGGTAAATTTAAGAGTTGCGTACACGTGGTGTATATGGTGTTTTTTTTGAATGTCTTGTAAATTTGTTCGTATTAAAAAATGTCCAATAACCTTAGTTCCAAAGATATTTTGATAGAAACAAGTTGTATGTTTTGAAATAACGAATTACTTTATTTGATAAACATTTATTTGAAAACTTTTGGTAAAAGTTCAGTATATATAAACTGAAGATAAAAAAAAACTGTCATATATTACGTTCCACTGATTATGTTGAAAGAAAGTACATTGAAAAGATACCCTGTTATATTTAACTGTATTTATAACTACCGGTCACTTTTTACATAACGTATATTTCTTGTTTGACTTGATTTCCTGATGGATTATTTATCCATCAATGTTTTATTCTCTCGCGTGCCAAAATTCAATAAAAAATATTATTTTTCCGAAATATTTTGAATACTGAATGTTTTTTTTACCGATTTGTTTAATAATAATAGTATCACACTTTTAACTCAATTTTCGGCCTTAATTCACATATTTTCTCGAAAAATGAAATTACTCCTTTTATTCATTTCATTTTTCATTATCGTGTTGGAAATACCAATATACACATTATGACGTTTATGATATGTCAATAGCTACTAGTTTCAAAGTTGTGACCGTGCAAAAACATTTTCAACGTTACAACAATATTAAAATATTAATGAATAAACGATCTAAAATTCATTTAGCAGATAGTTTATAGAAAAACTAAAACAGCACAAAATTTATCTTTGAAATATATAATTAGCACTTAAAGAGCACTTAATTTTTGTGCAACAGTTTTTTCAATTACTTATCAATTGATGATAGTGCTCTGCTAACTTTCGTTCAAGCTAGCGGGCAACATTTAAACAACAATTATTAGCGAAACTAAAAGAGCACGAAATTTATAATTAAAGGCTGTAATTAGCACTTAAAGAGCACTTAATTTGTGTGCAAAAGTTTTTTTAATTACTTACCAATTATTGATAGTGCTCTGCTAACTTTTGTTAAGCTAGCGGGCAACATTTAAACAACAATTATTAGCGAAACTAAAAGAGCACGAAATTTTTAATTAAAGGCTGTAATTAGCACGTAAAGAGCACTTAAATTTCTATTAGTTCTTATTCGTGTTTGCTATTTTAGCTCTGCTGACTTGACCAAGCTGACCCTAGTCTAATAAGAGCAATTGGGCTAAAAGGAAAGGCACTGAGTCGACCGATGTGAAGACAGAAACGTTTCTGAAGGCCCCTGTAAACTATGTGCCAGAATATTATAAAAAAGTTCCGAGGGATATTTTTTCGACTTTTATAAGTGTTTTATACTTTTTAAAGCGTAGGGCAATACCCTTTTAGCTTGTTCTTTTAAAATTTTCATATCTCATATTTTGTAACACAAGATTAAACCCACTGGGCCCCCTTAAAATGGAAAAAAATCTATTTATCGTAAAGTATAATACTTTTTAAAACTTTTTTCACGTAAGCCATACCCTTTTAGCTTATTCTTTCAAAATTTTTATATCCCTTATTTTGTAACACAAGATTAACACCACCGGGCCCCCTTAAAATATAAAAAAATCTATTTATCGTAAAGTATAGGACTTTTTAAAAAAAAAATCTCGTAAGCCATACCCTTTTAGCTTGTTCTTTCAAAATTTTTATCTCCCTTACTTTGTAACACAAGATTAACACCACCGGGCCCCCTTAAAATAAAAAAAATCTATTTATCGTAAAGAATAATACTTTTTAAAACTTATTTTGTAACACAAAATTAACCCCCTTAAAATATAAAAAATCTATTTATCGTAAAGTATAGGACTTTTTAAAAAAAAATTCTCGCAAGCTATACCCTTTTAGCTTGTTCTTTTAAAATTTTTATATCCCATATTTTGTCACACAAGATTAACTCCACCGGGTCACCTTAAAATATAAAAATATATATATATATCGTAAAGTATAAGACTTTTTAAACTGTTTTCACGTAAGCCATACCCTTTTAGCTTATTCTTTCAAAATTTTCATATCCCATATTTTGTAACACAAGATTAACCCTACCGGGCCCCCCTTAAAATATAATCTTGTGTTACAAAATATGGGATATGAAAATTTTAAAAGAACAAGCTAAAAGTTTACGGAAAGTTTACAAAATAAACGGCAAACAAGCATGTTTTTAAACGGTTTTTCGGGAATAACTCAGAAAATTTACATGTTATCGGGATAAATTTCATAATATAAAATAAAGCCTACAAAAAAAGAGATTCGTTTTTTTATAAGTATGGGAAAATTAACATTAACAAAGTTATGACTGTTCGAAAGTAGTACGTAGAATACAAAAATCCAAACATATGACGTTGAATAACTGGAAAATGATACGTTTTTTATAAAAAACTTACAGGAACTTTTTTAAAGATCTTGAAAAATCCGTTCAAACGACTACTAGTCAATGTGATTTGCATAAAAATTAAGGTAAGTTATAACTAAAATAAAGTGCACTTTAAAATTCTAAAAAAAATTGATTGGTTTTCTATTCACAACTTCTTTAGTTTTTAAGCTAAGAAGAGCGTAAAACAACCATCTTGTAATTTATTTTAAAAGATGACGTTCACAAATTTTTTTTCAAGCCCTTCGTTTTAAAAAATACAAGCAAAAAAGCTTATCTCATTTAATTTTTAGTCTATAAAAATAAAAACCAAAATCTTTAGTAAAGAAAAATCTAATTTTTTTTATATTTTAACGGGGACCCGGTGGGGTTAATCTTGTGTTACAAAATATGGGATATAATAAAAATTTTGAAAGAATAAGCTAAAAGGGTATTGCCCTACGTTTTAAAAAGTATAAGACACTTATAAAAGTCGAAAAAATATCCCTTGGAACTTTTTTATAATATTCTGGCACATAGTTTACAGGGGTATTCAGTAACGTTGCCACGTACTTTTAGTAAAAGTAAAATAAAATCAAATTTTGAAAATTTAAACTTATGGTTTAAATTGAAATCTCCAACTCCAGTTAAGATGGGTAAGTGGTTTCTCTACTGGCAAATTTGTGCCCAGCTCAGCCGTAGAGGGTAATTCAAAACAAAATAATGTGAGTCGCGCCACCGATTTTAACGGTTCAAATCGGAAACCCCTGATGATCCAGGCACTGACCTATCTTACTGGAAATAAATATTGAATTTAAGAATCTTAATAAAAAAAAAAAAAGAAAATTGATTGAGTAACAAATGTGGTGAGTGGGTGAAGATCTGAGTAAAACACAAAGTTAGATCTATCAATTATATTCACAAAAATAAATAAATAACCCCCCGCACAATAAACCCAACAATTGAGTTATACAATATATAAAAATATATATAAATGAAATAAGAAAATTAGCGATTATCAGAAAATTTGTTCCACAATAATGACAAAACCGTGGCAGTTTTAATTAAGAGTGATCACCCAGCGCAATATGAAAGATTTAAAAATTAAAAAAATTACTATAAATAATCAATCTTCAACCAACAACTTTTACAATGTCTTAATCTTAAAATTAAATTTTTGGCTTATCTGTTATCTGCAGTGCTGGTAGTGAGGCTTTCGTTATTAGCCTGCTGCTTGATGTTGGTGAGGCACAAGTTTAGCCTGATCCAGAAATATTCACCCGGTCCAAAAAGAAAACAATATTCGCCAGGTCCAAAAGCAAATGTCCAGCCAATACCAAAAATAATTTCCGCCAGAACCAAAAACAATTTTACTCGCCAGGTCCAAAAACAACAAATGTTCGCCAGGTCCACAAACAAGTTCAGCCAGGACCAAAAACCCTAGTCGAAAAAGCGAATTAGCCAAAAAAAAATCCAAAGTTAAATTATTTAAGAAGGAAAAGTTAAACTTACAAATGTTGACTCTACTTGTTACAAAATAAAATTTAAAGATTGAAAAACACACTAAATTATTTAAGAAACAAAATATATTAAAGTTACAAGTACCGACTCTGCTTAATAAAAAGAAGAAGAAAAAGCAATTTTAAAGATTAACTTACTGATAACACAACTGAAGGTATACTATAATAATAAACAATAACAGAATTATTGATGAAATTAATACGCAAATAAATCAATTAAATCAGATGCACATGTGTCATTATACAATTTACAATTTAGAAATCCAATTTACAAATAAAAAAAAATATACGATATAAAAATAATGGAACACAATGAAATATATTTAAATTCAAAATTTATAGATTAAATTATAGTTAAAACAGGTTAAGCATATTACAAAAAATAATCATTGCACCTGATTCCAAAATTATTTACAACAGTTTATATAAAAATCAATAATAACCATTAAAACTTAAAATTAGTAATTTAGTCGGGTTTATTTATGACTGATAAATTTAATTACACTAAATGAATTTAATCAAAAAGAAAACGATAGATCTAATATTAACAAAATACCATAATTTAACGTAATATTTAGGTATGTACGTGTAGTTATTATAAGGATGATAATTTACGTGATTTTATAGAATAAACACAGGTAAACACTTACCCTTTTATAATAGGATTAGGGGATAAGCAGCCAAACTGCGATGTTAATTCGCTAACACCCGGTGGTAAATTTCGTGACCCTAAATCGGATGTCCACGCTTCTTCGAAACGAATTCTCTTAGCAACCACACTATAAACGAATTACGGTGTCAAGAAAAGGCATTATATAATTTTGCATGAGGTATAACTTACCGAAGGAAGCACCATTTTATCAAATCCCAAAAATATGGATTTATCTATACGCCTACTCAAAAAAAATACCACAAAGGAATAACCAAAAATGAGGCTTAGATAAAATATATTGAAGTGAAGTTCAAAAACCCATACGGATGGCTTGAATATCGCCAAAAGAACTTTCAACTTCACAAAATGGCGTCACTTAATTCGATAGTAATACTCTAATGTGTTCGTACGATCGTTGAAATGCAAAAAGGAACCACCTTACGCTAATCCTCGCAAACCTTACCGTGAGTATAGAAGGGGAAATAGTGTGTTCCGTTGTGCAAAAACGGCTTGTTCGATATTAATTTGATTTCCGAAATGATGTTAAAATTAAATCGAATTCATTAAGCTAAATGTATTAGTAATATTAAAAGAAATCGATGCACTTATTTACTTAATTTAAAATTTTAGCTATTATCTTAGACAGTAAAAACCCGATATGTTTTCGACCTAACAATCAAATTCTCTACTCTCCCCACGGGTCAGGTCAATAAGATTCCCACACACGGATCGGAACCCGTTTAGAGGCTAACAATCGAGCCGAACATTAACTTAACTTTTAAATTTATTGCTGCCGATTTCTGCACGTGACAACGTTTTTGTCTTCACACCGGTTTTTTTGTATTGTAGAATTTTTTCTGTGTCTTTTCTACTTTTTGAATTATTTTCAAAGCAAGTAGATTGTTGGAGAAATTTAGAAAATAAAGTGTTCACGCTTTTGGGCCCTTACATCTTAATATTTAAATTAAAATAGTAACGTTTGCTTTAAAAACAAAATTTAAATAAGAACGCGATTATTAAGTGGTACTTTTAATTCCGGTATTACATATATCCACTTGTTTTAAATAACTTTATTAATTAATTAATAATTAATACTTACATCATACAAAGTAGAATATAAACGTTTTAGCCTTTTTAATTGTACCTTATTTTCAAATATAAAATGAATTTTTATGTAAAATTATTAGTAATATTTACTATTTATAATTATAACACTTAATGATTTAAGTTACTCCTCATTTCTCAACGTTTTCTAATAAAAATAAGAAAGTCAAATTTTCCTAAATTAATACTTATAAATAAAGCCCCGGTAAATTTTTGAAACAAGGGTTAACTCATGTTCTAAGAGTCTGGGACAATTTAATTGTTTAAAACTTTAACATACATTTTTTACATTAGTTAAAATAAAAATATAAGTCAATAAATGGTTTATTTTGTAAATATAAACCTACTCATCAATTTGATGCTTTTAGAATTAATGTCGACTTGATAGTCAAGACGTCAAGACATAATAACAGTAGGTACCTTTAAAAGCGACGTAGATAAACAATTTCTATTTTGCAGTAATTAATCAGTTAATCTTTTTAAAAATTTTGTCATTAAGTTAATCATTATTCATATTTTTACGTAACACTGATGTATTTTTTTGCAATTTTAGAGAAGTTATTTATAATTTTATATAAAACGACATCTGAAGCTATTTTCCAAGCAACAAATTAAAAAAAAATAACTATTACAAACTGTCATTGTAAGGGATTTCCCATGCTTTTTCAATAAAAGTGTCACTGTTTCATACCATTTACCGGTCTTCATCTACAAGTTTTAGTATAAAGGAGTATTATATATTGTTTATAAGTGAAAGACATCAATATTTTAAAAAAACTGTTAAATATCTGTATCGAAGAGTGTCACAAAAATGGTGTTTAGTTT
This sequence comes from Altica lythri, assembly GCA_964028335.1. Lineage (NCBI taxonomy): Eukaryota > Metazoa > Arthropoda > Insecta > Coleoptera > Chrysomelidae > Altica > Altica lythri. The sequence goes on along the minus strand of OZ034806.1, from coordinate 24,498,685 downwards.
GGTATTTTCTCTAGTGTATAATATCATGATTTTTTTATATATGCCTTACCTGCCTACATCAACCACGCTCACTCTTACTATCTTTATGATTCACTAAACGATTTTCTTTGTAATCAAGTGAAACAGTAAATTTTTGTAATAACACAATTTTACGACGAGCACTAACATTTCTACTTCTTCCTTAGATTATGGCTCGACGTAAACCCACCATCACTAACAATGTATCACATATTAGAAACCAACATTTTGAAACACAACTAACTTTTCAACTCATGCAACAGCTAGGCCATCGCATCAACTAGCACTGGCCACTGGCACCAGAGATAATATATTATTGTTATAGTATAGTAATTTGTGATTATTGTCTCTAACTCCCAGTCACTGGCACTGGCGAACTGGCCCCAACGCTCAGTGTCAACTGTCAAGTGTCATTCAGTCTTCTTCTCTTCGATTTATGCTTTTTTTCGTCTACCGACCAAGGATATTTATCAAAAGTATTTTGTAAACACGTCTCACATAAAAAACATTTTGAACATTGATGGAGTGGCTAATTAAGTAATAATAAAAATGCTTTTTCTATCAGAAAGAAGCTAAAAATTTTTAATAAATCTGGTCACTGACTGAAGAGTAGTTAGGTTAAAGACCGAATGAATACAGCATACAGCTGTCCAGAGCTAACTTCACTTTATTTTCTAAGAAATAGTTAAAAAAAGCTGCCAACAATTTGAAAATGTTGAAAAGAGTTTTAAGGTTTGTTTAAACAGTCATTTGAATAAAGCTTGAATTTTTTATATTTTTATGGTTGTTTTATTCCATAAAAATCATTTTAAACGATACATACTCGTTGTCTGTAATGAATTTTTAATGGATCTTGTAAAATGTATTAACTACCTATATATTATTAAAACTATGTTAAAAAAACATCCTAAAACATAAATGCAGTACTTTGTCTTAAAGGTAAGCATACGTTTGTATTAACTGTAACATTTCATACAACGTAAACTAGATACCAACGACAAATACATACCTACTTACTTTATTTTAATGTGAAATCATGACGAAATTGTGGTTTATAATTTCGGAGAATATAGATGTTCAGATCCATTAATAATTTATATTCTTAGCTTCATCAAAAAATTTAGCAATTCAAGAGCAGAACCTGTAAAAAATAATTCAACAACAATTTTGTATGGGAATCTTTAGTCTATACTATAGTCGTTGTATCGAAACGATATTCCATGATTTTTTTTTAATTCGTTTACAAAACAATTTAAAAAATGCTCACAATAGAGAGTTAATAAATTAACATAGGTAGTTATTTATGGGAGTGTATCTTTGTAGCTGTATTGTAAAGCCACATAAACAAAAATGCAAACGTAATTTACAAATACGAACGAGACAATATATTTTTGTCCATAGGAGGTAGAAAAAATTATAGAAGCAAATCGAAACACAAGGAATACCACTTACCTGTTTTTTTTCTTATTTAAAAAAGATGTAATAACCTATTAAAACCTTTTCTGATACAGGAATATTTGAATTCATATAGTATATTTACTTTTTTATTTTACTCTACAGTATGATAAAAACCAACCCATTGGTACAAAAAAATTAGGGACGTTAATAGGGATACATACAAAATTAAATTTTGTTCTTTGTAGATACTAACTTTTATTTATTATAACTATGGATTTTGTTACAGGTATAATGTTATACAAAGCAAAAAAATTAAATAAAAAAATAATATATATTATTATATACCTAAAAAAATTAAATATATACAAAAAATTAATGATTTCAATCAACCTACAGTCAAATATTTACAAATAAAAAATTAAGCTAAAACTAACATTGAATTAATAACAAAAGTTCATCACAATTTCTATTTGCTCCCATTTTTAGTATTTTCTAAAATGCAGCAGCATCTTCTTAAAAAAATTTGTTCTTTGCTTTGTTCAAATATTTCTCTTGCTTCTTTCTAGTTCTTTCTGCCGTTGAACAACACTTAAAATATAGATCACTGTTGAATTACCAGCATTCTCTTCTGATGCGGATGGAAAATATAATTTAATTTTTGCAATTTCCTTTTTTTAACATATGAATTTAAAACTCAATTTTACTCATTTTTTCTATAACTGGTAGATATTAAAAAAATCCTAATTTGTTTTTGTGTATTTTTGTTTATAATTGACTTCGTTTCAACACATAAACTTTTACAGCCACCTAAAATAAATGCACTGTTTTGTATTGTTTATATTCTTTCACCAATTTGTTTATCGTCTTTATAAGGTTTATTATGTAATGTGGTACAATTGAATATATCTTTTTGATTTCTTCCATTGACATTACTCTTATAAAATTGTCCATTTCTTACTGTATTGCGAATGTGGTTCAAACTTAGAAGTAGGTACCTAAAGTAAAGATATAGTTTATTAATTAAACTTTTGGAAATTTAGTTAAAAAGATTGCAAATTCCTTTAATTTATATATTTTCAACAAGGGAAGGGATGTAATTATCATTTTAAACTCATATCGAAAAGTAATCTAAAAAAATAAAATTTTCTTATACCGTAAAACGGGGTGAAAAGAAACTGGAGGGGGGATAGAAACGAAATGACAGTATTTTACAAAAAAAATCTAATTTGTTTAAATTTAATCCGGGAAATAACCAATAAGGTACATAAACTCACCACATGATAAACAACGCCAGTTTAGTAAGTTTTGCATTTTAACTGTTGGCAACACTGGATAACAGTCATTTCAGTTGAACAGCTGATTTTAGTCCAAGCGGCGACCGCTGTAAAAAGGTGGTGAACCAGTACAAGTAAAAAATATATTCTATTACTTTTTGGATATTAGATGAATAATAGACCATCGGTCTGGTAGTCTATGATGTGTCCAATTTTTTCTTTTTTAATAAAATTTCTATTTAATTTTTTTGTAAAATTGATCTACATAACTTAAGCATAATTTTTTAGTTTACGATGGCGTTTTGACCAGATAAATATAAAAATTCAAGTCTGGTGTTCTTGTTCTTGACGCAACTGTTTGGCAGACCACCGCCAACAAATTTATTTAAACAACAAATTTTCTATACAAAGTATAAGCAAAAATTAAACGTCAAAATTTTTATTTTTCATTTCTCTTTCGAATAAAATTGGTCAGGCACGTTCATACTTGACCAAAATTCTTCCAGACCAAGATTAAGTAAGTCCTTCTCTACTGCTTGTAAAACGCGAGTTTTTTTGTTTTTAACATAACTGACATTTAATTATGTCAAAATGTGATGTGCGTTTTTAAATGACGTATACGTAGCTACAAATTTTTTTTATTCAAGTAATTTTTCAATATTTCTCTTTGAAGAATATATTAGGTACCTACAGCGGAATCATACAAAAATATTTTCTTATCACTGTACTAAAAACGAACAGATCACTTTTAAAATTGTTTGAAAAATTGTTAAAACTGATTAATTGTTAAAAAATTTCTGAAGTTCTTAGGTTGTAAGTTAGAAAATCGTATATACATAATATAGAAGACAATTGTCGTATAATAGTAAAAGGAGTTCAAGATAATTTATCTTTTTCATGACTTACGGTCTTAAAATTTTTCTACTAGTACAACTAATGTAGGTACTGTTTATTAACCGTACTCTTTTAGTTTGTATTTGCCACTACTTAATTTTAGTCTCCTTAGGTCATTTTTTAATAAATATATTTGATTTTAAATGAACGAATATCCTGTCAACTTAAATTATTTCTAATAGGTACTACTTCAAAAAATATTCACAGACAGTTCTGTAAGAACAAAATAAATCTTTTACAGGATTCTTTGTGGTTTGAACTAGTAATTTTCTGACAACGTCGATGGTTCGATATGAGTTAAAAGCTTATTGCGGGAATGACGAAAACGGTCATAATTTTGACGTCCCCGACGAAACCGAGCACTCGAAAGTTAAAGTTTTAGAGCAGAAATATCAAAAAATACTTTTTTTATCTTCTTCACTAAAGAAAAAATAAGTTATAAACGTAATTTATTTTAGTCAAATAAATGAAAATAATACAACAGAACAAGTAACAAAAAAAATTTTAAATTTTAAATTCTTCGTAATGATAATAAATATAACTTTGATTTTTAATTAATCATTAGTCTCGTCTTCTGAATAATTACCACGATTTTGGAATGACAAATCTTCATCATCTGGGATGATACGTCATTTAAAAACACGCAAATCACATTTTGACATAATTAAATGATGTCAGTTACAACAGAACAAGTAACAAAAAAAATTTTAAATTTTAAATTCTTCGTAATGATAATAAATATAACTTTGATTTTTAATTAATCATTAGTCTCGTCTTCTGAATAATTACCACGATTTTGGAATGACAAATCTTCATCATCTGGGATGATACGTCATTTAAAAACACGCAAATCACATTTTGACATAATTAAATGATGTCAGTTATGTTAAAAACAAAAAAAAATCGCGCTTTACAAGCAGTACAGAAGGACTTACTTAATCTTGGTCTGGCAGAATTTTGGTCAAGTATGAACGTGCCAGACCAATTTTATTCGAAAGAGGAATGAAAAATAAAAATTTTGACGTTTAATTTTTGCGTATACTTTGTATAGAAAATTTGTTGTTAAAATAAATTTGTTGGCGGTGGTCTGCCAAACAGTTGCGTCAAGAACAAGAACACCAGACTTGTATTTTTATATTTATCTGGTCAAAACGCCATCGTAAACTAAAAAATTATGCTTAAGTTATGTAGATCAATTTTACAAAAAAATTAAATTGAAATTTTATTAAAAAGAAAAAATTGGACACGTCATAGACTACCAGACCGATGGTCTTTTATTCATCTAATATCCAAAAAGTAACAGAATATATTTTTTTACTTGTACTGGTTCACCACCTTTTTACAGCGGTCGCCGCTTGGACTATTTCAACCAGGTTTCAACGAGCGGTAAACTTTATGTAACAAGGTAAGAAAAAATCAAGTAAATACATAGATAATTAGTCATAATATAGCTTAGGGTGTCTATTTAACATAAAAACTTGCAAATTTATCATAACTTACCAGTAATTTGCTTTGAAATGTATTTTGTAAAAACCCAACCACAATTCTGTTTCTATTGACCCGCTGATTCTATTGACCCGCCGTTTCTAATCACCCGCCTTTTCTAATCACCCGCCGTTTCCTTTCACCCGCTATCTTTTTTCGCCAATATTTTATATTTTGCTTTCAGATTAATGATGCCACGAGACTATGTACATAATCCAAGGTCCAAGTATTATAAAAAAACCGATCGTGAGGCTCTTGAAAGGGCATTAAATGACATAAGAAATGGAATGTCCTATAGGGAGGCCAGCAACGTACATGAAATTAACTATTCAGTGCTCTATAGACACCACAAAAACCCTAACTTAAAAACACATGGAGGACAAACTACACTATCAAAGTTAGAAGAGGAAGTTATAATGAAACAATTGATAACGTGTGCTGATTGGGGCTATCCCTTGGATAAATACGATCTCAGAGTAATGGTAAAAACGTACCTAGATAGTAGGGGTAAAAATGTATCTAAATTTAAAAATAAGCACAATTTACAAAAAGAACTTTTTATAATAGAAAGTTTTTTACTGATTTATAGGTCATATTTTGTGTCATCTCAACAATGCACAGCATCCCTGATTTTGCAAAAATATTAAGTCATACAACGCTGTGATTGATCATAGAGAAGATTGTTTCCTTGTTAACAAAATCAAGGGTAGTTGTATCTAAAAACTTTCTAAAACAGTTTATTTTATTACCAGTTAAAATAATAATTACTGTTTTCACATGTAAGAACAAAAAAAAAACAAAGAAAAAAAAACTTCTCTGTCGCGTAATCGATCCCATTATGATAACATAACAGATCTGTCACAAGTGGACTGATCCGCAGCCTAACCAACTACGCTACGAACGATTTATTTAATAACTTTCAAAATAATATTATCTATACACAACTTAGATCATGTTTAATATCAATTCGGTATAAATTTCGAAATCTATGTATATGCCTAAACACACTTGAAACATGCATTGTCATCCAGTTCTTAGCTATCCTGAAAATTTCAGAGCTATAGGTAGTCGGGAAATAGGTTTAAATTCGATTACAAATTCCACGGAATGACACAGAGACACAGAACACGGCGAAAATATAAAAAACTTTCTAATAACTTACCAGGAAAGGATTTTGTACATGGGTTTTTGAAGCGACATAAGACACAACTACGAACACGGCTTTGTCAAAACATTAAACGATCTCGAGCAGCGGTTTCACCCGAGACTTTAAATTCGTATTTTGATCAACTGGGTGCAGAACTAGAAGATATACCGCCGTCTAATATTGTAAACTTCGACGAGACGAATTTATCTGACGATCCCGGGAGAAAACGAATAATTACAAAACGAGGATGTCGTTACCCAGAACGAGTGTGTAACTCTTCCAAAAGCTGCACATCCGTCATGTTTGCGGCAACTGCTGATGGCAAAGTGCTACCTCCGTACATCGTGTATAAGGCTCAGAACATGTACGATTCATGGACAGTTGGTGGGGTAAAGGGTGCGAGGTACAATCGAAGCCCTAGCGGCTGGTTTGATGCTATTAGCTTCGGTGATTGGGTCACCAAAGTAGCAATTCCAGCACTAAAGAACTTGCCAGGAAAAAAAATTCTAATCGGCGACAACCTCTCGAGCCATTTTAGTTCCAAAACTGTAAGCGAGTGCTTAGAACATGATATTTCATTCATTTTTTTGCCGTCAAATTCCACAAATATGACCCAGCCCCTTGATGTGGCTTTTTTTCGTCCGCTTAAAGAAGCATGGCGAAAAATTCTTGAAAAGTGGAAAATGGGTGAAGGAAGAAGGGCAGCAACCATACCAAAAGATCGCTTTCCTCATTTTATTAAGGAACTGATGGACAGCATCAGACCCAACCAAGAAAAAAATATTAAGTCTGGTTTTAGAAAATGTGGGATATACCCGTTAGACCGAGATCAAGTCCTAAACCGACTTCCAAGTGCCAACACTGCAAATGTTCAAGAAGTAGAAGACCATAATAGCAATGTAGTTGTTAATATGCTGAAATCCATGAGATATTCTGATACTCCTACCCAACGACGAAAGAGAAAGAAGGTCGACGTAGTAGCTGGTAAAAGTGTAACTGGAGCAGACTTTAGAGAAGAAGAAAGTGAAGAGGAAAAGATGGATTCAGATGCACAAAACGGCCAAGATGTAGAAGAGAATGAGGTCCTTGAATCAAGTGAAGATGAAGATGTCATTAACAGAAGTGAAGGGGAGCTCGAATCAGACGATGAGGAGATGAATATTCCTTTAATCCAGATTGCCGAAAATCTAAAACGTGGACAGACAAGTGTTCCTAGTGTTTCCTACAAAGGTAGAATTTTTAAACAGGTTTATCCCGTTTCGAAAGAATCTATTCAACTATCAAATTGGCTGCTGGTAGCGTTTCCAACCAGTTTTAAGAAAAACGAAAGATTAAAGTATTATATTGGAAAAGTGTTGAAAACCATTGATGAAAACAATGACATTTACGGAACTTTTTTGAGGCATCGCCAAACCAAACAATCCCCAGGATTTATTTACGGATTTCCCACGGAACCAGACCTTTGCTATTTCTCTTTTGACCAAGTTGTTGGTCAAATTTATCCATCTGATAACTGCGAGCTGCCAAGCAGTTCAAAGAGGGAGATTCTTAAATTTCCCATCAACCAAAATGATCTTAATAATTAATATGTTATTTTTACAAAGATTCTGTTGCGAGAGTTAACGTAGCAGATCTATGGGTTGAAACGTTTTTTTTTTGTTCCTACACATGTATGATATACATTTTTTTTTAATTTGTTCCTATACTTATATAAATAGTACAAAGGTTGTGCTGTGAGAATTAATGTAACCCAACAGGGTCTTTTCTGTTTCTTAAAATAAGAACGTTGTATATTTTTCTGTATTTTTATACTTAATAAACAATATAAATTCCAAATTTGCGTGTTTATTATATTTTTTTACTAAAAAAATTAATTGCACATTACTTATAGATTTTTAAATGTTTATATTGACCTCCGAAATGGTATATAAGCAAAACTAATGCAAAACAAAGCATTGTTTCCTTTCACCCCGCTTGGAGGGTGATTAGAAAAACACAACTTTCATTTTTTTTTGAAAAAAACTGGAAACTTTTTGAAATGTGCGTACTATGCCCTTAAACCTATTAGCAGTGACACACATTTTGCATATTTTTCGTTGCCGATTAGATAAATAGCAACTTAGCTACAAAGGCTGAAAATCTCAAATCTGTTTCTATTGACCCCGTTTTACGGTACTTAATGAGACCTAATGTTATATTAGAGGTTATGGGTATGTTAGGAATATATTCAGATGATAATGATAATAATAATAATAATAATGTTTATTGTTGATAGTATAAAAATAAGAGTTTACATTAGAATTAAAGTTAAATCAAATAAACATAGATGTCCTGCTGAGGCAATAGATGCCTTTTTGCAGGAGTTCAAGTATGTGTGTTGTTTTTAATAATTTTATATTCTTCTTATATAGGCTATTTTTTAGATGAATCAACACTACATTACATAATATTATAGTATATAGTAGAAAATAAATACAAAATAAAATATTATAACATTATAAGCAAAATATTAAAAATCGCAATAAAAAATAATATTAAAAAATACGATAATATAAAAAAAACAAAACATTGAAAAATTAAATAGTATAATAATAAAGTACTAAAATAATGACTACATGACCATTTAATATCATTGTAAATACTTGAGACCGATTAGGTAAGTGAAAATACTCCTGTTTTGGTTAAAAATCCAGTTCTTTATCTTAATTTTATGACTATTAAAATTATTGTTGGTTGTACAATCTTGGTGCAAAGAAATTTGAGCAACGTTGACCAATGGTTTTATTCGAAAAAGTGAAATACGCATTTTTTCCTCTGGTACAATATTCATGTTGCGGAAAATTTATATTTATCTTGTTTTTAAAAATCTATATATATATAAAAATGAATGTTTGTCTGTATGTGTGTATGTCTGTATGTATGTATGTATGTATGTATGTATGTCTGTATGTACTCAATGGACTCAAAAACTACTGGGCCGATTATTATGAAAATTGGTATGTATATGTATTTTTCCACGGAGAAGGTTTGTATGATATGCTCATTGATGCCACTCGCCGCCAGGTGGCGCTGCAGAGTAGCAACTTCTGTCCCGTTCAACCGATTGTCATGAAAATTGGTATGTATATGTATTTTTCCACGGGGAAGGTTTTTATGATATGCTCATTGATGCCACTCGCCACCAGGTGGCGCTGCAGAGTAGCAACTTCTGTCCCGTTCAACCGATTGTCATGAAAATTGGTATTTATATGTATTTTTGCACGGAGAAGGTTTGTATGATATGCTCATTGATGCCACTCGCCACGAGGTGGCGCTGCAGAGTAGCAACTTCTGCCCTGAACAACCGATTGTCATAAAAATCAGTGTGATGATGTATTTTTAATGGGTAAGATGAATATGATATTCGTATTAATGGAAGTTACCACCAGATGGCGCTTCCATGTATCAAATTCAATACTGATTAATAGATATCTATACGATTTCATATAAATAATTATCCAATAAGACTTATAAATAAATATTTAAATGAACATAAAAATAATATTATTAATAATAGAAAACTTATTAGAAATGAAAACAAAATATTTTTTAAATTTCCATATATTAAAGGCTTAGCTGAAAAAATCAAAAATTGCATTAAAAATACTAATGAAACTGAAAATATACAACTTGTTTTTTATCCTATTAACACAACAGAAAAACTATTTACTAAATTAAAGGACATAACACCAATTCAAAACTGTTCAGAACTTATTTATAAAATAAATTGTAAAGACTGTGACAAATGTTACATAGGTATGACAAAACAATTACTTAAAAATCGTTTATATCAACACCAATATGACTGTAGAGAAAAAAATAAAGAAAAAGTTGATAAAACAGCTCTAGCAAAACATCATTTTGATATCGGTCATAATTTTAATTTTGATCTTCCTATAATATTAGACAAAGAAACAAATTATTATAAACGAACTATAAGTGAAATGGTATATATTAATATAAACAATACAATAAATTTACGAACGGACACTGAACAATTGAGTAATATATATACATACATTTTAAAAAAATACAAAGAAAATTATGACCGTACTAGATAATTTACAATCATATACTGGACTATCAAATATAAAACGTCAAATTAAATTTCAAAAAAATTTTTTTATATCAACCATTGATTTTATACGTATTGTATATGTTTACAATAGTTTAATTATTATCAAAGGCATAAAAAAGCATATCTAATTAAAAAGGTACATATATATTTTATAATTTATTTAATTTTTTTTTTTTTTTGTGTGTGTGATATTATGTTTTTATTTTAACATTTTTTTCTTATTATTATATAATAGCATCTATATAAAATGTATTTTAGCCTTGAAAAAGACGACAATAAACGTCGAAACGTCGGCAATTTAATAAAAGCTTTGATTTTTCTTTGCCTGTCCTCAATGGGTTAAGTGGAAGAGCATTTCCATAATGAGTCTTTCGATTCATTTGAGGAGATGAACTTCGCCCTTTATTTCCAACGTTTAAATTAGATTAAAATGTAAGTTATGTAGTTTAATGTACTATATTTAATTTGGAAATAATAAAGATTCTTATTATTATTATTATTATTATTATCATTCTAATATAAATATATGTTCGAAAAATATATTTTTGATGCGATAAGTAACACAAAACTATAAACTTTTTTCCTTCTCTATCTCTTCTTCTCATTTATTTTTCTTAAATTTATTTTAGTTGTTGGCGTAGCAATGCGCGCCGGGTACAGCTAGTATTTAATAAGATAATTTGGCAGTCTCATGCCAAACAGTTAACTTTCTCTAAAAAGCGCATCGCTAGAGTGGGTTATTTTTTTTTAAACATAATTTTGATAATCAATTTTTGCACCGTGTTTAGATTTTTCATTTGACAATCTGCTGCATCTCCCCAACCCATAATTCCATAAGTCAAGTGTGATTGTACCAAAGAAAAATATAAAATTTTAAGTTGTTTTTCATCTAGAAAATCACGTAAGTATCTAAACTTAAAAAGTAATGGTCTGATTTTATTAATGATATTGTTTATTTGCAGATCCCACTTTAGATGACGATCCATAATAATCCCTAAGTATTTAATTGATGTTGATTCTGGGATGTGAATATCATCTATGTTCAGTGGACCCAGATTTGGTTGATGGTTTATATACGATGTAAATAGCAAATATTTAGTTTTTTCTATGTTCAATGTTAGTTTGTTTAATTGGAACCACTTCTTTATCAGTTGAAAATCATCAGTAATAATGTTTTTTAATTCATTCCAATCTAGAGCAGAATAAGTTATCACCGTGTCGTCGGCAAAGCTTATAATGTTTCCTTTAGTCTTCAGGTTTAGCAAGCTGTTTATATATAGAGTAAATAATAGTGATCCGAGTACTGTACCTTGTGGTACTCCATAAGTCACGATCCTCGGCCCACTACGTATCCCATCAATATCTACATACTGAATCCTATTATCTAGTTAGCTTGTTAATAAATTAAAAAATTTTCCTCTCAAGCCATAGCAGTGAAGTTTGTGTAGCAATCGGTTATGGCAAACCGTATCAAATGCTTTAGCGAGATTACAGAGATTTTTGAATCTAAGGCAGAATATAATTGTGTGGTTAACGCATAAATCGCATCTTCTGTTGACCTGTTTTTTCTAAAACCATACTGTCTTTCAGAAATTACATTAAATTTATTAAGGAATTTCGTCTATGTTGTTATTTGTCTTTAAGAAGATGTAAACTAAACAGGTGTGGCTAGATGTCCTAGTGACTTTATTCACATATGAAATATAGTTGTACGAGTTTAGATAATTTTTATATTCTTCTACATGTTCTTTGTTGCAAGAGGTTAATGTTCATGTCTCCTACTATGACGTGATTCTGTTGATTATTACATTTTTATAAATAGATTAATAATTCCATATTAAATATTGTAGGAGTAAGAGCAGAATTGGGTGATCTGTATATAGCAGTTAAAAAAAGATTATAGTTCTTCCTATTAACTTCTGCTGCTTTGCAGTGACTTATAAATGTGGTGTTATGGTTATTTATTTAATTAGTTGGATAAGAGCATCATTAACTGACGAATGCGGTGAGTTGCTGAGACGAGGGTGTAGCCCGAGTCGAAGTAAGAGCATGAGTCTTAGTTAATATGCCTTATCCCACGTATTAGATACAACTTTTTATCTACAACTGCTCAGAATTACGGAAATTATACTTTTGAATTGAATTCGACGAAAAATCGGAATATCATAGTATGTATGTAGAACCATAGCAACATGTAATTTGAATGTCAACAATTTAAGTCAAAACTTCAAGAATTAATTTTCTAATTTCTGTTTTTCTGTGAAATAATGAGCAACTCCGAATCTCTGCCTTCGGATATCGAAGAATTGGCCACGCAGGTAGTTTCAACGTTATTGCCGGAAAAATCAAAAATTAAATATGAGCAAGCTTATGAACGTTTGCGGAAATGGTGCGATGAGAAGAAAATAAAATATGAAGCAAGTGAAAAGGTACTTCTAGTATATTTTGAAAATATTTCGAAACGCTATAAACCTTCAAGTCTGTGGGCATATTACTCGATGATACGTGCGATGATATCCATAAAGAAAAATGTAGATATCAGTAAATTTATTCAATTGGTCGCATTTCTGAAGAGGCAGTCGGAAGGATATAAACCGAAGAAATCCAATATTTTAACAAAACAACATATAACCCGATTTTTACAAGAAGCTGATGATGAAAAGTGGCTACTAACAAAGGTAAATAAGAACAAGGCATGAAATTTTAGATTAAGAAATATTATCAGGTAGTTTTGATCTTTGGAATTGGTGGAGCCTGTAGAAAAGAAGGACTCACTTACATGCAAGTGACCAACGTTAGGAACGAAGGGCAGGTCTTCTGCGTCACAATACCAAATACAAAGACCAAAATTTCGCGAGAGTTTGTTATAACATCAGGAGACATTGATGGGATCAATTTCGTAGACATTGTTGTGAATATATTTTACTTTGTATATATTTTAATTTGTTATTTAATTATGTTATATATGACCCTGTACATTTGAAAATAAGTCGTTGTCACAATTAATTAATTTATGTTGTCAGAATAAAAAATATTTTAAAAACCACAACTATTTGACTTTAATAAGAAAAAAGCAGTACAGATCTTTCGAACTTGAATATATTTAAACCCATTCTTCAGGTTGTTATAAAGCTTCAACAAATTTTGGTCCTTCGAACGAGATAAAGATACCGGCACTGTATGATGTCCACATCTGACTTACGTAGGAGTGAACGCCTGAAAGAAAAGGTAACGACGCTAAAGAAGACGACAGACATTAGCAAGACCACCTCAGCGGTTAAGGTTTATGAGGAGCCAAGACAGACAAAACCGCAACAGGGAAAAATGTCAGACAATCGAAAGGTGAAATCTGCAATAGCTTATACAATTGAAGAGTCAAGACAGAATGACATTAGTAAATCTTTGAATGCCCAACTTAATGAAAAGTCCAAAACAAAGAGCAGGTCTAGTAAAACTTCAAAGATCTTAAAAGCCCAAGCAGAACTTGAAATAAGTAAGAAGAAAAAAGAATTAGAACATAAACATCAGCAGGAAATGTTAGATTTGGAGTTAGCAATGAAGCTGGCCAAGTTGGAAGAGGAAGAAATTTTAAGTGATTATGATTCAAGTGAGTCTTCTATGGTCCCAATATTAACCAGTGGGTTAAAGGACAAGACCCTTGGGAGAAGTCGTCGAACCAATCTAAGTGTTTTGCACCAACGACAAAAGATTCCGTAAATATAAAACCCCTAGAACCAAATTTAAATCACCATGAACATTCTTTTAATTTATCAAAAATGTTATCTCGTCAGTCTATGCCAAGTGATTTGCCATCATTTAGTGGTGACCCCATTGAATGGCCAAATTTTATATTTCAATTCAAAAACACTACAAAACTATGCCATTTTTCAGCAGCAGAAAATCAAACACGACTTGAAAAATGTCTAAAAGGATCTGCTAGAAAAACGGTTGAAAGTTTATTAATTTTACCTCAATGCACTGACAAAATTATTATTTCTTTGGAGAAAAGGTTCGGCCGTCCTGAACTTATTGTTAAATCCCTTTTAGAAAAGATTAAAAACTTTCCATTTGTTAAAAATGATAAATTAGAAACACTTGTAAACTTTTCAGATGAAATCAACAGTATGGTTGGGACTATTGAATCTTTAGGTCAGCTTGAGCTTCCTTCAATTAGTACGTATAAGACAACTATAAAAGGACCTAAAAAAGACATAATTTTGACAACAAATGATTTTTCAAAGAGACAATTCAAATGCATTTGCTGTGGTACTGAACGACATGATTTAAAAGACTGTTTAAAATTTAAAAAATTCTCAAATGATGAGAGATGGGATTTTGTCACTAAGAACAAACTTTGTTTTTCTTGTTTGAAGTTCCGTCATAGCATTAAGCAATGTAAAAGAATAAAGATATGTGGAATAAATAATTGTTCTCGACCCCATCATAAACTTTTACACAAAACCGAAAACGATGTTGTTTCCTTAGAGACTCCAGGAGAACAAACATCTGGTAACCAATCTATTGAACAACTGGAAACCAATTGCCATATTTTAAGTAATAGAAATGTTTTATTAAAAATTTTACCTTTTGTTCTTAGCCATGGAGAAAAGTCCTTTAACACTTATGCTCTGTTAGACGATGCCAGTTCAGTTACACTTATTGATCATGACTTAGCGGATGAGCTAAAACTTGATGGACCTCAGCAACGATTATGCCTTCAGTGGACAAATAACCAGTTGCAGAGACAAGAGGACTCCAGAATAGTAACATTTAGTGTAAGAGCTCCAGAGCAAAGTAAGAAATTCCTTCTTCGGCATGTAAGGACTATAAGAGGTATGACTCTACCAACACAGACTATTGATGCAGACTTCATTAGAGGTAAATATCCTTATATTTCTAATAATGCCATATCTATGATTGACGCAAAACCAAGACTGTTGATAGGTCAAGACAATTGGCCACTTCTAGTGACTAGACGACTGATTAATGGACCATGGAGCGGACCTGCATTAAGTAAGACACATTTGGGTTGGGTCCTTCATCTAAATGTAGATACACAGACTAGTTTTTCGACAGAAAATAAATATGTTTGCCATGTTAGCCAATTTGAAAAAGACGAATTAGATATAATTCACGAAATGATTAAACAACAATGGAACCTTGACAATACAGGAATCGAAGACGAGACAAAGGCATTATCCAAAGAAGATATTAGAGCAAAGAACATAATTGCCAATACCTTGAAAAGAAGAGGTAATAGATTTGAGACCGGACTTCTTTGGAAAGACAAGGATGTAGAACTTCCGGAAAGCAAAACTACAGCCTTAAAGAGACTTAAATGTACTGAGAGTAAGATGGATAAAAATGAATCCTTTAGTAAAGCCTACTGTAATAAGATGTTGGATCTGGAACAGAAAGGATACATTAGGAAACTTTCCAAAGAAGAAACCTTAATCACTAGTCCTAAAACTTGGTATCTTCCACACTTTGGTGTTGTTAATCCAAACAAACCTAAAAAACTCCGAATTGTTTTTGATGCAGCTGCAAAAAGCCATGGAGTAAGTTTAAATGATCATTTACTCACTGGTCCTGATATGTATAATTCTCTTTTTAATATATTGCTTAATTTTAGAATTAAAAAATATGCATTTACAGCAGACATTAAAGAAATGTTTTTACAAATCCAAGTAAGAGAGGAGGACCGAAGTGCACAGAGATTTTTATGGCGAGGATTGGATAGAGAAAATAGTCCAGATGTTTACGAAATTGGCGTAGTCTTTTTTGGTGCAACTTGTAGTCCATGTCTTGCACAAGAAGTTCGAATTAAAAATGCTCTTGATCACAGATCTCTTTATGAAAACGCATCCAAAGCCATAATAGAAGACTTCTATATGGATGATTACTTAGGGAATGCTGATACAGAATTAGAGGCCAAGAAATTAATTAATGACATTATTCATGTAAATCAGGAAGGTGGATTTTCGATATGCAACTGGATAGGTAATTCTTTGACTTTACTTGACGACATTGACGTGAATTTAAGAGCTAGAGGAGATAAAACTCTATGTGACGATCCACAAACCTTTGTTGAAAGAATTCTAGGCGTTTGGTGGAATTCTCTAAAAGAACTTTTAGCTTTCAGACATCTTTCGCTAAAATAAGTAAAGAAATTCTCGAAAATAGACAACGACCAACCAAAAGAGATATTTTAAAAATAGTTATGTCTATTTTTGATCCCTTAGGATTTCTTACTAATTTTACAATTCAAGGGAAAATACTTTTGCAGGACTTATGGAGATGTAAAGTAGATTGGGATGACCAAATTCCGGATCACCTTGAAATCAAATGGATTTCATGGCTTACAAATTTACAGAATATATACACATTTTCTGTTCCCAGACAGTATTTTATTTTGGACCGAAATTCAAGTGAAATTCAGCTACATATTTTTGCAGATGCATCCGATAGATGTTATTCTTGCGTAGCTTATTTAAGAGTCGATGATAGAGACACGATTCAGACATCTTTCGTGACATCAAAAGCCCGAGTAGCTCCTTTGCGCCCTATATCTATACCACGACTTGAGCTTCAGGCAGCTTTGTTAGCTTTTCGATTAGGACACTCATTAAACTCTAACTTGAAGCTAAGTATTAACAAAACTTATTTTTGGACTGATAGTAAAACTGTTTTGTATTGGATTAGATCAGAAGCTCAACGATTTAAAGTATTTGTCGCTCACAGGATTGGACAAATTCAGGACTTGACAAACCCCGACCAATGGAATTACATACCGTCTAAAGTTAATGTAGCTGACGAGGCAACAAAACCACGAAAACTTAATTTTTCAGATAATAGCTCTTGGCTATTTGGACCTGCATTTTTAAAAGATCCTAAAGACGAATGGCCTAAGGAAAAAACTGATTTAATAAATTGTAAATCTGATGGAGATCTAGAAATGAAAAATTATGCTCTTTTTAATACAGTTTTAGAAGATTTAGAAATTTCAGATCCTAAAAGATTTTCAAAGTGGAATAGAATAAAGAGATCTACAGCATGGATACTAAGATTCATTGATAATATGAGAGGAAGAAAAATTATGGGAAAACTAGATGTTTCTGAGTTAAAAAAAGCGGAAATTCTTCTTTATAAAAAAGCTCAAATGGATTCATTTGCTCTAGAAGTAAATTTGCTAAAAGAAAACAAAGAGATTCCTAAAAGCAGCAGAATATATACCTTTAACTGTGTATTGGACAAAGACGGACTTTTACGACTTGGAGGTTGACTAAATAATTCATTTCAGCTTAAAGATGATACAAAAAATCCAATTATACTCTACTCGAAACATAGAGTAACTGAATTGATTATTCAATCCTTTCATGAAGAAGTGTTACATCAGGGACAAGAGACAGTAATAAACAATCTACGACAGAAATTTTGGATACTTAGAATTCGTCAAGCAGTAAGAAAAGTTATAAAATCTTGCCAAAAATGTAAAAATAATAAAATTGTACCAGAATCTCCAATTATGGGACAAGTACCCCTTTGTAGACTCGAGCCAACTATTCGGTGTTTTATTAAAACTGGAGTTGATTTATTTGGACCAATAACTGTAACAGTAAAAAGAAGTAGGGAGAAAAGATATGGTGTAATATTCACTTGCATGACAACCAGAGCTGTACATTTGGATATTGCTCACGACTTGAGCACCAACAGTTTTATACATGTTTTCCGACAATTTGGATGTTTGCGTGGATTTCCAGAAGAGATGTATAGTGATAACGGAACTAATTTTAAAGGTGCTGATAACGAACTAATCACAGCATTAAAAGAGTTAAACAATACAGAAATTTCACAGTTTTGTTCATTAAAAGGTACTAGGTGGTTTTACAATTGTCCTTTGGGAAAGTTTGGGAAAGACTTATTCATTCAGTTAAAAAAGTTATGAAAGAGATTCTAACTTCTAAATGTCCTCCAGAATATGTACTTCGTACTGTACTTGCCGAAGCCATGAACATTATTAACTCCAGACCTCTAACACACGTTTCTATCGACTCAAACGATGCTGAGGCCTTAACGCCGAACCATTTTTTAATTGGGCCGTCATATGCAGCTTTGCCTTGTGCTGAGACAAATGAAAAAGATCTTAATTTAATGTGTAAGTGGAGAGCTGCTCAAAAACTAACTGATCACTTTTGGAAAAGATGGACTCAAGAATATTTGCCATCTCTAGTTAAAAGAAGTAAGTGGCATAAAGACAATAGACCTGCTCGAATTGGTGATGTCGTAATTATTGTTGACCCGAACGGACCAAGGAATATTTGGCCAAAGGGTATGATAATTCACTTGTACCCCGGAAAAGATGGAAAAGTACGTGTCGTGGATGTGAAATTAGCCAGTGGAAACATTTTAAAAAGACCAGTTAGCAAACTCTGTATATTAGATGTTAAACCAGTGGAATAGTAATGCTTCGAACCTCGAGTCATTACTGGGAAGGAGAATGTTGTGAATATATTTTACTTTGTATATATTTTAATTTGTTATTTAATTATGTTATATATGACCCTGTACATTTGAAAATAAGTCGTTGTCACAATTAATTAATTTATGTTGTCAGAATAAAAAATATTTTAAAAACCACAACTATTTGACTTTAATAAGAAAAAAGCAGTACAGATCTTTCGAACTTGAATATATTTAAACCCATTCTTCAGGTTGTTATAAAGCTTCAACAAATTTTGGTCCTTCGAACGAGATAAAGATACCGGCACTGTATGATGTCCACATCTGACTTACGTAGGAGTGAACGCCTGAAAGAAAAGGTAACGACGCTAAAGAAGACGACAGACATTAGCAAGACCACCTCAGCGGTTAAGGTTTATGAGGAGCCAAGACAGACAAAACCGCAACAGGGAAAAATGTCAGACAATCGAAAGGTGAAATCTGCAATAGCTTATACAATTGAAGAGTCAAGACAGAATGACATTAGTAAATCTTTGAATGCCCAACTTAATGAAAAGTCCAAAACAAAGAGCAGGTCTAGTAAAACTTCAAAGATCTTAAAAGCCCAAGCAGAACTTGAAATAAGTAAGAAGAAAAAAGAATTAGAACATAAACATCAGCAGGAAATGTTAGATTTGGAGTTAGCAATGAAGCTGGCCAAGTTGGAAGAGGAAGAAATTTTAAGTGATTATGATTCAAGTGAGTCTTCTATGGTCCCAATATTAACCAGTGGGTTAAAGGACAAGACCCTTGGGAGAAGTCGTCGAACCAATCTAAGTGTTTTGCACCAACGACAAAAGATTCCGTAAATATAAAACCCCTAGAACCAAATTTAAATCACCATGAACATTCTTTTAATTTATCAAAAATGTTATCTCGTCAGTCTATGCCAAGTGATTTGCCATCATTTAGTGGTGACCCCATTGAATGGCCAAATTTTATATTTCAATTCAAAAACACTACAAAACTATGCCATTTTTCAGCAGCAGAAAATCAAACACGACTTGAAAAATGTCTAAAAGGATCTGCTAGAAAAACGGTTGAAAGTTTATTAATTTTACCTCAATGCACTGACAAAATTATTATTTCTTTGGAGAAAAGGTTCGGCCGTCCTGAACTTATTGTTAAATCCCTTTTAGAAAAGATTAAAAACTTTCCATTTGTTAAAAATGATAAATTAGAAACACTTGTAAACTTTTCAGATGAAATCAACAGTATGGTTGGGACTATTGAATCTTTAGGTCAGCTTGAGCTTCCTTCAATTAGTACGTATAAGACAACTATAAAAGGACCTAAAAAAGACATAATTTTGACAACAAATGATTTTTCAAAGAGACAATTCAAATGCATTTGCTGTGGTACTGAACGACATGATTTAAAAGACTGTTTAAAATTTAAAAAATTCTCAAATGATGAGAGATGGGATTTTGTCACTAAGAACAAACTTTGTTTTTCTTGTTTGAAGTTCCGTCATAGCATTAAGCAATGTAAAAGAATAAAGATATGTGGAATAAATAATTGTTCTCGACCCCATCATAAACTTTTACACAAAACCGAAAACGATGTTGTTTCCTTAGAGACTCCAGGAGAACAAACATCTGGTAACCAATCTATTGAACAACTGGAAACCAATTGCCATATTTTAAGTAATAGAAATGTTTTATTAAAAATTTTACCTTTTGTTCTTAGCCATGGAGAAAAGTCCTTTAACACTTATGCTCTGTTAGACGATGCCAGTTCAGTTACACTTATTGATCATGACTTAGCGGATGAGCTAAAACTTGATGGACCTCAGCAACGATTATGCCTTCAGTGGACAAATAACCAGTTGCAGAGACAAGAGGACTCCAGAATAGTAACATTTAGTGTAAGAGCTCCAGAGCAAAGTAAGAAATTCCTTCTTCGGCATGTAAGGACTATAAGAGGTATGACTCTACCAACACAGACTATTGATGCAGACTTCATTAGAGGTAAATATCCTTATATTTCTAATAATGCCATATCTATGATTGACGCAAAACCAAGACTGTTGATAGGTCAAGACAATTGGCCACTTCTAGTGACTAGACGACTGATTAATGGACCATGGAGCGGACCTGCATTAAGTAAGACACATTTGGGTTGGGTCCTTCATCTAAATGTAGATACACAGACTAGTTTTTCGACAGAAAATAAATATGTTTGCCATGTTAGCCAATTTGAAAAAGACGAATTAGATATAATTCACGAAATGATTAAACAACAATGGAACCTTGACAATACAGGAATCGAAGACGAGACAAAGGCATTATCCAAAGAAGATATTAGAGCAAAGAACATAATTGCCAATACCTTGAAAAGAAGAGGTAATAGATTTGAGACCGGACTTCTTTGGAAAGACAAGGATGTAGAACTTCCGGAAAGCAAAACTACAGCCTTAAAGAGACTTAAATGTACTGAGAGTAAGATGGATAAAAATGAATCCTTTAGTAAAGCCTACTGTAATAAGATGTTGGATCTGGAACAGAAAGGATACATTAGGAAACTTTCCAAAGAAGAAACCTTAATCACTAGTCCTAAAACTTGGTATCTTCCACACTTTGGTGTTGTTAATCCAAACAAACCTAAAAAACTCCGAATTGTTTTTGATGCAGCTGCAAAAAGCCATGGAGTAAGTTTAAATGATCATTTACTCACTGGTCCTGATATGTATAATTCTCTTTTTAATATATTGCTTAATTTTAGAATTAAAAAATATGCATTTACTGCAGACATTAAAGAAATGTTTTTACAAATCCAAGTAAGAGAGGAGGACCGAAGTGCACAGAGATTTTTATGGCGAGGATTGGATAGAGAAAATAGTCCAGATGTTTACGAAATTGGCGTAGTCTTTTTTGGTGCAACTTGTAGTCCATGTCTTGCACAAGAAGTTCGAATTAAAAATGCTCTTGATCACAGATCTCTTTATGAAAACGCATCCAAAGCCATAATAGAAGACTTCTATATGGATGATTACTTAGGGAATGCTGATACAGAATTAGAGGCCAAGAAATTAATTAATGACATTATTCATGTAAATCAGGAAGGTGGATTTTCGATATGCAACTGGATAGGTAATTCTTTGACTTTACTTGACGACATTGACGTGAATTTAAGAGCTAGAGGAGATAAAACTCTATGTGACGATCCACAAACCTTTGTTGAAAGAATTCTAGGCGTTTGGTGGAATTCTCTAAAAGAACTTTTAGCTTTCAGACATCTTTCGCTAAAATAAGTAAAGAAATTCTCGAAAATAGACAACGACCAACCAAAAGAGATATTTTAAAAATAGTTATGTCTATTTTTGATCCCTTAGGATTTCTTACTAATTTTACAATTCAAGGGAAAATACTTTTGCAGGACTTATGGAGATGTAAAGTAGATTGGGATGACCAAATTCCGGATCACCTTGAAATCAAATGGATTTCATGGCTTACAAATTTACAGAATATATACACATTTTCTGTTCCCAGACAGTATTTTATTTTGGACCGAAATTCAAGTGAAATTCAGCTACATATTTTTGCAGATGCATCCGATAGATGTTATTCTTGCGTAGCTTATTTAAGAGTCGATGATAGAGACACGATTCAGACATCTTTCGTGACATCAAAAGCCCGAGTAGCTCCTTTGCGCCCTATATCTATACCACGACTTGAGCTTCAGGCAGCTTTGTTAGCTTTTCGATTAGGACACTCATTAAACTCTAACTTGAAGCTAAGTATTAACAAAACTTATTTTTGGACTGATAGTAAAACTGTTTTGTATTGGATTAGATCAGAAGCTCAACGATTTAAAGTATTTGTCGCTCACAGGATTGGACAAATTCAGGACTTGACAAACCCCGACCAATGGAATTACATACCGTCTAAAGTTAATGTAGCTGACGAGGCAACAAAACCACGAAAACTTAATTTTTCAGATAATAGCTCTTGGCTATTTGGACCTGCATTTTTAAAAGATCCTAAAGACGAATGGCCTAAGGAAAAAACTGATTTAATAAATTGTAAATCTGATGGAGATCTAGAAATGAAAAATTATGCTCTTTTTAATACAGTTTTAGAAGATTTAGAAATTTCAGATCCTAAAAGATTTTCAAAGTGGAATAGAATAAAGAGATCTACAGCATGGATACTAAGATTCATTGATAATATGAGAGGAAGAAAAATTATGGGAAAACTAGATGTTTCTGAGTTAAAAAAAGCGGAAATTCTTCTTTATAAAAAAGCTCAAATGGATTCATTTGCTCTAGAAGTAAATTTGCTAAAAGAAAACAAAGAGATTCCTAAAAGCAGCAGAATATATACCTTTAACTGTGTATTGGACAAAGACGGACTTTTACGACTTGGAGGTTGACTAAATAATTCATTTCAGCTTAAAGATGATACAAAAAATCCAATTATACTCTACTCGAAACATAGAGTAACTGAATTGATTATTCAATCCTTTCATGAAGAAGTGTTACATCAGGGACAAGAGACAGTAATAAACAATCTACGACAGAAATTTTGGATACTTAGAATTCGTCAAGCAGTAAGAAAAGTTATAAAATCTTGCCAAAAATGTAAAAATAATAAAATTGTACCAGAATCTCCAATTATGGGACAAGTACCCCTTTGTAGACTCGAGCCAACTATTCGGTGTTTTATTAAAACTGGAGTTGATTTATTTGGACCAATAACTGTAACAGTAAAAAGAAGTAGGGAGAAAAGATATGGTGTAATATTCACTTGCATGACAACCAGAGCTGTACATTTGGATATTGCTCACGACTTGAGCACCAACAGTTTTATACATGTTTTCCGACAATTTGGATGTTTGCGTGGATTTCCAGAAGAGATGTATAGTGATAACGGAACTAATTTTAAAGGTGCTGATAACGAACTAATCACAGCATTAAAAGAGTTAAACAATACAGAAATTTCACAGTTTTGTTCATTAAAAGGTACTAGGTGGTTTTACAATTGTCCTTTGGGAAAGTTTGGGAAAGACTTATTCATTCAGTTAAAAAAGTTATGAAAGAGATTCTAACTTCTAAATGTCCTCCAGAATATGTACTTCGTACTGTACTTGCCGAAGCCATGAACATTATTAACTCCAGACCTCTAACACACGTTTCTATCGACTCAAACGATGCTGAGGCCTTAACGCCGAACCATTTTTTAATTGGGCCGTCATATGCAGCTTTGCCTTGTGCTGAGACAAATGAAAAAGATCTTAATTTAATGTGTAAGTGGAGAGCTGCTCAAAAACTAACTGATCACTTTTGGAAAAGATGGACTCAAGAATATTTGCCATCTCTAGTTAAAAGAAGTAAGTGGCATAAAGACAATAGACCTGCTCGAATTGGTGATGTCGTAATTATTGTTGACCCGAACGGACCAAGGAATATTTGGCCAAAGGGTATGATAATTCACTTGTATCCCGGAAAAGATGGAAAAGTACGTGTCGTGGATGTGAAATTAGCCAGTGGAAACATTTTAAAAAGACCAGTTAGCAAACTCTGTATATTAGATGTTAAACCAGTGGAATAGTAATGCTTCGAACCTCGAGTCATTACTGGGAAGGAGAATGTTGTGAATATATTTTACTTTGTATATATTTTAATTTGTTATTTAATTATGTTATATATGACCCTGTACATTTGAAAATAAGTCGTTGTCACAATTAATTAATTTATGTTGTCAGAATAAAAAATATTTTAAAAACCACAACTATTTGACTTTAATAAGAAAAAAGCAGTACAGATCTTTCGAACTTGAATATATTTAAACCCATTCTTCAGGTTGTTATAAAGCTTCAACAGACATTATAAAAAAATACATGGCACTGCGTCCACATAATGCCGTAGAGAGGTTTTTTGTTGGTTACAGGAATGGCAAATGTATAAAACAGCCCGTCGGCATTAACACGATTGGTAGCATGCCGAAAAATATTGCTTCTTTTTTAAAATTACCAAATGCTAAAGAGTCCACTGGTCACTGCTTCAGAAGATCGTCAACCTCACTGTTGGCAAACTCAGGGGCGGACCTGCTAACAATAAAAAGGCACGGGGGCTGGAAGAGCAATACAGTAGCCAAAGGATACATAGAAACTTAGGTTGAAAATAAGAAACGTATCGCAACGAATATTCTTGGAGAAAAGAATGTACTTGTAGAAGCTTCAACCAGTAAACGCAGTAGTTTGGAAATTTCTAAAACAGAAATGTCCTCAGGTATACACTTGAATAAATGTAAACATGTTATTATTAATGTTCATAAATAATTGTTTAATAAATTTGATCGTTAGTTGGTATTAAAAAATGAGTGTGTTTTTGATTTCATTACCTCACTAGTTAGGTAATGAGTTTCATTACGTAACTCAAATGAATGTCAAATTCATCACTTATCCAAGCAGTCGTAGATAAAATTTATAATTTAAGTTTGACTTTATGTAAATAACAATCTCATCATATTTATTAAGTTTCCATCGTTATATACAACTTCATAACCTTTTAAAGATAACACATCTATTGAATCAGAAAGTTGAAAAGATTCTGTTAAAATAATTAGGTACGTGAAAATCTGTTTTAATAGAATTTAGAAACAAACACAATTTATCATAGTTTTTTTTAAGCTTCGTATATTAAAATGTAAAGTGTTTTACCAATTTTGTTGAATATAATGTATCAAATAAGGAAATATTATCAATAATCTCAATATTTTTACAATGATATCTTTGGATATATTCATTCATTTTTAAATGATGTTACAGACCTTGTTGTTTATATTTATATCCTATTATTTCTGTTTCATGATAAAATTTGTTTATTTAGTTAATGTTTCGTAAATATGTGAAAACTATGGAAAAATGTTCAGCGTGACAACGCTGCCTTTTCCCTTTGTAACCGTTAATTTGTATGTAGTGAGTTAGTTAGGTATGAGAGAGCATTTAGTAAAGTTTAACAAAAGGTGTTTGTTTTAATTCACAATTAATATACCTAATTCAACCAATTTATATTAAGAAAATACCCTAGAGTATTTTACATGGTCCTTCGTAGCCGGTTAATCCGATGTCACAAGTATTGAAGTAATAAGTTAAAAAATTAAGTGCAACACGTGCCTGTACAGTAGTAAGCCATGGCGCCATAATTATTGTGAGGTATTTGGTCAGCACCGGTTTTTACAAAAGTTACAGAAGAACAGAAGCTGAGTGTACCAGAGGCAAAATCCATTTAAAAAAGTGAGTAATCCTTTTTCCTTTTCTTATTTCATATAATTTCATGCCTGTTGTGTATTTCATTGTTGCCTCATTTCGCAAATTATTAATAAATTAAAATGGACATATTAAAAAGGCAAAGAGGTTCTGTTAAGGCTAGTTTAACTAATTTTTCCAAGTATATTGACGATAAATTTAAAAATAACACAAGTATATCTCATCAATTAATTTTAGAGTTAGAAACTCGTATTAATAATATAGATGTTAATTTATTGCAAAAATTCGTCGAAATCCAAGACAAGATTGAGACATCATGTGAATTAACGGAGTTAGAAAAAGAGTATTCGGAACGAAATGAATTTGAAAATAGATACTATTCTGTAATTTCTTTAGCAAAGAAGTATTTGGACGACAACAAAAAAGAAAACGATTGTGGCGGTTTCTCGACAAGTTCGAACAAGTCTGTTATTATGAACCCTACACAATCTGTTAAGCTTCCGGATATAAATTTACCCATATTTGACGGGTCTTTACAAAATTGGCTTGAATTCAGAGATATTTTTGAGTCTCTTATTAACAAAAATGAATCACTATCAGATATTCAGCGTTTTCATTATTTGAGAGCTTCTGTACGCAACGAACCTATTCAGCTAATATCAAGTATAGAATTTTCTTCTAATAATTATAAAATTGCATGGGAGCTGTTAGAAAAACGATACAATAATGATAAGTTATTAATACATAATCATATTAAAAATATTTACAATATAGAAGTCATGAGTAAGGAGTCCGCCAAGGGCATGCGTGCGATTTTAAATAATGTTACAAAAAATATGCGTGCATTGAGTCAATTAGGTTTATCCACAGCATCCTGGGATGTACCCATTGTATATTTATTAAGCACAAAATTGGATAAGACCACTGCTAGGGATTGGGAATCATTTAAATCAAAAGCAAAAATGAATCCATCTCTAGATGAATTTAAATTATTCCTAACTTCCAAGGCGGAACTTCTCGATAATCTTGAACAAAATCGCATAGAAAAACAACACAGTAGTGGTAATTTTAGAGGCTTGATTGCGGTAGATGATAATTTAGAATGTTCAAATTTGACTGATGTTAAATCTCAAAAGTGTGTATTTTGCAAAGGGGAACATTATATTCAATCATGTCCTTCCTTTCTGAAAATTCCAGTTGAAAAACGGGGTGAAAGAATTATTTCTTTAAAGTTATGTCTGAACTGTTTGAAACCCGGACATTTCAATAAGAGTTGTCGAAAGACAACTTGTAAAAAATGTAACAAGAAGCACAATATTTTATTACATGTTGACAAAATTAATTCGCAAGAATTTCGCGATAAAAACCAAGGTTCTAATATCGATAACGAAAGTTCATCTTCCTCATTGGTCAATTTAAAAGAAGTAGTAAATAACTCTGCTAATTGTGAGATAAGTGATGTTTTATTATCCACAGCTCACGTCTGTATTTTGGATCGATTTAATAATAAGCATACTATTCGTGTAATTTTAGACAGCGGCTCTCAATCGAGTTTTATCACTGAGAGCGCATGCGATAAACTTCAATTGTTTAAAGAAAAAATTAATGTATCGCTTAATGGGATAAATAATTCATTTTCAACTATAAATTATAAATGCAACACACGAATATTTTCAAAGACAAATGAATTTTCAATAAATGTTTCTTGCTTTGTTATTCCAAAAATAACTGGGCCTTTGCCAGTTTCGCCGGTAAATATTAGTAATCTAAAATTTCCCAGTAATTGTAAATTAGCTGATCCTGCATTTTTTGAACCACAGGAAATTGATATGTTAATTGGCTCGGATTTATTATGGGATTTGATATGTGAAGAAAAGATTTGTTTAGGTTCCAAACTGCCGATCTTACAAAATACAAAGCTTGGTTGGATCGTAACTGGTCCTGTCGGCAAGACAAATAAGCCGGCGGTTTTGAACTGTTGTTTTGTTAATACCGACGTCAATATAAATCAGCAAATTCATGACGATTTAAAATTGTTTTGGGAATTAGAAAATGTTAGTTCAGAAGAAAAAAAATCATCAGATGAAGAGTTAGCATGTGAAAGGCATTTTATAAAAAATACAAAGCGAAACAAAGATGGTTCATTTGAGGTTAGGTTACCATTAAAAGTTGAAATTTCAAAATTAGGTAGTTCGTTTGAGCAAGCTAAAAAACGATTTCTAAACTTGGAACGTAAAATGTATTCCAATGATAATTATAAAAAACTATACCATGAATTTATGCTGGAATATATTAATTTGGGACATATGACAAAAGTTCAGGATTTTGACGCCACCTTTTCTGGCGATTATTTTATGTGTCATCATGGAGTATATCGAGAAGATGCAATCACGACCAATCTTCGTGTCGTTTTTGATGCATCATTGCCAAGTTGTACAGGGTTCTCTTTAAATAACATTCAAATGGCTGGACCTACAATACAGCAAGACTTATTTTCAATTCTACTTCGATTTAGACAGCATAGGTTTGTTATATCTGCCGATTGTACAAAAATGTATAGGTCCGTGTGGGTTTCTCCAGATGATAGGAAGCTGCAACGTATTTTATGGCGGTTTAATCCTGAAGATCCTTTGAATTGTTACGAACTAAATACTGTGACATATGGCACAACCTCGGCATCTTTTCTAGCGATTCGGTGTTTGTTTCAACTTGCGCTCAATGTAGAAAGTACTCATCCTGATATAGCAGAAATTATTAAAAGGGATTTTTATGTAGATGATCTGCTTACGGGAGCCGATACAATAGAAAGTGCAAAACGAATATGTGAGTTGGTTTTTGAGACACTTAAACAAGGTTGTTTCCTTCTTCGTAAATTTTATTCTAATGATCCTAGTATTTTGGATGGTATACCTGATACTGATCCTTTATCTAAAATCGTGGAGTTCGGTGAAAATGATGAAAAAAAAACACTTGGCCTGATCTGGAGCCCTATTCATGATAATCTGATGTTCAAGGTAAATAACATAATTCATTCAAAAAAAATAACAAAACGATCAATATTATCCGAAAGCTCTAAAATTTTTGACCCTTTGGGACTTGTTAGTCCATGTGTGATTGTTGTTAAGATTCTTCTACAAGGTCTCTGGTTAGAAAAATTATCGTGGGATGATCCAGTTCCTCAAAATATTTCTGTGGTTTGGTCTTCTTTTACGTCTGAGTTAAAGTTTCTAAATGAGCTTAGAATAGAACGTCGTATAGTTTCTGAAAATGTTAAGTCTATCGAAATGCATTGTTTTTCCGATAGTTCCGAAAAGGCATATGGTGCCTGTATTTATTTAAAATCTATAAGTGAAAATGGGGAAGCAAGCGTAAATCTGGTATCGTCAAAGTCAAAAGTTGCACCTTTACAAACTGTGACGTTGCCGCGTTTAGAACTTTGTGGAGCTCTTGTAGCTTCAAGGCTTGCAAAAAAGGTCTCGTCTGCGCTTAGTTTAAATGTGGAAAAAACTGTTTTTTGGACAGATTCAACTATTGTTTTGGGTTGGATAAAGACCGCTCCAAATAAGTTGAAAACTTTTGTAAGCAATAGAGTCTCCGAAATTCAGGAAATTACTAATGGTGATACATGGAGGCATGTTCCAAGTGAATTTAACCCAGCTGATTATTTATCTCGAGGGGTAAAATGTTCTGAAATTAATGACTTAAATATGTGGTGGTGCGGACCGAAATTTTTGCTTTTGCCTGAAATTGAGTGGCCAAAAATTCCTGGTCAAAGAGACAGTTTACCTGATTTGCGTAAAAATAAAGTTTATTGTGCAACTAATTCAGTGGTAGCTGAAAAAGGTAATTATGTAATCGAGAGATTTTCAGATCTGGTAAAATTGAAAAGAATAACCGCGTTAATGCGTAGATTTATGCATAATTGCATTAAAAAATGTCCAACTGACCGTAAGTACGGTCCATTAACAAAAAATGAAATCGATCAGTCGTTTAAAACATTGATTATTCATGTACAAGAAAATTGTTTTTCCGAGGATTATGAACAAATAAGGGCTAATAAATTGAAACACTCCTCAAAAATACTTAGTTTAAAGCCATTCATTGACGACTCTGGGGTTTTAAGGGTTGGTGGAAGATTGTCAAATTCGAGATTTTGCTTCGAAAAGAAACATCCTCTAATTTTATCAGGGCGTCACCATCTTACTAAATTAATTTTTATTCATGAACATTTGAAATTATACCACTGTGGGCCACAACATTTATTGGCTTCAATACGAGAATCATATTGGCCATTAGCAGGTAGGTCGTTGTCCAAACAAATTGTGCATCAATGTTTGAAATGTTTTAGATATAATCCCAGAATGTTGAAACCTGTTATGGGCGATTTACCCGAACAACGCCTGACTCCTACTCATCCCTTTGATATTGTCGGGGTTGATTATGCAGGTCCTTTTTTGCTAAAGAGTCGGTCTGGTCGTGGTACTAAAATTTCGAAGTCATATATTTGTCTTTTTATATGTTTTTTAACAAAAGCAGTTCACTTAGAGTTAGTGACTGATCTCAGTAAAGAAGCTTTTATATTGTCATTACGTAGATTTTCGGCACGACGGGGTAAACCTAGTGTAATGTTTTCTGATAATGGTAGCAATTTTGTGTCCGCATATTCCGAGTTAAAGGAATTAGGTCAATTTATTAAACAAAATAATATTGAATTAACCTCAAAAATATGTAAGGAAGATATAGAATGGCATTTTATACCGCCTCAATCGCCCCACTTTGGTGGCCTTTGGGAGGCAGGTGTTAAGAGCATGAAAGTACACTTAAGGCGAGTAGTTAGTAATACCCCTTTAACATTCGAACATTTTTATACGTTATTAACCGAAGTAGAGGCAATAATGAATTCACGTCCCATTTCCCCCTTATCCTCTGACCCTGAGGATCTCACACCATTAACACCTGGACATTTAATCATTGGGCGCCAATTAAATTCCTGGTTGAATGCCGATTTGAAAAATTTGCCCACCAATCGATTGTCTCTGTATCAACACTTACAGCAGCTGAAGCAGCATCTTTGGACTAGGTGGAGTAAGGAATATGTTGCGGAGCTCCAACAGCGTACCAAGTGGAAACAGAACTATGATAGTCTAAACATTGGTGCGTTAGTTTTAGTGAAAGATGACAATGCACCCCCTATGAGGTGGAAGTTGGGAAAAATTGTAGAAGTGTTTCGCGGAAAAGACAAAATAGCGCGAGTGGCTGTTATAAAAACACAATCCGGGTTAATAAAACGTTGCTTTTCTAAAATATGTCCTTTACCTATGGATTGAACTAAAAATGTATTTTACATTAAATGAAATTTTGTATTTGCTTATCTAATTTGATAATATGTATTTGTTTGAAAGCCAATGCCTTCCAAGGCGGGCGGCATGTTTATATTTATATCCTATTATTTCTGTTTCATGATAAAATTTGTTTATTTAGTTAATGTTTCGTAAATATGTGAAAACTATGGAAAAATGTTCAGCGTGACAACGCTGCCTTTTCCCTTTGTAACCGTTAATTTGTATGTAGTGAGTTAGTTAGGTATGAGAGAGCATTTAGTAAAGTTTAACAAAAGGTGTTTGTTTTAATTCACAATTAATATACCTAATTCAACCAATTTATATTAAGAAAATACCCTAGAGTATTTTACACTTGTTTTAGGTTTTATTTGTTTGACCTTTTCCGTTTTGTTCGCCATTTGATTTATATTCGTCTTGTTCGCTATTTGATTTATATTTGTCTTCTTTTCCTTCTTTCCTTCTGCTTTATCTTCTTTTCTTCCTTCTTCTTTTGTATTGGTTTTTTGAACCGATTGCGGGTTGGGGTTGCAAGCAGTAAAACCTGGTTAAGTGAGACATCAAGGGACCTGCAATGTCGTTTCACTTATAGAGGTATTCCACTTACCCAGTGTCTCAGATATACAGGTATAAATAAATATCTGTCTCATTTACAGAGGGTTCCATTAATAGAGGTGAGAATACAGGTTATTTCAGTTATACAGGTGCGACCATTAAATAAAATAACGTGTTATGTATTTAAATGAGTTTTAATAAAAAATAATATATAATAATAAAAAAAAATACATACCAATAATACAAATGTAATCAACAAAAATATTCAAGCACGTTTTTACACGTAATATGTACGAATATGGAAACAGAATGTATCAATTATAAAAATCTGTCATTTTAGTTTGTCGTTTGGAAGTATCAGCCATCAGATGTTTTTCGATGTTATAAATTTTATTAAATATGCTTTGGTCACCAACTGATGACATTTCAAAATAACTGTGCAAAGTTTCTAGTGCTTTTACTGCTTCGCGTTTAGAAATTTTTACTAAATTTACTTCCGCGCTCATTTCATCGTCTTCTTCTTCATTTGCCAATGAAGAAGACGAGAAGGCATGAACAATGTCGCTTTCATTAAGTTCTCCTGAAACTATTAAACCGTCATCGACGTTTATAAAATCTTGGTTTGTTGGCTGTTGATTATTGTCGTTGCTGATGGCTAAGTTCCAATCTTCAGGATCAGTTTCTAAATTTTCGTCCTCCTCTTGTAAGCTTTCAGCTACAGTTACTTCAGATTTAAATCCAGATTTTTTAAAGCAGTTTGCTATAGTAGTTTTGGTCACAGAAAACCAAGCTTTCCTAGCAAACCTCATCGCCTGAAGAACATCGATTTGTGGGCACTGATTGTCTTCTATAGATTTAATAACATGTCGAACAACTTTTTTTCTGTAATAAATTTTGAAATTGTAGATGATGCCTTGATCCATTGGCTGCAATTTACTTGTCGTATTCGCAGGCAGATACACGAGTTTAATGTGGCTTAGCTCGGGCATATTATTGTGAGCAGTACAATTGTCCACAAACATTAAAATTTTTCGCTTCTGGGCATTCATTTCTTGGTTTAAATTCTTCAACCAATCAGAAAAAATAGTGCATGTCATCCATGCCTTTTTATTATTTTGGTAATTCACAGGCAAAGTTTTAACACCTTTGAAACATCGTGGAGACTTAGATTTTCCGATTAATAGGATAGGCAACTTTTTAGTTCCTGACATTTTAGCACCTAGAAGTATTGTAATGCGCTCTTTACTAAGTTTCCCGCCATGACAAGACTCACCTTTTAAGGTAAAAGTTTTATCGGGTAGACACTTATAAAATAAACCCGCTTCGTCTGCGTTAAAAATATCATCAGCAGAATAATTGCGTAATAGAACTGGTAGGTCTTCAATCCATTGGCTACATTTGTTAACATCAACAGCGTTACTTTCTCCACAAATTGCTTTGAAAACTATACCGTTTCTTTTCTTAAACCCTTCCATCCAACCATTGCTGCTACAAAAATTATGAATATCGAGCCTTCGCGCGAAATCTTGTGCCTTTTCTTTAATCATCGGTCCACATACCGGAACGTTTTTGTTACGAAGTTGCTTAACCCATGTTAGCAAACACTGTTTCGAACTTTGTGATTTAATTTTATGTTTACTCTGAATTATTCTACAAAGAGTAGATTTTGGCACATTAAATTTGGCACAAACTTCTTCGAGTGTCTTCCCACTTTCATAAACGGATATTAAGTTCAGTTTTTCACGTAATCATAACGATTGTAGCTTTCGTTTTGACATTTTTCAAATAAACATCTGTATGATAGTAAAGCGAAACTAAAACTGAAGGTAATTGAAGCTCAAAATTTGTACATATTTACGTACCTACTTGGAATTACGTGTGGAATTTGTGGTAGAATAAGAATGAGTAAACAAACAATGTTATCTCAGTTACAGAGGTTTATGCATATAAAATTTACTTGCTGTCTAAGTTATAGAGGTAACTATGATGATAAATCGAAAGAATAAATCCCAGATATGGAGGTTTACCTCGTCCCAGTAACAGAGGTAATTCAGAGCCAAAGTTTTGGGACCTCAGCATGAGTTCCAGTTATGGAGGTTTCTCACTTATCCAGGTCCCACTTAACCAAGTTTCACTGGACCGATGTTATGGTGCAGGTTGGGGTCTCAGGTGCACTGTTATAGAATATTTGGCTCTGTTCAACCCCTGTTTCTGCTTCTGCTCTTCCAATTTTCAATATTTCTTAAACCGTTATTATGTTATTATCAACAAACAACCTTTCACCTTTGATATAGCACTTGTTTGTTTTAGTTCTTACTCTTCTTAAATGTCTTTTTAGGATTTGATTGGTTTCCCGTTGTGCTGTGGTAAGATCGTGCGAGATAGTTAGATTGGTACCTTTTAATTTTGTGCAATTATTAAGCACTCTAATTTTTATAGAAGTAGATAAAAATTCTACCTTGACTGGTGCTTGAGGTGAATTGCCCAGGCTGTATACGTGGTTTATCTGGTTTTCTTGTAGTTCGATATTAATTAAATCGCTAAGTTTGTTGCAAATACTTTGAGTTGATATATTTGGAACAAGTTG
The DNA here is from genome assembly GCA_964028335.1 of Altica lythri. Lineage (NCBI taxonomy): Eukaryota > Metazoa > Arthropoda > Insecta > Coleoptera > Chrysomelidae > Altica > Altica lythri. The sequence continues at coordinate 24,464,160 of OZ034806.1, read as the reverse complement.
TTTTATACCAATTTTCTTTTTCTAGGGCTTTAATTTTATTGCTTAGTTTTTCTTCGATTTTTAATAAAATTCTTACTTCGCTTGCTTCTACAAGATTTTTTACCTTTATAATTTCTTCTAAAATCTGTGCATTAGTTGGGTCGGACATTTTTAGTGTATGGACTCCTTTATATTTCAAATACTGAGTTGTATCGTTTATTTTGATTTCTATTGTAGATAATATTTATGAAATGTTTTTATTTCTTTTGTTAATATGTGTTTATGATGGTTATTCTGTTATTTAAACATCTATTTATGACGTTTTTATATGAGACGTTGCTCTGTTGTTTTATCTATCTTATGGTATACGAATTGTAATTTAAAATTACCTGGTTCTTACTCTTTTCCCAGGTAGTATAACTAAGAGCACAATAAAATGGTTGGATATATTATGTCGTAGTCACTTGGCGATTCAGGTACATAGCTATGTGACTGGGCTATTTTAGGCATATAGCTATGTGCCCGTCACTTAGAAACGCGCCGAGTATAGATCCATTACATCTCTATGTGACTGATTTTAGCCCGTAGTCACATAGCGATTCCGGCACATAGTTATGTGCGGAGAACAAGTCAGTCACTTGGAGATTTATCAAATTCAAGACCATCGCGTCTCTATGTGACTGATTTTGGGCCGTAGTCACATAGCGATTTCAGCACATAGCTATGCGCGGAGAGAAAGTCAGTCACTTCGGATCTACCAAGTTGAGGACCATTGCATCTCTTAACCCACTTATATTAGGTAAAATCAGGGATCAACCTCGGAATGAAAGATAATAAGCTGAAAATTGGTAAAAACCTTTGTTTTGACGTCCTAAATATAGTGTCAAAAGTCACAATTGCTAGGTGCCGGCGTCTTAAGATATTGAAGGTCAAAGGTCACAAAAAAACGATTTTTCGCGAATATCTCGGTTCCTATTGCTTAAATGATATTTTCACCTATTATGAAAGTTGTAGAGTATAAAATTCTCTACAACTTTTTTTTTAAAATTTTTTTTTTATACGATTAACCGTTTTTAAGGTAGAGCGCGAAAAATGCGCAGCGTACAGTCATATATAGGCTAATGTAATAGTCTAAGATCCCACTGCTCGATCCTTCAGCTATTTGTTTTTTTGATGAAATTAATTTCAAATGAAAGTTAAGGAAGTATTCAATAGATTAGCGATAGGTTGCCAATTAGAAATTTGCCGCAATTACCTGTAAGTAATTTTTGTATAATTAATTTGGTAATATACATTGCAGCTATATGTTTTTTTAATAAATTTTACGTCATTACAATGAAAATGATGTCGAGAATAGAAAAAAAAATGGTTGCCAGCTTTCGGTCAGCCGCTACGCCAGGGTAACCAGGTGTAAACAGGTGTATTACTGTTGATTATTTACACTCATCTGTTTTTTTTTTAAACTAATGCAAATTAAAGTTTTATTATTTCTGTTTACAATAATAGGTTGCCAGTTAAAAAATGGCCGCAAACAGAGGTTACCATGGAAACTCTGGTATTTATCCTATAGTGACAGGTTACGTTTCGTTGACGTTCAGTATATGTATGTTCTTGTTTTCGAAGAGTGAACACTTCATGCATTTAGTGCAGATTTTTAATTGTTTTTATTGGTAATTTAAAAAAATGAAGACGTGTTTTTTGTGTTACAAGGGTGGCAAATTACCCGACTTTAATAATGAAAGTTTAAAAAAATGCAAATTTATGTTATTGTTTCGTAAAAAGAAAAACTATAAATACAATGACATAACCTTTAATAGTGATACTATTGAAGCGCGTGGTTATCATCAACAGTGTTATAAAAAATTCATGGTTTTAAAACAGAAAGACCAAAGTGAATTTGAGAATTATTGTCAAATGCAAGCGGTAAGTAAATCACTATATTAAATTAATTTCCTTTCTCTATGTACATATGGACCGTGTTCTGCAACAATGATGTAACCCACAACTTGTTTACAATAGGGATTTTTATGCAAACACATTTATTACTAGTAGTACGACAGTAAGCAAAAATGTTTTAAGCCACATCTAGTATTTTAGCGACATCTATCAAAGAAGTTCTAACCCACATTCTTTAAACTAGTTATATTCCAGAAATCTACAACAATGACTTAATCCACATTGTGGGATACACCGTTGTTGAAAAACTCAGTATATGCGTAAACAAAACTCATTTGAAATCACGTTTTGTGAGTTGTGCATAGTTTTTGCAGTTTTTTTTAATAGACAAACGTTTATATAGCTCGTTATATAGTGGTTCCTATTCCAAATAAGGTATGCATAAGATTAGACCAAGAAGTAATAAACTATTGTTCTAATCTGGTAAAACAAGTAAACTAAATAACATAACCTTTCAAAATGTTTAATAATAATATCAATATTAGGGTCGTTTGTAGCAATAAGTTATTTAGGTTGATAATTATTTTAAGTTGATAACGCTTTTATAATTTTATTATAATATTGTTATATTCAAAAACAAACTACTTAGTGGTTCATATTATACAGGTGCTAATTTGTAAAATGTGGATTACATCTTTGTTACTTATTGCAAAACTATTAGTTATTATAAAACGGAATAAGAGATAATGCAATTTTAGTTATTTTGGAAAATTAATTTGTGGATATCACGTCCGGTATTTAATTTTATTATTTTATTTTCTTTCCTTACAGGATGATTTCTAGAGCAAAATTGTTAGTAAAAATGAGCCTTAAAAAGTTTGAAGAACAACAACTAAATGAAAGTCGAGAAATATCTAGCGATGCCTTGGATACTAGTTTTTTCCTAAAACCGTGTCTTCCAAGTGGTTCTTCCATTAAAACAGTTTTACCCGACCCAGAGGAAATTGTATCTGAAGAACACATAAATTTAAGTTCTGTTCTTACTAAAGATGCAGCAAGCAAATCTCCAGACGAACCTAATGTGTTCGATATTGATGAGCCGTATCAGTCATCTGGTAGTGAATATATACCCGACTCGGATACTGATTCAGCTGCTGAAGAAGTTGTTAGTGTAGGAAGGATAGAAAATACGAATATAAAAGAAAATGAAGGTAGAAAAAAACGTGGAAGAAAAAGGAAGATAGCCCATCAATCACGACAAGACAGAAAAAAATTTGCGAATTGCAATAAAGAATACATTTCGGTACGAAACAAAATGGTAAAAGCCAAAATATTTAACGAACATTATTCATGTACATGTGTAAGAAAGTGCACGGAACATGTTAATATCGAGATGAGAAAACGATTGTTTGAACAATTTTGGACTATAGGAACTTTTGAGGGACGTTGTGCAATGCTTGGCAAGTGCGTTAAAGAAATACCAAAAAAAAGGTGTTATACAAAAAGCCAGATTTCAAGAAGGAGTAATTCACGGGTCTATAACATAAATGATATCAAAGTCTGTAAGGCCTTGTTTTTAAATACCCTTCAGATTACTGATAATCGAATTCGAGTGGCTTTGAACCAATTAAAAAGTGATATTATACTAGACAAAAGGGGACGAAAAAGTGGCGGGCTAAATGTCATTGATGACGCAAGAATTCAACAAATCAAGCAACACATATGTTCATTTCCCAAATACATATCTCACTACTGTCGCAATCAGACAGAATCAAAATTTTTAAATTTATCTCAAATGTACGAATTATATAAAGAAACCACCGAGCAGCCAGTCAGTCTGACAAAATATAAACAGATATTTTACACTCATTTTAATTTAAGGTTTAAAAAACCCCATAAAGATACTTGTCGCTTGTGCGATGTATATTCTGCTAAGATTCGTGGTGCACAACAAAGTGAGAGAGCAGTCCTGGAAACAGATCATAAGAAACACCTTGACATTGCCCAACAGCTAAGACAGCAAATGAACGATGACTTAAAAGCTGCACGTGACGATGACACATTGGAAACATTGACATTTGACCTACAAAAAACTCACCCTATACCCAAATTACTTACGGGAATTGTGTATTATAAGAGGCAACTAAATCTGTTCAATCTTGGAATCAATGTTGGCAGTACAGGAAGAGGTGTTTTTAACATCTGGATAGAACATGAAGCTGGCAGGGGCACGCAAGAGGTTGGTTCCTGTTTACGTAAATATATTAACGAAAATGTTCATGCCCCCGTTAAAACACTTATTTTGTGGTCTGATTCCTGTGGAGGCCAAAATAGAAGTATCAAGCTTATCTTAATGCTTATTCACGTATTACAAAATCATACCTCGCTTGAAAAAATTTCATTAAAGTTTTTGCTTTCTGGTCACAGTTTTTTGCCCAACGACGCACATTTTGGAGACGTCGAATGTTCTCTGAAAACGCAGCAAAGAATATACACAGATAGCGACTACATAGCTATCATGAAATCGTGTCGAAGAAAACAGAAATTCATCGTAAACCGTATCACACGAAATGATATGGTTTCTGTTGAGATGTTGGAGAAATCGATTATTAATCGCAAAGTTAATTCTATTAATAAAGAGAGTATTAGTTGGCTAAAAACTCATGAAATAGCAATAAACAAAAATGAACCTACCATTTTATATATGAAAAATCACGTTACAGATCCCTCCTTTTCAAAAGTAAACATTGAAAAGGCAGGAAAAGGAAGGAAACCTATTCTTAAAAACATAGAACTACCTCTTCTGTGGCCAAATGGCAGAGAACTTTCTGTTGAAAAGAAAAAAGATCTTGAAGATATCTTGAATTTGGTCCCAGAGGACGCAAAGGCATTTTTTAATTTTTTAAAAGCCGTAGAAGGCGGAAATTTCGAAGACGATTTGGAAGGACTGGGACAAAATCCAGATTTCAATATTGATGAGGATCAGTATGACGTACCTACTGAATAATAATCATTATTATATTGAATTTTTCTTAATAAAACTAGTTCATGTTCATCGCCTTCATTATTTTGTGACAAATATTCTATTTTTGCATAATCGACTATAATAACCTTAGTAATTTTGCAACAACAGTGTAATCCACTTTTAATTTTTTTATTACTAGATTTAAAGGTTATTTTTTGCTAAATAAGATATTTTTCATTTACTTATATTGGTATACAACAAAAAAAAACGTCGGTGGCTTACACCATTGTTGCAGAACACGGTCCATATAGTCCAGTAAACTGAAAAGAGTTTACTCCATTTGCTTCAATTTTTCGTGGGAATCAGGTAATTCAAGGAAATGGAGTAACTTGGTTGACTAGACTAAAAACTAAAGACGTATTGAAATTGTTTCTTTTAATGTATACCTTACATTAACTATTCACTCCTCAATTCTATTCATTATCGAATTATTCATAGCAACAGTCCACTGTGTCTGTCGCTGATGTACAACCGAGTACATCACTTTCTGGAAGTGAGAAAAATGCAGATGTTTACGATGAAATTGAGTCATCCGGCATGGTCAAACATCCTATCAATTTGCAACATGAAGACTTTAATAAGGTACGGAAATGTTTAGTCAATCATGAATATTGACAGAGTAGAAGCGTTAAAACTGTAGTTTATTTCGTTACCTAGCTATTATTTTTATTACGCACTCTCACATATATAAATACAGAATAACAAACAATTTCATTTCAGGATTTACCATTGCCATCTACTACTATGGAATCCAAGGAGTTACTTGCTGTGGCGTCAATTAATGAATCGCTGTCGGAGTTACAGAAAAGTGTCATACAATCTGCGCTCACGATGAAAAAAAAAATGCCGTGCATGCTTTGTGGATTTGTGGGAAAGAAAATTGGCAATCCGCGAGTCTATGTGTCATTTCCCAAATCAAAACAAACAATTGAAGAAATTAAAACAGTTGCGACACTCAATGATGATGCACGTATTATAGATATTATTGAGAGCGAAGAAACTGTTGCTTACCATAGGGTTTGTCTCACCTCTTATCAAGTCAAAACGAGAAGACAAGCCGTAGAGCAGCATGAGACACGCTATTGGCATGAAAACAGAGCATGCCATCAAAATGCTTTTAACTCATTATCTGCCTTCATTACCCAGGAAATAATTGAAAAAAAAAGGAGTCATGTATCTGAAAGATCTGTTCTTAAAATATAAAGCCCTTTTATTAGAGTTTAAAACCGATAACATGTCCGTCGAGGATGTAACCAATTATCGGATGGAAACTCTGGAAGCAAAACTTATGAATGCTTTTGGGGACTCTATCACTGTGGAAACTTCCGCTGAACCACACTCAGCAAAAATTATCAATTTACGGGATATAGAGACACCAGAATTGGCAAGTAAAGCTGCAAATTTACAAAAAAAAGAGGCCAATAAACTAGAGTATGCGGCGTATGAGTTGAGAAATTGTGTGAAAAATATTAAAGCCAAAAAACTCCCGGACAAATTAACAGCTGATGATGTAATTGAAGGAGACATTCCAGAGAAATTATTTGATTTCATGTGCAACCTCATTCAAGGACCTGATATTCGTCGTAAGAATAGTGATGAAGATTTCGTCAAGATTAAGTCTCTATGCAGTGATATTATCTACATAACGACAAAAGGTAGAGTTAAGCCATCCAAACATCTGAAGCTTGCACTAGCCATGAAATCACTTACTAGTTCCAAAAGAGTTATTTTTATATTGAATAAGTAGGGTCACACTATTGGTTACAATTTAACAGAAGAAATTGAAACTGATATTACGCATACAGCTTACGAAGATAGCAAAATTATACCCAGTGGAATAGATCCGGTCAGCGAACGAAGCACCCATGTTGCATTTGATAATTTTGATCGCTTTGTAGATACAAGTTCGGGAAAAGATACATTACACGACACTGTTGGAATAATTTATCAATTTGCAGCAGATCAAAAAAGTGACGAATCTGAAAATTTGGAAATGGTTACTGAAAAAATAAATTTATCGAGCACGACAGATATTATTGTAAGCACGGGCGAATGTCCATCCCGCCCCCGTAAAAGACGACGATTTGAAGGAGTCTTACATAGTATTCAGCCATACTACAAACAACCTGTACTAGGTATGTTGTTGCTTTCAGTTATTTCCATTGAAGATGCTATTCGTGAATGTAAATATACGAAAGATATTGCTGTAGAGAAGGACTTAATTTGGCTTATTTCGCTGTCACGCTTCAATTCGACTCCAATGTGGTTAGCCTTCAATTGTAAATTTTCATCTGATAATAGTAGAATTCAAACCATAGGTTATTTACCTCAAATTAATGCATCTCCAACATCGGATACCGTTGTCCATAAGACTCTCGAAATAACCAGCGAGATTGCCAAAGATTGTAAACAGGATACTATTATCGTTACATATGATTTGGCCATAGCAAAAATAGCCATGCAAATCCAAGAAGCATTAAAACCCAAATTTGATATTTTTGTGAATATGGGTGCATTTCAAATCCAAATTGCCTTTTTCAGAGCTTTTGGCAAATATATTGACTCCAGCGGATTAATTGACATCTTAGTGACAGCAGAAGTACTTGCTGTAGGCTCGATGAATAATTTCATTGATAGCAAACACTTCAATCGCTGGAAGCGGCTGCATCCTTTGATTTCTGCTGCTTTGCAGATACTGCATTTCGAACAATATTTATCACACCTTCAAATATTAAATGATAAGCATGATACATCAAATGAAGTTGTTTCTCCGAATGAAGCGTTAGAAGGAAATGCATCACTAACTGAAGATGATCCTACAACGTCTCATGAAAATGTATCAGGAATAAACTTCGACCTTAATATGTTTGATGAAGATTTGTCAGTTTTTATGAATAGCGCACTACACGAAATTTCTCCGGACGTTAATGAACAAATCGACTTTCCAGATTCTTTTAAGGACATTTTCAAAGGTTATAAAGAATACTGCACAGTGACGTTACAAGGTGGACACGGAAAAACTGCTCAGTATTACTTTCAATACACACAGTTTGTTAATTTATTTTTAAGATTTTCGAGAAGTATTCGTTGCAGTGATTGCGAACTTTATTTAGATTCTTTGTATAACATGTGTGATTTGTTTTTTGCACTCAATCAGCCTAATTATGCCAGATATTTAGTTTTATATTTAAGTAATTTAATCAAATTAAAAATTGACGGATCACCTTTACTCAATGAATTTCGTCAAGGAGCGACTTTTGAACGGCTAATGGAGAACATCCTCCGCGGTTTGTCATGGGAAACTTGTCTAGTTTATCTAGATGATGTCATCATAATGGGAAAGACCTTTAAAGAACACTTAACCAACCTGGAAGAAGTCTTTAAAAGATTACAAAAAGCTAATCTAACACTAAATGTTAAAAAATGCCACTTGTTCCAGAGACAGGTCAACTATTTAGGACATAACGTAAGCAAGGATGGCGTTGCTGTGGATCCCGCTAAGATTCAAGCCGTTCAAGAATGGCCAATTCCTATCGACAAACATCAGTTCCGAAGTTTCTTGGGTCTGTGTTCCTATTACCGACGGTATGTCAAGAATTTTGGAGACATTGCCAAACCCTTGACACGGTTGACAGAACAAGACAAGTCCTTCTGTTGGGATGAGGAATGTCAAAAGGCGTTTGATTTATTAAAGAAACAGCTGACGTCTGCCCCTATTCCTGCTTACCAACTTCCTGACGGTAAGCTTATTCTAGACACCGACGCCAGCAATGTGGGAATTGGAGCCGTCTGGTCACAGCTACAAGATGGTAAGGAAAGGGTAGTTGGATACTTCTGCAAAACTTTATCGAAAGCTGAAAAGAACTATTGTGTTACTCGGCGGGAACTCTTAGCAGTTGTAAAATCCGTCGAGCACTTTTATAAATATCTGTATGGCAGAAAATTCCTAATCAGAACAGACCATGCCAGTTTAAAGTGGCTACTTAGCTTTAGGAACCCAGAGGGACAGATCGCAAGATGGCTCGAAAAACTGCAGGAATATGATATTGAAATCGAGCACAGACCTGGAACAAGACATCGTAATGCTAATGCACTTTCCAGAAGGCCTTGTCGACATGATCGTCCCCATTGTACCTGCATGGAGCAGAACGAGGAAAAACTTGCATTAGTTAAGGTTGTGCCAGAAGACCAGAGCTCTATGCTGAAAGAGCAACAAGAAAACGATCCCGTTCTGAAAAAGATTCGGGAATGGAAGAGAATGGACCCTCGTCCGTTGTGGAGAGAGATATCCTCATCCTCTCCCGCTTTAAAAGCATATTGGGCACAATGGAATTCTTTAATTTTGGACGGTGGGCTCCTTCAAAGACTTGTAGAAAATTCCGAGGGCACAGAGACAAGGAAACAAATAGTAGTCCCAAAAATTGCTGTACCAGAAATTTTAAAACAGATACATAATGATAGTTCTGGAGGACATCTGGGTATCACGAAAACGCTGCAAAAGGTCCGAGATAGATTTTACTGGGTAAACTGCACTAACGATGTTAAAGATTGGTGCCCAAAATGTACCACCTGTGCTGCCAGTAATGGTCCGCATCGAAAACCGAAGGCGGAAATGCAACAATACCTGGTCGGAAGTCCTTTTGAAAGAATCGCAGTAGATGTATTGGGGCCACTTCCACAAAGCGATGTAGGAAATGAGTACATCTTTGTTGTAATGGACTACTTCACTAAATGGGTTGAAGCCTACGCAGTTCCCAATCAGGAAGCCATAACTTTGGCAGGTATATTAGTTGAAGAATTCATAAGCCGTTTTGGAGTACCACTATAATTACATTCGGACCAAGGGAGAAATTTTGACAGCAAGCTGTTTCAAGAAGTTTGCCAAAGATTAGGCATCCACAAAACGAGAACCACAGCGATGCACCCTCAGTCTGATGGAATGGTGGAACGAATGAATCGGACCAAAACCAACTACCTGTCAAAAGTGGTGTCAGAGGGATTGGGATCGACATATTCCGCTATTTCTAATGGCCATTCGATTGGCCATTACCGAATCAACTGGCCAAACGCCTGCGAAGGTCCTGTTCGGTAGAGAAATGAGGCTACCATGTGACTTGGTGTTTGGCTGTAAACCTGGTGAAGTGGCCCGTGAAGAATATGTCACCGATCTTCAAAATCGAATGCAGAATATTCACAACTTCGTGCGTGGGAAACTTAAATTATCTAGTGATCGGATGAAGAGGTACCATGACAAGCGGACAATGGAAAAGAGTTACCAAGTGGAGGATTTAGTCTGGCTCTATAACCCCCCTCGGCGTCGAGGCATTTGCCCCAAATTACAGAAAAACTGGGAAGGTCCATACACCATCAAGAAAAAGATTAATGATGTCATATATCGAATCGTGAAAATCCCCAGAGGGAAACCCGTCGTGGTCCATCATGATCGGGCCTTACCAGAGAAACCACAGTGGAGATGTGCAGCAGCTCCAAGAATATGGTTTAGCTGGTTCAAGGAATGTGCGGGATTTAGACAATAACATTCCAGGAGGAATGATTTTAAGGAGGGGGCAGTGTAAGGGGATAACCGATTAAGAAAAAGACCTTTACGTCAAAGACTATTTTTAGGTTATTTTTTCTAGAATGTTGTCTCTCTTTCTAGTATATAATTAAGTTCGATTTATGTTTCGCGTTCATTCCAGAATGTTCTTTTGTTTTATATAAGGGGATGTATAGGTAGTTAAGGGGAGTTCAAATAATAGTTCATTGTATTGTCAGTTTAAACGTTAACCAGCAGAGTTCTGTGTATCTTTACAATTTTGTGAATAAATTGTGTTAAAGTCCCCATAAGTGTTTCAATATTCATGGGAAGAGTTTTTGAATACTTCAGTTCAGGATCGAATTCAGTTTGTTAAGAAAACATTTCTCATGTGGGAGGATAATAGGAACAAACCTCATATAAAGAAAAATCTTTAATTGCCACTTAACAGACTTTGTCGAACGTAATTCTACTATTCTTTTTGTACCTGAACGTACCCTGCGAATGAGCGTTGGTTTGACAGATAAGATATTTTGTATTGTCAATGCCATTGTCTATTGTTATTTGTCATGTACAGTATTTTTGTACTTATCACGTTTTGCTTATTTTTCGTTGTAATATTACTGATTTTTATGTAGAAATTAAAAATTTTGTTTAAGTGTTTGAGTGTTGTTTTATTGCAAAAGACGATAACCTCTAAAGAACGTTATTTTCGAATCTACGAATCTATAGTTAATGCAACAACAACAACGACAAAAAATAAAACGAAGACATATGTTAAAAACACATTAACAAACACAAGGGACCGTTACAATGTTAAAAAATTCTAAAATATTTTCATTGTCGGAATTACACGTGTTTAAAATTAAGTTAAAAACACATTAACAAACACAAGGAGGTGTCGTAAGTTGGCAACGGCAAATGAGCTTTTGCAACTTTTTTTTTTGCTTTTTTGTTTGTTCGTCGTTTGTTTGTAATTGTTCGATAGAATTTATTGTCTGTTCATTGTTCGTGTTTTTTAAGAATTTTCAAATTTTTAGGTTTAACCTAGCACTCGATATAAGGATATCTGCGTCATTTTTTTTTAAATTGATTATCCTAATTAAATAATGTTTGTTCAGTCGTATTTTCTTTTAAAATTATTTTTTTAACATGATTACAACCACACAGCTGACTTTTAAATAAAACTTCTAATGCGCATGCGCGAACTTTTAATAAAATTTTGCGGCCAATTAAATCTTATTCTATATAACAATAAAAATTGTAAAAATAATAATACTTTTTCAACTACTATCCTCTTATCCTGGCACACTGCTATGAGTAGCAGAAGTGGGAGTAAAAATCACTACATGAAACAAATAAGTGGCTTTCTGAGAGCACATTGTTCTTTGAAACGATAGGCTTTATGCTTGCAATTCAGGATTAGCTTATTAATACCATTATAAGAAATGATAAAAAACTATATTTTCAAATTCGCGCGTTGCGTTTATTAATATATCTAAGGCTGAGGCTCCACCTGGTCAGTCAAACAGAAATGGAAATAATGTGGCTGAATAATAAACATATAATAGCGTATAAAAATAGAAGACAGCACAATTCACTACTTCAAAAGTACAGACGAATTTTATTAAGTGTTGTTACTAATATTTGTATATTTGAAAGTATTTTTTGTCTGTCATCGAGTTGTGCAGAGTAACAACGAAATGTACTGGTTATGACTGTAAATTTTAATAAAGTAATTGATCTTGGATTTAGTCATATTAAAGAGGTAATCAATTTTCGTACGGTAGCACGTGGTTTATATTGCAAGAACTGCCCTGAAAAAAAATTTAACAGTTTCAAGAACGCTTAATAGATATATTTATATAGAACTAGATGTGCAATCATTAAGCCCCAAAGAATCGAAAAAGTGTAAGCTACGTGACTTACCAAGATATTTGAGTTTCCTGGAAAACACTTTAACGGAAAGAAAACAACTACGCTATCGGTATGTAAATTTCTTAGTCTTTACAATTAAAATTATTTTTTTATTAATTTTTCTTTATGAATTATAGCTTGTCTGGAGTAATAGGATACCAAGAAAGTCATTATATAGCATACTGCCAAAGTTTATCCGGTTCATAGCGATTTTTCAACGATCATACCTTATGGAGTGCTCTACATATTACATGAAACCATCATAAAAGGATAATTAAAGTCGGATGAAATATTTATAAGAAAAATAATGATATACCAGGTGTCCCAGCTTTAAGTTTACAGCCTCTAACTACTTACCCTGTATATTTATTAAAAAAAGTTTTAAATAGAATTTACTTAAATTCTTAAAGCCTACAAAACATTGTATTTAGTTTTTTGTATACTTGTCAACTTTATGGTCATTCGAAGGTCAACTTTATTTTTTTAAATGGAAGCATATATTTTTAAATGCTCTATAGTGTTTATTGAAAAAAAATGAATAACTTTTGTCTAAAACATTTTTTTATTTATTGCTTCAGTTTAAGAATAAAAACGTTTAAATAAAACGAGAACACTGTTAGTCTAGGCACCTATTTCTATGATTAACTACTTATAGAAAGCGTAAATACATAAATTGACGTTGACATTTTCAATAAATTATAATTGTTATTATTTTGTATGGTTAATATTTGAATTAAAACGATAAAATATGCCTTTCAAATTCACTCCCAATGAATGTTATGTTATTAATTTATGGAGAATGCAATAAGAATTCCCGACTAGCAGCAAATTTGTATCGAGAAAGATTTCCAGGACGTAACCACCCTTCGCACGTAACATTTAAAAAGGTAGAGGTAACGTTAAGGAATGGTTCTTTTCCTTCAAATTTAAAACATGCAAACCATCAGGCGCCTGCTAGAAGTGAAGAAAATGTAATAAATGTCTTAGCTTACGTAGCAATGAATCCTCATGTTTCTCTTCGAATTTTGGCCGAAGAAATTGGGATTAGTAAAAGTACAATACACAGAATTCTAAAAGCACATAATTACCATCCTTTTAAGATGCATTTAGTTCAAGAGTTAAGGGAAAACGATTTTCAACGAAGACTTGATTTAATCGCACATTTGCAAATTTTGGAAGAAGATAACCCGAATGTTTTTAATTGTATTCTTTGGAGCGATGAAAGTCGGTTTCATAACAATGGTATTGTAAATAAACATAATGCTCATTATTGGTCAAATGTAAATCCCCGTTGGTTAAGAGAAACACGCTTCCAGACAGTTTGGGGTACCAATGTTTGGTGTGGTTTGTTTAATGGGCGGATAATTGGACCTCGTTTTTACGACGGGATTCTCACTGGCCAAGAATATTTTAATTTCTTACAAAATGATTTACCAGGTTTAATGGAAGATATTCCTTTAAATTTAAGAAGAAGCATAATTTGGCAACAAGATGGTGCTCCACCTCACAATGCACAAATTGTAACAAATTATTTAAATAGGGTATATCCAAACAGGTGGATTGGAAATAGAAGTCCCATTTTATGGCCCGCACGTTCTCCTGATCTGACGCCACTTGATTTTTTTCTTTGGGGCTTCTTGAAAGACTTTGTTTATCAAGTGCGTATAGAAAACTTAAACCAATTAAAAGAGAGGATTCGACTGGGTTGCCAAGCAATTACTAGAGAAATGATCATTGCATCTTGCAATAGAGGAGTGCGGCGCCGTATGGAAGCTTGTTTGCAGGCCGGTGGCGAACAGTTTGAACATTTATTAAACTAAGCTTTTTATTTTTTGCTTATAATTTAATTAAATATTGTTTTCAAAATGATTTTTAATAATTTAAAACAAGAAAAAAAGATTAATACAAATATTAGACTAATATTTTTTTAGGGCTTTTATTTTTAAACTGAAGCAATAAATAAAAAAATGTTTTAGACAAAAGTTATTCATTTTTTTCCAATAAACACTATAGAGCATTTAAAAATATATGCTTCCATTAAAAAAAATAAAGTTGACCTTCGAATGACCATAAAGTTGACAAGTATACAAAAAACTAAATACAATGTTTTGTAGGCTTTAAGAATTTAAGTTAATTTTATTTAAAACTTTTTTAATAAATATACAGGGTAAGTAGTTAGATGCTGTAAACTTAAAGCTGGGACACTATAGCTATAACCATTTTTTGTTTATTTATATTTACTTTTTTTATTTATTATTTAAAATATTTAATATTAAATACTTTCTTAAATGACTTTCATGTTTTGAGGGAAGGCATGGATAATAGAGCGACAGGAATCGTAAACGTAAACATAAGTCATAACCTACAAACAAAAAACTTTAAAACAATCATGGTCAACATTAAAAATCTGTTATAAATATATACTCTGGTCCAAATAGCATGATTTCTCCAAGAAACATGAATAACATTCTGAACTATGCAAACGATTCTATAATCATAATGGGTGACTTTAAGTCACATCACACCAGTTGGGGAAGCGTGTCCAATAACATAAATGGCAATACATTTGCGAAGATCACAATCTCATATATCTTTTAAATGATGGTAGACCCACAAGAATGACCTTCCTCTCACAAAAACCCAGTCCCCTTGATCGAACTCTAGTTTCCCATACCATAGCACATGTATGCACCTGCGAGTTCTGCCTGATTGTGGGAGAAGTGACCACTTTCCCACTATGTGCTCTATTCAAATATTAAATAATTGACAAAATTACACTAAAGACAATTTTCCAGAAAAAAAATTATACTATATAAAAAAACCGACTTAAATAAATTCAGCACCACTCGGACTATAGACGAACCAGAAATGTCATATACGCATTTTTCGAATATTATTAATGACGCAATAGATAGACTCATCCCTTTTTTTACCACAAATGCGCACAACAAACACCATAATACAGGCAATATCTGGTGGGACAAAGAATGTTTAAAAATCATTAAACGTAGAAAAGACGCTTTGAAAAATTTTAAAGAAGAATATAATATGGAAAATTATTTAAATGCAAAAAAAATCATAGCGGAATCCAAACTTAGATTAAAAAAATAAAAAAAGGGAAGTTTAAAGAATTTTGCGCGACCCTAAACAGAAACACCGACCAAACGACCATATGAAATACTATCAGAAAGTTTCATCATGTCCATTTTTTTAAAAGAAAAAATAAATACCCACCTAATAACATATCTTCGAAAATCCTGATTCAATTAGCTTCGTGCAATATAGATCCGACATTTTCAATTCTTCCAGTGTCTGCCGTATCTACCCCATTCACCTTACAGGAAGTCAACAGTTGCATAATATACAAAAAAAATTCTTCCTCAACAATGGATGATATAAATTATACAATTCTAAGACATCTACCTTAATCTGCAATCATGTTTTTAACCTCTCTTTTTAATTCGTTTTTTAACGGTCACATTCCATGTTTAAACATGGCCGCAAGTGGTCAGGTCGGTTTAAACAGTGATCAGTTTCAAAGCTGTAATTACTGTGTTAAAAAATTAATAAATAAAGTGGAATGTGTGAACTGTGATGCAGTATTCCACCCTAAATGTTCGGAACGAAAAAGATTCTGTGAAAACCAGAAATTTGATGAGAAAGATCCAGTTATCAATTTTAACCTAGCAGATAAACGTACCGAAAAAATGAATGGTGAGTTTCTAGATGTAAAACTTATACAGGGTGTCCAGTAAAGAATGGGCCAAAATTCGGATATAGTTAATTTGGACCAAAATATGACGATTTAAGTCAACTTACCTTAGTGCAATTTTGCTTGCTTTAGAAGTTACAGGGTGTAGAACATAACTTTTTTATTTCGTTTTTTGAGATAATGAAGTTATTTTGTTGAGTAAATGCACTCAAGTTTCTGGCAAAACAGGTTTTTTGGGGTGCTGTACACGAATATAGGCTTATTTCTTATGATAGATGTACAGGGTGTTCAGAACTCCCATGCCACTAGTAGTTTTTTTTTTCAATTTTTTTAGGAACACAAATTTTTGGAAAATGGACAGTTACATGTCGCTAAAATGCACCATTTCAGAGATAACTTAACTTTGATCTGACCCTGCGAATGTATGGACTTATTAATTAACTCTAATTTCATACTGTTTAATCTAGTAGGTAAGTGTCAAATGTACTTTGTCGCATTTCGGACTTCAGTTTGACATAATCTAACACATCACAATACAGTTAAAACGAAATAAAAAAGTTATGTTCTACACCCTGTAACTTCTAAAGCAAGCAAAATTGCACTAAGGTAAGTTGACTTAAATCGTCATATTTTGGTCCAAATTAACTATATCCGAAGTTTGGCCCATTCTTTACTGGACACCCTGTATTAACAGAAAATAATTTATTAAAAAGACTATTAGCAGAAGTCGAAAATAAATGCAGAATATTAGAAAATAATGTAAAATTACTAGAAGAAAATAAATTTTTATTAGAAGAGAAATTTATAAGAATGCAAAATAAAGGACAAGAAATTTCACAAAAACCTCCAACGGTAGGTGCTATCAACCATAACAGAAAACCGGATTCTTCATATCAGAATAAAAAAAACGATCAAATAAGGAATTCCCAAACAAATTTAAAACAACTACAAAAAATTCAAATAGACAAAACAAATGAAATTATTAATTTGGCTAATGAAAATAAAGCAGAACAGAAAGCAAGTTTCAAACACCCACTAAATATACAAGGTGACACAATAAATCCGAATAATTTAACTCCTAAAGTAAATGATGGTTTTGTAGAAGAATAAGATAAGAAAGCACCATCAGCAAAAATTCACTAACACGACATCTTTAAGAATGCACAAATTACCATTAAAGAGCTACCCACAAGGAGAATCAGACATAATGTTTTATGTTTGGAATTGATTGGAAACTTAAGGATGAAATATACAAAACGTCGTCGTGGCCGAGAAATGTAGCTTTTAAACGTTTCAACTTTAACAAATATACATAGATCTTACAGCAATACCAGACAATCGGATTCTCTGGAAACTCATTAAATATGGATATTCTATATTCAAATACTAGAGATTGTCCCGAAAGAGCAAGTGGAAAGGCAAACAACGAAGACTTCAAACTAAAAATATTTTATCTTAATATTAGAAGTCTACAAAACAAATTTGATGAACTACAACTCCTCTTAGATGACAATGACAAGAAACCAAACATAATTTGCCTAGCAGAACATTGGCTCTTAGAAGAAAAAATAAAGTATTTCTAAATGGAGGGTTTCAACCTTACCAGTTACGTTTGTAGAACAAACAGTGAACATGGTGGTGTTCTCATCTATACAAAAAGTGTCTAAAAACGAAACCTCTCTCATTTAATAAACTGTCATGTGAATCACACTGTGAATTCTCAGGAATAAAAGTTTTAAATCTAAATGTTACTGTGATCTGCGTCTGCAAAACTCCATCTGGTAATATTAAAACGTTTTTTGAAATTGTTAATCAGATTCTTATTATGTGTATAATGATAAGAGAGTTTCAATTTTTGGTGATTTTAACATTGATCTTTTACGAGGCTAACAACAGTAAAAACGACTTCATTTCTCTGTTACAATCTTTTGATATACATTTTTTAATAAATGAACCTACTGGGATAACCAAAACATCAAAAACCTACATAGATAACTGCCTCACAAATATTGAACCTGCAAATTGTAAGACATATTTAGAAGATCTGTATATTTCTGATCATAAATGTATTATAAATGAAATTAATATTACTGATCATCACGGTAAGAAGTGTATTAAATCAGACTCAAATCATAAAATTTAGACCAATAAATAAGGATTCAATTAAAAATGCACCGATTTTTTAATAAAATATGAGTGGTCCCATCTTGAGAAAATGAATGATGTCAATAAATAACAAGCAAGTTTTTAGAAATTTTTCTATCCGCTGTAAATCAATTTATCCCAATAAAAACAAAAACGGTCCATGAACGCAACATGCACAAAAAATGGTTCAATCATGATTTAAAATTAATGAGAAATCAAATTAATGACTTACATTAATTAACAAAAATAATAAACAATGAAGAATTAGACCTACAAATTAAAAAACTTAAAAATATCTCCAAACGCAAAATTAACAACCAAAAAAAGGCTTACTCTGATCAAGTTAATAGAGCACCCAATAAATCTAGAGCCATATGGCCCTGTGACACGCTTGCCTAACATGTGTGAAACAACAAAACTCTCTTCTTGTATCCAATAACTGTAAGTGAATTAAAAATATTATTAATGATTTGTCAAATAGCACTGCTTTAGATGTATTTGGAATAAGCAATAAATTATTGAAACTTTTAGCAGAGGGTATATATATCCCACTCACAATAATAATAAATAAGTGTTTTCTGCACCGTACTTTCCCTAAAAAATTTAAGACTTTCAAAATTTCCCCAATATATAAAAAAGGCAACGAATATATGCCTGAAAATTATCATCCAATTGCCATAGTACCTACTTTCTCAAAACCTATTTAGTCCAGCACGAATCGGCGCATGAGTACCGAAAACTATTCCACCTCAATTTTTTTATGCGATCCTCTTCAAATTGCCCTACTGATGATATAAATGCATATTGCCAGGGGGTAACCCCGGGCGATATTGTTTATACCGAAATTGTTTAAACAATTACATGCAATTGTTATTTTTTAACCGGACAATTTTTTTTATGTTTTTTAATGAAATACGAATAAAAAAGGTCCCTTAAATTTTCACGATAAAGTTAATATTTTCAGAGATATGAATTTTTAAAAGTTCGAAAAATCTCAAATTTGGGAACTTTCGACCCATGAAAAATATATTTAAAAAAATAACATATAAATAGTATACACTTTTTTTTACCCGACTGACGGAGGGTTATGTTTTCAGCGCGTATCGTGTATCTATGTAATATTCTTCCTTACCTTATATCTCCAGAACCGCTAAACGGATTTTCACATTTGGGGTATCGTTAAATTTGTCTTAATAGCTCAAGTGTTCTTAGATAGGTGACATTTAAAAAAAATCAAAAAGGGCGGATGTTTGACGCCACATTGTGAGGCAATAAAAAAATAAATTGTACCAAGCATATCGAGTGGGGTATCAAAATGAAGGATTTTAAACACAAATTCTAAATATGTATATAACTTTTAGTTTTAATATTAAATAGAACGATAAAAAAAGAAATGAATATTTTTTCTGCAAAGCAAATCGGATTTTTTTTTGTATTTCTATCTAAGTTCCTTGGCGAAAGTTGTTTAGTTTTATGAGTAGAACACGTGGTATGGAAATGAAAAACATAATAATAATTGGACGTACAAAATGCTACAGCTGATTTCTCATTTACTATGGGAAATCAATTTTTTTCCATATTTCGATCTATATTTCTTAGGGAAAGTTGTTCAGTTTCATGAATAGAACACGTGAGTTAAATTAAGTTATGAACGCTAAAAAAATTAGCTTTACTAATAAAAATAATAATTCAGAACTCACAAATCTCGCACAACTTTTTACAGAGCCATCCGATATTGATAATATATTTTTTATTGGAAAGAGCATACCGCGTGGGCGGTTCCATATCAATTTCAAAGGAAAAGTTCAACCCATTAGGGTAGTCAATCGGGAAATATTTAAATATTCCCATACTGATTGTTGTAAAGTAACACCACGTATAAAACCGTTGGTCCCGGTTGTTTTTGTTGAAAATAGTCATTAAGCCATAACGGCCTCTGTAGCGGAGGTCCCGGGTTCGAATCCCGGTGACCAACGCACATTGTAAATAAGAATATTTGATTCAAAAACACATAAATATTTTAAAAATCCGACACAGATGTTTTGTAGCACCATTTAGAAATTAATGATTTCTCATGAACTCTTTAGCGAGTTTAGAATAAGCACTCTAAACTAAAAAGACATAAATAAAAAAATAATTAAAAAATAACAAAAAACCCGCCTGCATGGATAGCTACAACTAAAAATCAATTGAAAAGACTGAAACAAGACGAAAATTTAATGACTAGGTATTTAAAAAAAATCAATGATTAGTTACTTAGGACCAGAAACATAAATTGAAACAGTACCACACCTATGTACCTACGTATTGTACTAATAGAAATATCAGCACGGTAGTCATTCAATTTTTTGCAACATTATAAACAGAATTACAGTCGGAGGCATGCACAAAAGGATAATAATTTAACATAGCATACACTTTCATGCCTCCGACTGCAATTCTGTTTATAATGTTGCAAAAAATTGAATGACTACCGTGCTGATATTTCTATTTGTACAATACGTAGGTACGTAGGTGTGGTACTGTTTCAATTTATGTTTCTGGTCCTAAGTAACTAATCATTGATTTTTTTTAAATACCTAGTCATTAAATTTTCGTCTTGTTTCAGTCTTTTCAATTGATTTTTAGTTGTAGCTATCCATGCAGGCGGGTTTTTTGTTATTTTTTAATTATTTTTTTATTAAATTCTTTATACAATAGTTAATAATGTTATTAATAGAGATTTTAAAAAATTTAATTGTTTATACCTGTTTTTTAATTGTTAATTTCGCGCGCTCACAAGTACGCGTCGCTTACCTTTCTGGGTCTTGAATCGTTTTTTATCATTATATATTCCCAATATATTTTTATAATGTATGTATAACTGTGAATTTAAAAAATGTTCAAATACCATTATATTTTATTATTGTCGATATAAATCCATAAATTACTAAGATAGTAACAAAAAAGTAACATAAACTGATAAAAAATAAATTTTAATTACATGTTCCGATTTATGCTGAAATAACATTTGAAAAATTGATTTCAGAAAAAAGTTGTAGACAATTTAATTATTAATAACATTGTTTTTACTAGCAATTTTGATAAAGTTGATAGTTTTTAAGATAAATGATAAAAAACGATTCAAGGCCCAGAAAGGTAAGCGACGGGTACTTGTGAGCGCGCGAAATTAACAAATAAAAAACAGGTATAAACAATAAAAATTTTTAAAATCTCTATTAATAATATTATTAATTATTGTATAAAGAATTTAAAAAAATGTAAATTATTTATATGTTATTTTTTGAAATATATTTTTCATGGGTCGAAGTTTCCCAAATTTGAGATTTTTCGAACTTTTAAAAATTCATATCTCTGAAAATGTTAACTTTATCGTGAAATTTCAAGAGACCTTTTTTATTTGTATTTCAATAAAAAATATAAAAAAAAATTGTCCGGTTGAAAAATAACAATTGCATGTAATTGTTTAAACAATTTCGGTATAAACAATATGGCCCGGGGTGCATATTCATAAAGAGCGTACAGTATTGCATGGCCGAAGGAACCCGAAAGTTGTCGAGCAATGATCTATATCGAGCGTTCCTTATCGCATTTCTCGTGCATTCATAGACGCCCGTTAAAAACTAATAATTTCATTTCAAACGCCGCTGTGTCAAAGAAATTATAATTATGAATGTACCCGATAATTATATTTATTATAACGTTTCTGATAGTGTAATTCGAACAAAGTTTCAGAGTAGTGATGAAGTAAAACTAAGTAAAATATTAATCTATAATAAGTATGATGCATAATTTTAAAAATAGTAACTACTGCCAAATTATTGTACTGTGTTGAATTAGCAGCTTTCCGTACATAACCTCTTATTAAAATAGAGGGAAAATAAAATGACGTTTAAGGACAATAAAATATCTTCGTCGTTTATTTTATCGTAAATATATTTTTTACAAACACTATTAAAAGTGGGATTTTTAACGCGTCATTCTAATATTAAAAGTGATAATTTTTTTAAACAGTTAAAAGTTAATTACTTTCAACGCTACTGTTGAAATTGTCTATCGTTTGTTAAATACACGGTCATTTGTTTTTCAGTACAGGACGTTCGTGTTTCTTATTGACATGCTAATTTGAGGAGGTGATTCTTGGACTCATTTCAAGAAAATAACTATATATGAACGTATGTCCAAAACGACTCAACTTTTGAGGTACAGGATTGTAAAATTTTCAGAAAAAAATCTAGACAATTTTTCTCGCAAGCCCTTGTATCACAGTGCTTTAAATTTGAGACATAGGGATAAAAAAAATGATTTCGCAATATAGGGAATAAAAAGTAATAAGGTAATGAGTCTTACCAATGTGTCTTTTTTTTTCAGAAATGGGTTAAGGATCTACAAATGTGTACAAAAAATACATGGTATATTACACGCACAATAATAACGCCTGCGTTAAAATCAAAGAAATATGTTTTTAAACGAATATATCATTGCCAATTTAAAACAAAAAAAAAGAGTGTGCGTGTAACCTTTACGCGCGATTGAAGTAAAACTTGTTGACGTACGTATCGGAAAATAAATATGTAATTACAATTCAATCATATTTATTGCCTATATACTTTACAAAAAAAATGGGATGTTATATTTATATTATTCATTAGAAATAGGAATTTGAAAGTTATCATTATTTTTTTTATATATGAAATAATAGGTTTATGATAACTAAAATGTGAAACATAGATTTTAGTCTATAAATACCATTAATGTATTTGAAACCGTTTGAAAATTTCATAAATAAATTTCGGAAATTTAAACTCCTCCCATAGCTGAAATTATACAGTTACTTCCATCAGAATCTTCCGTTAGAATCTACCCCTAGTCGTGCCTAAAGAAGTTTTGCTTCAATAATAGGTAAACAATATTAAAAATATACACACATTACGTTTAGAATGTGTGATTTTGTAGCTGTATCTACCTTATTGTAATACATCACAACACAAGAGCCTTCGATAGTTAGATAACCATTTCATTTTGTAGCATTTTATAGCATATTCCATAAAATTTAAAATCCTGAGTTAAGTTTGTTTCCTTCACGTCTACGAAGGATCTGTTATTGGTGGTAAAAGATCAGCCATCTTGACTAGTGGTTTTATGGCTTTTATGGCTACCTAACCAAACCTAAAATAAGTATAAGAAAGTGTTAAAATATTTTGAATATTATTATTTTATGAACAAAAACGTGCAACATGCTTCTTTACTCAACGCAAAGATTCCGTATAAACAATTATTTACTATCATAATATGTATGTATGTATATAAACTTACTTAATCAAATCATAATGAATGTGGCTGTCTCGTCATTTTTTCATTTTTGTCATTTTTCTTCAAATCTTTCTGGCGCTTATAATATCCCCTTTGACGTTCACAATTTCTTTTTCTTTTTAGCTCTTTAAGTCTATAAAACGAAAATAGCTAGGTATAAATAATAGGTATAAATAGTGTAATTACACACCAAAAATAAAATTTATGCATATAGAGTACCTACCTATTCACTCATTTTCAATCAATATTTTTTCATCACTTTCTTCATTAATAAATCCACATTGTTTATTCATATTTAATACAAACACTTTATTCACAAAAAACTATTTATATATAAGCAATGTATTTCGATTGACAAGATGATCAGCTGTCAATTCATACAATTACAGATTTAATTTTATTTAATATAGGAGGCAAAATCGCATGAGCGCCGCAAGGATTATTTTCAGGGGGTGCATCTGCATCTACACACTATTATGATCTAATATATATATAGAATGTAGAATGATTTGGACAGCAACCGCGACGCCTTTAGTTTTTATTCAAACAATAATTTAATAAAAAAATTAAAAAAATATATAATTTTCTGGTAAATTCAGGTATTTTCTTTCATAGCAGGGGGGGGGGCAAGCGCACCCTCTTGCACCCTGCTGCCGGCGCCCATGCAAAATCGTGTCAGTATTAGGTTTTGTTTCCGGTTTCTGTTATTAGGATAACTTTTTTACTCCTAGTCTCGCTAAAGAAGTTTTACTTCAATAAACAAATCAAATCTTCCTAGACAAAAGGCACATACTTCTAAAAATTTAGATTGTCCAGCTGAGTTGTTAATAGTAATTAAACGACAACCTCAACAAAAAACAAGAGCTAAAGAAAAGGATGATTTAATTTCAGATTGGCCCTGTGTGATAACATTTAAAAACGATCATAACCATACGATAGATAGTGCGGCTGCCTTAATTAAAAGGCCCATAGGAGAAGAAACCAAACAGGAGATTTTAAACCTATTTGGAAAGGGTCATTCTGTGGCTTCGGCCTACAATACTTTTTGTTTACAAAAAATGGAAGAACTTGGTGACCAGTATGAAAATTATGTAGCTGATCGATACTATTTTCCCAAAAAATCCGATTTCTCGAATCTTTGGAATGCCCATTTTAAACGGCATTACGGTGAAAGATCTGGGGAGCAGATGTTTTTTCAGTTAGAGGATAATTTAAGTAAAACAAATGGTGTGTTGTATAAAGTTGGTCATGTTGGTGAGCATTACACCATTTCTTTATGCACCCCTATAATGCAACGCGCTGCATGTGAATTAAGAAAATCGTCGGAAATTTTATTCGTCGACGCCACTAGTAATTGTGATGTGCAAAATCACAAACTGTATTTTTTTGCCACACAGTCTCCAGCTGGGGGAATCCCTCTCGGATGCACCATAACCAGTTCCCAAAAGAGTGAAGTATTCGATGTTGCTATACAAAATTTATGGGACATTTTTCCTATAAAATTCTCTCCTGCAGTAATAGTAACAGATGATGATATGGGGGAGCGCAATATATTAAAGAAGCACTGGCCCAATTCTGTTTTACTTTTATGTACCTTTCATGTATTAAAAGCAGTGTGGAAATGGTTAAGCTTAGCAAAAAATAAAATTGAGAAGGCAGATAGGCAAATTTTATACCATTTGTTTAGAAAAATTTTATTATCTAAAACAAAAGCTGAAATGGAGGAAAACATAAAACAATTTCATGACTCTGCTATGTCTGCTAAATATCCCCAATACAAAAACTACATACAGAACATGATAACTAATAGTATAGAATCTTGGTGTCTATTTTTTAGACAGCATTTAATGATAAGAGGCTCAGAAACTAATAACTATATTGAGGTCATGTTTAGGCTATTTAAGGATATTTCGCTAGAAAGAACTAAGGCCTATAACTTAACACAGCTAGCTGACTTTGTTGTTACCAGTTTTGAGGCATACTATAAGCAGAGACTATTAGATTTAGTCATGAATAAATTAAATAGAAGCACAATAAATCGATTATCTCCAAACGATGGAGATGTTTTGCCCGATCAAATATCTGAATTAGGAGCAATGCAATATAATGTTAGGAGTTCAAAAGACAGCTCAATCAGATATTTTGTTAATATGAATTCCAATATATGTACTTGCCCTCAAGGAACTACAGGTAAAATATGTAAACACCAATCTGCTATTATTAAACACTACAATATAACTAATGCTTGTAACGTTTTATCAGAAGAAAGTAAAATAATTATTTACAAAATTGCAACAGGAGTAGAGCCTGCAGAACATCTCTTATTACCTTTACAGTTAGACAAGTGTGTTGAGAGAACTAATAGAAATAAAACAAAAACTGAAGGACTAGCAGAAAAAAATAACGACATGGATACTAATTTATGTGAGCAGAATATTCAATATACTGAAGATAACGATGACGAAAATTCCATTAGTACCCAAGAAAATTTAGACACTATTGATAATAAATGGAGCAGTTTTATTACTAAATTAGATAGCGATGTACGGAATAATTTAAGAGATGATCCTGATGGCTTCTCGCCAGCTGTAGAACGTATTATTAGCAATTATAACAGAAACATAAAAACTCCTTCTACACTTATGACTGGCCTAATCACTTCTTTTCGACATTATGGGACACCTTCTTCCAAAGTTCATTCTACTATCAAAAAAGGAAAGAAGATACCAGTACAACCAACTTCCGTGTCGAGAAGAAAAGTAGTAATTAACGGCAGAAGAAAAATTCAGGCTGGAAGAAAAGTTAAAGGACTATCAGTGCAAAAATCCAAGGCACCTCACTCATTAAAAATCTGTGTTGAAAATAATATAGGGCTAGGAGAAAATAAATTTGCAAAATGATTATCATTTAAAAAAATATTTGTATTATAATTTATACCTAAAATGTATTCATGTGAATGTGTGTAATAAATAATTTTATCACTTATACTCGTATTTAATATTTAAAAATTACCGCATTCCAACTGTGTACTAGTCTACCTACAAGTAAAATAATCATATCATGCGCGGAGTCTCTTCATAACGAGCGTGCATTGTCGCAAACACCTTGCGTTCTAAAACGCTCGATATATACACGGAGTTCGGCTCCACCTGCCATGCAATAGTTGACGCTCGTTATGAATATGCGCCCGGGGTTGCCCCCTGGCAACATGCATTTATATCATCTTAGGGCAATTTGAAGAGGATCGCATAAAAAAATTGAGGTGGAATAGTTTTCGGTACTCATGCGCCGATTCGTGCTGGACTAATTGAGAAAGCCATCAATAACAGACTGTTTAAATATTTTAACAAAATAATTTACTAACTAAACAACAATTTGGCTTTAGAAAAAATATGTCTACAATTCAGGCAATTTCGAGGCTAGTGACTGAAATAGTAGACGTCTTTGAGCGAGGTGAAACTCTTTCCACTATTTTTTGCGATCTATCGAAAGCATTCGACCGGGTCAGTCACAATATCTTGTTAGAAAAAGTTACTTACAACGGATTTAGACATTTTAACAAATTTTTTATATAATAGACACCAGTATGTAGAATTTGATAACAAACGATCAAAAATTTCAACAGTTCTGGCGGGGGTGCCGCAGGGTTCCGTACTGGGGCCAACTCTATTTATATTATATATAAATGATCTTCCTTTCTATATAAACTCGTCATCTTGCATCCTATATGCAGATGATACGACATTTTATCACTCTAATAAATTTGAAGAAAACTTAAAAAGTACTGATGAGAGTGTCATAACCACTTCTTGATCATGGTTCTACAAAAATAATTTATGCCTAAATGAGGAAAAAACAATCAAAATGTTATTTACTTTAAAAGATATACAAAAAGAAATTAATTACGCCAATATTTTGGGAATTATATTAGATAGCAAATTGGATTGGAAACAACACCTCCTCTACTCATCAAAAAAACTCTCTAGTCTAATTATTTTAATAAGAAAACTTTCAGCTATAACATCAACAGATGTAAGCCGTACAGCTTACATGGGACTATTCCATAGCTTGCTAAACTATGGTATTCTATTATGGGGTAACTCTACAGAATGTAGTAAAATCTTTATTTTACAAAAAGCAGCAGTCAGAGCTATAACGAAGAGGTCTTCAATGGATTCATGCAGGCCCATATTTAAACAATTACACATCCTGACGATTCCCTTATTATATATTTTAAATTGCTTAAACTATGTAAGAACTAACAAAAATAGTCTAGTTCCACCAGCAGACTTTCATTACCACAATACAAGATCAAAAAATCTATTTGTAGTGCCACAACACAGACTAACATTAACAAATAAAAGCTTTATCTGTACTGCCCTAAAACTTTACAATAAAATTCCGACTGAAATTCAAATTCTCAATGACCATCTGTTTAAATCTACAATTAAGAAAATACTACTTGAAGCTGCAATATACAGTCTACAAGAATTCTATGATCTTGATCTGAACACCTTTTTATGACCACAACCAATTTAATATTATATCCTATATTATTTATTTTGTGTTCCATGTAATCACAGTGACCATTTTAATTTTTAGAAAAACTGTACTATTACTTAGATTAGGACTTTTAGATGTTCTTTTTGTTTTGACGATGCTTAAACAATATTACTTGTTACATAAGCAAAAAAGAATATTATTATTATTATTAAAAGAATGGAAAAAACATTAAACTATTTCCTATTTAAAAACAAATAGAGATCGCAACATAGTAAGTAGTTATCGAGCCATCGCCATCGTCTTCATGTGTGGAAAAAATTCTTGAAATTGCTATTAAAAACTATTAAATAGCACCTGGAAAGAAAATTCCGTTTTCAGAAAAGAAATAGGATGTCAGGAAAATATTTCATTCCTCAATTCCTACATTCAATTAGCATTTTCCATGAATCATAAATAGTCCACCGCGCATAACACTTTTTTAAAATGATTAATACATAGTTGAAACTTTGTGTATAGCTTCCTATTGACGAGTCCGACAAAGTTTGAAATTATCTAAATCTAAAACTGCTGCTTTTTCGAGCTAGAATTTTTAAAAAACATGGATTTCCCGAGTAGTGGTTTTTTAATGTAAATATGCTTCATTTTAACACAATTGGTTGCCAATTTGATAAAAAATATTAAAAAAAATTGTCCGACAAAAATTCTGCTGCGAAGATCTTATCCGACACCTCGAACATGCCGAATTTACGAGGTTACGTTTTTTAATAAATATATAATTCATTTTTACACAATTTGTTTATAATTAAGTATTAAATCAAATGCTCACATTGTCCGACAAATTTATTGCTGCGTTTTTGCTGTCCGACAGCTTAAATATTACGTTTTGACGAGATTATGTTTTGCGATTAATACATGTCGGACAAAGAGACCACGTGATAAATTACATGTCATATTAACATAAATTGTTATTGTCCGAAAAAAATAGTGATTCTTAAAGCAAGTCCGACAAACATCAAGTAAAAAAAATTAAAAATGATTGCATAATTCGAGTATTCCACCATTTGACTGTAACATTCACAAAATGCGATTAATGCTGTAATATACAATATTAGTAGTTCTTTAAAAGTAACATGAATAGTATGTTTATGAGAAAAGAGCACCCTTAAAAATATTTTGTAAAAATAAGATCAAATTAAGAAAAATAAAGCATTTGAAGTAAATCTTTATAATTTAAACTATTTGTGGTCGATTATAAAAATAAAATATAAATCTACATAATATTTTTTCAAAAATATTTCTTTTATACTAATAATAAGCTTACTCATAAAAAACATTTATTAAAAATTAATTAAAAAATTATTTAGTCACTAACATAATCCTCTTCATCTTCATCGTCCTCACTTTTACTCGCATCAATTTCAAAATCATCTTCATTTTCACTTTCTTCCTCATCATTGTTATCGTCTGAGTCTGTAAATGAATAGTGAAGTATAAATACCGGTGGCATATAATTTATTATATGTGTACATACCAACAACTGGCAAGATATCCAGAAATGTCGGACCGTCAAACCAAAAAAAAAAATCATATGAGCCGTCCATTATTACCCAACCACAGTCTTCCGGCTTTGTATCGGTTTTCATACAGGCATTGGACCAAATGGAGCTTATATGCATAGTTCTTTTTATTTGTTGTAATAGCTCAACTTTTGTTGGTGGCAAAGAGGAGGCATCATAACCAACCAATCTTTTTTTAAGGACAGTTTCTTCCAGATTATTGATTTTGTATCCTTTTTCAAATAATTCATACCGTCCTTTGTGTACGTCTGTGGTCTTTAGTCCATATATTCCACAAACAAATTCTTCAATACTTTGAAGATATTGCTTGTAAAGTCCATTTCCGACGGCATGGTATGAAGCAATTGAATAAATGTATCCTGATATTTGTCCGTTTTTGTCAATAGCCGAAAGGCCTTCTTTTTACCCTTTCTATAGAAGGTCGGATTAAAATCATTGCCTGTAAATATGTGGCACACTGCAAGCACTTTCGATCCTAAGCTGTTGTAGATTGCATTAAAATTCAGGAACTGCTTTTTCTTACCAACACTCATATCTACACTAACTTTAGTTTGGCCTTTACGATAGGCAAAATTTGCTAATAATATTGTTGGAATATCTGAGTCTGTGCAATGTACTGTTATTCGATAATTTCTCTGAATTTGGCAAAT
Source organism: Altica lythri (assembly GCA_964028335.1). Classification (NCBI taxonomy): domain Eukaryota; kingdom Metazoa; phylum Arthropoda; class Insecta; order Coleoptera; family Chrysomelidae; genus Altica; species Altica lythri. The sequence continues at coordinate 24,433,907 of OZ034806.1, read as the reverse complement.
GTGGTAAGCGATTTTTGAATCAGCTTCTTCTTGGAAAATTAATAACTTTTTTTGTAATTGCGCGATCAAATCTCTGTGGATTATTAAAAGGATTTTCGTTTTTTTTTCGCCTTCACTTTCAACTGTCGATAAAAATGCAAAAACTTCATCAGAGGTTGACTGGCCTGTTAAAATATTATACAACTTATCCTCCGACAAGTCCTTAGAAAAAGGGTTGGTGCACTGTTTGAAAAAACTTACAAGTGAATCCATTTTTTAGTATAATGTTTAATTGATGATTTTTTTAAATCATTAGTAACATCATCTATTTTTTCCATGTTGCAGGACTGCATCAATTTTGATATGATGTTAGTCCGGAAAGAATGAGTAATTGCCCATTTCATTCTGGAGAAGAAAGAATCAGTAATATTAACAATGCCAGTTTTTTTCGAGGCTGCATCAGCATTCACTGTTAGATCTATTGGAATTCTAGAGAATGGTTTTGTGGTTCTTTTAATTCCTATGAAGCCATCTTTAGAATCCTGCAGTAATCCACGATGCGACGTTTCGATATTTTCTAAGTTGCTTAAATAAATTACCAGATACCTATTAAATAAAATGAAAAGAAAAAATTTATTGTTTGCCACTAAATTATTTTTGATAATCACTGCAAAATGTTTTAAAAATATATACATGTGTATATTCAGATAGCACACTTGATTCTAAGTATATACGATTTATAAATTGACATTCTCTTTTAGTATCATGCCATTTTAGTACGTAAATAGTTATTTATGTATCAAGGACGAAAAGTATACTTTTGTTCGTGTTACATATTAAATTTTTTAGTCGACCAACCATATATCTCATAATTAAATCAAAACTCAAAAATAGTATATATAAATGCTTTCAAACTCATACAAAATGTGCTTTATTTAGAAAAGGTGATTGAAACTGAACAATTAGTACAGTTGATTAATTTAATGGCTGGTGCACTAGACACAGTACTTTCACTGTGCAATTGTACGTTATTATTTTCTAAATTAGGAACAATCTCACTAGCGCAAACTTCGTCGCTTACACAAACAATTTTTGAAGTATTAGAATGTTCACCAACAGTTTCATTTCTGGTGTTTGTCGTATTGCCCATAATTTTGTGCGCGATATCAATTTTACTGGCAATTGAATCCTCTACATAACCCTCTGCCACAGAAGATGACTGCCAACCACCATGGCGTTTTAACATCAATATATCTGCTCCAGCATTAGCCAACAATGAGGCAGATGTTCTGCGGAAACAATGGCCTGTATACGCTTTGGCGTTCTCTAATTTCAAAAATGTTGCAATTAAACTTGGTATTTTTGCAAAAGTGTGTATACCAACAACTTGGTTTACACATTTTTCTTTGCGGTAATTTAGAAAAAAAGCATTGGTGGTTACATTTCTAGGTCGTAGTGATATGTATTTTCTAATTATTCCGATTGCGTCATATTCACCGTAAATTTCGTCCGTAATTGTGAATGTTCTAGGTTTTCCATTCTTCGTTTCAAGTATCTTAATTATGAAAATGTTATCTTTGTCCTCCACATTACTTGTTTTTAATTGTCTTAGTTCATTACGCCGCAATGCACCTGCTACTGCAAATATCAATGTAACCTAAAAAATGGATTTATAAATATAAAGTGATTCAGAGTGAATCTAACAAGTACATACCTTATGCAATAAATAAAGCGAATCCGGTGCTGTTTGCAAAAACTTAAAAACTTCTTCTTTACTTAAAACTTTTGATTTTCTTGCCTGATATCTTACATTTTGTCTTTTTAAATACGCAATTAACTTAGTGTATTTGCTTATGTCGATGTCGTTTTTAGCAATTAACGTTGATTTTAACATTGAGTACATTGACCACATTGTCGGAGGCTTTAAAGTATCGACTTTTTCAGAGAAATAAGCAAGTAAACTATTCTCCGAAACTAATTTGACTTTTTTTTCCTTGCACCAATCCACAAACATATTATACTGCTTTTCATATATTTCTGCAGATTTTTTTGGCAACAAATTTAATTTTGCTGCATTCGCGGCTTCTTTAATATTCGGCGGTGTTCCGGTTATGCTTTCTTCACTATCGTATAGCATTTTTAACCGTTATTATACGTAGTTCACTTATTGTTTGCAATTAACATCTACACTTGTCGGCACTGCTTTGCGCCTACACACTTGATTCTAAAACACCCGCTATTTACTTTTTTGTACAAGGACAAGGATCAAAAATAAACAGGGAAATTAAGTAATGTTGGGATTTTTGTTGTTATCTATATAAATAATAAGATTAGTCGTATCAAATGACCACTGTTTGTTCGTAAATTGTTGGCTGAAAATTTACGGTTATTGTCCCTTTGGTAGTAGAGGCCATCTTTTATTTCTGAAGTGTGTCAAATTTCGTGAAGGGACACATGTGAAAATTCCTTCTTTTCATTACCAGCTTTTGTCGTGGAAAGGTGTCAGCGAAAAGATTTTAAGGGGTTGATTTGTAATCCCTGTTCATCGGGGTCAATTTATTTTGGATTTACGAAATTAAACCTCAGTTAGTTTTTCCATCGAATATTGTTGGAGAGATTTCCGGTATTTTGGAATTCGGTGGAAGAAATCACTTTAGTGGATATTTAATAAAATCTTCTGTTGGTGGCCATAAAGCAGACAGTGAGGAAGACTGGTATTTTCTTTTAAATCGTGGACAGCAAATCGTGGTCAGAATAGTCCCCATTATTGCCGTTAGCAACGTGGAAATTGTTTTACCCGTCTAGCAGCTAGGGTGTCACGAGTTTATCGAGCAAAGAAACCCTACTTTAATAGGGTTCTAGTTATAGGCTAAAAATCCTAGTTATAGGCTGAAAATCCTAGATACAGGCTTCGTTTTGGAGAGCAGGCCTGATACTTAGTTCGAGCATAAGTTATTGTGATTGGTGCAAGCCTATTGGTTTTGGAACAAGCTTGATTTTGGAACCGACCTAAGTATTAGACACGCCGAGGATTAACAGATAAGCCTAATTAGAATTAAGTCGCAACTATAGTTAGTTAAGATCTAATTTGCTTGTTTTATTTTGTATTGAGTGTGATCACACATTTTGGGATAATTCTCTTTTAGTATTAGTTCAATATTTTTTTTTTGATTATTATAAATCAATTGCGTTGTCAGGCACTAGGCTTGACAGTCTGTAATTCTTAAATTTGTTTATTAAAGAAGTGTCTAGTTGATATTATGGTTTTATTTAGCTCACTTTATCGTTATTTTCTGTTATTGTAGTTCAATAATTCAATTTAAATATTCAAAATTTGTTTAATTATCTCCAGTGGGTGAAGTAGTGCCTGGAACATCAGGGGTTTCCCATTTTAACCGTATAAATCGGTGGCGCACTCACTTTCTTTTGGTACTTACCCTCTACGGCTGAGCTGGGCACAATTTGCCAGTAGAGTAACCACTACCGATCTCAGCTGGAGTTGGATTTAGACTGGATTAAATTGATTAACCTTTGTATTAATTTTTCCAAATTTGATTTTGTTTTACAATCAATAAAATACGTGGCAGAGTTCAGAAAATGAAAAAGTTTCAACGTTAAAACATAGGACAAAGAAAAACCTTTCAGTTCAAGAAACTCATGAATCGAGTTCGGAAAATAAAGATGATTTGTCATTTGCTTCGGTCACTCTTACCGAGGATTTTGAAGACCAAGAAAATTTAAATGACTTGGAAAATTTAAAAAAACAAAGCTTCGTATTAGTTAGATTTACAACCAAAAAAACAATTAAATATTATGTTGGAGAAATAAAGAAGGTGCTACCGGATAATGAATTCATCATATCTTTCTTAAGAAGATATAAAGAAAACAAATTCGTTTTCCCTAATGTCCATATAAATGACATTGAACTTCATCTGCCACATCCATTAAACAGTGGTGGAACATTAAGAACAGCAAAATGTTTATCATTTAACATTGATATGGACCATTACAAGGTGAACTAAGAATTTACGTATATTTCTTCTTTTTTGAGTTTTTCTAAAGTGCCAACTTTTTTTTTACATTTGTTCCTTTCAGAATAATTATTAAAAATTAAAAATAACTATTTGCTTTTGATTTTTGCCTGTTAAAAAGTAGTGACCACTGTTGGAAGCATGAGTGGCCACTGTTAGCACTATGTTCCAACAGTGGCCACAATTTCGAAAAAACTTAAACGACTCTTTGTACTATAATTTATTGTTTTGTCTCCAAAATAGGACTTGACAATTTAAAACTGACTTAAAGTACTTTTAGATGAATTAATCAAAAATAGATAAATTTAAATACCAATGGTACCAGGCGCAATTAAGTGAAATGATGGCCACTGTTGGATGGTCTCCCCTATGATACCCTGAAAGAATCTTATACGAAACGAGGTCTTGCATTACAAATTGAAGTTCAGAGAAAGATCAGAAATGTGAAATATAACAACAAAGAAAAGTTAGCCGTTTTTTTATTAAATTTTGAAAGAACAGTAACGGATTTAAGAAACAGTGGTGGTTTAATGGAGGAAACCGAGGTGATATAGCAATTACTTGCGGCCATGCCGGTGGATTATCAGCCAGTTCTTGCGGCGATAGACGTTATGTTTAGCCAAGATCCCTCAAAAATTAGTTTGGAAATAGTGAAGAATAAACTTTTACAAGAGGAATTAAGACAGGGAAGAGGACAGGAAGTATTTGATGAGACAGCAATGGCCACAAATTGGGTGAACACAAGAAACAGAAATAAAAACTTTCAACGTAGAAAAGGCTATTATCAAAATTATAGAAGAAATGTAAATGAAGGTCAAGGACAGTTTCCATTCAAGTGTTATCAGTGTAACAAAATTGGTCATAAGAAAAGTGAGTGTCCGGAAGGACGCGTAGTGAATGTGTTAGAAGGAGATAGTGCCAGTGAAATAAGTATGTTAGTAGAAATAGAAGAAGATGGCGGCACTGGGAGCAGTTCGGGTGTAGTTCGATGTACAGAACGCAACTCGAATCAAGATGGCAAGCCTGATCAAACATCAATCGGTAGAAATGTCAATGTCAATTATGTTAATCTATTTTTAGAAAATGACAGTAATGATGGAAAAATTATTTTTATTGTGGACTCAGGGGCCACAAATCATCTGGTAAATACAATAACTAGTCGGGGCAAACTAACTAACATAAAAAAAAATAAATGAACCCACGGCCCATGGGGACTAAGGGACTAACATAGGGGGGGGGAAGTGAAAAAAATCTGCGGGTAATAGTTTGGACGCGTTTTCTGAGAAAATTTGATGTCGGAGACAAAAATGTTCAACAGCAAAGTTGTAGGTAATAAAAAGATCTTCAATTTTTGTTAAGTGTACTTTTTGACATAACCTCAAAATTATCGAGCAAATTGCAAATTTTCCAAACAATAGCCAGATTTTTGTTTTTCATTTTTGTAAAAATAAATAAATTAATATGAAACTTAGTAAAAAGATACCTTTATATATTATAAATAACTAAAAAAAATTTCAAAACAAAATAATAAAGTGTTTGAGTTTGAACTTTTTCAAAAAAAAGAACCCATTTTTCAGACGAAAATTCTCCGGTGAAAAATCATCGTAAATGGATTTTTTAAAGCTCGTTTTGTTTGTTTTTACGTTTACTTTTTGATAAAATAGAGAACCAATATAGCTTATATTTAAGAAAATGCAATAAACTCAAAAACTCACTTTTGAAATTATTTTTTTTCAGTAATTGTTGATAATTTTGTTTAAATTTTAATAAATTGTTATAAATAACTTCACCAATAAATTCTACGGCAACAAACACTAAAGAAATCGTATTTTATTGTTAATAATTGCCCCAACATTTAGGGACATTAAAGGGTTGTTTTTGGGGAGTGAATAAAGTTGTTAGAGTTTTTAAACTTTTGTTTTATATTTTTGTAAGTTTTGTTTTTGTAACCAAGACTTTTTCTTATTGTATTATTTTGTCATTCAATTAAACAATTTGAAAAGATAAGGTTGTCAATTTTATTTTCTATTTAACAAAGTATTATCTTATCTTTAAAAAACCACCAATTTTTTATACAGTCCACTATTATTGTTATCGAACCAGCAATCACCGAAACAAAAGTAATAATTGTTTTCATGCACATTTCGGCTAAAATTGACGTTAAACGAAAATTAGTATTCAGTAAAAGTTGTAGATTTTAACAAATTATACAAGATTTGTACAGGTCATTTTTACCATAAACTTAAAATTTCCCAAGAAAATGCAAAAAATCGAATTTTCTTAAATTTTTCACTTTTTTAAACTTTCTTATCATTTTTTTTCTTTTTTTATGTATATAATAAAAAATATATGTATGTATATGTAAATAAAAACACAATAATTGTTTTCACGATATCCACGATTTATTACTTAGTAATATGTGACGCGTTTCGCTACGATGTAGCTTTATCAAACACTGGTACCTACTAAATGAACTAAAGAAAATTTGCAATTTTAACGAAAATTAGTATTCAGTAAAAATTGTAGATTTTAACAAATTATACAAGATTTGTATAGGTCATTTTTACCATAAACTCAAAATTTCCCAAGAAAATGCAAAAAATCGAATTTTCTTAAATTTTTCACTTTTTTAAACTTTCTTATCATTTTTTTCTTCTTTTTTTATGTATATAATAAAAAATATATGTATATGTAAATAAAAACACAATTGTTTTCACGATATCCACGATTTATTACTTAGTAATATGTGACGCGTTTCGCTACGATGTAGCTTTATCAAATACTGGTACTAAATGAACTAAAGAAAATTTGCAAAGTGTGAATATATAAATTTACGATAAATGTTATTAAATAGTAATTTGATTGACAATACCCAGGTATAAAAGATGGGTAAAACCATTTTGAACCATTACACAGAAATCATATTAAAAAAGGTTGAGTAAAGGTAAATGATTTAAATCTAGTTGGTCCTTTAATAAAATATTTGAATTTTTCCTTTTATTGATTTCTAAAGATTCTAATAGATTTAATTTAAAACTTTTATTTTCAACATGTAAAATTTCGAAATTTGGGTTAAAGGAATGGTTTTCTTCTAATAAATGTTTTGCATAGTTTGAATCCCTTTTACATTTATCAAAACTACGTTTATGTTCTAAAATACGGGTTTTGAAATTTCTATAAGTTTTACCTATGTATGTTTTAGGGCAATTACCACAGTTAAGTTTATAAACACCAGATTTTTGTGATTTATTAATTTTGGATTTGTTATTTTTAATGTACATGCTTAGTTTATTAATCGTTCTATAGGATGCTGTTAAGTTGTAATTACTAAGTAAACCTTTCATCATTTCACTAGGTTGACCAAAATAAGTTAAACTACAATACTGTTTTGGAATTGATATATTAAAAAAAAAATATATATATATATATATATATATGGTCAAATAAAAGCATTATTCTTAACTAGAATTTTAAAAAAAAATTTAAGAATAATAAAATTAGTAAAAAACTCTTAGTTTTTTAAAAAACTTTCACTTTTAATTAAAAACTTTTAATATTTTTTAAAATGACATGTTTCGCTGTACTAAGCATCGTCAGATTGACATATAAAGTTACATTTTGTTTATTTGTAGCTAACTATCTGATGTTGAATAGGTAATATTAAGGCTAGATTAAGTATGGAAGTAATAAGATATAACAATATTAAAGCCTAGATGTTATTAGCCCTAAGGGATTATCCTGGATGTATCTCCCTCTAAGATCAGTATAACTGTGCAATGATATAGAAAAACCAGGAAAAAACTATATCTGCTGATCTTTACAATAACTTAATATATTTGTATTACAATTATATCTTATCTATGTATAAAATGAAGACTCAATCAAAGTAAACAGTTTAATAGTGGAGAATTTCTAAGATTTATTTGTTCATTAACAACTTTAAATTGTGGATCTGTTAGATGTCTTTTTATTTCAAGTTCTTCAAGGAAATCTAAATTTTGTTTTTTATTACAAATGTGTAGAATTTGGATGTCATTGTTATGTAAGAGTGAGGTTGGATGTTCAAGTAGGTGTTTTGCATAATTTGACTTATCTGGTTGTTTTAATCTATATGCTCTTAAGTGTTCATTAAATCTTATTTCAAATTTTCTTTGTGTTTGACCTATATATATCGCATTACATTTAGGACAATTAATTTTGTAAACACCAGATTTTTTTAAATTTGGTATTTTTGTTTTTACATTTAATAATTTTGTACCAACATTATTTAGTGTTTTAAATGACATTAATGTTGATGTTGCCGAAGATATTATTTTTGAAATTGTATTGGAAATATTTCCACAATATGTAATATTTTTATAACTTTTAATTTCTTTAGTTTGTTTAGGAAATATTAGTTGTAGTGATATTTTTTGTTCTTTCTTATTAATTAATTTATTTATTAAATAAATTGGATAGCCATTAGATGTAGCTATTTGTTTTATTATATTAATTTCTTTATCAAAGTTAATTTTGTCCATTGGAATTGAAAATGCTCTATGTATCATAGAATTATAAGCTGCTAATTTATGTGTTATAGGATGATTTGAATTATATGGTATGGTTACATCTGTTTGTGTTGGTTTTCTGTATATTGAATAATTTAGTAAATTATTAACTTTTTTAATATTTAAATCAAGAAAATTAATTCTTTTAATGAGCGCGGCTGCCACATTGTCTATTAAATCTTACCGTTCTTATTTTATAAATTTGGTTTTGGTACCTAGTATAAGTTATATAATCATTGACCATAACAAAATGCATAAGAATAAACGTTTTGGTAAGAAAAATTCCAAAATACATATGCACGTTGTATTAATATACATAAAAACCTTGTATGTATCATTCGCAACTATGTTTTATCGATTATTATTGACAACAATGTCCGACTCAGTTATGTGCGCACGCCCACCCCGCCAACCCCTAAATAACCAAAGATTTTCTCATTTTATGGTTATCTAGCCGCTTAAAAGTATATCAGTTTCAGAATTGGTTTTATAAGCTTTTTTTGTGATTTAATTTGGTGTTTATTAACTTGTTGCTTTTCTTAAAAAGGTATTATTATATGTAACTCAAAAAAAATGAACGTGTCTAAAAGAACGGTTAATCGTAGGTATTGCTTTAGAACTACTTCTTCTACAATTTTTACATTTTTTTATCCAGATGATGTGGGTCGTTGTAATATTTATAGTGAAAGGGACTGTAGAAGTGATTCCAAAAATATGGATTCGTGAAAATAATGAATCGTGTTATTGGCCACCGTGCCACCGGTTTCACAAAAATTAAAAATTGCCCATTTCATCAAAAAGCTTGAGGTTCCTGCAAGCGATTGGAACATTTATGCTGTTGATATCTTATCAAAAAAAGATATTAATGATTTTCGTAAAGTTCACAAAGCTGATAAGAACAGATTGAAATTCTTTATTTGGAAAATAGTTTACAATAATTGTACAAATTGTTTAAAGCTTATTATCACAGTATCATAGAGATCATTGTCAAAATCACAGAAAGTATATAAAAAATATTGTCAGTAAAAAATAAAACAGATTACAAAAAAAAGACATACAAAAAGAAATTGCAGATTTATAGAATACATATAACTAAACATAGTAGTGTAGGCTCTTCTTCGTTTGGTCAGCTGTACTGCCTGGCTTCTGTCATGTGTTCAACATATATGTCTCGCGACCATCTAATGGCGTCGCTACACATCAATTTGCTCATCAGGACCGCGTATCTTGTTGAAACCGAGCAAGCCTGAAGGGTTCGTTCGTTTGCCTGGTCCCAGCTGCCCAGGGCTCCCACAATGAAGGCATCTAGGAAGACCAACCCTGGTTTCTTAGCTCGTCTGCGAGGTTTTCGTATTTGTTGATTTTTAGTGCTCTAGCTTCCTTAAACGCTCTTCCGCCATTTTCGAAGGGGATCGTTATATCGATAATCTTGATGGTGGAATCCTCTTCGTTGATGATCACGACATCAGGTCTCAGGGAAGACTCGGAGTGGGGGACGGTGCGGTTTACCCTAATTGTGAGGCCATTAGTCTTGGGTATAGCACCAACAAGTCTGTCTTGAATGGCGTTGTTGCGTCTCTGCCATGCTGCTGAGTGGATCCTGCAATGATTTAAGACGTGTGGCAGGGTTTCCAAGGGAGCATTGCATCGACGGCATCTTTTATCATTTTCCCCAAAGCGTTTGCAGGCATTTAGGGGGACACAGCCAAGGCGGGCGCGGTGGACAAAGCGCCAGTCACAGAACCGGGTTGCCAGCCCTGATCTAATGCAGTGGTTGCTGGCTGCGCTTATCATGAAGCAGGGCGCTGTTTTTCCCTGGTCCGGCTTCCGAGTGAGTGACTCGATGTTGCGTCCCCGGATTGCCTCTGAGCTTCCACTCGATTGTGTGCCTCGTAGGAGTGGTGGAGGGTTGTATGTTGTCACGGTAGTTTATTTTGATGGCTAAGTCTCCTTCAGTGCCTGCAAACCATTCAACCTTTATGTTTTTGTTCAGCCTACGCGTAGCATTCCTGGCACGGGTCCAAAGTGAGGCAATGTCACCACCGTCATTACCAAACGCTCTGGCCAAATCTCCAGATAGGAATCGGGCAACCTCACCCGTATTAGGGAACCTCCCTATACGTCTTTGAACCGCCTCTCGGAGTTGGCTCGCGGCCACGGTCCTTACTAGGTGTTCGCTGCAGGTCAGCATCTTGAAGGCCTGGACCAGTGTGAGCACGTCTACCATATCGCTAGCTGGTATGAGACCTGCACCCCCTCTCTTTTGTGGTATGTAGAGGAGTTCCGGGCTGGCACGCTGGGGTAGATTCAGCCATTCTTTTACTGTTTTCTTAACGAGTTGGTCCAGCTTTTTCGTTGCGGATTTTCTCACATCAGAGCCTCGGAGTGCGAAAATTATTCTTGCAATGATGAACGTGTGCAGGGCGTCGATTTTCTGCCAAGGTGCTAGTAAGGAGTGGTGGAGTTTCTCCAAATCTGCCATCATGCTTTTGATTGTGTTTTCTGGGGTCTGCTCAACATGGAAGCCCGTCGGGATACCCATATGCTCGTAGGCCTCTCCTTCTTCGAGTGGTGGAAACACTTTGCCCTGAATTTCATATTGGTGTCGGATGCAGTTGTTTCTTCCTCGGCAGTCCAATGTTAGTGATGCACACTTGGTAGCATTGAAACTTAGTCCACATGTAGAGGCTGCCTGACCCACATTGTCCAAGAGGGATTGAAGGTCCTCTGGGTTGCTGGCTGCCAGAACTAGGTCATCTGCATATGCTAGGACTGATACTGGTTCGTTGTTGATGCGGAAGCCTTTGTTTATCTCGGTAGCAGCTCTTAGAAGGAGTTCAATTGCCAGGTTAAAGATTATTGGGCTTAGAGGACACCCTTGCCTGACACCAGCTGATATGCGGAAGACCTGGGAATCACCATGCGGGGTTTTTATGGTAGCTTCACAGTTGTCATAGAACTTGCCAAGGAGTGACTCTACTGATTGATCTAGACCCATAGCGGTTAGCGTGTTCCAGATGTGCTTGTGGGGAACAGATGAGAAAGCATTTGATAGGTCCAGCCAGGCCACAGCACAGGTTTTCTTCTTACGGCGGGTATAATCTAGAATACTTTGCAGTACAAAGTTGTGCTCAAAGCAGCCTTCGTATTTTCCGAAACCTTTTTGGGTGAGCGAGGTTAGTTGGTGAGCAGCGGCCCAGCTGGAGATTCTATCTGCTAAGCAACCCATAAATGTTTTATATAAGCAGGAGCAAAGAGAGATGGGCCTCCAGTTCCCAGGGATGTCATGGTCGCCTTTCTTATGGATCAGTACAATGGAAGCTAAGCCCCACGATGAGGGGATATGCTGGAGCGTTAGTATCTTGTTAAATAGTTTCTCCAGAACAATGCACTGTGGATCGACTTTTTTGATGTTAATTTATCTGATGGTGTCTTTCCCAGGAGCAGTATTGCTGGATCTGGCCAGACGGCTTTTGATTTCCACAGACGTGAAGGGCCGAGCGACTGGTAGTGGGGCTCTTGGTAGTGGTATTCCGTGTTGCTGGTAGGGAGGTATGTCTGGAGTAGGCCGGGGTCCTCCAAAATGGGCAATAAGTTCATCTGGTTTAATTTGACAGAAGTATTGATTATAGAGTTGAAAGCTCTTTTCTCACTGGTCCTATATTGTTTTTGGAGATACGATACTGCTTTAGGATCGTAGGTTCGATTTCTGGGGAGCATCTGACGGCGAGCCTGATAGCTTGGGCGGAGGGCCTTTTTCGTGGTGTTATTTGTTGCAGCAACTATATCTTGTGTGATGTTTGTGACTGCTAGGTCTAGGTCTTCCGGGTCTGTGACATTGTCTAACCACTGAAGCTATTTCTGCTGGAGAAGCCGCAGGGAGGGTTTGTTAGCGGGCTCTGCTGAGTTCTGCTGCAGTAGCTGTGGTTGTGGTTGATAGTTTTTCAGTGGAGGATCAGTAGGTTGAGGCTCTTGTGTTTGTCCTGGTGTGGCTATGATGTTATTTTCTTCTCTTTGCATAGTTGCAGGAGGAACATCTACTTGTCTTCGTAGGTGTTGTGGCCTTGGATTTATGACTGGTGGTTGCGGCAGGATTGCTGCATTATTATTACCTTCTGTAGTGCCATTGTTCTCATCCATGGCGGGGGGGGGGGGTATCATGGGGCTCTCAAGCTGGTCCTGTTGTGGTTCTGGGGTCATCGTCCGTCCTTCGGTAGGTTGCAGAGGGGGGTTGTACCCTGTCCGGGATTTCTACTCTTCTCCTTGAATGCTGGTCCGTTGGGGCTTCATCAGATGTACCTGGTTGCGTTTCGGTGTCGTTGGCAGGCTCTGCTGAGTTCTGCTGCTGTAGCCGTGGTTGGTAGTTTTCCAGTGGAGGATCAGCAGGTTGGTGCTCTTGTGTTTGTCCTGGTGTGGCTATGATGTTATTTTCTTGTCTTTGCATAGGTGTAGGAGGGACATCTCCTTGTCTTCGTAGGTGTTGTGGCGTTGGGTTTATGGAAGGTGGTTGCGGCAGGATTGCTGCATCATCACTATCTTCTGTACTGCCGATGTCTTCATCCATGGCTGGAGGGGTATCATGGGGTTCTCGAGCTGGTCCTGTTGATGTTTTGGGGTCATCGTCCGTCCTTTGGTAGGTAGCGGAAGGTGAGGGGGGTCCTGCTCTGTCCGGGATTTCTACTCTTCTCCTTGGATGCTGGTCCATTGGGGCTTCATCAGATGTACCTGGTTGCGTTCCGGAGTCGTCCTCCAAGTCTTGAGGAGGTGGTGGCGGCGGTGGTGGTGGTGTCTCAGGAAGTTTAACTCGTTTCCGGGGTGGCCTTGGATTTGGTCTTGCTGCTGGTGGGGCTGGACTCCTGTCGCCAATTTGGGTGCGCTCCTCTATAATCCCATGGTCTCTGGTTCTGTGCGTCTTTATTTGTTTTATCGTACCCTTGGTCTCACATGATACACATTTAAATATGATGGCAGCGTTGTGGTACTTCTTAAGGTGTTTGTTCAAGTCGTTGTGGCTTTGGTACGTCCTCGGTGGTTGTAGATCGCACTTTGATATTAGCCAGAGGCCGAGAAGCTCACAAAAAAGCTTTTAAAGCTAAATATGTATCAGATTTATCATCAAGTGAGGACAGCCACCATCATTTTCTCAAAAACGAGTAGGAAAGAAAAGAAATGAGTATTTAGATTCCGATACCGAAAATTATGAAAGCAGTGGACTATCTGATGCTCCTTCTCCTGACTTAGGTATATATAGTTTTATGTAAATATACATTGTTACATAAATTTGTTACATTCATACAGATTTTTAATTTTTTTTAATATTTTTTAGATGCAACTATCATTTGCAGTGTAACATCAACTACTGCTACAAAACTGCCTGTTGAAGATCAGTTGTCTTGTCAAAGACATGAGTGTTCTAGTAAGTATGAAATTATTTATCAAATTTTAGTTAACAAATTCTTTACCAAAATATGCTCTATCTAACTTTCTTTATAAATCACTTTTTCAATAGAAGATGTTACTTATACTCTTAGGTTTAAATTTATATATCTAACTAGCTTTTGCCCGCGACTTCGTCTGCGTGTAATTCGAATAAAAGCAAGGTCTTTATGTATCAATAACTGGTGCCCGCGACTTCGTGTGCGCAGTATTAGTATTTCGAGTAGCTTATATTAGCGTGAAAAGAACTAACATTATGACATTAAAATTATAACATACATAATTTTTGGGTCGTATTTGAAAAATATAACAGTCTGACAATATTGAGATGTTACATTCGCACTGTAATAACGTAACAATATTGTCAACATAAGAAATACAGTAATTTTTTCAGACTTAAATGACATTTATCGTTATATTTTGGACAATTCACACAATATCTTTATAAATTATAGCCTATATGTTATTCTGATCTATAAGCTACATTACTGTAAAGTTTCATTAAAATCCGTTTAGTAGTTTTTGCGTGAAAGAGGAACAAACATCCATACATCCATACATCCATCCAAACAAACTTTCGCCTATATAATATTAGTAGGATTCTAGATATGTACCAATTTCAAAAGGAAGTTTTACGGCAGTTGTCATTGCTGAATGTTAAATTAAATAATATATTAGAAATACAAGATGTTCTCCTGAGAAAGGGAAATGCTTCTGGAGCTTCTGAAGAGCTTAGCGAGACGTTGCCAGTGAAAACATGAAAAATTAGAGGAATTTGAAAAATATCTTGATAAAGAAGAGAACTACAAAAAATTTGTAAGCAGTACATTATCGTATGCAATTTTGCTTTATCTCATTTCTTTGTTTTAAAAGCACCTTATATTTATTCTGTTAATTTTATATTCTTAGATGAAGTATGTTAAACAGTTCGGAGGGAAGAATCCTCAAGAATTTATAAGAAGAGTCATGCCATGTCTTTCTGATCAGTTGGCATCCAAATATTCCTGAAAAGGAATCAGAGAGAAAGATAAAAATTGCCAGTGGAATAATAGGTAAGAAAAATTAAGTCGGTATAAATTAAAAAAATAAAATTGGATTTCTTTTCAATATCATCGAAAAGTCTTATTTCACAAATTAATACGAATTTTTTTTCTTTTAAATGTCATAACAATAAATAGGTATATTTTTTGTAGATGGAATGAAGCTTCTTCAGTACAATTGTACAAATAAGGAATTGGAAGCAGCTTTAACTTATTGGCTGGTTAAGGCCCCTGAAAGAATAAAACAAATATGCAAACTGTATTGGTGTAAAAATAAAATTTTGCTTTTCAATTACCCTTTTTTAATTAATTATTTAAGCCAATTGGTTATCAAATATTTAAATAAAACTGATTTTTGCTACAGAAATTTCAAGCTTTAAATAAAAACTAAATCTTTTAATGTAATAAAATGATTTTCTTCTCATATAATTAATTTCGTTTTTTAATTATAAATTCTTTAGTGCATATCTAATAAAACTAGTTATTAACTCCTCGAAGGAGATTCGAATTAAATAAAAAGTTTGCTTAAACAAAAGAGTTTATTTTATTGATTGATAAGCAGAGGTTCCTACGTATTTTGTAACGTAAAGCTTCATATCGCATTTTATAAAAAACATATATTTTCAATACAAAAAAGAACATACTATTTATGACCAGAAATCCAGAATACTGTAATATTCACATAATTGGTAGTGACGAAAGTATGTACTATGCACGCATATCTCATTTCATACAAAACATTTATTTTCAATACAAAAAAAGACATACTATTTGTGACCAGAATACATACATTTCACATAAAATCTAATATTTACTGTATGTATTAATCACATATTTTGTAGTGACGAAAGAATGTATTTTTTACTGTAAAAGTCGGGACACTTGCCCTGTAAATCGTATAAAAAATGATGTATATTAGTACGTATATAGTATGTGTATGTACTTTTTGATATATACTATGCATCTAAATTGTACGAAAATGTGCTACTTGGGATTGGCACTTATTCTTTTTGTAATAGCTGTTGTTTATATTACTAAAAGTAATTTCCACGCGCTAGTTTTGGTAAAACATATATACAAAATATATAGTAAAATTTTCAAGCAAAATCTGATAAGCAATTTTTGAACTTCTTAATAATTGGAAATAAATTTTAATTTGAAATTTAGTAAAAATCTAAAAACAATATTGTTTTATTTTTAAATTGATTTAGTTGATAAATTATCTGATAAATACACAAATATATAAAATAAATCCTTCTTTCAAATTTGCAAAAAATAATGTTAAATGGATAAGAATAAATACCTACCTACATAATTCTAATAATTCATTATAAAGAAAATATTCGCCATCTTCGATAGCACATATTTGTACATATTTAAATCAGCAGTGCGAATGCTATACTCCATCATGAGATAATAATTGACAAGTTGAACGTACATCATAAAAATTTGAGGAGTTTTTCCGTGCTTTCCATTAATAGTGTATTTTTAATAATCTTCATACTTTTCAAGTAAATCTAATGTTGGTTTATCATTTACTTCAAGTTCACTATTATCTTGAGAGTTATAACTTAATAAATACGTTTTATAACTATCTAAATCATTCAATGTCATATGTTCACTGTCTAAAAATTTCTCAAAGTGCAGAATTTGCAAAGCAAGTGATAGAAGAGGATGGATTTTTCTGCATCTATAAAAATTTTGTTCATAATTAACTATTTTCCATTGAAATATAAAAATAAAAATTATTTAATTTTACCTATTAAAATGTTTTTCTGTAAGAAAAGTATTTACAGAGCCACACGCTAAAACTTCGCTGTCTATTAATATATTCGTTAAACCAGAACCGCTGATAAATTTTCCTATAGCCTTGTGATAAGACATTATAATATGAAACGAACCAATATGAATAAACAGTCTCGAGAATTGATCCTCTGCACTTTGAATTCGTAACGCCATCTTCGCCATAGCCAAGTCGTAAGTCACATTAAAATAATCCTTTCCACATTCGTCTGCAATTACTAAACTCCTTTCCAGGTTTTTTTTTACTACTGCAGGATCTGTCGGAGAATCGTTAAACTCTTTCAAATATTCAACTTTTTGAATGTTGCTCTCATTTTTCACTATTTTTAAATGATATCCTACCCACATAGGTGTATTGCAAATTTTGGTAAAATGAGACAGTTGCAATGCGAATTGTAATTTTTTATAAAATGATAAACCTTTAGGAATTGTGCATGTAATGGAACTCTGGTGAAATTCAGGACATGCTTGCTTAGCAGCTCCTAATTCTTCAAAGTAATTTGGTTCAAAAGACCTTTTTCTTTTTCCAGATGCATCACGTATACCTAAAGGGTTAATATGTTTATCTGGGCTTTGAAAAGAGACGACTACCTGTTTAATTTAAGGTTTACTTTGATACATTATGGCCACTGTATCGTGCATGGACTCTTTCCCTGCTGTTTGTTTTCCAGAACTTTTAACAAAAACGCCGTAATTGTGCCAAGCGATTCCAGAGGGTAATACAGAGGTAAGGGAGAGGGTGGAGGATTCGGCCAGGTGGAGGCTCCGGCCACCGTCAGTTACTGGTTTTCTATTTGAATTTCCCGCCGTATCTTAGTTGCACAGAGTGCCTCCGGGTATACTCTTTCCAATCTAAATGTAAAATTTTTTGCTCTTTGTCGGAATTTAAATGCCTTTGATGGCTATGCCGACCATTGGCGTGGAATTAAATAAAAATGGTTCATAAATTTTTATATTTTTGTTTTAAATTTCAAAAGAAAAACGGTTTTTGTATATTTGTAAATTTTGTATCAATTTGAAAATTGTCAAATAACAAATTAATTCTTTCAAATTAAAACTTGTTAATTTTAGTTATTAGTAAGAACATTTGACTCATTATTTAAATAGTACATAACTCATAATATTTTTATAACAATTGTCTACAAATAATACTCATTTTGTCAGACAATCTTAAAAGATTGTCTGTCCAGCAAGGACCACGAGGAGGTATGAGCCTTCCTTGCCTGGAAAGGAAAGGGTTGGGTATGTTAGTAAGGATATAAAATTAGTTTGTTTTTAAAAACAAGTTTTCAAGATACATCACGATAGTTGTAAAGGAAATTGGTTGGAATGACTAACAAGAATTGTCAGAGTCTTCTGAAGTAGAATCGTTTCCAGGTTGAATAACTAATGGTTCCATTGGCGGTAAAACAGGATATTCCTTTTCTATTTTTATAACATGTGTTTCGCAATTTTTCCATACATCGCTATTAATGCCACTAATTACCTCCCGAATATTATCAAGAACAACTGCGCTTAAGGTTGCTGACTGATTATATTTTCGTAAACGTTTCTTTACAGTACCTACTATTTCGATTGGATTAAAGGATCATTCTTATTAATTCCTTCTTTACTGGAACCTTTTTAGGAACATCGATATTTTTGATTGCCATAAATCTTAAAATTTAATTATTTTTTGTGTTATTAGGTATTTTGTTTAATATGCGGAAATGATACGACGCATTGTCCATAACAATTACTGAATTGTAAGAAAACCCAATTAATAGTGTTGAATTTCGAATCATAAATAAATAAATAAATAAACGAAAAACTAAAAGAAAGTAGAAAATTAAAAACAGAAAAAATGCGAAAAAAATAAAGTCTAAAAAAATACCTTTCTAAATCAAATAATATAACGCCACCTTAAGGTGGCGCAGTTATTATCTTATATATTTAAACGAGAAATTCTTACTATATTAAGTACTATCAAGCCAACCGTAAAATATACCTAATATAAAAAATCAATAAAAATCACTAACGCTACTGTGTACTGTAATGGGAAACAAGACCAAGCGCGGTATTTAACTCACGCAATTTTCCTCTTTGATGTTTCGTTTAATGTACCGCCGCGCTTAGTAAGAGCCGTCGGCATTACTTTACATTAATATCAAAGGGGTGCGCACCGACTTTGAAATCGCAAACTATATACACAATGTTGCCTTTACTCCAAAATGTCTTTAAGTATAAGTAATATATACAAAATTGATATCATTAGAAGTGAAAACTGTTTAAATATGAAGAACCTAGTTAATTAATTTAAGTATATATTTTTTAAGAATATTTTTATATTATCTTTCTAAGAGTCATTGACGAACAATTGAATAGTAAAGTAGAGAGAACATTTTCAAAATATATAAACTTAGGAATTTTCGAAAATATATCTGGCAACCTAGATTCGAAAGTCGGTTTCTGTGTTGGGGTTAGAAGGCGTGGTTGTCTTTTCACATTAATATTAGTTAAACTATACTGATTATGTGCCGGCATGTATGAGAGGGAAATGTGTTCAGTGTGGAAAATGTAACAAAATATTGTTTATATTGCAATTCTCAAGGTAAGTTTTGTCCAGTATTATAATGTTGTGTTTTCTGACTATATTTTTGTGATAGACTTTTAGTTTTTTTTTTGGAAAGGCATGCTATTGTATATCAAATCAAATCGTCACCAAAAGTAACCTCACTTTCTGTTCATAAAATAACGGCAGATTTTAAAAGTTGTAGAAGACAAGTGGGGAGGTTTCGGACACGGCAATGTGAGGTACATTCGGCCAGCCAAATCTACCCCACATTCGAAATGAATGCTCCACCTGGAATTTATATTTTGGAAATAAAAGTGTTTTGCGTTTTGTTGGCAGATACCTCGATTTTACGAGAGAAAAACGAATAGAGAAGTAGCCGAGGAAGATATGAAGCATGCGATTTGTCCTTATTTGAGAGGAGAAGTCGGTCTCAATGAATCTGCAAGACAACATAATGTAAAACGTACTACTCTGCAAACACGTCTAAAAATCCTGCTTAAAAGTAAAACCAAAGAAGAAGTTTTAACAAGCCTTGAAGGTTCTGGAAACGAAAGTGAAGAAGAACAAGACAGAGCCAAGAAATTTGGAAATAAATATGCGGCGACTAAAGTTTTCACTGTCGATCAAGAGAGAGAACTCAGCGAATATTTAAAGCATGCTTCGAATTTAAATTACGGCTTGTCCTTCAAGCAAATTCAGAAACTTGCTTACCAATATGCTACATCGATACCTGATTGCCGAATGCCTCAGCCATGCGTTGTAACGTTAATAACGTTATTTGTGACCTGGCCTATGGAATATTAAATTTTTATAATTTTCGGGTTATTGTGAGTCGTCGCGTACACTTTATCAGATTTGAGAAGGGGAATTTCTAGTTCGATCGTAATTTACGTCGCTATTTGGATCCTTTTCAATTTGTGCTTCGACAGAATTAGTTCTCCTCACTTCTTACACCCTTCTGGTAAGTAAAATTAAATTTGTTATAATTTTAAGTAATAGTCAAAAATTTGGTGAATATATTATTGGTAGTTTTATTTGATATTTTTACTAACATTTAAATTTTTCGATTACAATCATTTGTCAAGAATCAGTTTTTTATTGAGTTAAAAATAAATAAACACAACATTTCTCCTTCAGGGAAAACATCTTGCCAGCGTCACCATAGACCGTTGCTGTTTCTTCAGTTTACAGCTAAGAAAAAAAAACATCTTGCTAACGGCACCATTAACCGGTGCTCACTAAATTCCGTCCACTAATCTCCACAACAACGAAACCGAAGATCACCAGAAAAAAGATAAGAAATTAGTTAATTACTTTTCCACTAATATTTTGAAGTCATTTTTTTTTGAATAAACAATTGAATGTATACTTTGCTCAAAATCTATTACTATTTTTGCAGGGCGTAATAGCAATTGTAATTGAATACATTTTGCTCTTATATGTTCAAAAGCAAGATAATATGTACGTTCTTGTTTATTCGGCAATAAACAAAACACAAGCGGGATATAATATCCATTAGTAAGGGTATGAATTGAAAATAATTGATAGAAAATTTTCGAGCAATATTTAAAAGTTCCATCTACGTACAAAACATTTTGATTGCATAAAAATTTTAGATTTGTTTCTAAACCAAAAATTACTATGTTATTAATTTTATCATTAACTAAAACAAAGTTTTCACCTCTACAAGTTAAAAAGTTTGTCGATTGTAAAATTTCGTGAACTTCAAATATGTTACATGGTAGTTTTGGAAGTAACATACGTTTTTCTCTATATAAACTTTGTCTGCAATTGTATAAATTCCTTGCATTAAAGTTATCTGTTGGCGTACTCGTCAGTGCAGCATGCAAAATTTTAGATGGTTAGCTTTTCTTTTTACAGCAGCAACAACTATCTATTAAGAAGAAAATGGCTTAGTTACAGTTAAAATAACATACATACATACATAATCAGAAACGTTATTTTACCCGAAGTTGTTTAAGTTTCGATCAACGTTTTTGACAACATCGTGATTGTGAGTGTTAAATTCTTCTATTATAACACTTTCCGTTTTGTCCATTAAACTTCGCGCTTTGCCTATTTTATTAGTGCAACGAAACGATACCCCGTTGATTATATCTCTGTTTTCCAAAAGTATAATTTTTCACCAAAATTAAGTTTCCCCCACGTTCGCTTTCCAGAGAAAGATTATACCAGCCCTTTTGTTGACCTTTTTACCTGTCTTACTTGGGGCGCAATCGATGCACTCCTTTTTCAGGTAAAATTCGAAAAGGCAGATTATCCTAAGTTTGATTGCGGGTTTGGGCGCAATTGATAATTTCCCGCTGAGTCATCCAGGAAGAACCATTTCTATAAGAGACATTTCTGAACTTGCCAACACAGCTTATTTGAACTCATTTACGCCGAAAAACATAATAAGTTCTTTCAAACATACAGGCATTTAGCCTCTCAACAGTCTCATATTCACTGATGACGACTTTGCTCCCAGCTCGGTCACTGACAAACCACAAGAAAACTCCGAATCAACTGCAGAGCGAGAAGGAAACTTAGAAATCTTTGAACAAGTTTTTGAAAATGAGAGAACTCCTGAGCGAATTGCTGACGATGAGGAGACAAATCAAAATGAAGGTAATGAATCAACACATGTAAAAGAGCCTGTACCATCGACATCAAGTGAGCCTGTACCTTCGCGACCAAAAGAACGTATACAATCGACATCCAAAGAAAATGTGCCATCAGCATCCAAAAAAATCTCTACCATCGACATCCAAGAAATCTTTACCGTCGACATCAAAAAAATCTGTACCATCGACGTCCAAGGAATCTCTACCATCGACATCCAAAGAATCTCTACCATCGACATCCAAGAAATCTGTACCATCGACTAAGAGGCCTTCATTGGAAGAAATAAGGCCTTTAATTTAAAAAACTGTCTTCATTTATCTTGTTAAAAATATTATTTGATTTAAGATCCATATTAATATTAATTAATATAATAAAATTCATTATTAATAATTATAATTTATGATGAAGAAGTGTAAGTAAATGAAATTGTTTTTATTTTCACTAAAAAAACAACAGAAAACAATTTTTTTATTTAAATTTATTTTAAAAAAATTGATTACAGCTGTATTTTGGTTATTTACACAAAGCAACCGTTCAGTTTCATCATCACTGTGTTTTCATTAGATCAGACTGTAATAGTTATTTGTGACACAAGGACGGAAAATGACATTTTGCAAGAGCGAGTATACGAATACGAGCACCTGCAAAAGATTTTCCGGACGTGTAACACACACTATTTTTTGGTCCGACTAATTTTTAATATTTTTAAAAGTTCTGTTATGTTCAAGAGTTGGCCGCTTGTGCTACCTAAAGAAAGACAGCCGACAGACTGTCAGCTGGTATGACGTAATCTTCGGGTAGATATAAGCGCCACATTGGTTGAGGAGAAGCTATTTACAGAAGGATGAGCAACATTGTTGCCAAACATGCGCTGATACGAATAACGAATATTAAAAATTGACACATGACTTATAAGAACTTTCAACTTTTAGCATTTTCGCCATTTTCAATGCTTTCAAGCTTTGTTAGCTTTGGCTTTTTGTTTCTCAAAGCGATTTATTTATTTTGTGATATAAATATCATATTTCAGGTGTTTTAAAGTAATTTTTTATTATAAAATGTCTTCGATACAGTGTAATAAGTGCGGAAAACAGTTTTCTAGGACCTTTAATTTAAACAGACATAAAATAACTTGCAAACTAATAGGTAAGAAAAATTAAATTTTAACTATTGTCAATTATTGAGTTTTATTGTTAAAATTTTATGTAGCAAGTACATCTGTTGAGGCTAATAGCTGTTTTTTTAAATGTTTGGATGGATGCGAAGTGTCTTTTAAAAACTGCTGCAACCTTCGATATCATTTGACTCTACAGCACGGCTATCAAATAGAAGAAATTGAAATGATTTTACCAATTTCCAGGGTAAAATATTACAAATAGTACATTTGATACATCATTATTGTATTTCTTGCTTCTATTTAATGTAAATAATAATAAAGTTCTTTATTAAATACATATATCGTGTGTTAAATAATACCACTGTTGCAGAGTTTCAAGCATGGATAGAAAACGAAGAAAAAACATTCAACATAAGATTTTCAAAAGGTACAGGAGTAAGCAGAAGTGGAAGACATGAAACTATATACTTCTCTTGCGCCAGATCAGGTTTGTTTATGTGCCCAATGTGCCCTTTTTTAAGTACCAATAATTAAAAAATAATAATAAATTTTAGGCAAACAGAGGGTTTTACAGGAGAACAGAAAGCGCTGTGAAAAATCTCAAGGGCCATTTAAGCTCAATCGTGCATGTACAAGCCAAGTAATTGTTAAACAAGATCTGTTAACAAGCGAGTGCTCAATGAGATACTATTCTACCCACTATGGACATCTTGAACAGCATTTGCTTCTATCGAAGAAATTTAAAAAAGATGTGGCTGTAAAACTCATGATGGGTGTTTCTCCTTCTAGATAAATTAAAATGTTTTTTCTTATCAAAAATGTTTCAAATCTTGTACACATACATGTGGTCATGTGTAAATTTTTAGATGATTTATTGAATTATTCATATTGTTAAAAATATTGGATGTGTTTATTTCAGCAAAATTATGTAAATCTCTTAACAAGAAATTCCCAAAAATAATAAATAAAAGGTAAAAAGATGTATCTACAGTTTGATATTGTAGTGGCCGGTGCTGTTTGTTGTTCATGTATTATAATTATTGTTGCTTTATTTATGTTCATGTGGTGAAAGTAATTTATTTGTAATAAGGGTTATAAAATGGTTAGGGGTGATATTTGTTTTTTAATAATTGCTGCGAAAACTTAAATTTATGTTATTTTTTACTATTTTGTTAGCATTTTGGATTGTACAAGGGACAATATTCGGGGAACGCTAAACAGAGATGATATTCTGACCAGGAAGGATATTACCAATGTTAACGTCATGGAAGGATGTAGACATGGAGATGATGCAACAAGCGTTGACATGTGGGTGAGAGAATGTAGGGTCAGTGATGTTAATCCAATTTTATTTTATAAAAAGCAAGGAGAAATTCTTCCAGAGTGCAAATTAAATGCTAATGATTTTTGCCTAGTTATTATGAATGCTGTGCAAGTTCAGCTTTTTAGTAAATTTGGTAAAAATATTATTTGCATTGATAGCACTCATGGTATGAATTCTTATGATTTTGAGCTAACAACTGTCCTCATTTTAGATGAATTTGGTGAAGGATTTCCAGTAGCCTTTTTATTTTCTAATACAAAGGATGCTTACATATACGAATGTTTTTTTGCTTATATTAAACAGGCTATTTCTCCAAATTCTTCTTTTATTTGTGACATATTTATGACCGATGTCACAAATGTTTATTACAACGCATGGGTATGTGTTATGGGAGAAGCCAAAAAGCATTTGTATTGTTTATGGCATGTAGACAGGGCATGGCAACAAAATTTAGGAAAAGTTGGAGATATTGAAAAAAGATACTGGGTTTATCAGAGTTTAAAATACCTCCAAATGAATTTAAACGAAAATGAATTTGAAGATGAATACAGAGTCTTTTTAAATATTCTAGCTGCAGAAGAAACAACAAAACATATGTATGATTATTTAAAAAAAACATTATTTTCATAATAGACGCAAATAGGCTTATTGTTATAGGAAAGCAAGTGGTATTAATTCCAATATGCATTTATTTATTTAGAAGGTAAAAAAATCATAAGATTAGATAAATCTATTTCTGTTTTACAGAAGTATCTGAGAGACAAAACTGTCGCACGCATAATAAAATTAACTAAAGGGAAATGTAACGTACATATTAATAATATCAAAAATAGACACAAAGCTGCAGTGACAAATAAATCGTTTCAATTAGTTAACATAAATAACAATTTTAAAATTTCAGATAAAGATAATTCAATTCATTTTATAAATAAAATTCAAGATAATATATGTTGCCAATTAATATGCGAATATTGTAATATCTGTGTACATAATTACGAAACCTCCTGCCTAGATTATTCTATAAAATCCACAATTTGTAAACATATCCATTATTTAAATATTAATTCTCAGAATCAAACTTGTTCACAGTCATTTAAGGAATCTACCGAAGTAACAGAACTTTTAAGCCATTTCTCTAGTAATTTCGAAGATCCTAAGTCAGATTACAACATAATGAATATATGAAATCAGAGGCCCTGCAATTAGTGGCAAATTTGGAAACATTAAATTACTCCAAAGAAGAACAAAAATACATTGTAAACGCAATAAGAAATTCGAATAAATTAGGTTCTATATCTTCTATATCACCCATTTGCAGTAATTCATTTTTGTCCAAATCGTCAAATTCTAATAGAAAAACAAAAACAATTCTTTTCAATTAAAAAACGAAAAACAAGTAAAAAAACCTTTGTTAAGAAACCTAATATTTCAGAATCAGTACCTATTAAAGAAACTTTAACACAATCCCTTTTTATTTCGGATAATGCAGAAAATGATCATACATACTGTTAATTACATTGTCAAATTAAAAGTTTATGTGCAGATATTTCGTGGTTTATTTTTTCTGTTTTAGGTTTTGCAGTCGATGAGTGGAATTATGTTGGTGAAAGGGCGTAGAAGTAGAAAATATTTGAATTACGTGTAGTTTTTATATACCGAGAGACCAATGAAAAAATTCGATCGAGAAAGGCATGCATTTGTCCAAGTCATATCACATATTCACCATTTCATCATACTTACTTCGATCAACTTCTTTATTGATTTGTCTATATATAATTGTTTATTGGTGTAGGTTTTATTGAGTTAAAATGTGTTTTACAGTGTTCTTATTTACTAGCTTTTTCATGCATGCTGATAATACATAATTTAAAATGTTTTCGTATGTTGTTAGTTGAAAAATTCGTTTATAATATTATTACACATAGAAAAAAATAAAGCAATTTAGAAAAAAATTATTGTATAATTAAACGAACTTATTAACCACATTTTTAATTTTTTTTATTGTGTGTCTATCTTAAAGCCCTAGAAAATATAAAATACATGTGATTATTTATAGATTTAATAGTTTTGGTATAAATAAGTAGATTACAAGCAAATTCTCGCCGAATAAGATGAATTTAATTCCAGCGCTTTTAAATGGCATTAAAGCGCGTGAATTCTCATACAAATGAAAAAGGAGAAGTTATATTCGTATCAGTGCACATTTGGCAACAATGTTGCTCATCCTTCTGTATCTAGACTCTCCTTATAGTTGTATATTAACTTGTTTGATACTTAATATACGTGTTCAGCAGTTATTAGTGTTTTAATTAACATATGTTGCAAACACAACAAGTTCAAAAACTTTTTACTTTGTGACATACAAGATTATGAGATTAAAAGAATTAGTAATAAGGAATGATTTTCTGATAATCGATTTCAAGAGCCTTAATTTTTATACTTACAAATACTG
Organism: Altica lythri; assembly: GCA_964028335.1. Lineage (NCBI taxonomy): Eukaryota > Metazoa > Arthropoda > Insecta > Coleoptera > Chrysomelidae > Altica > Altica lythri. The sequence goes on along the minus strand of OZ034806.1, from coordinate 24,406,999 downwards.
TGCTAATAAGCAGCACAGTAAAAATTGTTATATTGAAAATATTAACATAAATATCTAATAATTTTATATAAAAACAGCAAAGACAATGAACTATTTTCATAATCGAATGATGAGTAATTGTAAATTGACATAAAAGTCAAATTTTATAATACAAGTTGTTGGAGAAATTAAATGTAAATTAGAATCCTGCTTACCTTTAGAAAAAGTTATAGGTAAGTTTAGTATATTATACGATGTTTTACAATAAATTCAATTAAAATTTGTATTATTCATTATGTATTTTTGATGACTTAAAATTTAAACTCATAGCGCTATCTCTTTAGATAGTCTAAAAGCTACTTTGCCGGCCTAGGCCGGTAAATGTCATTTTCCGGACGATTTTAAAGTAATTAATAGTATTGTTTCTGGACGGAGGACCAAAAACAAATTTTTCTTACAATTTACAGAAAGAAAACATTAAATCACTGTAAGGAAAGCATAAACAAAATACACAGTATGTCAAATTTATAAAAACAAATTTAATAACAGCGATTTATTTAAATCTAATAAGTTATTAAATTAAATTATACAGAAACATATAAATGTAAAAATGATTTTAAGAGTTTACTTGTTAAAGAGAAAATTGAAAGGCTTAATCAGTAATATGTATTAAATTATAGATACTCTGTATTTTATGTATGTTTTTCTTACTGTGAATTAATGTTGTACGAAAAATCAGCTTAAAGTCTGATCTAATAAAGACACAGTGATATCAAAATAGCTGTGGGTAATCAAGTTTTTTTAAATAAAATTGAATAAAAAAAAATATTTGTAGTTATTTGTTCAGTGAATATTAATTTTTTTTATTTATGCTTTTTTTAATAATATGATTAAACAAAAATATATTTTAAAAATAATACTATATTAGTAGAAGTTACCTTTCTTTCCAGTTCAAATACTTTTTTTTCACTACAAAATCTCTATAGCATGAGGAATGGTATCCTATTACATCATTGTCCCAACTTTCTGGCAGTCACATTATTGAATTTATGCCCAAAATGCTTTCGACTCTCTAAATAAAGTTCACACAATTTCCATATAGTTTTTGTAAATTTTTTAATAACTTCTCTTTTTTCGCGATATCCTGGTTTATCGCAAACCGAATTACAACTAAAGCATTTCATTATATTTTTTTTTCAAAAAAAGTTATAAACACACCTGGCACTTCTTAACTATAGCAAACGAATACTTTTGAGCGGATTATTCTGACAGCATGCCTCTAGATACATTTTGTATCATTTTTTGTTTATCATTTTGTATAATAACAAGCTTTATTTTTTTTCATCATATACAGTGGCGGTCCCAGGGGGGCGCCCGTGAGGGCCCGGCCCCCCCCCCCATTGCCCATATCGTTTTTATTTTCATCGATTTTGTGTCGATCTCATTTTTCACATAATATGACCGTTTCATTTTTTCATGAGCGCGGCAGGGGGTATAATTTTTATAACAGTTTAATTTATAGGTTTAATTTATAGCTCACACGTGCCCCCGTCAAATTCCCACCTTCCTTGTTGAAAATAATACGTACGAAGCTGCTTCTACTGTGATGCTGTGCATCTCCCTAATGTATCACCGTTCCAGTAATTCAGTTTAGTGGTAATCATACTGACCAAGGCCGGCGCCAGCGCAGCGGCGCATTATTGCACCATCGACAATTCGCAAAAGTTATTCTTGTGCTTATTCTTCGTCTGGCAAGTGCCGAGGGCAAATGTGAGGTGATCGTTTCCGGTGTAGCTTTGCGGCAGCGACAGCAAAAATGAAAAGAGTAGGAGGTGATATTCGCGACTTTTTTAAAAATAAAATCAGTAAAACATCCGATGCTGTGGATAAAACCGCCACCGTTGCGGGGAGTTCTGGAGGACCAGCAAATATAATTGACGACGAAAACCCTTGCCTTCCCGGCCCTTCATCGAAATCGAAAATAACTTATGAAACCCCCCATCAGCAACATGAGTTTGATATTGGCCTAGCGTTATGTCAAAATTTAGGCTCAAAGGAGCGATATGAATTTTTGAAAAATATTTGGGAGCCACCCGAGAACTTCGTTTTTCCAACTACATCCGAAAAAGGCCACAACAGAAAATTCCAAAGAGATTGGCTGAAAAAATTTGAATGGCTAGCTTACAGTAGGCTAAAGGAAGGTGGTTTCTGCAAATATTGTGTACTGTTTTCCCCTTCTGGCGCCGGTATCGGATTTCAGGTAAGTTTCAATATTTTATGCATAAGCGGGCGCTAAATTGTTATATTTATTATAGCCGCTTAAAACCCTTGTTAAAGTACCGATGCAGAAATATAAAGATGCCCTCAAAGATTGCAAGGACCATGCCAGTAAGATATACCACCTAAAGTGTGTAGAGCGCGCAAGAGAGTTTATGAGAAATTTTGAGTCGGGAAAGGATGTTTCTACTATGCTTGACGAGGCGAAGAACGATATCATTGAAAAAAACAGAATGCGTTTGATACCGATCATAAGAACGATTGAATTTTGTGGCCGGAATGGTCTACCTTTACGAGGACATCGCGAAAAGGGCTCAATGAAAGTCGAAATCACACAGAAAACTGCATTGATGGGCTCACAGGGTGTATTCAGGTCATTGCTGGCGTTTAGAATGGAAGCTGGGGATAATACGTTAATTCAGCACTTTCAAGAATCTGGTGAAAACAACACAATGGTTAGTGGAAAAATCCAAAACGATTTGATCTATGCTATGGGAGAGCAAGTTCGTTCTGCTATTTTGCTGCGCATCAAGAAAGCCAGATATTTTTCTATTTTGTGCGATGAAACAACAGACTCAGCGAAAATGGAACAACTCACCTTGTGTATCCGATATGTCGACGTAGAAAAATTCGTCATTCGTGAGGATTTCGTTGGTTTTGTCGAGATGAAATCTACAACTGGGTTAGAAATCAAGAAAGCAATTGTCGCCGAGTTATCTAGGATGGGCTTAAGTTTAAGTAACCTCCGCGGTCAAGGATACGATGGAGGTTCCAATATGGCTGGTCGTCAGAAAGGGGTGCATGCACTTATATTGGAGGAACAACCCCTAGCATTCTACACTCACTGCTTCAGTCACTCGCTAAATCTAGCGATATGCAAGAGCTGCGAGATAAGTGCTATAACCAATATGATGGGAATTGTCAACAGTGTTTCTGACTTCTTGAGTGCGTCTGCAAAACGGGTAAATTTATTGCAGGATATAATTACTAAAGAAAATATCTTTGAAACCAGGAAAACGAGACTGAAAACGCTTTGCGCCACTAGATGGGTGGAGAGGCACGATACAGTTTTGACGTTTCAGGAACTATATCCTATGATTTTGACAGCCCTTGTAACCTTGGAAAAGGACAAAGATCCCGAAACAGCGAAAAATGCAATGAGCTATAATGCCGCAATTCAAAGGAGTGACTTCATCATCGCATAATTGGATAATTGGATAATTGTTCATTGTTTCCAGCACTCTGTTTATTTAAGCAAGATATTGCAAACACCAAACTTAGACATTTCCATGGCTCTCGAAAACGTTAAGACTCTAACTGCGGTTTTAAAAGATATGCGAGCTGACTGCGATCAGGTATTTGATCATTTATTTGAAGATGCCGAGAGCAATGCCAAGAAGCTTGAAATTAAGATAAAGATGCCCAGATTATGTGCCAGGCAAACGAACAGAAATAATGTGGAATCCGGACATCCTCGCGATTACTACAGGAGAACTATATTCATTCCCTTTTTGGATCATTTCATCGAGCAACTGGAATCGCGGTTTAATAATCGTATAGAGTCTGTAATTGCTCTAGAAGGGCTGATCCCAGAGAAATTCACAAAACATACCACTTCTGCGGTAATTGCCGCTGGTATGGTCTACGAGAATGATATCGGCGTTAACGAAAATCAACTGCAAGCTGAGATCCTATTCTGGAAAGAGAAATGGGAGGGGAAAACTGACCTTCCTTCAACAGCTATCGCAGCCCTTAGTGCTTGCGATGATTTAACTCCGAGCATAAGGACACTACTTCTTATTTTCGCTACTTTGCCAGTAACAACTGCCACCCCCGAAAGAAGTTTCTCCACACTAAAACGGCTCAAAACCTATCTGAGGTCTACTATGGGGGAAGATCGTCTAAATGGGCTTGCACTATTGAACATTCATAAAGACATCGAAATTGATCACCGCGAAGTAGTTGACCGTTTTGCGACTATGAAGCCAAGACGCATGCAATTAAAAGATTGGAGCGGCGATTAAGTGAATAATTGTTTTTTAATGATTCATTAGTTTAAATTTTTTTTATAATCTTCATTGTGCATGAAAATACACATATTTCCAATAAAAGGAGATTTCTCTCATTTCAATTCGGTGTTGGTACAAAGTTTGGGTTTGGGCCCCTCCCTTTAGTAAATCCTGGGACCGCCACTGATCATATAAATATCGAATTTAAAAAATATTAAAAATATTAATAATAAAAATATAAAAAATTTTAATATTAGGTTTTTTTCTAATTGAAACATTACTTAAATATTATTAATAGATATGTCAATAGGTGTGCATAGCCGCTTTTAAAAATCAGCTTTTTCTACATTGTTGACCATTTTGCAGCAGAAAGTATGTCGGACAAGACTAGAGACACAAATTATATTCAATTTGAAAGTGAAATTTTTTTAAATTTGACATGTATTAATCGCAAAACATAATCTCGTCAAAACGTTATATTTAAGCTGTCGGACAGCAAAAACGCAGCAATAAATTTGTCGGAAAATGTGAGCATTTGATTTAATACTTAATTATAAAGAAATTGTGTAAAAATGAATCATATATTTCCGAAAAAACAAGGACCTCCTTTAAGTCACATACTGTTTAATATTTATATTAAAAGTTTATTTTACGTAATACCACATAACTTCATTCTCCTGTCTATGCCGATGATATAACCATTATTACCAGAGACTTTGATATCGACATGATAACTCATCAAACAAATGATGTATTAGACGAAATTCAAGAATGGATTCCAAGGCATGATTTGGTACTGTCCGTCAAGAAATGTTCATGCATCTGGTTTAACTCCGGCCGTCTGATAGTAAATGAAGAGTACACAGCAAAAACGATGAAAGTAAATTTTTACGTTAAAATAAGATTTTAATACCAGATATCTACATCCCTGTAAAGTGTAAACAGTAGAATCGAGTGGCCCCCCGTGCTTGGCAATATCGCTGATGGTCTAGAATTTATTAACAAGACAAAATATCTCGTCCAAGAGAAGAACGCTGAAAGTCGATGCGAAACACAGCAAGAACGTTGTACATGATTCTTCGCCCTCCCTCTACGATTAAAAACATCTGATTCTGTTTCAGAATTCGCATACACGTGGTAGCGTTTAGTTTGTTTCGTGATTTGTTGACGTTTTATTCATTATTTTAAAATCTTTTTTAAATTTCATGATGGAGAAGAAAACAGAGACATTAAGTGGTGAAAGCAGTGACGAAAGTACGGTTCAAAAATTAAACAAAGGATCTAAGAAGAGAAAAAAGAGCGGAAGAGTATGTGATGTTATGAAACATTTTAGGTTAACTACGCACGAAATAGGTCCGGACTGTAAATGCTCCAGGTACAGATGGTTTCAAAATATTAAAGAATCTGAACGAAATTCCATTATTAGCGAATTTAATAGTATGTCGAGCAGAGATGAGCAGAACTGTTATTTGAGTGGTCTTGTATCCATGTATCTCGCCGTACCAAAATTCACAACCAACGACGTGTACTATAAAAGACAGCTCACTTTCTGTACTTTTAATATTCATGTACTAGCTACTGCTGAATCCTACTTTTATTGTTACCCAGAAAATATAGCAGCTAAAGGATCCGACGAAGTGATTTCATTTTTGCATCATTTCATATCTACACAGTTACACAACAATGTAAGAAATCTAGTAACATTTTGCGACTCGTGCGGAGGGCAAAATAAAAACTATAACCTTTTTAAGTTTATTCATTATGTCGTTATCTCCACCCGAAGAGGTCATTCTTATTTGGAGTGTGACAGAAATATCGGGCTTATAAACCAGCAGACCCAAGCTGAAACTGTTGAAGACTGGCTGGACGAATTTAGGACAGCTCGAATGAAACCCAGCCCTTTTAAAATTATAGAAGTAGATCAGTCCCTAATAAGCCAGTGGAATCAGTTTCTGGGACCAAGTTTTAAACCAAAATGCCCATTTGCTGTAATACCTATTCGCGAACTAGTGTGTGAAGCCGTTCATCCTCAATATATTTCATTTAGAGAAAACTACAATGGACACTTCGAAACTGCTGTTGTTCGAAGCTCTGGTATTGTCCCAACAGATGCAGTAGGAGCTCAAGAATTTTTTTGCCCGAAAGAAGTTACACAGGTGATAAATTATTTTTATTTATACTAGCTTCAACTTATTAGGTTTTTTATCTTTTCAGATTTTTTGCCAATTAGTTTGGAAAAGTGGAAGGACTTGCAACACCTTAAACAGTTTTGTGGTAATGCTGCCAAAAAAAATCTTCGATAGCCTTGTTCACAATATAACAAGTAAAGTAACAAAAGTTAAAAAAGCTAATAACGGGTTTTTCAAGAAGCTAACGAGACGCAAAACAGTTGACAAAAACGTAAAGAAAAAGAAAAATTAAAGACATTTTCTCTTTAGTGCATATACATGTTACTTACTTTTAGGCTTTATTTTGTATTTATCTCGTTGTAGACGGTACGGATAATTGTACTTACAAATTAATAATACAATGTTATGTTATATTGTACTATAGTAGTAAGAGTTGTAAAGTCTTAGTTTGAACATTCATCGTTTTTGGCCTTTTTTTTGTACTTTGGATCAAGTAATAAAAAATAAAGAAAAATAGAACTGTAGCATTCTTAAAAAACCAGAATAAAAAAAAATGTCATTTTAATCATTAAATTTTTTTCTTATTACCGCCCTGTACTCTCAACTTATAACACACTACGTCCAGGGTTAAAATTCTAACGGTTTTCGGTTGCTATGCAGTCAAATCTGTCAGTTGCACCGCTGTGAAGAAACATCCGCCACCAAAAAGTAGATCTTATGATATAATCGTCCAATCAAATTTCACGCTCCCATCATATGACCTAGTTGCATACGCGGATGGCTTGCTTAGGAATTTTAGGCGTCAGTCGGGCTTGAGAGATTGAGTTAAAAGGTCCTCTGCTAACGTTAATTCCAGTTTTGGCGTTTTTTTTTTTTTATCTCAAAACGCTTGAAATGAGTCTTGAAGTGTTTCTAACTAAGTTAAAGTCAGTGAATGAGTGATGGAATCGTTCTGATGAAAACCTGTCGATTATTACTGAAGAATAACTAAATTCTACCGTATTGCATAAATTGGGTGTGTCCCCCATTTAATTATACTATCTAGGAATCAAACTGTAAGTTTTTTGTATTATTACTATTGCTTAACTACAAGAAAAAGAAGGGATGCCATTTATTTCTTTGGAATAAAAACTTAATTGTAATCCGCATAATAAATATCCAAGTAGGGAGAATTAACTTAAGTAGTGACCATAAACTTCATAGTGCAACCTGTTTTATTAAAAAAAAAACCGGTACTTTTCTACAGACCCCAGAGTGAAAACAATTTAATCGTTACGTGAAAATTCGGACAAGTCTACCGAATACATGATTTAATTACCAGTGAAAGAGGTGCGCAGGGTCTGACTTAGTTTTTTTGTAACACATTTTATGGTTAAATTTTTGATTTCTCAATGTCTCTTATAACTTAATTTTCTTAATTTAAACTATTATATGGTACCCCATTCTTTTTACTCGAGTAAAAATTTTTAAGCTAAAAGTGATTTATTATTTTTTTTTAACATAACATTTTGATACCTTTAAATTTCTTTTACTTCACATTCTGTTTAAATGGGTACACAAAAAATAACAATATAATATTACTTAGCTGTTATTGGATGTGTAGTATTAGTTCTCTATGTGATTAAACACTAGTGTGTTTCACTGTATATTACCTTATTTAATTTGTTGATATTTTATATGTCTATTATTTCGCTCGTACAGCTGACTTATTACTACTTGAAGTAATAAATATATATATATATATATATATATATATATATATAAAGTAATTTAAATTATTGGGTATGCAGCAAAATTAAAGAACGAGTGTACTCTTATAAATTCTTTAATCCAAGCTTTCGGCTGTGGTTACAGCCATCATCTGGGAAGCTACAATACATTATAATTAAAGAAACTTAATAGTACTAATATGAGAAAGTGTACTTACAAGAATTTATAAGAGTACACTCGTTCTTTAATTTTGCTGCATACCCAATAATTTAAATTACTTTATTTAATTAGCCAGCAAAGAATTCTCTTTCATATATATATATATATATATATATATATATATATATATATATATATAAATAAATCATAAATCTTAATTTTTAAATTCATCTTTATCTCATCAGGATAAATGGAGCTGTTGTGATAAGTAAAGAAAAAAGTAAGTATAACTTTATCTTTCTAGCTTTGCCAATAAAAGTGTTTAATTTAAAGTTTTAACAAGAACGTCTACCGGGTTACCTAATTTTACCTTATCTTATCTTATATTTCCTATATCATTCTAATTTTAACTTGATCCACAACAACTTATAAATCATCCTATCCAATCAACATAGTCAAATCTTTTTTCCATCCGGGTTTCTTATATTTTCCCATCATTATGATAAAAAAATAAGTGGCGCCCATTCCCTCTTTCCCTTTTCCGTCATTGCATTCATTTTCACTTTAAACCTTTTCTAATTTTTAATTTTTTATCTTTCCAATTAATATTTCTTTATATCTTTCCGATATTATATCATCCAGCTCGTTCGAATCCACGCTCGCTCTCCTCCTACCCCCTGAGTGCCGTTCGCATTAGTGAACCTCTATAAAAACGAGCATTTGAAATCACTGGAAAAAAAAGAGGTTACAGAACAATTATATCATTCTTATAATCTCTTTATTGTTTTCACTAATAAATGAGTACCTGTTAACAAAAACTTTGATTTAAAATTTAAATTGCATGATTTCCAAATTTTGTTTTAAACTTTGGAATTCATTTTCTGACAAATTAAATAAAAGTGACTTTCATCGTTTTTTCCATGTGGTCTTCTAATGCTCCCCAAATAAAAATAAACATCTGTAGACTTTCTTTTTACGACTCAATAAAATACCTAGGGGCAAAAATTAAGAACAATTTAAATTGGGCAAATCACATTGAAAGCGTATGCGGAAGGCTCTCAAAGGAATAAACATGGTAAGAGCTTTTTGTGGAACATGGTGGGGATCAGATCCTGTCACATTAACATTGGCATATCAAGGACTGGTTCGATCACATCTAAATTACACAAACATAATATTATAACCTTCAAGCAAAACCGACCTTAAAAAATTAGATACTCTTATATTCCAAGCATTAAGAACGATTTTAAGGTGCATGAAATCGACATCTACTAACATTCTCTTGGCGGAGTCCTGCGAATGGGACCTTGAATTTAGAAGACAAAATCAAAATAAATCACAACAATCACTGGATTCAAACATTGAAAGTCAAAGGAAAAAAACTACATAAACCTAGAAGACAAAAAAGGCCTGGTATAAAAAATTAGAATTCATAGACAGAGGACACCTCACAACTATTATTCGACTAAGATCTGAACAGTGCTTAACAGCCAAACATTTGAATGAAATAGGAATAAAAGAACATCCATACTGTGAATGCGGCCAAATTGAAAACATTGAACACATAATATTTGAATGCGCTGTCACCAAAATCAACAACGTAGATACCTATTTTGAACTTGCAAAAATAGGAATTACATGTCCGTATAACTTAAATACATTATTAGGAACCATCAATATTCAGATGATAAAATTCATTAGACATGTTCTAAAATTCAATCAAATTGATTTATAATTCTAATACCAGATACCATCAAACCTTGGATATACTATCCAAGGCAGATCCTGGGGTTGTGTAAAGCTTCGCCTCTGCCCCCAAGCGAGAAAAGTTCTTTCGTTAGAAGAAAATTACAGCCAATTTTAGGGGGATTAGTTCGACTCAGACACATCTAGGATAACTACTAAAAAATAAATGAGCTGGCCAATTATAAGAGGACAAGGAAAGTCGTTAAAGTGATATTGCTTTTATATTAATCTCATTGTTAAGTTATGCAAAATATTCAAGACAGAAAAAAACTCCAAGAAACACGTACTCGAAAATGGAAACGTAAAAGACAAAGCTATAAGTGAAAACAAAACATCCCACCCCAAAACAGCTTAATCGCTTGGACGGCTTATTTAGTTTTTATTGCTTATTATATTTTTATTAATTAGAATTAGTTTATTTTTTTGCTTAGTAGTTAGTTTGCAAAAGTTGTTAATTTGTTAATTTTCTTTATTTGTAAATAAATGGCTAAAAAAACAAACAGTCCATTATGTTGAAGAGGTGGATTTCACCAGAGCAAAGTTTGGTCCTTCGAGCGAGATTGTGAAGAAATTAGCAAACAAACAACGTGATTGGCAATTACAAATAGAGCAGCGATTATAAAAAGGTGGGTCAATTCTTTTTTTATTTATATTGTCCTTGTCCTTTTTAATTTCTATTGTCCTTCATTTATCCTCAATTATTTAAATTTGATTTGTACAATTAGATTGAGCATAAAAAACTAGAAGGAGTGCACATGAGTATGATTTATTCGATTTAATATTTTATTGAAATTTACGATTACAATTAACGCTATTATTACGATTAATACAATTAACACGATTTGATTTTGAGTATTTGACAATAAACGAGATGCATGACGTTTGATACATAGTTTCTTGTGAGTTTGATACCAATTTAACGATTTATACGCCTTTAAACTATTACAAAGTTATTTTACCATTTACTCACTACTTTGTATTTATATAAGAGTTGTGTACGATTTTATTAATTTCATACTATTAATATAATATTTACTACGTTTAGTCAATACAAAGAGTGTGATTTAATTTATTTGGATTTGATTTACTACTATCTTCACAATGACCGAATAAGATTTAACTGTTTTAATACGCAAACGCGGCGGAATCAAACATAAATGAACTAATTTTATAAACTATTTTGAGCTATTAGAAAATAAATTTGTTACGGCCAGGTCATAAGGACATTATTGAGTTGCAAATCAGAATTCATAAATTAGAACTGTTGGACGAAGAATTTAAACCAGTCCAACAAAATGTGGTAAAATTACCCCCAATTAAATGTCCTATTTTCAACTGCGAATTTAGTAAACGGTTAGAATTTAAGAGACTTTTTGAAACATAGCCCAAAGGCGCCAACTTGTTTGTGCGCAACCCATAGGGCGCAATCGCATACTGTAGTGGTGAAAATAGGAACTAAACCAGCAAAATCTGATCAGCTGGTAGCGCGAAAAAGCAGTAATGGCGGCATAGTGACAGGGTAAGTCATAGACAAATTAAGAGACTTTTTGAAACATAGCCCAAAGGCGCCAACATGTTTGTGCGCACTCCTGGAGGCGCAATCGCATTCTGTAGTGGTGAAAATTGGAACTAAACCAGCAAAATATGAAATATGATCAGCTGGTAGCCCGAAACAGCAGTTATGGCGGCATAGTGATAAGTTAAGTGTTAATAATTTTAGTTTAAAATAAATTTAAGGTAGTTTTACCATAAAAAAGGTGTAAAAGTAAAGTGAATAGTTTTGAACATGTCACTACCAGGTTATTTTGGATATAAATGCTGTGTTGTAGATTGTAAAAGTAAGTATTTTTATCCTGTATATGAAACATATTTTTATTATTAGAAGTTTCAAATATTTCTTTCAAATTCCTCACTCAGGGTAAAAAGGTTAACTGATTAAAATTGAATAATAGAAAAATAATATGTTTAAGTAAATTTATTGATTTTGATTTGTTTATGTGCCAAGAGCATAAATCTTAGTTCTTTGTATAATAAGGAAATATTATAGAGATCTTTTTAGATCGAGAGCAATCATTAAAGTTTATGTATTAGAAGTACTGCTCGTTTTTTTTTTGTTTTAGATGCTATTCAGAAGAAAGACCACTTTTTTGAGAAATGGTAAGAAAGAACTAGGCATCGGAACCATCTCTTTCCAATTTGTGTAAAAACCCTATACCTATTAAAATATCTGTTACAAATATGTTATTTATTATTGAGAGTTAAATACATAGCTTGTGCAATATTGTATTTATTTTTTATGTTTTTGTGTTCAAATAAAAATAGTAATTATTAAAACTTGATTTTCGTTGATTTTATTTTTACTAGTAAGAAAATATATACCTTATATTTTAAAATTTATATATTCTTGTTTTAAATCTCAGTAAGAATATAAAATTTTAAAATATAAGTGTATCTATTCCAATATAACGTTTAAACTAGATATGCTGTATATCCCGCCAATTTTTAAATCGATGAGCTTCTTCCAGGAGACCATGGCGCGCTGATGTCGGAACTTGTTGCCAACTTTATGTTAGGTACCAACATATCTGTTCTATTATCTCTGGGGTAAGTACAAGTAGTTTTAGTTTAATATAAATTTAAGGTAGTTTTAGTGTAAAAGTATAGTGAATAGTTTTAAACATGTCACTACCAGGTTATTTTAGGTATAAATGTTGTGTTGTAGATTGTAAAAGCAAGTATTTCAATCCTGTTTGTGATAAACATTTTCATAATAAGAAGTTTTATGTGTTTCCTTCAAATTCTTTACTTAGGGAAAAATGCTTTCATATTTTAAATATTCCTGTCACATCTAAGGCAACCTATGCATGTGAAGATCATTTTAATGAAAACGCATATAGTTAGTTAATTAAATTTGCTTTACCTATTTCCGAAAATCGAACTACTAAAATTAATAAAGATGATAATCATAACCAATTAACAGACGATGTAAAAGCAAATCTCGTTACTAATATTAATAATCCGGTACTAATACATCCTAATTTAACAAACAATGATCTTCCTTTGTGTTCTAAAACAGTTGGTGTAAAAAGAAAACTTAATTTTGCTAGTCATAACAATAATAAAGAACGACTTCCAAAGAAAAAACGTGTTGACGCGAAAATTTTAAATACTATTAACGAAACGCGGGTTAATAATTTAACTCCTAAAAAACGAAAATTATATTCTATAAGCAGGGACCAAAAACAACGAATCTGTAAGTTGAAATTAGCTTTATCTAAATCTAAAGATAAAATTAAATCGGCGGTAAAAATTTCTAATACTGAAATGTTTCGTAATTTTAATAAAAAGCTAGATAAATCTGGAATGAAATTTTTGGAGAGTACGGTTAAAAATTCTAAAAAAATCAAACCTTCGTGGATTACTGCAGATGAAGTATTTTCATGGCGCTTTTTAAAAACGGTCCTAGAGCTTACAATTTTTTAAAACGATGTATAGCTTTACCGAGTAGATCCACACTTAATTCGCTTTTAAAAGATATTCCTTTTCAAAACGGAATTAATCCGCAAATTTTTGACAAATTAAAAGAAAGAGTTTCAAAGATGAAGAAAGTTGATAAAAATTGTATTTTAATGTTTGACGAACTGTCGAATCAGCTTGCCTTAGATGTTGTCAGTGATCAGATTGTTGGTTTTGTGGATTTAGGTAGCTCTTTGGGAAGGAAAGCTGAAATTGCAGACCATGCTTTGGTATTTATAATTCACGGGTTGAAATCAGCTTGGAAACAGCCAATGGCTTATTATTTTACCAAAAGTACAGTTAAAACTCTAAATTTAAAAAGTATACTTATGGAATTGATAGGGGCTTTGCAAAATATACATAGGTTTAAATGTACTTGCAACTGTTTGTGATTTGGGGAGTACCAATAGATCTGCTCTTAGAGAATTACGAGGAGATGGAAATATTGAAAGACCCGGTCTATATTTTTATGTTAATGGTAAACGAATTATAACTTTATACGATGCTCCTTATCTTTTAAAATGTACACGCAATGCTTTTTTCAGGTATGATATTTTATTTGACGATAATAAATGTGCAAAGTCGATTATGTTAAACAAGCTTTCCATATCGACCGGGCAAAACGATTTCAGTCGCTCTATAAAATTAGAGAATGTTTTTTTAATATGCAAAAAAATAACAAACTTAAGATGAAAGTTTCAGTTGCGGCTAAAGTAATGAGTCACACTATGGCTGCTACTATTAAAAGTTTGCTCGAATCTGGCCAATTACCAGCAAGTGCTATCCATACTACCGAATTTATCAAAGACCTGGATAGTTTTAATGGGCGAAAACCTACTTGTGATTATGGAAAACCTCTTCGTTGCTGTGCTTCTAGGCAATCCAAACATCTTGCCTTTTGAGGTGAAATGATTCCCAAAATAGAATCATGGAAATTTGTTGCTAAAAATGGCAAAGTTAAACATTCAATGCCGTTTAAAACGACCATTAAAGGGGTTAAACTGTTAACACAGGAATGTTGGAAGTTGGGTATTAAGTTTCTTAAAACCCGGTCACTAAACCAAGATCCATTGGAGAACATGTTTGGAGTAATTCGGCAGTATGGTGGAGCCAATACAAATCCTAATTGTTACCAATTTATATCTTCGCTAAAAACAGCTATCCTGAATAGTTTAATTTCAGGAAAGAGTTATAGTACCAACTGCGACGCAGATCAGAGTTCCATTTTAGACAATTTGCATTCTTTTTTAAACTTTGCGGAAGAGCCGAAACCATTAAATTCTGATGATGAAAATGAATTGTTTAATTTTTGTTTAACACAATTAGATTTAAATTTATTTCCAATTTGATACACAACCAACAAGTTATGTGTCAGGTTATTTAATTAAAAAGTTTAAAAATGTTGATTGTAAAGAATGTCTTTTGAAATTGAAAACCAATTGTTTGGAGCTTCATCATACTTTTACATACTTTAAGGAAAATGATGATAACAAACGTCTGACTTACGTTACAAAAAAATGTTGTTCAGTTTTTGACTAATGTGCATAATGCAGTTTACCAAATCTTACCATCATTCGGTCACATAAAATGTTTAAATAGAAAAATAATAATATGTTTAAGTGATTTTATCAATTTTGATTGGTTTACGTGCCAAGAACATAAATCAGATGTTTTTTTTTAATTTCTAAGAATCTTAGTTCCTCTTATAATAAGGAAATATTATAGAGATCTTTTTAGATCGGGGAGCAATCCTTAAAGTTTATTTATTAGAAGTACTGCGCGTTTTTTGTTTTGTTTTAGACGCTACTCAGAAGAATAATGGCAATTTCCACTTTTTTGAGAAATCATGGTAGGAAAGAACTAGTCATCGGAATCATCTCTTTCCAATCTGTGTGGAAACCATATATTAAAATATCTGTTAAACATATGTAATTTATTATTAAGATCTTAAATATGTAATTTGTGCAATGTAAATTTAAATTTTAATTCTTATTTCGTTAAATTAATATAAAATTTAACTTTTATAAAAGTAATGACTATCGTACATTTCTGTGATATTAGTGTAATATGTACATATATATTTGTAACTATAAACAAATTTTAAACAACTTTTTTGTACCGTACAATTTATCTATCATTTATTATTTTGGTGGCGAATAGAAACAAAAAAAGTAAAAGTTATTTGCGTGATTTTCTGTGTAATATATACAAACTCGTTCCTGATATATAGGCAACTCATCATACACAAGCCGAAATAATTTCAGTGTTACCGCAGTACATTGTGTATGCGCTAAAGCCGCTAAACCACGTGCGTTGGTGTCTCTTTGTCTGTACTTCAATAAACTTGACTCCGTTTGTGCATAAGGGAAGAGGTAAGATACACATTATTAGCACCATGAAATGCCTTATGTTTGCTGTTTATGATGTATAATTAACTTTAACTGTACCTGATAAACTTTTTAATTTATTGACAAAAGTTATAATTTACGGTTAAAGTGGGGTGAAAAGAAACAGTGTTTCTATTCACCTTTACTGTTTCCATTTACCCCACAAATTGTTTTGTTATATAGTTGTTGCTTTCACTTTAGCATGAAAATGATATACGAGGAAGGTACCTAACCCCTTATTATTTTTAAATTACAGGATCATCAGTTGGATATGCCTCGAGTATATAAAAAAGATGCACGAGGAAAAGTTAATAAAAAGATAGATTCCGATGCGCTTGCTAGGGCGCTTCGCGATATAAAAGATGGGGTGTCATATCGGACAACAGCTTATACTTATGGAATACATTATTCTGTATTATTTAGACATAAACATAATCCTGAAATTAGGAAAAAAGGAAGTCAAACTCAACTAAGTAAAACCGAAGAGAACGCATTGATTCAAGTTCTTGAAGTTTGTTCTGAATGGGGTTATCCACTGGATCATTATGATCTCCGAAAGATTGTTAAACAATATTTAGACTCAAGAGGTAAGCGATTGCTCCGATATAAAGATAACATGCCAGAAAGGGAATTTGCATTTTCCTTCATGAAAAGGCACAACGATCGTCTCAGGGATCGTGTTTGCCAAAATATCAAGCGTTCTCGAGCAGCAGTTTCCTCTGTGATCTTGAATAATTATTTTAACAATTTAGAAAAAGAATTGGAGGGAGTGTCGCCATCACATATAGTTAATTTCGATAAAACTAACTTATCGGACGATCCTGGGCGGAAAAAAGTAATATCCAAGAGAGGTTGTCGGTATCCCGAAAGGATAATGAACACAAGTAAAAGTGCTACATCTATCATGTTCGCTGCTGCTGGTGACGGGAAATTACTTCCATGTTACGTGGACTACAAGGCGCAAAATTTATATGACTCTTGGACAGTTGGAGAAACAAAAGGAACCAGATACAATAAAAGTAACAGCGGTTGGTTCGAGTCAGCTAGCTTTGAAGATTGGGTGGAGAAAATTGCCATTCCTTACCTCAAAAAATTGGATGGGAAAAAATTTTGATAGGGGATAATTTATCCTCCCACTTCACCCCAAAAACTATTAGGCTTTGTATGGAATACAACATTCATTTTTTGTTTCTCCCACCCAATTCTACACACATGACGCAACCATTCTACGTAGCTTTTTTTCGCCCACTAAAAACAGTAGATAGGCAAGGCCGGTTCTAGCCCAAAATCGATCATTTTTACATGTAAATCTCCATAAGAAAATCTAAGGTCCAACATGGTCATTTTTTGCTCGCAAGCTCGATCTGCGCATGCGTCCAATAGGAGTAGGTGAGAATTGCAGGTTAATGAATACATGATGTAGTTGCCTACGTTATAACAGGGGTTATGTGTGAGTATATCTGTGTATGGGAGCAGGTCTAGGTATGTGTGCGAAACTGCGAATGGGTTGTTGCAAGTGTTTCTACACTAAGTTGTAAGTTAGCTACATAAAATACCATCGAGTGGTCACATGAGAGAATTTGAGAAAACGTTAACATTTCAAATGCGGTCTAATCTCTATACTAATATTATAAAGTGACAAGATTTGTTTGTTTGTCTGTATTGCTATTTATACCTGAATATACCTAAACGTACCTAAACGATTCTGAAATCATCTGTAAGGGTTTGAGAACCATTTGGATTGAAATTTTATGTGGTTTCCTGGATGATTTAAAAATAAATTGAACCCGGTAGGTGACGTTGCTGTCAATATCTCAACTATTAAATGGCTTAGTGTCCTCTGTGTCAAAATATGATTATTAGTAGCTTGAATTTCAATGTGAAAATCACATAATTTTCAAAATTTAACTAAATGAAACGTCCCGTTAGTTTATGATTAATTAAAAAATATATACAAGGGTTGAGAAAAATAGGATACAATGAACAATAACCTTAATAATCACGTTAAAGTATTTAGAATCATAGGGTGTAAAATATAAATAACTTTATTCTAATTCATAATATATTACAGAAAAATTTTAAATGATTATAATTTTAAATATACATACTACAATAGGTGTCTTATATACATTTTGTTTTTAGTCAAAAATATACAAAAATTTTAAAAACTTAATAACTAATCGACATCCATAGGTATAGGAATTAAATAGTGTCCCCAAGGCAGCGTTTCACAAGTTCCAACTAGGAGATAGCGTTTATCATCCTCTGAACTTAACGCAATTTTTTCCTGTTTTATGGTAAAAACACAATGTTTTTCTGAGCGTATTAGAATCTGCCCAACAATTTTATGTTTCCAACTATCTAAACACTCCACATAATCTTCATAGGTTATAAGAGTCTTCACGACACTAGCTTTAACCCCCTTTGCTTTTTTGTTTTTTTCAAAATTCGCCAGTATTTGTACAATTTCATTTTCATCGTAATCTTCATTTTCTAACTTTTTTCGCATTTTTTGATATCATTACTGGTAACTAATGTTTTAGTGGCATATAATTTAGATCTTAACCCAATAAAATCAGTCATTGGAACCCCATTATTTTCATCTTTCATCAAACCAAGAACTTTTTTATTAACCAGAGGAATTTCAAACGAATTATTAGGAGGATAATCTGAAGTATTAAAATATTGTTGACAATCTTATCTCATTACTTCATATGGATTTTTAGATAGTTCATAAATAACAGAATCCGTATCGGTATAAAGGGCAGAGCATCCATCACCAAATCTATTTTTCATATATCCATAATGAAAATCATAAATCGTAGTTTTAGCTAGATCTAGTACAGTTTGTCCAACATATATAGGTTTATTAAGCCATATCTGATCTTGTCTAAGTTCAATCGCAACTAAACTTTCGTTGAAAATTGTACAACTTTTAAACATTGGACTAGCTATTCTAGCTTCTGCACCATATCGGCCATCCCACTGTGTAATCAGCTTAACATTAATTCTCTTACGAATGTTTTCCATCGTTTTCCCAAAGACGGCGTTATTCATAAGTTTGAAAAGATTTTTCTCAAATTCAGTCTTTGAATCCTTCCTTTGGTTGGTGTTAAGATCGATGTAAGACTTTAACCAAGGTGCTTGTTTAAATTTAAGTACTCGATGGACTTTTGTTAAAACCAAACCATATGATAAAGCTTGCTTTAAGGCACGATAATGAATAACATAATTCTTCTTATGATGAAGGGTAGCCATCAACTTAGTTAATTCCTCAAACGTCTTTGGAGGCTTCATTGTTTTAGGATTAATGTGCTCAGGACAAAATGGTATGTCTCGATGAAGGTCACGCAAGTGTTTAGGATATTCCAAGTCCACCTCAAGAATATAACCCTCTGGAGCATCGTCTGGTATTTGTGTGACATCAAAATTGTTAACGTCATCATCATCAACCCACTCAAAACCGCAATACGGGAGAGCTTGACTCATAGCCCAACCATACTGATTGTTGACATCAAAATACATCAGATAGCTTTCAGATTTTTGTGGATTGTAATTAGGCATATATTTATTGTTTGCATGAGCTCGCCGTTTCGAGCAAACTTGACACAATCCTCCGCGAATTCCCCGTTCAATAAATAAATGCATATCCTGATCAGTTAAAAGTTCCAGTTCTTGTCCAGTGTACTTGAGCATCGCGTCCCACGTATATCCAGGCAGGGTGAAGTAGCGAGCGGGATCTAGTTTATAAGTTTTGATACAGCTGGTTCTAAAATGTTCGAAAACATCTGCCAATAAAAGAATGTCTGTCTTCATATACAAATCTACATATTGACCTAATGTTGAGCAGTTGAAAGCTGAAATTTAGATCCGAGAAACTTTTCGGAAATTGTTACCACTTGCTTATTTTTTTCTTAAAGAAAATCCCCTTATTGGAGATTTTAAGCCACGCCCACTTTTGAATTCATAAAATTAAAAACAAAAGTCTTCCTGATTCATTCTGAACTAGTCAGTCGTACTGATCATACCTATAATTTTTACTTACTTAGTTATTGAAATCTTGTGTTCGGTTTTTAACAATTACTTTAATTTAATTTGGTATAAGATGTTGTGTGAATTAATTGTTAATATTGCGTCGATTCTTGGACTAATATCAACGAACTATAATGAACAAAAAGTTGGAGATGGACTGCGAGAATGTGTTAGAGCTATCAAGAAGTTAAAAAATGCTCTAAGATATGCCAAGACCTCTGGGGAAAGACATCGTTTAGAAGCCACCTTGAGAAATATAAAAACTATGAGAAGCCAACTAAAAGCGTTTCAAAAGAGGGGAGCTGGGCTTACACCTACCAAGCAGACTGCAAAACATCGAGTTCACTGGGATGACTCATCATCTGCATTCAATTCCAGAATAAGAACCGGAATCATTTCAAACCTGAAACACAAACATCCTGTGTTGTTCCTTAAAGATTGTAAGCCTATATTTAAAAGACGGGTAATAAATGCTCTGAAAAACGATGAAGCCGTTAAGGTTAATACTGCTTTCGGGGGTGAATTCAAAATCGCTCATGGTGAGAAGTTTGTTAAAGAATATAAATATTTCACTACTGCTAATTCCCCAATATATGGTGATACTAACATTGATGAATGGTTTGATAAAAAGTAGCTGAACCGATTGTTAGAGAGCTTGAAGAATTTCAAGAAAGAAATTCTGGATGGGCCTTAAAATCAATAGTTAATTTAGGAGTAAATATTAATAAATTTACGCCACAAAGGGTTGGTTCGTACATCCCGCTTCCGAATGAAATATCCTTAAAAAAAGCATGTATTAATGTGAAGAATGAAGATCAGGCTTGTTTTGCTTGGGCGGTGACGTCAGCGTTATATCCTACAAATAAACATCCACAAAGAATTTCAAAGTACCCCCACTACTCAAAAATTTTAAAATTGAAGGGAATTCAATTTCCTATGACAATAAAACAAGCTCCCATCTTTGAGAAGAAGAATGATCTTTCCATCAATATATATATTTTAAAGAAAAATCGAAAAATTTGTTTTTAATTTTATGAATTCAAAAGTGGGCGTGGCTTAAAATCTCCAATAAGGGGATTTTCTTTAAGAAAAAAATAAGCAAGTGGTAACAATTTCCGAAAAGTTTCTCGGATCTAAATTTCAGCTTTCAACTGCTCAACATTAGGTCAATATGTAGATTTGTATATGAAGACAGACATTCTTTTATTGGCAGATGTTTTCGAACATTTTAGAACCAGCTGTATCAAAACTTATAAACTAGATCCCGCTCGCTACTTCACCCTGCCTGGATATACGTGGGACGCGATGCTCAAGTACACTGGACAAGAACTGGAACTTTTAACTGATCAGGATATGCATTTATTTATTGAACGGGGAATTCGCGGGGGATTGAGTCAAGTTGCTCGAAACAGCGAGCTCATGCAAACAATAAATATATGCCTAATTACAATCCACAAAAATCTGAAAGCTATCTGATGTATTTTGATGTCAACAATCAGTATGGTTGGGCTATGAGTCAAGCTCTCCCGTAAGGCGGTTTTGAGTGGGTTGATGATGATGACGTTAATAATTTTGATGTCACACAAATACCAGACGATGCTCCAGAGGGTTATATTCTTGAGGTGGACTTGGAATATCCTAAACACTTGCATGACCTTCATCGAGACATACTATTTTGTCCTGAGCACATTAATCCTAAAACAATGAAGCCTCCAAAGACGTTTGAGGAATTAACTAAGTTGATGGCTACCCTTCATCATAAGAAGAATTATGTTATTCATTATCGTGCCTTAAAGCAAGCTATATCATATGGTTTGGTTTTAACAAAAGTCCATCGAGTACTTAAATTTAAACAAGCACCTTGGTTAAAGTCTTACATCGATCTTAACACCAACCAAAGGAAGGATTCAAAGACTCAATTTGAGAAAAATCTTTTCAAACTTATGAATAACGCCGTCTTTGGGAAAACGATGGAAAACGAATACGGCCGTTTTGCGCTCGGCCGTTTTGCGCTCTTACCTGAAATCGACCTGTTTGCGCTCTGCGATTTTCATAATAGAAATGTATTATCCTTTTTTCTAGGATTTACCGATTTGCAATATAATTTTAAATTTATTATAACATAATAGCCCGGTAAAGGTTAGCTTAGAAAATTTGGTTAAAACCCATGGTACCTACTACAGAAAAATAATAAACATCTTCTTTTCTGTTTCTGTTAATGTCTATTTCGAAGAAAAGTAAATTAGGGGTAATTAGGGTAGGGTAGGTATGTCTTAAATCCCAGGATTTCCCCAAAAATTACCTGCCTACCTAATTTGTTGATGTTTAATCAGTTTCGTTTCGTTCTTTGATACAGAAGTATTGAGAATTGTGGAGAGTGATATTTTTACATTTTTGAATCATATTTTAAAAATGGACGTGCAAATTATTGAAACCTCGAAGGGAAAACCTTGTGCACTGTATAAGGGATATAGCTTTCGTATAAAGAAAACCAATAAAGATGGCTCGGTTTTTTGGAGTTGTATGAAAGAAAAAACTGAAAAATGTCGAGGCAATATCATTATGGATAACAACAGAATAATAAGAGAAGCCGATCATATGTGTAAACCTAGTGTTGCAGCAACAGAAGTGAAATATTGTACTTTCAATGCGAGGAAGAGAGCTAGGGAAGACGACAAGTATTTGCCAATGTCAAAAATATATCAGGACGAGTTTCATAAATTGTATAATCAAGGACTAGATTTCGTGACCGAAATACCAACATTTACTTCAGTGAAAAGTGGTTTAAATGCCTGTAGAAGACGTGCACATGGTCTGCACAAGGATCCCGCTACAGCATCAGAAATAGAATTTCCAGAAGAAGTTATTACAATGAGTGACAAAACGAATTTTTTATTTATCGACGAAAGTACTCCTTCCGGGTACAGAATATTGGTATTTGCCAGCAACAAAGCTAAGGCAATTCTGACTAACAGTAGGAACACCGCATTTATGGATGGAACGTTCAAAAGCTGCAGTAAGCAATTTAGCCAAATATATACCATCCATATTGATATTGGTAGCACACCAGAGGAGACAAATATAATTCCATTGATATATGCACTACTTCCTAACAAAACCAAAGAGACTTACAATACATTGTTTTCATCAATCAAACAGAAACTACCGAATTGGAAACCAACTGTTGTGAAACTTGATTATGAGCAGGCAACGATTAGTGCTTTAGAAAACAATTTTCCAGAAGCTCAAATTTCTGGATGTAATTTTCATTTTAATCAATGCATATGGAAAAATATTCAAAATATGGGATTAGTTGCTGAATATAAAAATAACGAAGAAATACGTTTACATATAAGAATGTGTGCAGCGTTAGCATATCTGCCTGTGGAAGATATTGATGATGGCTGGTTATGCATTCAAGAGACTTCTCCAATTTCTGAAAAAATGGAACAATTCTACGATTATTTTGTTCAGCAATGGTTAGAAAATACACACATTTCCAAGGAAATGTGGAATTGCCATGAGCAAAGACATCGCAGTAACAATGCTTTGGAAGGTTGGAACCATCGTTTAAATACGTTGATAAAACCACATTCCAATGTATTTCAATTGGTGAAGTGCCTACTTAAAGAAGCGGAATATTCTGATCACATTTATGACAGATCTACTTTAAATTTAGAAGGAAAGCGGCGCAAAAAAACCTATATTACTTTAGATGAAAGAATTTCCAAAACATTAAAGAAATATAAAGACACAAGAGACTTGAGAACATGTTTAAAGACGTTAGCTTATATTCAGAAGCTCGAATAAACAAACAAGTTTTTATTGACATGGATTTTTGTATTTTACTTTATAAAAAACCTTTGAAAAAATAAATATAATTTTTGTACTTTCTTGTTTTCTTGTAAAACTAATATTTTTAACTTACCCTTTACCGGACTATTATTGTAGGTAGGAGGAATTTAAAATTATATTGCAAATGGGCAGATCGAAGAAAATAAAGTAGATTATGAAAGTAGCAGAGCGCAAAGTGGCCGATTTCAGGTAGGAGCGCAAAACGGTCGGGCGCAAAGTGGCCGACACCATGGAAAATATTCGTAAGAGAATTAATGTTAAGCTGATTACACAGTGGGATGGCCGATATGGTGCAGAAGCTAGAATAGCTAGTCCAATGTTTAAAAGTTGTACAATTTTCAACGAAAGTTTAGTTGCGATTGAACTTAGACAAGATCAGATATGGCTTAATAAACCTATATATGTTGGACAAACTGTACTAGATCTAGCTAAAACTACGATTTATGATTTTCATTATGGATATATGAAAAATAGATTTGGTGATGGATGCTCTGCCCTTTATACCGATACGGATTCTGTTATTTATGAACTATCTAAAAATCCATATGAAGTAATGAGATAAGATTGTCAACAATATTTTAATACTTCAGATTATCCTCCTAATAATTCGTATGAAATTCCTCTGGTTAATAAAAAAGTTCTTGGTTTGATGAAAGATGAAAATAATGGGGTTCCAATGACTGATTTTATTGGGTTAAGATCTAAATTATATGCCACTAAAACATTAGTTACCAGTAATGATATCACAAAAATGCGAAAAAAGTTAGAAAATGAAGATTACGATGAAAATGAAATTGTACAAATACTGGCGAATTTTGGAAAAACCAAAAAAGCAAAGGGGGTTAAAGCTAGTGTCGTGAAGACTCTTATAACCTATGAAGATTATGTGGAGTGTTTAGATAGTTGGAAACATAAAATTGTTGGGCAGATTCTAATACGCTCAGAAAAACATTGTGTTTTTACCATAAAACAGGAAAAAATTGCGTTAAGTTCAGAGGATGATAAACGCTATCTCCTAGTTGGAACTTGTGAAACGCTGCCTTGGGGACACTATTTAATTCCTATACCTATGGATGTCGATTAGTTATTAAGTTTTTAAAATTTTTGTATATTTTTGACTAAAAACAAAATGTATATAAGACACCTATTGTAGTATGTATATTTAAAATTATAATCATTTAAAATTTTTCTGTAATATATTATGAATTAGAATAAAGTTTTTTATATTTTACACCCTATGATTCGAAATACTTTAACGTGATTATTAAGGTTATTGTTCATTGTATTCTATTTTTCTCAACCCTTGTATATATTTTTTAATTAATCATAAACTAACGGGACGTTTCATTTAGTTAAATTTTGAAAATTATGTGATTTTCACATTGAAATTCAAGCTACTAATAATCATATTTTGACACAGAGGACACTAAGCCATTTAATAGTTGAGATATTGACAGCAACGTCACCTACCGGGTTCAATTATATTTTTAAATCATCCAGGAAACCACATAAAATTTCAATCCAAATGGTTCTCAAACCCTTACAGATGATTTCAGAATCGTTTAGGTACGTTTAGGTATATTCAGGTATAAATAGCAATACAGACAAACAAACAAATCTTTTCACTTTATAATATTAGTATAGAGATTAGACCGCATTCGAAATGTTAACGTTTTCTCAAATTCTCTCATGTGACCACTCGATGGTATTTTATGTAGCTAACTTACAACTTAGTGTAGAAACACTTGCAACAACCCATTCGCAGTTTCGCACACATACCTAGACCTGCTCCCATACACAGATATACTCACACATAACCCCTGTTATAACGTAGGCAACATACAGTACATCATGTATTCATTAACCTGCCATTCTCACCTACTCCTATTTGACGCATGCGCAGATCGAGCTTGCGAGCAAAAAATGACCATGTTGGACCTTAGATTTTCTTATGGAGATTTACATGTAAAA
Source organism: Altica lythri (assembly GCA_964028335.1). Lineage (NCBI taxonomy): Eukaryota > Metazoa > Arthropoda > Insecta > Coleoptera > Chrysomelidae > Altica > Altica lythri. The sequence goes on along the minus strand of OZ034806.1, from coordinate 24,381,229 downwards.
ATGATCGATTTTGGGCTAGAACCGGCCTTGCCTATCTACTAAAAACTGCATGGAGAAATGTGCTATTATCTTGGAAAAAAGGAAAGGGACAAAAAAAATGCTCCATTCCAAAGGACAAGTTTCCCCATCTTTTGAAAAACCTACTCGAAGAAATTCATTCTTCTGCAGAAAATAATATAAAGTCAGGATTCAGGAAATGTGGTGTGTGTCCTATAAATAGGCAAGAGGTATTGAGCCGACTTCCCGAGGATGTTGAAGAGGAAGATGTGACGGAACATGTTAATGATATAGTTGTCTCATACCTAAAGTCGTTAAGGTGTGGCGACGGGGCATCCGCGTGTCGAAACAAGAAAACGAAAATTCAAATAGAAGCAGGTAAAAGTGTCTCTGGTGCGGATTGTGAGTCCAGTGAAAACGACAGTTCAAACATGTCAATAGAAGACAACGATGAAGGTAGTGACAATGAAACTGTATTCGATGAGAAATATAAGGATCTGCAAATTGATACTCACATGGCTCCTAACAAGAACAGTACGGGTGAGAAAAATTCTCAGTTAAAGAAGAATGGAAAAACATTTGACAACGTGTTTCACATCGACGTGGAAAATATTGTGCCTGAAATGTGGCTTCTTGTAAGCTTTGCAATTGAAGGTTCAAAAAGCTAAAAATATAAATATTATGTGGGAAAAGTGATGTCTTGTGAGGAAGGCGTAATTGAGGCTACCTTTTTGAGATTAAAAACCTCAAGTAAAACTGACAGAGAAATATTTTTTTTCCCTTCTAACCCAGATGTGTGTACGTTCAGTCACGACCAAATTATTGGGCAGGTGTATCCGCTTCAAGAAACTGGTTTCAAACGAAGGGAGAATATTATTTTTGATATTAATATCCATTAAACTCATATGTTTTTATATTTAGGTACTTTAAAGAGTGTTTAATGTTTAGTTTTTGTTAATAAATGCATAATTTACATAAAGCTTTTGCATTTTTTTTTGTCACAACTAAAAAATTTACTTACCCTGTATATATTTCGGTTTTTAATATTTCTATTCACCTGTACTGTGTTTGGATAGCAATACATGTGATTTTTTCAATAGTGTTTCTATTCACCCCACTAAAATGACGAATAGAAATAAATAAAAAAAAATTGATAACTTCATATGCATTTGCAATTTCAAAAAATATAAAATTCGGCATCTTTTGTGAAGAAAGGGACCGGACTTTTCCTACACATATGGTTTTTAATAACGTCTTCCCTTCCAAGTTATAAACTACGAAAGATCAAAAGCATAATTTACATAAAGCTTTTGCATTTTTTTTGTCACAACTGAAAAATTTACTTACCCTGTATATATTTCGGTTTTTAATATTTCTATTCACCTGTACTGTGTTTGGCCCAGCAATACATGTGATTTTTTCAATAGGGTTTCTATTCACCCCACTAAAATGACGAATAGAAATAAATAAAAAAAAATTGATAACTTCATATTCATTTGCAATTTAAAAAAATGTAAAATTCGGCATCTTTTGTGAAGAAAGGTTTTTAATAACGTCTTCCCTTCCAAGTTATAAACTACGAAAGATCAAAAACTGTTTCCATTCACCCCATTTTACGGTAACTTTTAATATTTTTGCGGCAATAATTTAACTTGTAGGTACCTGTTTGTGTGATAATAGCATAAAATGTACCTTGTTTGTGATATTAGTATTTAAGTTATAAATAACTGTTTATTATTAGATTTAAGTTTCAAAATTTATATATATTTGAGTTTATAGATAAACAGATATTTTAATAGATATGCGCTTCTGTTTTCTGAGTAGAAAGTATTTTTATTTTTTTAATAAATATTGTTGTTTTACAGAATATATATTTTTTATTTTAAATAAACTGTTTTTTTAAATAGGTTTTTTTATAAATAAAATTTGGTTTGATTATTGTATTTATTTTTTTCTTATGATTAAATGTGTTTTTGTGTTCAAATAAAAATTGTATTTATTAAAATTTGTTTTTATGTTTGATTTAATAATGTTCTTTTTAAAATAATTTTTTTTATAAATAAAATTTGTTTTCATTATTGTATTTATTTTTTTTTCTTATGATTAAATATGTTCTGTGTTCAAATAAAAATTATAATTATTAATACTTGTTTTATTTTATTTTTATTTCTACTAGTATGAAAATATATAGCTTATATTTTAAAATTTATATATTCTTGTTTTACAACACAGTAATCAATACATAGTATAAAACAAAGTCGCTTTTTTTGTCCCTATTTCCCCTTGTAGGTATGCTTAAATCTTTAAAACTACGCAACGGATTTTGATGCGGTTTATTTTAACAGATAGAGTGATTCAAGAGGAAGGTTTATATGTATAATAACATTCATTAAATAGTGGAGAAATACTGTTATTTTTGAGGTTTCTAATGTGATGTCGTTAATTATCAATTCTTTTCCACTTACATTGCAATCGCAGGCTGAACCCTACGAGATTTATCAAAATAAAGTATTTGTACACTTTGAAAAGGTCTACAGAAAACTCCGCGATGGTATATGTCTATCTCTTATGGATATCCCACAATAACATTTTTTTGTCATTTACTTTTTACGACAAATAATGGCTAATTTTCGAAGCGATTTAAACCAATACAGCAATAATCCTTATCCAATTAAATAGCTTAAATACATTGTTGATTTAATATAGATCTATATGGTCCTTTACAGCACAAGATTTAAATGAATATTTTCGAAGATATTACAGATGTAGCGCTGGCGGTGGTACTGGCCGGCCGGGGCGGCGGTAACGTGCCTATAAATAGCGCATCGGAGGCCGCGATTTTCCTTATAGCACTTTGAACTTTGCAGCGCTTGGACGCGTTTATTACGAAATTAATCATTATGACGCTACCCTAAGGTGGCGCAGTTGAGATGTTATAAATTTACACCTGTAATTTTTACATAACTAAGAACTATGATGCCACCGTTAGGTGACGCAGTTAATATATAATATACCTAACCGATAAATTACAAAGTACTATAAATAATAGTAAAAACTGGTAACTAACGAGAAAATATGATAAAAAATACAAAAAATTAATCGTAAAAATAAAAAAAAAATGGAAAAGAAAACATTAGTGTTAGGCGATGCGAAGTTCGCCGGGTCCGCTAGTAAATATATAAAATATAAGGGTATATATTCCAATATATAATAGTTTATAGATATTCTGGTATATCCCGCCCATTTTTAAATCGATGAGCCTCTACCATAGGACAATGGCGCGCTGATGTCGGAACTTGTTGCCAACTTTATTAGGCATCAACAAATCTGTTCTATTATCTCTGCATTTAAAGCACTTTTCCATAATAATGTTTCATTATCTGATATTCAAAAATACCACTATTTAAGATCATGTTTAGGTCTCGAGTTTGCTGCTCAAAATGTAAACGATGTTTTGAGCAATAAAAACAATGTTTTGTTCAACGTTTAATGAATAAAAATTATGATACGTTGAAATAAGCAAACTTAATGTTTTTTTAACGCATTATAAACGTAAAAATTCATATAAAAGCCTATAAGAATACATGTAAAATTTGTGTAAAAATATAGCTAAAACTAGAATAACGAATAGAAATTTTGATACGTTAAAATGCTTAAAACTAACGTTTTTTGACTTAGGTATATGAAAAGTAAAAAATCACATTAAAACCTATATGAACACATGTAAAATTTGTGAAAAAATATAGTTAATACTGGAATAAACATGATAACCACAAAACGATGTGTATAGCAACGAAAACGACGTTTTGTTCAGTAAAATTTGTGAAAAATATAGTTTATACTGGAATAAAAATGATAACCATAAAACGATGTATAGCAACGAAAACGACGTTTTGTTTGACGTTTAACGAATAGAAATTTTGATACGTTGAAATGTTTAAAACTAACGTTTTTTGACTCAAACGAAAAGTAAAAAATCACATTAAAACCTATATAAACACATGTTAAAATTGTGTAAAAAAATATAGCTAAAACTAGAATAAAAATGTAAACGATGTTTTGAGCAACGAAAACGACGTTTTGTCCATCCTTTAACGTATAAAAATTATGATACGTTGAAATGCGTAAACTTAACGCTTATTTAACGCATTATAATTGTCAAAATTTACATAAAAACCCATAAGAATACATGTAAAATTTGTGAAAAAATATAGTTGATACTGGAATAAAAATGATAACCATAAAACGATGCGTACAGCAACGAAAACGACGTTTTGTTCAATGTTTAACGAATAGAAATTATGATACGTTAAAATGCGTAAACTTAACGTTTTTTGACACATTAGAAACGTAAAAATTCACATAAAACCTACAAGAATACATGTTAAAATTGTGTAAAAAATATAGCTAAAACTAAAACTAGAATAAAAATGTAAACGATGTTTTGAGCAACGAAAACGACGTATTGTTCATCCTTTAACGTATAGAAATTATAATACGTTGAAATGTGTGAACTTAACGTTTTTTAACGCATTATATTGAAACGTTATAGCGAAAAAATTTTTGGTAAGAATTGTTGTAGAATGCTCCAGTGATAATGTTTGTTTTTAAAACGAGTCGTTCGTACTTTAACAATTTTACTATTGCTTCTAATATAATCTTCTTTAGGCAGCACATATTAAAAAGAATGAACTTGTTTGTCGATTTTTATGTGATTACAATTTTAGTTATTAAAACTCTGATCAGAAATAAAATTTTATTTTGAACCACAATAACCAACAAAGTAAAAATTGATAATAATTTTCTTAGACCGCGTAGACCAAAACAGGAAATTTAATAAAAATTGATATCAACTTTCTCAGACCGCGTAAACCAAAACAAGAAATGTATCAAAAATATTCTCATACCACAATGATAATTTGGGTACTATAAAAGACAGAGCTCACTCGATTGAATTTAGTTGTGAAGTCAACCTTAATACAGCAACAACAACATTCTTTCGAAAATAATAAACCAGTGCTCATCGTCTGCTACAATGAAGGTAATTATTTTCTGTTTGATATAAAAATATTTATGCCTATTTGAATATATATCATAGATGGATCTATCAAAATTAAATGCTATGTCTTTACTCTAAAAAAATAACAAACCTGTCCAAAAGCTGTCTGATCTGGAAAAAAACAAGCTATATAAGGTGCTGGACGCAAAAATAGCAAATACTAAATTTGGGCGTTCAGTCTTACTCGATTTAGAGACAGCAGTGATATTTCTACCCCAACAGGTAACAACAGATTACGAACCAGTAATAGGAGAGTTTAAAACTGAAAAATACAACGTTGTTTTCCAAGGGTTCATCGAAACAGGCAAAACCAACCCTACTACGATTTTTGAAATTACAGAAAACTAATTGTTAATTTTTATTTCTTAATAATTATAGGTAACATAGGACTGATGCTATACTGCAAAAAAATTGTCTTAGGCATACAGGGTGTTAATTAACAGTTTTTTGCATAGGAAAACAAATAAATTATTAGTTTTTATAAAGATAATTAGAGATTGGAACTTTAAGAAATTTACAAACAAATTTGTGACATTTAAAATCGTTTAAAGTAAAATGCTTCGATCTATGTTCTTTTTTAATCAAGTAATAGCATTGCTGTTATCGTTAATTTAATGCATACCTACCTATTGCAGATATTAATAATGAAAACCAACTTATGTTTTTGCTTTATTACCATTTATTAAGGGTCTTACACAGAAACTATCTAGAATCTTAAATTCATATTTAAATGTAAAAATAGCTAACAAAACAGTCCTAACAATATACTCTATTTTCTTTAAACTTAAATACAGGTCCCCAAAAGAACTAACTTTCAATGTGGTGTATTCCATTCCTTGTTGTCAATGTGATCAGAAATATATTGGTGAAACTTCCAGATTCATTAAGGAGAAAAGTGATGTAAGTCACCCCCTGAACGTTGTTCCTTAGCTGAACATGCAAACAAAACTATCCATAATTTGGACCATGATTCTATTAAGATTCTATCCACTTGTAACAACTACAAAAAAAGACTTTTCTTAGAGATGACACATATTTCACAAGAACCTAATACGAGCCCCTTCCCACTTCAGTTGACCCAACTATTGAAATCTTAGTTTTTCTCTTATGAAACACAAATAATAAAAATGTAGCAGGGTAATATAGGTTTAAAATATTAAAAATGAATATTTTGATAATATATAGTAGAAAACACCAACTTTATCACTCCCTAATCAAATTTGCAGCATAAAAATAACCCATGTTGCAATTACAGCATATCCACCTATTTTTATTTCAATGCAAAATAAGTCTATAACGCATAGGTGGCTGTGAAAAATAAAACCATGACAGTTGTTTTTATTAATCCCAGCTGTCAGAATACGTTTAAAATAGTTTTGTGTAGTTACGGTATTCAAAATGGGTAGAGGAAAGGTTATTAGTGAGGAAATTCGGTTACTGATAATTAAATTTTTTAATTCTGGTTCAGTTAATATTAAGCTACGATATGTGAAAAAAAGTAATATCACAAATGCCGACCGAAGAGCATTAAGAAGAATAATCGAAAAAAATAGGCGTGCCAATTATTTACAATTAAGTGCTCTGTGGAGTGACGCTGTTGGAAGGAGAATTTCGAGGTCCACCACTCATAGAGAGGCCCACAAACTGGGATTTAGCACTTACAAGGTAAGTTTTCTTATAAAAAAATCTAAATCTGAAGTAAAAACCCTAAAGTTTCACAACTTGGTTATAGGCCAAAGAAAAGCCACTATTAACTCCACGGCGCGGCGTAAGAAAAATCGGCTTAGATGGGCTGAAGAACATGGACAATGGACACCTTAACAATGGTGTGCAATACAATGAAGTGATGAGGCCCGATTCAAAGTTTGTGTTGGTGACAGTCGCAGTAGAGTTATTCGCAAAAACAATGAAGCATTCCATGTTGACTGTCTGAAGAGAAAAGTATAATTTCCAGCATCCATTATGGTCTTGGGCAGTATGTCATCAAAAGGAGTAAGAAAACTTTTTATTGATGGAAATGTGGATACAAACAAATATTTGGCAATTTTAGAAGAATCGCTTTGACCAGTGATGGAAGAATGTTTGACATCCGGACAAGATTTTGTGTTTTAGCAAGATGGTGCAGCGTGCCGTACCTCAAAAAAGGCTATACAATGTATGAAAAAAAAATAATGTACCACTTTTGAAATGGGTTTCTAGCAGTCCAGATCTGTCACCTATTGAAACTTTGTGGCATGAGATGAAAAAGGTTCTACGACTACATTCTACTCGTATAATCACCGAATTGAGACAAAAGCTTCAAGAAATATGGGATTCTTTTACACCAGTTTTTTGCCAAACTTGGTTAACACTATGCCACAAAGATTTTCAGCCGTAATAAAAAATAAAGGTGATGTTACACAATGGTAATCTTTCAATTGTTGCTTTGTTAACATCGCGAATTTATTCGCACATTGTTTATTAGTTCAGATGTTCTATTAGTTATAGGTGCAAGTGATTTCAAATATGTATTTTTTACCATAAGAGTGTGTCTAAAATGTTTTTGAAAATATAAATTGTTTTAGAAGTAAATAGTTTTATCGTGTTTAATTTATAAAGACATATTTTGGTACAACTGAAGTGGAAAGGGGCCCGTAGCATGAACAAACGGACTGATATAGAACATCTCAGTGAAATTTATAGTTTCTTATTATATGTAGATCAAAACCACCTACCCTTTAATATCAGTTCTTTCTCTATAACTAAATAATTTATCTTTAAAAAGTCTACATCCATGTTCATCTCCAATTATTAAATCTATAGCAACTTAATCACCTAAGACCCCAGTAGGTATTAACAAACTACACCCATTTAAAACCCATAATATCACTTATTTTGTCAAAAACATTACACATTAACTTTCGCCCTTCTGTCAATTGTCTGGTTCCATGTAAAATTCTTCAGTGCAAGTGGGCCTCGACCTATTAAGTTGACCGCAACAAATCAATAGTATTGACCACACAACCTTCTGGCTTTGTTCTTCTTTTTCCCGAAAAAAACAAATTACGAACGTCTATCTATTATTTCGATCCAACATGGCGATGGCGTCTTAGCCTAAAATCTGTTTTCGCCGGTTGTATGTTTCAAACGGAATTTTCTCCTGGGGAGTTTTAATAATAGTTTCAACTACAGATCTTGGTCTGACACACTATGGTGATTGTTTTCCATATTTTATTCTCATCACACCTATGTCCTTCAAATTCTATCGTTGGCTTTATACCCACAAGAGTACCTACGTGAAATATTATCAGAAGATAACAAGTTATTATTGTAATCTAATTTGTAACATTTGTAGTAACTTCCTAAAGATGTTAAAAAAAATTTTACGAAATATTGGAGTATTAATTCTTAAAGAGTACACTTCGCCTAATTTGCTAGATACCCACTATTTACCACTGTGTCCTAACTAGTCAGCAAACGACTAAGAAGTGCTTTATATATACATTTGATACCACAAAAAACATAAAGAGAATATTTCAATATTTATGTTTGGCCGTTTTAGGAGTTGCATATTTTGTTTAAATAAATGCACATACTTGCATATATCATACAAATAATATGCATATATATGCGCATATATCTTACTTTTTGGCTTGCATATTTGCCTGGCTTTGATAATAATAATACTTAACGCGTAATTTTATCTGAAATTTAAAAAAAAATATCCTTTGGGATTAACTAATCCTTGCGTTATTGTTATAAACATCATTTTGCAAAATTTATGGCTTGAAAAGATATCTTGATTTATATTCATCATACAGAATACTAAGAGACAATCCTATGACGATAGAAAAATTTAAGAAGTGTGTGTTGACACTACCAGATATTAGCAGTAACATGACTAGAGGGACCGCGGTAACCCCAAAAAAAGAGGTAGTACTGACAACTAGTCAGGCTCCTTTGACAGTCCATTACCAAAAGGAACGCCCGAAAAAAAAATTGTAATATCAATGGACAAAGAGAACAGACAAAAAGTCAATCGTATTGTCCACAAGAGTCCAGACCAGAGGAATATATATTACAGGGACACCCAGATGAGCAATTAGCCTACTTTCATGACCATGCCATTCTTATTTTAGTCATTTAGTCAAACTCGATGAGGGATTGGGCATGGATCCAATGACTCCACCAATAGTGAGGCTGTCCCGAACTTCGGATATGGAAAATGGTCGCTATTTGTTGTCCAGGCTGAGAGACCCCCTGATTCTAAAACCCCTTAGGCTATTCCTTGCCTATTTGCATGACCAGCCACCAAGTGTATGTATGGAAGGGCACACTAGCACTAGCATTAAATTAATGTTAGCATCAGAGGGTCTTCCTAGCGATGTACACTCCTTGCGGAAGTTGTATTACCGCTTCCACAATGCTTACGGTATTGGCTTAGCTGAAGTTGAAGCAGACCTCTCTTCCTTTAGGACTTATTTTTCTTCAGAGAAGCTCTGCCGGCTCCAAAAAATTAGAGAATGCCATAAGAACTATTATTCAAGTGGTTCTTCATCCAGTGCAAAAAAAATTTAATCAATAAGACGCGAACACTCTGAAACTTTAGTAGATGGTGGGCTCAGTTTATTTTTTATTAATATTCGGTCCTTTAGACATAAAACAGATGAATTACTTTTATTATTAGAAGAGCTTAAATTTCCTGAAGTGGTTGCAATTACTGAACACTGGTTAAATATTGATGAGCCAGTCGTTGTTAAAAACTACACCACAGTCGCTCGATTTAATAGAAGTGATTTATCTTATGGAGGTACTATAATAATGTCAACAAATAACGACTTTTCAGCAGTGACTAAATTTGATCATTTATTATCTGAAAAACATTTTGAATTTTCCATTGTTTGTAATAATTTTTATGACATTTTCATTATTTGTATTTATAGAACACCTGATGCGGACTTGCCAATTTTTTATCAAAATTTACTGAGCTTACTTGAATCCCTTCCTTTAAATGGTAAATTAGTTGTATGTGGTGATTTGAATATTGACTACTTCAGTGTTTATGCTGCAAAAGAATCTCTTCAGAACATTTTTGATTCTTTTGGAATAATCATGCACGTCAACGCGCCAACCAGAATAACTAAAACTAGTTCTACAACCATAGACTATGTCACTTTATCTTTTGATCCGAAAATCGTTGACTGTACTGTTTTCAATTCAGGTTTTCCTGATCATGAAACAATATTAACTACATTTCCCCTAAAATCCAAAAGTAAAAATGTTTCGCGCAAATTAGGCCGTATTTTCGGAGATAAAAATTTCCAAAATTTCAATGAGTTGTGTCTAAAATCTGACTGGAATCCGATGACGTCGACTCCGAATTCTCTAGATTTGTAAAGATAGTATCTGATCTTGCATTCAAATCCTTTCCTCACAGGCCTATTAAAGTGAAGCAACACAAACCCTGGTCTACTAGAGGCTTACGATTATCTTCTAAGAACATGTGCTGTTTATCATATTTAAAAAAATTCTCAGATAGCGTCTTCTTCCAAAATTATGAAAAACTGTACAGGAAAACTTATATTAAAACTATTAAAGCTGCCAAGGATATGTATTACAATGGAAGATTGGGAAATGCGGGTAACATTGCTAAAGAAACTTGGTCTATTGTAAATGAATTAAGGGACCAGACCTCTTCATCCAACAAAATTCCTACTTCTCCAGAGAACTTAAACAACTTCTTTGTTAATGTAGCAAAAAACTGAGCTCCATAACTCCTTCCCACGATCCTCTTTCTTATCTCAGAAACGAAAATTTACACAGTTTCTTCATTTCACCTGTATCATTGGCCGAGCTTCGTAACACAATTAATGAGATTAAAAACAAATCATCTGCTGGAACGGATGGGCTTACTCTGAAAATGTTTTCAAATCTACCGGTAAACACCCTAAGTCATCTGACTAACTTGATTAACAAGTCACTTCAACTTGGAGTCTTTCCAAGCTGTCTTAAGACTGCGATAATTATTCCCTTGCACAAAGGAGGTAATAAAGATCAAGCTTAGAACTATCGCCCAATAGCACTTCTCCCCACGTTGTCGAAGATTATTGAACGATTGGTTAAAAAAGATTGCTATCTTTTCTTTGCAAATATAAAATACTAACGCCTCAACAGTTTGGTTTCTTGAGCAATAAATCTACCAATGATGCTATGTTCTCGCTCTTTGACAATGTTTACTTCAGTCTTAACAATCAGGACTCTACAGCAACAATCTTCTGCGACTTCTCTAAGGCCTTTGATTGTGTAAACCACAACATCTTAATTAACAAATTACACTATGGGATTAGAGGAATACCACTCGAGTGGTTTAAATCTTATCTTACCTACAGAAGTCAGCTGGTAAGGGTTGATGTGAGAATATCCTCCTGTAAGCCAATTGACTGTGGGGTGCCTCAAGGTTCAGTTCTAGGTCCTATCTTATTTCTGCTCTTTATTAATGATATTGCCTACCTAAATATTAGTGGTAAACTCTGCCTCTTTGCTGATGATACCAATTTTACCTGGAGCAACCCGGACAGTACATCCCTTTATAGTACGGTATCTCGTGACTTAGTCACTATTAAATCGTGGTGCGATTCTAACTTTCTGTGCCTCAATCTCTCTAAAACTAAAATCTTATATAAAGGTACATTGCAAATTTTTGAACTTAATAACAATAGTGTGGAAATCGTTGATCCTGTAAAGTTCCTGGGTCTCATTGTTGACAACTCATTAAAATGGGATTTGTACATCAATGCATTGTCAAAAAAATTAAGTTCTGTGTGTTTTGCGCTAAGATCAGTTTCCAAGGAATTAAACTTGTCAACAGCTCGAACAGTCTATTACGCCTTTTTTGAGTCGCATCTCCGTTACTCCATTACATTCTGGGTACGTGTTGTGCGACTCAATTTGACCGTATTTTCAAACTTCAAAAGAGAGCTATCCGTTACATGTTAAGATTAAACAATAGAACTCATTGTGGGGAATACTTTAAAAAATATCAAATTTTAACTCTTCCTTCTTTATTCATTTTTTAATCCGTTTGCTTAGTCCGCAAGCACTCGTCAGTGAATCCAGAAACACCTTCCCACAACTATCCACTTAGAAACAGGGAGCTTGATCTTTGCTTACCAATCCCACGATCAGAGTTAATCAAAAACTCTATATTGTATAATGCAAAAAAGATGCACAATCGTCTGCCTTTCAATATCAAATCTATTACATTCTTTCCCGCATTCCGTAGAGCTTTGAAGCCACACTTATTGGAGAGATCTTTTTACACAGTAAATGAATTTTTCATATTATGATTTTATACTTCTAAATACACACTAATTTACTACTTCAAGGAACTTTTTCTTTTTTCCTTTTCTTCTTCTTTCTCTTCTTTTTTTTTAATGACTTTCAATTTCTTTAATTGTATAAATATTTTTTTTTTGTATTTTGTTTATGTGATATGTTAGATTTTAAGGTTTTTGTACTCTTTTGTATGTTTTTTAGCTTTGTCGACAAATTGTAAATTTCTGACAATAAAGCATTATTATTATTATTATTATTATTATAGATATACAGGTGAACAAGAACTTTGTGATAATTGCTCTTCAGTAAGGTTTATGACACCAAACTATATGCCAATAAGTCAATCAGGACCTAGGAATAATATTTTGGATTGCATTTACTTTGTTCCGGTTTAGTAATTATGGTTAGAGACTCTGTTTTGTATTAGGCATTTGTTTTGTTTTCGTTTGGTTTAAGTATAGGTTTTTTCGGTTAGCCTTTTTTGAAATGGCTAAAGAAAATCTGAACGTTAATGGAAAGGTTAAAGAATGTACTGTCGTGGTTAATGACTGGAGCAAGTTTTCAATTATGACCCATGACAGGAATGGTGATAACTACTAAACACCTGACGAATATTTTGCTGATATGATGAAATATGCTACTTATGCCACGTGCGTACTTTGTAACAGTACGAGACTGCAAGTGAAAGCGTGACATAGCAATATAGTGGAACCCACTATATTAATTGGGTGTGCTAAAGGGGAAACTGTATCTATACCACGAATTCCATTAATACTGAATGATATCCCGTTCGAATTTAAACAATTACAGTTTTCCAGTCTGCTTTGACATGACAATAAAAAAGTCTTAGGGGCAAACTCTCAAATTTGAGGATATTGACTTGACAGAACATTGCTTCTATCATGGACAGTTTTATGTTGCTTGCTCACGAGTAAGTTCACCCAGTAGCTCGATAGTTTTAGCGTCTAATGACAGATTAGTTAAGAATATTCTATACAAAAAAGTTTTGTAGGCCCTAATTTTTTACACAGACTAAACAAAAGTAAACAAAAGTAAAGCCTAAGGATTAATTTGTTTTATTAAATAGGGTTGCAAGTTTGTATGAAACTCAGTGGCAAAAAACTAAAGTCAACGCGAATGAAGTCGTCGGTGGCCGCTAGTATTATTATAAAGATAATGTATTAGATTTAGAAAAACAACGTCTGCTTGCTGTCAATGCTTGATTGGAACTGAACAATGTATAGCTTTACGTCAATATATGTATTATTATAAGGATAATGTATAAGAAATTTTATAAAATTATGTAAAAAACTTTGTATGGAATACTGACTTTTATTTACTTGTTCTCCTATGCAGACTTCTTTACATTAAAGGAAGATTAATTTCGTGACAAAAAACGTTTGTTTTTAAACTGTGCAATTAGAAACGTCAAAACAAATTTTATAAAACGAATAAATTCTGTTTTAAAAGATAGTGTTAATAATGTTATACATGATATCCTGTAAAATGATATGTATTTTTTGCGAATCCAATAGGCACAATTCTCTTAATAAAAGCTGCTAACAACTGACATCTTGCGCACAGTTTGATCTCCAGAAAGCAATTAAAAATACAATTGCTCATATTTTGATTCTCAAACCACCCTGGCTCAAATTAAACATCAGAAAATTATAGCAAATAAACAATACAAATAGTCACCATGCAGATTTCCCCAAATTGCTACAAAAAAATAACGAAGAAGATAATGTTGTTAGAGTAGGTCAACGAAGAAGCTATGCTGCAAATCATGCGGTAAAAACTAAAAGATCTTACGATCAATAGACCTAATAATAATAAATAAATATAGTTTAAAAAAACTAAAAAACACGCTTTTATAAAGCATGTTTCTGAAAAACATCGAACTAAAAAGTTAAAAATAATTTTCAAAATAAAATTAAAACAAAAATAAATGAAAAATACTAGTATTATTGTGAAAAAAGCGTGGGCGCTTGACATTCGAAAAATATGGTATGCAGCACCCACGCTTTTTTCACAATAATACTAGTATTTTTCATTTATTATTGTTTTAATTTTATTTTGAAAATTATTTTTAACTTTTTAGTTCGATGTTTTTCAGAAACATGCTTTATAAAAGCGTGTTTTTTAGTTTTTTTAAACTATATTTATTTTTTACTTTTTAGTCCAATTTATTTTATTTCAATAGATTCGTTAATTTGCTGTGACAATTACAAGACCCTATCTCAATCATTATTCGTTTATTTAGTTGGAAATGCTTTGAAAGCGTGTTTTTTTGATTTCTCAAATTATATTTATTGTATTCATATTGTTAATGATTAAACATATTGTTTTAATCACTTGGAAAAAAAAATTATTGTGAAATCTAAAGAATTGTTAGATTAATTCTAAGACAATTTCATTCATATTGTTTATAATTAAACGTATTGTTTTCAGAACTTGGAAAAAAAAATTACTATTGTGAAATCTAAAGAATTGTTAGATTAATTCTAAGACAATTTCATTCATATCGTTTATAATTAAACGTATTAAACGTGACTAAAAAAAATAACGATACGGGACTCATCCAAGGCAGCAGCCGCGGAGTGGAGAGTTACAAACAAACAAACATACATACATACATACATACATACAGGTGAAGTTAATAAAAGCGTGTTAAAAAAATAATTATCACATATTTACCAAATTAATTAGAACAAAAAAAAATGGAGTTGCCAAGCATCGATCCCGGTACCTCTCGCATGCTAAGCGAGCGCTTTACAATCTGAGCTACACACCCAGTTAATAAAATTTGACGATAAGCGGTACATAGATTAAAGATTAAAAATATTGTTTTTTTATGTTATTGTATTATTAAATATCTTTTGTAATAATTTCTTGCAACATTTAAAATCATTTTGATAAGAAGCAAACAAGATGAGTACACAGCTGCCTTGAGTCTCTGGCTTCTTGTGCTGTGTCGAGTGTCCGAGCGAAATATTAGCCCAAACTGCAGACATGCGCAGAGTGGAGAGTTACAAACATACATACATACAGGTGAAGTTAATAAAAGCGTGTTAAAAAAACCCAACATCGGTTACGATAAAAACGAACATGTCAAATGTTGGATTAATATTATATTGTTATTGGTGTTAGTTGAGGTAGCACGTAAATAAAAGAGCTCCTCGTTTTGTTGTGAATTTTGTGGCAAAAAATCAAAAGTTAGAGTCAAAAGTTATATGAATGGATGTAGAAAAATTCAGTTAATATTTTAGTACAATGTAAATTTGCATCAAAACCCAAGAAAACGGGAAAAGTGTGCAAATAGTAAGTACCGAGATATACAGATATTTATAATATTAAAACAAAAACTTGTCCCTACTGATAAGGACAAGATAATACAAAGAATATAAATAAATATATACGAGGTCAAATGAATAATTATTAGAATGATAAATAATGAACTAAAGGTGACGACTCAAGATGTATTTAATTTATTAAAATCAATAGATAATAAATTGGGAAAAAAATAGATGGAATACAAGAAGAAATAAAAACTTTAAAGCAATCTATCGCTGAAGAAAATAAGAACTTGAAAGAAAAGGTAGCAAAACTGGAGGATCAAAATAACGAACTAAAAGAAAAACTTAAATATACCGAGGGAAAAATCAAAACAAATAATGTTATAGTATATGGAATTAAGGAAGAAGCAGAGGAACATCAAACGGAAATAGAAAACGTATTACATCTAATAAATACAGTTCTTCAAGTGAGACTTGAACCATCTGAAGTTAACAACGCCTACAGACAAACAAAGAAATCGCGCGTCCGATATTTCTCTCCTTTACAACAGCTATGAAAAACATGAAGTTATGAAAAATGCTAAGAAACTAAAGAATACAGGAGTTTCAATTTGTGATCATCTTAGTAACTATGATAGAAAGGAAAGGAAAATCCTAGTTGAAGCTCTAAAACAGGCAAGAACTGAAAAAAAGAGCGCTTTCATTAGAGAAAGTAAGATAATTATAGAAGGAATTTACTATTCTGCACAGGAAGTATTAGAAAAAAGTTCATCTCCAGAATTTCCCTCCACATTGCTAAGAAAAACAGTAAGTGATCCTGCGATATCAACTCCAATGCCAACAGAACCCGAAAATAAAATAGAAACAGAGGGTCATCTCAACAATAAAATTAAGAAGATTGAAGATCAGAAAAAAGAAGACAAACATAAGAACACTCAGAAAGAAGAAACTCCCAAATTCAGTCAAGAGAAGAAAAAAGAAAATAGAGCATATGAGAGGAACAAGGATCAAACAACAAAAAAAAGCGAAAGACTTGCGCTAAAATCGATTATCTAAAACGTGGGTATTTGAAAATATCAAATACTAAAAATATTGCGTAGTCCCCATATAACAAAAGGAACTATGTATATATTAATACAATTTTTAGGTTAATACTATTAAATGGATTGCGATTAATTTCAATAGAGTTTTATTAAAACTAACCCTAAATATATGTGTGGTGTATCTATAATTTGAAAGACATTTTTATCAGTATTTATTATCCTTATTATCCCTTTAGGTAGGTAATAAATATATCTTAACTACTATTTTTAAATTAAAAATTTATCTTTTATATACTTCTTTTTTAATTTTCTCTTGATGACTGAATTTTTAAGAAATTATAAACATTAATACAAATAAGTTATATCTTCTTTTTTACTTACTTTTTACTTTTTTTACTTCTTAGTACCAAACCTTTACCTACAGATATATTTATACAAATAATATTTCATTCTTTTTCAAACTTTTTCTATTTTACTTTTTATTTAAAAAAAAATTATCTACTTTGTAAAAACTAACAATACCTTACTTACTTACTCTTAATTCATTGTGCCTGGTACTAGTTACCAATAAGTCTTAATATAAATAAATAACTATGGATCCGTATATAAGGGACGTTAATTATGAACCATTCAAAACCATTATATTAGAAGAAGTTAATGATATTAATGACCTCGACAAACAATTAAAACCAAAAACATTAAAACTCTTTCACCAGAATATCTGGAGCACTAACAAGAATTTAGATGACCTAAAAATTTTCCTATCTCAACTAAATCATGATTTTGACGTTATTGTACTTACGGAAACATTTTCTATTCCTAATTTTGAAATATTTCAGTTAATGAATTACGATATTATATATAGTAAAGGTGACATAAATAACCATGATGGAGTAATAATTTACATTAATAAAAATATTCAACATAGCTCAGAGATAATTTCTATAGGACAATGTAAAGTAATACAGTCTTGTCTAACTATAAACAAAAATACAAAAATAATAATAACCGCCAGTAAAGGAAGAAGAATTCATTAATAATTTGTTTGAATTTTTAGAAAAAACGAAAAATAAATATCATCCTAGCAAACATATACTTGTAGGAGATATTAATATTAATATTAAAAAGAATTCTGATATGGTGTCCTTCGACTTAAACACCCTAGGCGAATTTAATTTCACTTCATTAATAAACGAATACACCCGCGTACAAGGAGACTCTAAGACCTGCATCGATCATATTTTTTTTAGTGACAATGAGGAATCCCTAAAAAACTGTGCTGCCGCTGTATAAGACACAAAAATAACAGATCACAGGTCAACTATTGCCTATCTTCCTCTCTTAGTCGAATCTTCTCATAAACCTATAGTAGTGAAAAAGATAAATTTTAACACATTAAAGACTGATCTTCAGAGTGTAGATTGGTCAATATACCACAATATAATAGATATAAATGAAAAATGTAACTACTTAGTTAACGTCATTAACAAAAACATCGAAAAGAATAGTTACAATATAAAAATCAACAAAAAATTAGAAAAAAGAAAACAATGGATATCACAGGGTATTGTAAACTTAATTAATCACCGGAATAGGTTACATAAGGAACACAAAAAAGATCTAGGAAATGTGAGAAAAAAAGAGGAATACCTATATAGAATATAGAACTTACACGGATAAATTAATAAAAATAGCAAAAAAGGAATACTATCAAAGAAAAATCAATGATAATATGGACAATGCCAAGGGGTTATGGAAAATATTAAATCAAGCAAGTGGCAAAGACGTAAATAATAAAAAAGAGATTACTGAAATATTTACATCTACCAACCAAATCGTCTCAGAACCAAAAAAAATTGCAGATGAATTTAATTTTTACTTTTCAGAGGTAGGAGGTAGTTTAAGTGCAAAGATTGATACACCAAACTCACCCCCTCCTCGCAGAAAAACGACCCCGAACTCATTTTGTCCTTAGTCCTACAACACTGACTGAAGTTGAAAAAGTAATTGCAAATTTAAAAAACAAAAAGGCACCAGGACATAACGGTTTAAAAGTAGAAACGGCAAAAGAACTTTTAACATTCATAACACCACCTTTCGTGCATCTTATCAATAAAATATTTGAAGAAGGCAATATACCAAACTCTTTTAAAAAATCCATTGTTGTACCTATACATAAAAAGGGAGATGTTCGAATGGTATCCAACTATCGGCCGATTTCATTAATTTCAGTTTATGCTAAAATATTCGAAAAAGTGTTAAATGCAAGGCTAGTAGAATATTTAACAAAATTCAAAATGATCTCAAGTAACCAATTTGGATTTACTAATGACGCCATTGCAAAGCTAACTACAGAAATCTACCGAGCAGTGGATGCCAGAAGACCATCTCTTTGTGTGTTCCTAGATCTAGCAAAGGCTTTCGACACTGTCGACCATACACAGTTATTAGAAGCCCTAGCAGACCTAGGAGTTCGCGGCTTCTCACTTTTACTTTTTCAAAGCTATTTAGAAAACCGTGAACAAGCCGTAACTATCAACGAGGAATATAGCGAAACTAAAAAAATAGAATATGGTGTACCCCAGGGAACAGTTCTTGGCCCGACGTTATTCTCGATATATCTTAATAACTTATTTTATGTAGAAACAACAAGCCATGTAATAAGTTTTGCCGATGACACGGCCCTTTTTTATGAGGCAGATTCTTGGGAGTCTTTAAAGTTACTAGTTGAAAACGATCTTGTTGGCATATTCAACTGGTTCAGTCACAAGAAATTAACAATTAATCTTTCGAAAACTTTCTTTTTACCTTTTTCAAGCTATGAAAATAGCCTACCTGTCTTTGATATCATAGAAATAAATTCCGGTAATCGGTTATTTCAAATACACAGTACAAAAAAAAATACTTAGGTGTAACAATAGATTGTCATCTACGTTGGGAGAACCATATTAGTGAAGTTACAAATAATCTTAGAACATTACTTTTTAAATTTAAGTACTTAAAAAATATTTTGGCTATTAATCATCTAAGATTACTTTACTACGCTTTAGTACAAAGTCGCTTGCGATATGGTATCTTGTACTGGGGTGCCACCACAAAAAATTACTTAACTAAGTTGGAAGTGATACAAAAGAGAATAATCAAAATTATACATGGTAAAAATATACGATACCCATCAAATACTCTATTTGAAAAAACGAATATTATGAATATCAAAAAATTATATATATACTCATTATTACTTTACACCTATAAAAATAAAAACGTACTAATTCAGATAAACCATGTTTATAATACTAGGTATAAACAAAATCTAAACGCACAATCTTTTCAAGCAAACAAATCCATCGGGCAAAGACATTTCAACTACATAATTCCTTAAGTCTATAACCTCCTTCCCGAAATATATAAACTATACTTATTAAAAATTTGCAGGGTTGCCGGATTGTGGAAAATAGCAGAAAATTGAGGTATCTACATAAAATAGATCATAGAACGGGGAAAAAGTCAAGAGGACCGATAGAAGTGATAACCTCCGAAGGGTTGACTTGGGTTAATCTTCTTTCGCGGTAAGCTCTTGTGAGAAAAGACAAAAAAAAACAGGTAATTTGAACTACTCACTGGCAAAATTAAATAAATGAGAAGAAGTGAAGATAGTGACGGTTACAGTTCAGAAGATAAGAAGAGAAAAGCGGGTACAGAGGAAAACGAGGAAGAACAAGTATTCAGAAGAAGTAAAAAAATCGGGAGGTCTCCAATAAAAGCGAACATGGAAAAAAACATTGAACTCATGAAAAAACTGCTGGAGGGGATGGGAGTCAAAATGGATAACGTAACGAAAGAACTAAAAGAAATAAAGGAAGAGATAAAGGGATACAGAGAAGAAATTAAGGAATTAAGAAAGGAAAACCAGGCATTAAAAGTTGAAAATGAGAAGATGAAACAGACTATGTCAAAGATAGGGATAAGAATAGAGCGATTGGAAAATGAGAAACGACGAAAGAATATAGTAAAACAAGGTTGAAAGGTAGATACGAGCAAGCAGGAAACACTAAAAGAACAAATCCAAAAATTTATGATACAGGAATTACAAGTAAAAGTAGAATTGAAAGAAGTTGTTAAACTGGGTGAAAGAACATGTTTATTGCAAATGGAAAATGAGAACGAGAAAAGGAAAATAATGCAGAACAAAAGCAAGCTAAGATATAAAAAGGATGAGAAAATATTTATTCAGGACGATTTATCAAAAGGAGACCGTGAAATACAGAACAAGATTAGGAAGAGAGCAAATGAGG
Source organism: Altica lythri (assembly GCA_964028335.1). Lineage (NCBI taxonomy): Eukaryota > Metazoa > Arthropoda > Insecta > Coleoptera > Chrysomelidae > Altica > Altica lythri. Next base: position 24,360,225 of record OZ034806.1, on the reverse strand, counting down.
AACAGAAAAAAGGGTTAAATACTAAAATAGGATTTAAAAGGCTGTTCATAGAAAATGAAATGTGGAAATGGGATAATGATAAGGAAATGTTAATAAAGTTACCAAAAAACTAGTGAAAAAGCAGGAGGACGGAAATACAGAGAACGACACAGCAACGGACAAGGATAACGAAAATATTATTAAAATCTATGTACTTTGAATATGAATGAAGAAACGCAAAATACGAATAAACTAAAACGAAATCAAAAGCTTTTGGAATATAAAGTAAAAGAATAAATATTAATGGGAACATGGAATGTGAGAGGAACGTATGAAACAGGAGCTCTGCTACATTTAATAAGACAATGTAAAAAGTTTAATTTTGATCTGGTCGCGGTCCAGGAAACAAAACAACTAGGGAATGAAATAATAGAAATAGAAGATTACGTATTTTTTAATAGTGCCGGTAATGATAGGATGCTGGGATCTGGCTTTATAGTAGTTGAATTTATAGTTGAATTCAGACCTATTTCGGAGAGAATAAGCTATTTAAGACTTAGAGGAAAATATCAAAAAATAAGTATCCTCAACTTTCATGCTCCCACTGAGGAAAAAACCTTGGAACAAAAAGAGGAATTCTATAGCAAACTAGATGCAGAATTTGAAAAAATACCGAAATACGATCTAAAATTAGTTCTTGGAGATGCGAATGCCAAAATAGGTAAAGAAGCTGTATATGGAAAAACAATTGGTAAATTTAGAAAGCATATGGATACATCGGAAAATGGAGAATTATTAATAGATTTTGCGAAGGAAAAAAACTTAATTATTAAAAGTACATATTTTAAAAGTAAAGATATCTATAAGGGAACCTGGAGGTCACCCGACGGAAAAACAATAAATCAAATAGACCATGTGCTGATTGAAGAAGACGAGCAGACGTGTATAAAAAAAGTGAGAAGTTACAGGGGGCCTGATGCAGATAGCGACCATTTTATGGTAGGAATAAAATTTAAACCCATAATACCAATAGAAAGAAACAGAAGAAGAGAAAAACACTCACGGAAAGGACCAAGTAGACTGAGTAGTGAAAAAGAGAAAACCGATTACAAAAATATGCTAAATAAAGAGCTAATCGATCTTAATAATGTGGATGAAAGTGCAAGTTATGATCTGAACGGAAGGTGGGAATTATTAAAAGGGAAAATGAAATTATGCTGTGGAAAATGTACAAGGAACAACAAAGCAGGTAAAAATAAAAAATGGTATGATTAAGAATGTGAAAAGGAGCTCACGGAAAGAAATAAGCGGCGTCTGGAAATGCTAAAGCAAGGAACGGCAGAATCAAAAAGTAGTTATGACGAGCAGAGAAGGAAGTGTAAGATTCTACTAAGAGACAAAAAGCGGAAATTACAAGAACAACAAGTAAAGGAGATTGAGGAGCATTATAAAAGTAAACAAATTAGAAACCTGTATCAAAGTGTTAAAAAAGAAAGTAAAAGCCAGCAAAATAATATGACAGTCATCAAAACGAAACGGGAGAGCTTCTCACTGGAGAAGAAAAAGTATTAGAAAGATGGAGAGAATACTTCGAAACATTACTGAATGGAGGAGAAGAGGAAGAAGATGAATTTGAATTTGTAGAAAACCAAATAGAAACGGAAAATGAGGTACCAACGATGGAAGACGTCAGAAACATCCTAATGAGCCTGAAAACAAATAAGAGCCCAGGAGGAGACGAGATAACCACTGAAATAATAAAAGTATGGGGGAGAACAGTTAAAAGAAGAAATGACGTTACAGCAGACTGAAAATCGAATCAAAATAAATGGAGTGACCTCAAGTAAATTTAATGTGGAAGTCAGACTGCGGCAAGGGGATCCGCTTTCTTCTGTGCTGTTTAACTTTGCCCAAAAGGAAGTAATTAGAAGTGCAAATATTAACAGATCGGGAATGCTCTATACGAAGAAGCACCAATGTTTGGGTTTCGCTGATGACTTGGCAATTGTATGCAGAAGTAAAGCAGAGCTTCAAAAGGTTGTAGTAGCACTGGAAGAAGCAGGTCGGGATTTAGGGCTTGAAATAAATGCGGAGAAAACTAAATATATGGCATGGACTGACAGTGACTTTCAGAGAGGTCGCTATATAACGATAAGGACCAGGCATGGCAAAGAATATAAATTTGAAGAAGTGGACAGTTTTGTGTATTTGGGTACGACGTTTACAAGAAAGTCTGATTCAAAAGATGAAATTAGGGCAAGAATATTAAAAGGTAACAGATGTCTATACAGTCTGAATAATTTGATTAGAAACAAATTAATTTCAAGAAAGTTAAAGATACGCATGTACCAGACTGTGATAAGGCCAGTAGTAACTTACGCCAGTGAAGTATGGGTCTTAAGAAAAAGCGATATTAGTATGCTAGAAGTATGGGAAAGGAAAGTGCTTAGGAAAATCTTTGGTGGCAAAAAAATAGATGAAGTATGGGAGAGAAGAACAAATCAAGAACTATATGAGCTTTATAATGAACCAAGTATAACGGCAGTCATAAAGGCACAAAGAAGTTTGGGCACGTACTAAGAATGGAACAGGAGAGAGTACCCAAGTTAGTCACTGAGCGGAAGATAGGAGGAAAGATGAGAAGAGGGCGGCCAAGAGAGAGATGGAGGACTCAAGTGGAGCATGATATTGAAACACTAGCTATACAAGGATGGAGAAATAAAGTGATGGATAGGAAAAAATGGAGAGAAATAGTACAACAAGCCATGGGCCTTCTAGGCCTACAGAGCTAAATATATATATATATATATATAAACAAAGTGCCAAGAAAATGCGTATTAATATAAACAAAAAGGGGAAAATTATTGGACATGTACGCAAAAAGGATCATAGGATTACGAGTAAGAATGGTAACCGCAGACATGCATGTTTCTGGCTCATTAGCCGTCATCAGTGCGGCATAACCAAGTAGGGCATTGCACTTGGCTAGCAAAAGTGTTGGGTACTTGGGAGCAAAGGATGTTGGGGAAACATGTGTAAAGAAACATAAAAACACAAAAACAACGAAAGCTCACACAGGAGTCCTATCGCCATTTTGTGCTTTCGGCCAGCTGTGCCAATGGGTTTTCGGCTAGCAACTAGCGTCGCAACGTTGGCGAAACGGACTCATTGTGTTTGAGTCGTTCTAAGCCCAGGATATTAAATAAACAAAGTGCCAAGAAAATGCGTATTAATATAAACAAAAAGGGGAAAATTATTGGGCATGTACGCAAAAAGGATCATAGGATTACGAGTAAGAATGGTAACCGCAGACATGCATGTTTCTGGCTCATTAGCCGTCATCAGTGCGGCATAACCAAGTAGGGCATTGCACTTGGCTAGCAAAAGTGTTGGGTACTTGGGAGCAAAGGATGTTGGGGAAACATGTGTAAAGAAACATAAAAACACAAAAACAACGAAAGCTCACACAGGAGTCCTATCGCCATTTTGTGCTTTCGGCCAGCTGTGCCAATGGGTTTTCGGCTAGCAACTAGCGTCGCAACGTTGGCGAAACGGACTCATTGTGTTTGAGTCGTTCTAAGCCCAGGATATTAAATAAACAAAGTGCCAAGAAAATGCGTATTAATATAAACAAAAAGGGGAAAATTATTGGGCATGTACGCAAAAAGGATCATAGGATTACGAGTAAGAATGGTAACCGCAGACATGCATGTTTCTGGCTCATTAGCCGTCATCAGTGCGGCATAACCAAGTAGGGCATTGCACTTGGCTAGCAAAAGTGTTGGGTACTTGGGAGCAAAGGATGTTGGGGAAACATGTGTAAAGAAACATAAAAACACAAATCAACGAAAGCTCACACAGGAGTCCTATCGCCATTTTGTGCTTTCGGCCAGCTGTGCCAATGGGTTTTCGGCTAGCAACTAGCGTCGCAACGTTGGCGAAACGGACTCATTGTGTTTGAGTCGTTCTAAGCCCAGGATATTAAATAAACAAAGTGCCAAGAAAATGCGTATTAATATAAACAAAAAGGGGAAAATTATTGGGCATGTACGCAAAAAGGATCATAGGATTACGAGTAAGAATGGTAACCGCAGACATGCATGTTTCTGGCTCATTAGCCGTCATCAGTGCGGCATAACCAAGTAGGGCATTGCACTTGGCTAGCAAAAGTGTTGGGTACTTGGGAGCAAAGGATGTTGGGGAAACATGTGTAAAGAAACATAAAAACACAAAAACAACGAAAGCTCACACAGGAGTCCTATCGCCATTTTGTGCTTTCGGCCAGCTGTGCCAATGGGTTTTCGGCTAGCAACTAGCGTCGCAACGTTGGCGAAACGGACTCATTGTGTTTGAGTCGTTCTAAGCCCAGGATATTAAATAAACAAAGTGCCAAGAAAATGCGTATTAATATAAACAAAAAGGGGAAAATTATTGGGCATGTACGCAAAAAGGATCATAGGATTACGAGTAAGAATGGTAACCGCAGACATGCATGTTTCTGGCTCATTAGCCGTCATCAGTGCGGCATAACCAAGTAGGGCATTGCACTTGGCTAGCAAAAGTGTTGGGTACTTGGGAGCAAAGGATGTTGGGGAAACATGTGTAAAGAAACATAAAAACACAAAAACAACGAAAGCTCACACAGGAGTCCTATCGCCATTTTGTGCTTTCGGCCAGCTGTGCCAATGGGTTTTCGGCTAGCAACTAGCGTCGCAACGTTGGCGAAACGGACTCATTGTGTTTGAGTCGTTCTAAGCCCAGGATATTAAATAAACAAAGTGCCAAGAAAATGCGTATTAATATAAACAAAAAGGGGAAAATTATTGGGCATGTACGCAAAAAGGATCATAGGATTACGAGTAAGAATGGTAACCGCAGACATGCATGTTTCTGGCTCATTAGCCGTCATCAGTGCGGCATAACCAAGTAGGGCATTGCACTTGGCTAGCAAAAGTGTTGGGTACTTGGGAGCAAAGGATGTTGGGGAAACATGTGTAAAGAAACATAAAAACACAAAAACAACGAAAGCTCACACAGGAGTCCTATCGCCATTTTGTGCTTTCGGCCAGCTGTGCCAATGGGTTTTCGGCTAGCAACTAGCGTCGCAACGTTGGCGAAACGGACTCATTGTGTTTGAGTCGTTCTAAGCCCAGGATATTAAATAAACAAAGTGCCAAGAAAATGCGTATTAATATAAACAAAAAGGGGAAAATTATTGGGCATGTACGCAAAAAGGATCATAGGATTACGAGTAAGAATGGTAACCGCAGACATGCATGTTTCTGGCTCATTAGCCGTCATCAGTGCGGCATAACCAAGTAGGGCATTGCACTTGGCTAGCAAAAGTGTTGGGTACTTGGGAGCAAAGGATGTTGGGGAAACATGTGTAAAGAAACATAAAAACACAAAAACAACGAAAGCTCACACAGGAGTCCTATCGCCATTTTGTGCTTTCGGCCAGCTGTGCCAATGGGTTTTCGGCTAGCAACTAGCGTCGCAACGTTGGCGAAACGGACTCATTGTGTTTGAGTCGTTCTAAGCCCAGGATATTAAATAAACAAAGTGCCAAGAAAATGCGTATTAATATAAACAAAAAGGGGAAAATTATTGGGCATGTACGCAAAAAGGATCATAGGATTACGAGTAAGAATGGTAACCGCAGACATGCATGTTTCTGGCTCATTAGCCGTCATCAGTGCGGCATAACCAAGTAGGGCATTGCACTTGGCTAGCAAAAGTGTTGGGTACTTGGGAGCAAAGGATGTTGGGGAAACATGTGTAAAGAAACATAAAAACACAAAAACAACGAAAGCTCACACAGGAGTCCTATCGCCATTTTGTGCTTTCGGCCAGCTGTGCCAATGGGTTTTCGGCTAGCAACTAGCGTCGCAACGTTGGCGAAACGGACTCATTGTGTTTGAGTCGTTCTAAGCCCAGGATATTAAATAAACAAAGTGCCAAGAAAATGCGTATTAATATAAACAAAAAGGGGAAAATTATTGGGCATGTACGCAAAAAGGATCATAGGATTACGAGTAAGAATGGTAACCGCAGACATGCATGTTTCTGGCTCATTAGCCGTCATCAGTGCGGCATAACCAAGTAGGGCATTGCACTTGGCTAGCAAAAGTGTTGGGTACTTGGGAGCAAAGGATGTTGGGGAAACATGTGTAAAGAAACATAAAAACACAAAAACAACGAAAGCTCACACAGGAGTCCTATCGCCATTTTGTGCTTTCGGCCAGCTGTGCCAATGGGTTTTCGGCTAGCAACTAGCGTCGCAACGTTGGCGAAACGGACTCATTGTGTTTGAGTCGTTCTAAGCCCAGGATATTAAATAAACAAAGTGCCAAGAAAATGCGTATTAATATAAACAAAAAGGGGAAAATTATTGGGCATGTACGCAAAAAGGATCATAGGATTACGAGTAAGAATGGTAACCGCAGACATGCATGTTTCTGGCTCATTAGCCGTCATCAGTGCGGCATAACCAAGTAGGGCATTGCACTTGGCTAGCAAAAGTGTTGGGGACTTGGGAGCAAAGGATGTTGGGAAACATGTGTAAAGAAACATAAAAACACAAAAACAACGAAAGCTCACACAGGAGTCCTATCGCCATTTTGTGCTTTCGGCCAGCTGTGCCAATGGGTTTTCGGCTAGCAACTAGCGTCGCAACGTTGGCGAAACGGACTCATTGTGTTTGAGTCGTTCTAAGCCCAGGATATTAAATAAACAAAGTGCCAAGAAAATGCGTATTAATATAAACAAAAAGGGGAAAATTATTGGGCATGTACGCAAAAAGGATCATAGGATTACGAGTAAGAATGGTAACCGCAGACATGCATGTTTCTGGCTCATTAGCCGTCATCAGTGCGGCATAACCAAGTAGGGCATTGCACTTGGCTAGCAAAAGTGTTGGGTACTTGGGAGCAAAGGATGTTGGGGAAACATGTGTAAAGAAACATAAAAACACAAAAACAACGAAAGCTCACACAGGAGTCCTATCGCCATTTTGTGCTTTCGGCCAGCTGTGCCAATGGGTTTTCGGCTAGCAACTAGCGTCGCAACGTTGGCGAAACGGACTCATTGTGTTTGAGTCGTTCTAAGCCCAGGATATTAAATAAACAAAGTGCCAAGAAAATGCGTATTAATATAAACAAAAAGGGGAAAATTATTGGGCATGTACGCAAAAAGGATCATAGGATTACGAGTAAGAATGGTAACCGCAGACATGCATGTTTCTGGCTCATTAGCCGTCATCAGTGCGGCATAACCAAGTAGGGCATTGCACTTGGCTAGCAAAAGTGTTGGGTACTTGGGAGCAAAGGATGTTGGGGAAACATGTGTAAAGAAACATAAAAACACAAAAACAACGAAAGCTCACACAGGAGTCCTATCACTTGAAAATGCCAGCTGAGATGTTGGCGAAACGTCGTGAAGACACAAACAACCAACGGATTGAAACCCGGAACACCACTACTGTTCATATATATATATATATATATATATATATATATATATATATATATATATATATATATATATATATATATATATATATATATATATATATATATATATATATATATATATATATATATTGAAACACGTATGGGGGCTTTTTACACAATTTATTTACAAAATTGTTAAGATACACTGAACTCTGCTGGATAACGTCTAACTACTTGACAATACAATGAACTCTTCTGAACACTTGACTCGAACTGACGTTAACTGCCCGTGCATCCCCTTATATACAACATTATTTAATCTAGTTAGTGTGTTTAGAAGTTTCTAGAATTTTCTAGAACATTATTTAAAATGGTCAGTTGATGTTTTTACAAACTTCTAAAAATCAACTGTCAACAACAATCTTTCAAATTAAGGTCCCTTCCTTTACGGTTATCCCGTTACACTGCCCCCTCCTTAGATTCATTCCTCCTGGAATGTTATTTCCTACATCGGAATCCCGCACACTCCCTGAGCCAGCCAAACCATTTTCTTGAAGTTGCTGCGCATCTCCACTGTGGTTTCCCTGGTAAGGCGCCAAACGATCATGATGGACCACGACGGGTTTCCCTCTGGGAATTTTCACGATCCTATAAATGACATCGTTAATCTTCTTCTTGATGGTGTAGGGACCTTCCCAGTTCTTTTGTAATTTGGGACAAATACCTCGACGCCGTCGGGGGTTATAGAGCCAGACTAAATCTCCAACTTGGTAACTCTTTTCCATTGTCCGTGTGTCATAGTACCTCTTTATCCGATCACTAGATAATTGTAGTTTTCCACGCACCAGGTTGTGTATATTCTCCATTCGATTCTGAAGGTCAGCGACATATTGTTCACGTGCCATTTCTTCACCAGGTTTACAACCAAACACCAAGTCACATGGTAGCCTCATTTCTCTACCGAACAGGACCTTCGCAGGCGTTTGGCCAGTTGATTCGTTGATGGCCGATCGAATTGCCATTAGAAATAGTGGAATATGTCGATCCCAATCCCTCTGACAATCTGACACCACTTTTGACAGATAGTTGGTTATAGTCCGGTTCATTCGTTCCACCATTCCATCAGATTGAGGGTGCATGGCTGTGGTTCTCGTTTTGTGGATGCCTAATCTTTGGCAAACTTCTTGAAACAGCTTGCTCTCAAAATTTCTTCCTTGGTCTGAATGTAATTCTAATGGTACCCCAAATCGGCTTACGAATTCTTTAACCAATATATCTGCTAAAGTGGTAGCTTCCTGATTGGGAACTGCATATGCTTCAACCCATTTAGTGAAGTAGTCCATTACAACAAAGATGTACTTGTTTCCTACATCGGTCTGTGGAAGTGGCCCCAATACATCTACTGCGATTCTTTCAAAAGGACTTCCAACCAGGTATTGCTGCATTTCCGCCTTCGGTTTTCGGTGCGGACCGTTACTGGCAGCACATGTAGTGCATTTACGACACCAATCTTTAACAACATTAGTGCAATTTACCCAGTAAAATCTATCTCGGATCTTTTGCAGCGTTTTCGTGATACCCAGATGTCCTCCAGAACTATCATTATGCATCTGTTTTAAAATTTCCGGTACAGCATTTCTTGGGACCACTATTTGTTTCCTTGTTTCTGTGCCCTCGGAATTTTCTACAAGTCTTTTAACGAGCCCTCCGTCCAAAATTAAAGAGTTCCATTGGGACCAGTATGCTTTTAAAGCAGGAGAGGATGAGGATATCTCTCTCCACAACGGACGACGGTCCATTCTCTTCCACTCCCGAATCTTTTTTAGAACGGGATCGTTTTCTTGTTGCTCCTCCAGCATAGAGCTCTCGTCTTCTGGCACAACCCTAACCAAGGCAAGTTTTTCCTCGTTCTGCTCCATACGGGTACAATGGGGGCAATCAGGTCGACATGGTGTTCTGGAAAGTGCATCAGCATTACGATGTCTGGTTCCAGGTCTGTGCTCAATTTCAACATCATATTCTTGCAGTTTTTCGAGCCATCTTGCTATCTGTCCTTCTGGGTTCCTAAAGCTAAGTAGCCACTTTAAACTGGCATGGTCTGTTCTGATCAGGAATTTTCTGCCATACAGATATTTATAAAAGTGTTCGACGGATTTTACAACTGCTAACAGTTCCCTCCGAGTTACACAGTAGTTCTTTTCAGCTTTCGATAAAGTTTTGCTGAAGTAACCAACCACTCTTTCCTTACCGTCTTGTAGCTGTGACAAGACGGCTCCAATTCCCACATTGCTGGCGTCGGTGTCCAGAATAAGCTTACCATCAGGAAGTGGATAAGCAAGAACAGGTGCTGGCGTAAGCTGTTTCTTCAATATTTCAAACTCCTTTTGACATTCCTGATCCCAACAGAAGGACTTATCTTGTTCTGTCAAACGTGTCAAGGGTTTGGCAATGTCTCCAAAATTCTTGACATATCGTCGGTAATAGGAACAAAGACCCAAGAAACTCCGAAGCTGATGTTTGTCGATAGGGATTGGCCATTCCTGAACGGCTTGTATCTTAGCGGGGTCAACAGCAACGCCATCCTTGCTTACGTTATGTCCTAAATAGTTGACCTGTCTCTGGAACAAGTGGCATTTCTTAACATTCAATGTTAGATTAGCGTTCTGTAATCTGTTAAAAACTTCTTCCAGGTTAGATAAATGTTCCTTAAAGGTCTTACCCATTATGATGATGTCGTCTAGATAAACTAGACAAGTTTCCCATGACAAACCCCGCAGGATGTTCTCCATTAGTCGTTCAAACGTCGCAGGAGCATTACAGAGGCCAAATGGAAGGACCGTGAATTGCCATAACCCTGATCCACTGGTAAAGGCAGTCTTTTCTTTGTCTGCAGGATTCATTTTAACTTGCCAGTATCCGCTTTTAAGGTCTAAGGTAGAAAACAAAGTAGAACCAGCCAAAGCGTCGAGGGCATCATCAATCCTTGGTAGAGGATAACTGTCCTTCTTAGTGACATCATTTAGCTTTCGATAGTCGACACAAAACCGCATTGATCCGTCTTTCTTTCTCACTAATACCACAGGAGAAGCCCACGGACTACTGGATGGTTCGACTATGCCATTTTGGATCATTTCTTTAAGGGCTCTGTCTGCTTCTTCCTTCTTAACTTGAGGCATCCTTCGGGGTACCTGTCGAATCGGACGTGCATCACCAGTGTCAATTCTATGTTGTACAACATCAGTTCTTCCCAGTTTACTTTTAGAACCAAATACAGGTTTATAACGGTAAAGTAGATCTCTTACCTGTTTCTTTTCTAATTTTGACAAAGAGGGGTCTAATTTTGTCATTAATTGTTTAATTTCGTTGGTCTCATCTGTTTCCGTAACATTTATCTTGTGAATTATGGCCGTTACTGGTTCTAAACTTCCCATTTCCGTGTCCTTTTGGAGAAGAACTGGATGATCGTTCAAGTTGATAACTCGAATGGGTACCTCTTTGGCGGATCTAACAAGAGTCTTACCCACAAGGAGTCCTTTTCCCAATTCATGGTCATGGTTCTTCGGCTCTATCATGGCTGGGGCACCATCTGGCTCCAGTCCATCCAACCGCGCTGTGACGACACATTCGCAGCTCGCCGGAAGTTCGATATCATCGATTAGCTTAATCGAGGCATTGTCAACTTGTTTTCGGTGCAGAAATATTTCTTCATTACCAGTACGAAGGATACGTTGGCGAAGATCCAAATGAAAACCACAGTGGAGCATAACATCCATGCCCAGAACAACATCTTCATCAACGTCAGCCACCAGCACTAAGTGAACAAGAGAGGTTGAACCAAACTGTAGCGTCACCTGTATCTCATCGTAGACTCTAGCAGAATCTCCGGTAGCGGTACGCAGTCTCCAACTGGTAGGCCACATCTTCTTTCGCATAATGATGGTTGGTCGGACGATAGTTTTTGTAGCTCCAGTGTCTACCAGCATGCTAAAGTTCTTCCCATCAATGAGGCCATCCACATATAAGCTGTCCACGTGATGTCGCAGAGTTGCTAATTTAATGGTGTGAGGGGCTTCGGGAATGTTTGGGGTCGATTTCGCCCTCCAGGAGTCGACCCGTTCTAGTTTTCCTGCTGCTGGGGTACTTCAGCAGAAGATTTTTCTTTATGGGGGCAAGTATTTCTTATATGGCCTAGTTCTCCGCAGTTCCAGCATCTCACTGGGCGCCTTCTTTTTGGAGATAACTTCATTAATCTCTCTACTACCGCTTCAACGTCGCTAACGGAATGAACGACATGGTCGTAGTTACCAGTGATTTCCCTTAGTCGAGCAACTCCACGTGAGGCCTCCGTCGCCGCCTCAAACTCCAGGGCAATGGTCAAGGCGTCCACAAGAGTCTTCGGCCGCGCCAACCGTACAGCGCGGTGCAACTCGACGTCTCGAAGACCATCGGTGAAGGTTTGGACTGCTAGGCACTCCAGGAAATCCTCCGCTGCATTTGAATACGCAAGTCGTACCATTCTTGCTACATCCGCTTCAAATTCCTGGATAGTTTCTCCATTTTTCTGTTTTCGGCTCTTTAACTGCATTCGGTACACCGGTTGTAGATGAGTTTGACCATAACGCATCTCTAGACGATTCACCAATAACTCGAAGTTGTCAGCTTCATCCGGTGTCAATGATTGCAAGACGTCTAAAGCTTCGCCTCGCAGAGCTACGGTTAGGGACAATGCCTTCTCCTGGGATGGCCATCCATTAGCTCTGGCCGCTGCGTCGAATTGTTTCAGGTAATTTGGCCAGGAAGTCTTCCCGTCGAAGGTCGGGGGTTTCATCGTCGTTCGTACTTGGGTAGTCTCCCCATTTCCTCGTCGGTCGACGTCTACGTGGCAGGTTTCCGTCTTTTCTACATCTCCGTCGCCGTGGTGGATGGGCTGGTTTCGACGACAAGCTTCGTGTTCTCGTTGAAGCTTTCTTATTTCGGACTGCACTTGCTGGTTGATCTGGTTTTGCTCGTCTCGCAAGTTGGCGACTTGTTGATTTTGTTCGTCTCGCAAGCTGGACACTTGCTGATTTTGTTCGTCTCGCAAGCTGGACACTTGCTGATTTTGTTCGTCACGAAGATGTGATATTTGCTGGGAGAACGAACTGGATAACTCATCTGATATGGTAGACATCCGTCGTGATAGCTCCTCTTGCTGGCTCTTTATCTGACTGGATAGCTCCTCTTGCTGTCGGGAAAGTTGTTGAGTTTGCTCTTCTTGTTGGCTCGTCATTCGTTGCGCCAGCTGGGACATATCTTCGCGCTGGCTCTTCATCTGACTGGAAAGCTCCTCTTGCTGGCTTTTCATCTGACTGGATAGCTCCTCTTGTTGGATCGTCATTCGTTGGGACAGCTGGGACATATCTTCGCGCTGGCTGTTTATCTGACTGGACAACTGGGTCAATTGTTGTGATTGTTCGTCTTGTTGGCTCGTCATTCGTTGCGACAGCTGGGACATATCTTCGCGCTGGCTTTTCATCTGACTGGAAAGCTCAGAAATTGCTTTTTGAACCGGGTCATCGAACTCCACAATATCAGGGTCCAAATTATTACTTATGTAGTATTCACGGAGCCTATTCAACAATACAGATTTGGTCCCAGTAGTTTCCAACTCTAATTCTTCGAGCTCTCTTCTGAGCTCAGCCACCAATAGTTCATTTATTTTTTTTCCAGGCATTCTTGTATCTTCACCCCACACCTGACACCAATTTGAAACACGTATGGGGGCTTTTTACACAATTTATTTACAAAATTGTTAAGATACACTGAACTCTGCTGGATAACGTCTAACTACTTGACAATACAATGAACTCTTCTGAACACTTGACTCGAACTGACGTTAACTGCCCGTGCATCCCCTTACATTATTTAATCTAGTTAGTGTGTTTAGAAGTTTCTAGAATTTTCTAGAACATTATTTAAAATGGTCAGTTGATTTTTTTACAAACTTCTAAAAATCAACTGTCAACAACAATCTTTCAAATTAAGGTCCCTTCCTTTACGGTTATCCCGTTACAATATACTTATTAAAAATATACTCAATTAATCTGTTAAAATTTTTTTTTTAAATATTCCTACTAAATCTTGAAAATCCATTTATTGAATTTTTAGATTAGTAAAAAAGCGGATCCATAGTCTTTATTACTAGATCTTAGATTTTAGGTTCTAAATAGTCTCTATTTTAGTTGTTTTATTTATTCCTTACTTAGGTAGAATGTAAGTTAAAAACAGTTATAAACAGTTATCCAATATACGTTTATCTCCTTTTGTTATTCAATAGAATAAAAAAAGGAAATTATGCCCATGCGCAACTTTTCAGGTCATAAATGGGCTTTTCCTATGTATTCATTGAAGAAAAAAAATAGTTGTAATTGTCTTTACTGCTGTAACTGAATTTAAATGAATAAATATTATTATTATTATTAATAGAAATGGAGGGGTGGAGTGTAATAGTACGGGAGCCTAATAAGCTAAATGAAGAGTTACTCGAGCGTCGTTGGGAATATCAAAATTTGGTAGACTATATGCTAAAGAGAAAAAAGCTTGTGATATTTGCCCGTTTACTGGTGGGGGGAGCGGGTATGATTTTTCGAAAATGAAAAAAAAGAGTCACAAAAACATACTCGAGCGCGTCAGACATTTACAAGGTAGACGCGAAATGTATCTCTGGGTGCGGAGGGTTGTTAATCTGATGGTTTGCACGATGGGGGAAGTCGCAAAAAGGAGTGGAAATAAAAAATAAAATTTATTCAAGCGCGTCAGATATTCAAAGGGGATGTTAAATGGACCCAAAAAGATGTCATACTGAAAAGACTGACGATTTGGATGCGACAAAACCTGACAACCAATTTTTTAAAAATGTAAGAAAAGATCATGACCTTGAAATACTCGAGTGCGTCAGATGTGTATACAGTTTATTCAGGATGATGTCCTTGTAGTGTCAACCCATGATCTGACAATTATGTTAAGCAATTTTCTTAATCTGACAATTTTTAAAGTGATAACTTCTTATGGGAGGGTAACTGATTTTTAGCGTAACGCGTTGAAAAAAGCGTTTATCATAACGCGTTGTTTATCGTTGTTACACGCAGGCGCAGTGAAACATAATAATAATAGAAATAGGTAAATATTAATATTAATACAAATATCTTTATTTATTTATTTATTTATTGAATTGATAACTTCTTATGGGAGGGTAAACTGATTTTAGCGTAACGCGTTGAAAAAAGCGTTTATCATAACGCGTTGTTTATCGTTGTTACACGCAGGCGCAGTGAAACATAATAATATCATTTCTCTCGCTCTCTATGCTTTTCCCAATGTAAGTTTTAAGTATATTTGAATTTACTGTGTTATACGGTATTAATCTGTCACTAAATACAATTCATTACTTTTTAGAACTAAGTTTCTTACGGCAGGCTTGGAGAAGATAGGGATTTTGCTGCGTGACTGAACTGAAAAAAATGTAATAGTAAAAACCGTAACGAAAAACCCGTTAAATGAGACGTGCATCAAATACATTCTAGAAGTTATTATACGTAGGTGGTTCGGTGGTTCATTGGTCAAATGCTCGCCTGCCACGCGGGCGACCCGGGTTCGATTCCCGGCCGATGCAAACTTTTTTTGTATATATTTGTTAACTTTTACCTTTTTTGTAATATGAGATATAATTTTTAAAAATCTTGATAGTTGAAAGTAGTTAGGAAATGTGAGAAAAAATAAATGTTTACATTACTCTTTAAAGCTCACCTTGAATTTTAAAGAAGCTTCTTTCTTAACGCCAAGATTTCACTGATTTTGATATATTGACCGTTAAATGAGACGTGCGCAGGCCTTACAGTCGTATACACAAGCGAGTAGTGTTATATGTCGATTCCATGGTGTAAGTATATACACTTACGCCATGGTCGATTCTACATTAGCCAAAGGAACTTTGTTCCTACCTGGTGTCTCACGACACCATTTTAACTTGTTATTAATTATTAAATATTTATATCCATTTAATATCATAAAAATTAGGTTATTTTCTATATTTTCGTATATAAAACTAATTTAATCCCTTTTAATTTTAATTTAAATTCATAATTTAAACGGTTCGGTCATCCTCGGCATCTATCGTGGCAGTTTTAGGAGAAGAAATGGAAATAAAATCAAATAGAAAGAGGTAAATATTAATATTAATACGAATATCTTTATTTATTTATTTATTTACTTACTTACTTACTTACTCATTTATTCAAATAATTCGTTCATCTATGATTTAATGCCTTTTAATTATAATTTAAATTCATTCTTAAAATGTTCGGTCATCCTCGGGAATTCTGGTAACAGGTTGTCTAAGAAGAAATGACAGTCTAATTAGCCTAATATTAGCATAAAAAATACGTGTTTTGGTGGTTTCATTTGTGATAAATCTTATAAAAATTGATTATAAAGTGTTATTAATGTTATTATTGATAATAAGGATAAGAATTTAAGTTTTAAGTGTGTATTAAATAGCAATCAGGCCGTTCCACGTAAAGGGTGGTTGTAGTGCGAATTAATACGCGACTGATTAGAAATTTCGAACTGTCATAGTGAAAAATTTTTGTATAGTAATTAGTGAAAGTTATAGTAATAAAAATTTTTTCAGAATTTTCAAAATAATTAAATTTTAAAATTTATACAAATTATCATATTAATGTAGATCAAATTTAACTAATAGGCAAATTTTTCTCAAGTTAAAAAATTTCAACATTAAATAGTTCAACTTGGATTACTTGAAGTTATCACTTCTGTCGCGCGTCCTGAGACGCACACGTGTTTTTTTTTGTTAAATCTATTGATTAACGGAATTATTGGAACTAACAGATAATAATAGAAAGCGTTTTAGAAACAAACATTGGACATTTTTCCATTTATTTATTAAAAAAGGGTTTATAAAAAAAATGATTTATTTATAGATTATTAACCCTATAAAGCTAGCGATCTGGAAAATACCGAAATCGAAGAAGAAGAAGAAGATATCAAAGAGTGGAAAGGAAATAGTGCTCCTCCTACACCAAACATTGTGCAGAACCATGAAGAAGCTTCTAATCAAATTACAAATTGTCAACAAATATATACTCCAAAGAAAACACCTCAAAATACGAGCGAAAAAAGTGAAAATACAACCAAAACAATTACTAACTCGGTTATGCCTCCAAATTCATTAAGCCAAACTGATTTAAAGGGACATCCAAAAGTAAAGAAATTAAAATAAAGAACGCGTTCAGTTAGCAATAGATATTAGTTAACATATTTGCTTTTTACTATTTATATCATTTTATTTAATATTTATATAAATTTATTAATCTTTTATTCTTTATCATTTCATATTAGTTTCTAATATTGTTCTAATATTGTTTATTGTATACTCCATATAAATGGACGAATATATTCGAGATGTTAATTATGAATTCTATAACACTACTTAGAATGTCATACATCAGAATATTTGCAGTCTCAATGCACATATCGATGAACTTAAAATAATGTTAGATCAGTTAAACTGTCGCTTTGACTGTGTTGTACTAACAGAAACTTTCCAAATTGATGACACTGATCTCTTTAATATGAGTGGATATAAAACATTTTACAACCGGGGTCAATTAAATAAAAATGACGGTGTTGTTGTTTATGTCAAAAGTAATTTAAATGTAGATGCCTCTACTATTGAAATCGGGAACTCAAAGGCATTACTGATTAAAATTAACCTAAACAAAAATAAACATATCTTACTAACAAATATTTATCGCTCACCTTCCGGTTCACCTGAAGACTTTATTTTGTGTTTAGAGAATTATCTAAAACAAATTAAATAATCAACACTAGATTTTCATTTATTGCTTAATGATATTAACATAAACATTAAGGATGAAAAAGACATTGTAAACAGATATTTAAACCTTTCACATGAATATAACTTACATTCAATAATAAATAAATACACACGCATTAAAATTAATTCACGCAGTTGTCTGGACCATATATTTTTTAGATCAAATGTTACCCACACCTTCGAAAATGTTGTTGCTGCTACATATGAAAATAACATAACAGACCATCGAGCCACGCTACTGAGCTTTCCTATAAAAACAATCAGTAGAAACTCTGATACCGATAAATATAAAACATTTATAAACTACGAACATACACAAAATGACCTTAATACTTATAATTGGCAATATTATTATAATATAAATACAGTAAACAAAAAAACAGATGAATTACTAAATATTTTAAATATGTCCCTAAAAGAACATACAAAAATTGGAAAACAAAAAAAATGAAATAAAGCGAAAAAACTGGATTACAGCAGGTCTTGTAAAAGCAATTAATAAAAAAAAATTATATAAAGAGTTCCAAGAAAATCCGAACAATAAAAGAAAAACGAGAAATATATGTCAATTACCCTAAACACGTAAATAGCCTAATCAAACTAACTAAACGAAACTCTTACCGCAACGAAATACAAAAAAATTGAAATAATAAAAAATATATTTTATGTGGAATATAGTTAATAACAAAAATAAAACAAAAAATAATATTATTGTAAAAAAAATAAATCGGGAGAGGAAATAACTTCCAAACGAGCTACTGCAGATGAATTTAACAGAGGTATGCCACCAGGACCCTGCAGGGTCCCAACACCCGGGCCCATGATTCTCTTCGGCCCCTTGGAACAGAGGTCATAGAGTCATCCAGAGAAAACCTCGAAGAAAACTTCCACTTTCCCAGCTGAGGCTACTCCAAGCAGCAGGACAACAACTTCCAGAGGAGCTCCAAGACCACTTAGAAGAGGCCCCACTAGCCCTACGCTTATAATCATAAATATATAATAAATAAAATATAAGCTAAGAACTTATTGTACAGAAAGTAGGCCGAGGTTTTCTGTGGTTTCCCTCGACCCAAGTTCGACCTGTCTCAGTCTGGAAACAAACTGTTTAAGGAAGAACTTGCTAAATGGTCTTTCTTAAACAGGATAAAGTTGCCACAGACAACTCCTATAGTAAAAAGCAGGAAACATTATAATGTAGCACTACCCTGAAAAGGACACTAAGTCCTATAGCAGGGTATAGGGAAAGATTTAAATATTTCTATTTAATCTTAAGAAAACATGTAAACTTTATAAATAAACATTTTTAAATTTGAAATTTGAATTTGAATTTTTTTTTGCATCAGTAGATGAAAAATTACCAAAAAATATTTCGCTGCCATCTAAAAATATTCATTCCTTTTATTAGCTACCGGTTACTCCAAAAGAGATCGGAGAATTAATAGCATCACTAAAATCAAATAAGGCACCAGGCCTTGATAGTCTATTGATATATTTAAGCAATTGCAAGGACAACTAACTAAACCTAAGAACACGAAACTCTGTGAAAAGACTCTTTGGTGTATGGAAACGTCGCTTTCCTGTCCTAGGTTATGGACTTCTTTTAAAAATTCCAACAGTGTTGTCCATAATTGTGGCTGCAGCTGTCCTTCATAATATTGCCATTGACATGAATGAGGAAGAGCCACCACCACCAGAAGATATAAATCTTGACCATTTAAATTATTTAATAGAAATAGGTCAGATTGATGGTATTCTTCATAACAATGAAATTCAACCTGAAGGCATGAATTGTGTCAGAAATAATTTAATTAATAATTATTTTATTAATTTGTAATATTTTTTATTTTATTTAAACAAAAATATTTTAAATTTGAAGTTTAAATGAAAAAGTTTATTTTGTTAAATTTATTATTAAACCCTGTTTTTTGAAATGATAACTTGTTGGTTACTTCATTTTTTATTCTATTGGTTTTTTGGTGTTTCATTATTTAGCATTTATTTGCTAAATTTTATATAAATGAATAATCTAAAATTATTGTATTATATATTTAAAAATAAAACACAGTTTATGTAAACTATTTTACTTAATCTAAATTTAAAAATACACACAAAATAATTATTAATTAAAAATATGTTTATATAAACTAAATATTTTACTTAATCTAAATTTCAAAATAAATAAAAAATAAGTTAAAATTTAAGGTTTTTTTTCCAATTCTTTTTTTTTTAATTTCTATATCTAATTTTAAAGATTCCATCCTTAAAAGATGTTATTTTTTTAAACAATCTGCTAGTTCCAGTTTTTTGTCTATTAGGAGTTCATATTTTTCTGCCAGCATGGAAGAAGTAAATGTTTTAATTGCAGGTCTGCGACGTGAGGTGTCCTGCACTTTCCTTTGCGGCACAATCTAAAATAAATTAAGTCACTATAGATAAACAAGAGTTTTATTTTTAACATAAAATATTTACCACTTTTCTTCTTTTCAAACATGGAGTATTCACTGATGAAGGTTCAACCAATTTACTTTTGACTCCTCTAGAAGTGCTGGGTTGCTAAAAATAAACATTTGTTTATATAAAAAATAAAATTTTCTACAATTAACTTACATCATAGTCAACGTCATTTGCATTCCTAGAACCATCATCTACAGTATCAATATTATGGTTAATGAATATTTCATTATATGGGGATGTATTTAAGTGGTCCAGCTGAAAAAGTTAAATATATTATTATTAGAATAGAATAGAATAGAATAGAATAGACGTTTATTTGCAAAATAAGTCAATACAATTTTTTTACAAAGGCAAATTTAATTTTAACAAATAAACATACCGTACACTTTTAAAGTATCCTTGATACTTGTAAGTGATTATTCCTTTTAAAACTACACTTTTGGTTTTTAAAAGTATGGTCCACTCCGAGATATATTGCCACACAATCGGGATATAAATGTCTAAATCTGGAAACCTTAGTCAAATCCGGGAATGTCTATCTTTGGTAATCTTATCACTATTTTAAACTAAGCAAGGATTAAACATTTACATTTTTAAAAAACTTTACATTAAAAATACTATGCTTTCTGGTTTACGAAATCTTTAATTCTAGATCTTTCTGTATTAAACAAAAATTTTTTTACTAACATTTTAAATTGATTTAAATTGACAACTTCTTGAATATTACTTGATAAAAAATTTAATGCTTTGGGAACCAGATAGGTAGAACTTTTTGTACCAATATTTAACTTTGCTTTTCCGATCACATACTGATTTCGGTTTCTTGTAGAGTAGCTGTGTGAATGATTTTTTAAGTGCTCTTTATTTTTATAGCCTGTTATGGCCAATTTCTGGAAAAATATCTGTCTGATGTCTAAGATTTTAGCTTCAGAGAATAGTGCATTGCTAGGATAGCGATATGGTTTTTTAAAAATCGTCTTGATAATCCATTTTTGCAGTACATTAAGATTATTAAGATTATTAGGTTTCTATATTTTATTTTCCTACTTTGATACCATTTTTCAGTTAAAATTATTATTAAATAGTATAGAAGTGTTAGTAAACTATTATTTTTGAGATAACTCTCAATGTATTTTTGAAATTTAGAAATTAAACAAACTTAACTATAAGCTGACCTTAAAATCAGTATTTCGTTTGCACGGGTAACCAACTGATGTTTAAGGTGGACCTTAAGTAAGGCTTAGTTAAGCCTAGAATTTTGCCGTTTAAAATTATCTTTATGTCATCTTAACCTCAATATGTCGATTGGTTTCTGCTGTTTATGTGTTTTCTGGTGTTACATTGTTTGTTTTTTGTTTTTGCTGTTGTTTGGGTATTGTCGTTGATTGCTTTTTGGGTTGATTGTCTTTTCTTTGTGCCTAATAAAAATATGAATAATTTTGCTTACGACGATGACGATTTGGACGATCTTAAATTGATCTTTTATGGAATTCCCAGACGGATTTATTATCGAATTGAATATTTTAATAGCTGGGATGATTTGACTTTTTATTCGAGATTTAGAGTGACAAAACCTACTTGCCTAAATATTTTGGACCTAATTGAGGCAGAAATCGAACACCCTTATGATTTGTAAGTATTTTGTAAATAAAAAATATGTCACAAAACAATAAGATTTCCTTCTCTTTTTCAGTAACAATAGTGTGGCTCCCATAAACCAACTATTGATTTTTTTGCGGTTGTGTGCCACAGGAACACATTTATCTTGTATTGCTGATTTTGGAGGCACACATCTGTCATCAGTATCGAGAATTGTTAAAAGGGTTGAAAGAGCTTTAGCAGGAAGAAATAGGATGTATATTCGATGCCTGAAAGATTGCAAGATATGACTCAAAGCCAACTTGAGTTCTATGAAATTTCTCGCTTTCCTCGTGTCATAGGTGCTGTTGATGGCACCCAAATAAAAATCCAGTCATCAGGTAAACAATGTATGTTAGATTTTTATTTTAACAAAAAATAATTGTCAGGAGGAGGAGATGCCGAGGTGTTCAGAAATGGAAAAGGGTAGTTTTCACTAAATGTCCAAAATGAGGTGGGCTGGTTCTTGTCATGACGTTACTATTTTTAATAACAGTCGACTGAAGCGTAGATTAGGTAACAATGAGTTTCCAAATAGTACATTGTTAGGTAAGTTTACTGTGTTGGTCTTATTTGTGTTCTGTCAAATTGATAGCTACTGTTTTATTTTTTAAATTGATTTTGAATGTTTTTCTACTACATCTGGCAGAAATAACACTAATATTTGGACAAATAGATATACTTGACTTTTTTTAGAAGACAGTGTACTATCTGAAATCTTATTTGCTGACTCCTTTATTACGGCCGAATACACGAGCAGAGCAGCAATATAATCAGGCTCATATAAGAACCAGAAACTTTGTAGAACGGCAGATAGGTGTGTGGAAAAGGAGATTTCCCATCCCTGCTTATGGGTGTCGTCTAAAATTGGAAACAACACTGGAAATAATAGTGGCAGCAGCAGTACCTACTCCATAACATCTGCATAGAGAATAATGAAGCAGATCCTCCCGACCCAGCAGATTTACAAAGATTTTTGAATATGATGGAGGAAGATGAAGTGCCAAATATTGCTGTACAAGATAATGATAATAATAATAATTATGAATTTCAAACCAGGCAAAATATAATAGATAATTATTTTGCAGATTTGGAATAATATTTTTAATAGTAATAGTAAATTTTAATGAAATAAATCCTTTTTTTATCTTAGTTTTGAGAATATCTTAATTTATTTTTGTATTTCTAAAATAAAGTTTAACTGCCAGTTGAGTGGATACTTGACCTCAGTATTTTAACGATTCCTTTTTTCTCAAAAGAGGTAACTATATTGAAGCAATATACCAAATTTAAAAATTTTTATATATCGACTATCAAAAAAACATAATTTAGTTAAGCTATGAAATTTAATTGATTACATAGACCCACCCAAATCTTGACATGCAACAATATTTTAAACAGAAATTGTAAGAAATTTTTATTCTGTGACAGCGTTTTGTTGTTCTCTATGTAACGTAAATTATTTTTTTTTATGGCTAGATAGTACACGCAAAACAAATAAAATAAAAAATGCACAAACTTTAATAACTACTTAAATTACAAAAAAAGTGATACTAAACCAATACGGAGTTAACCTATAGACCTCAGAACCACAGGGAAGAAAATGACCTCAAGTTAAAATAAAAAAAAACTATATCCTGTATATCGAAAACCAAGATTAGAAGGACATACCTAACCTAATAATTGATTTTAATTTTCGAAATACTCTTGTTTTAATTTCGCTGATTTTAAATATTCATCAGATAATTGTGACGAGTTTAATTGTTGGATATTAGGTCGCCTCCTTTTCGTCCATTTGTGCTGGAGTGGCTCCGATATCCTTTTCCTTAATTTATTTGACGAAAAGTTGTTTGGGACGTCACGCTAAAATTAATAACATTTTGTTTTTAATAAATAAAATAATATGACTATGTGTATCTTACATTTTCTTTATTTGGGGTACTAACAGAGAGACTGGGAGTATCATGACCCAAATCCATATTATGCTATAACATAGATACATACCTGGTTTCTCCCCATTCATAATGATCTTTTTCTTAAAAAAATTCGATTCTTGATATCTAACGCTGAACTAGTTACTTACACAGTTACTGTTGATGTGAAAGAAATTAAACACAGTAAAACACACAAGTTTAGACTAGTTTTTCCTTCAGGTCGGACAATCGAAGAAACGGATTATGCCTATAACTAGAACCGCTCACTATTCCAATTGACTATTTGATAGGACTTTCTCACCTCCGCTGAATTTAATGAAACTGATTTTTGGCCGGCTAGCTCTGTCGTTTACTCCACTGTGCGATGTTAGTTATCGGAAATTATAAATTTACGTTCCACAAGAATTTGGCGAACACTAAAAGATGGAAGTGTACTACTAGAAACTGTAAAGCCTTTTTAAAAAGTGGTAATGATAAAAACACGCATATTGTGGAGTCAGTGTTGGAACACAACCATGAACCAGATTCGCAAGAACAGATTAATAGGCAAGTCCTTAACAATACAGCAAAACAAGCGGCAACTGAGGATTTATTGAAAAAACCCATCAAAATTATTCGAGATGTCCTTAAATCAAACTATTTAAGTGAATCGGTTGTGACTACAGATGTCGTAAGAGCACGAAAAAATATATAGCATGCTAGATCAGCTGTTCTGCCAAAGCTGCCTAAAAATATTTTGGAATTCCACCAATTAATTGAGAGTCTGGATGTTGTTACTAATAGTGTTACTAATAGTGTTCTGTTTGTTACCAAATAAACTGAAAAAAACGTATACTGATGCATTTAAGTTCATACAGGAAGAGTGCCAACAGTTGTTAAATACATCTTTAAATCCACTGAAATTTACGGTTGACTTTGAACTTGCGATACATGCAGCAATACGGAATGTATTTCCAGAAACCAAAATTGTGGGACGTCACTTTCATTTAGGACAATCATGGTATAGAAAAATCCAAAAGATGGGACTTTCAAGTGAATACCAACGGAAAAAGGGCGAGGAAACTGATATAAGTCTATTTTTACATTACATTTTTGGACTCCCGTTTTTAAAGCCAGAAGATGTTGGAAAGTGTTTTGCATTTGATTTTTTTGAATTCAAACCTAAACATGATGCCCTGGATCAGTTTTGTGATTATTTGGTCGATAACTATATAAGTGAAGATTCTACGTTTCCACCCATTATGTGGGCAGAACATTCATCATCTTGTGCAGAACAACCAATGCCTGCGAATCATTCCACAATCAGTTCAATCAATCATTTTATAGGTCGCACCCTAATATTAATCAGTTTTTGAGTGTACTTCTAGAATTTCAGTTAGACACGTATATTAAAATAAACAGCTGTAATACACCACATAAAATACACGATAAAAAATATTTAGACAAAAAAAGTTTTTTAGACCAAAAATTACAAGATTTTTCTCAAAGTAAAATTTCTAGAATAGACTTTGTTAAATGTATTTCTTACTATAATAAACCAAGTTGAAACACCAAAAAAATTGTTGTAAATTTATTTTTACCTCTCTATATTTCTATAGGTAACCTTGTATTTTAACGGAACATTAGGACAAGAATATCGATATACTGATATTGTTAAGATTTTTATTTTTTAAATAAATTTTCTTTTTGTAATAATAGCCAAGTCAAAAAAAAATCTAAAAGCATTAATACTTAACATACCTCAACTCAAAAGATTTACACAAAATTTTAATGCAATTGCTGGGGAAACATTTTGAGCTTATTATTATATTATTATTATACAGGATATTTCAAGTTATCCAAGACATATATTACTAATACGCATAAGCCAAATAAAATCCGTTGATAAATATGATTAAATATTACACGATTTGGCAACAATGTCTAATGTTTCCGCGATTATATGAGAGCCTACCCGCATTCATGCGGGAGCCAATTCGTACCCTTCTAAAATATACCTTTTTTTTTTGTTTTTGAGAGGAGGAAACCGCATGGCACTCTTAAAAGCTTATTAAGAGTAGTGTGGGGCGCTACTCCCACTAAAACCTCCCCTTGCACCCAGGTGCTCCAGGAACTGCATTGTATGCTTGCATCTGTTGCACCCGGAGTCTGCTTAACTAATCTCTCTGCCTACTTTGTGCATACCTTTCCTCTTCCTCCTTTTTTCTCATTACATTCTTAATTATGCCATGTCCCAGACTCCAGTTTTTGACGTTTTCCATCATCCAACCAATTAAATTCTCGGGTGTCAGGTTGATGTCTTCTATTTCTGTTGTGTATTCTCGCCATCTTGGACATACAAAAAGGGTATGCTCTGGATCGTCTCTACCTTCGCAGTATGCGCACCTGTCGGACGGTGTCTTACCAATCTTATGCGTGTAGCTTGCGAAACTACCGTGACCTGTCAGAAATTGAGTAAGAAAGTACTCCGGCCTTCTAAAGCTGCATTCAAGCCAAGGTTCCAAGGTTGGAATTAGACGCTTGGTCCATTGGGCAGTGCTTCTGTTTTCTGCCCACCTCTGTTGCCACTTTCTTAGTGTCTCCTGTCTCTCGGCTTGTGCTGCATCCGCGTTTGGAGAAAGCCCTCCTCTCCACAATCTCTTTCTTTCCCACACCAACAGGTCTATCGGGATGATGCCCGCCACCACTAGTGTGGCTTCCAAAGACACCGTCCGGTACGCGCTGCTTACCCTAAGTGCAAACTTCCTCTGGAGGGAGAGTATCATTCCACTGTATTTTTTGAATTCCAGTGCCCTTGTCCATATTGGGGCAGCATAGAGAATCACTGATGATATGACCCCATATGATACCCTCCTTTTCCAGTATCCTGGCCCCACCTATATTCGGTAGAAGTTTGCTCAGGGCTGTCGCCTGCCTGGATGCTTTTTTGTATATTTCCAGCACATGTGCCGTAAAGGTAAGCTTGTCGTCTATCCACACACCAAGATACTTGGCATTCCTTTTTGGGACAAGCTCTGTACCCTCCACATTAAATTTTATGTTAGCTCTGTCCCTCGGCCCTTTTACAATGACGCATTCGGTCTTCTCGGGCGCAACGCAGAGACATTTCTCCTTCATCCAATATACAATCGTAATGAGTGCCTCATTTACTGAATGGATTAACTCCTTTCTGTCCTTTGCTCTGACGATTAGTGCAAGGTCGTCCGCATATGCAACTGTAGAGCAGTTGTCAGGCAGCTTTAGTCTAAGGACTCCATCATAGAGGACGTTCCATAGTGTAGGGCCCAAAACCGAGCCCTGCGGTACCCCTTGCGTTATTGGTAACTTTTGTCCCCCTGAGGTGAGGGTCCTATCAGTAAAGTAGTCTATTATTATATTAATGGTCCATTCCTCTACTCCGGAGTCCCTCATTAGATCCACGATCTTGCTCCATCTCGCGGTATTAAAGGCATTTTTAATGTCAACAAACACCACTACTCCCCATGCCAGGTTGTGTTCTGTGGCCAGGGATAAAACGCGCGAGATGGCATGGATGGTGGATCTGCCTGCCATGAAGCCATATTGGTCTTTGGATATTAACTGCCTCTCTTCGATGCAGGCGTTCAGCCGTTGTTTTACGATCTGCTCCACAAGTTTGCCTAGTGAACTGATCAGACTTATGGGACGGTATTTACTTACTCGTCCTTCCTCGTTTCCTTTGGGTATCAGGACGACTTTACCTTCCTTCCATTCAGGGGCCCACGACTGGTCCGTCATGACCTGATCAACAATTTTCATAACCACCTCCGGAAATTCTTTCACCAGCACCTTGACGCTCACTGGCATGACACCATCTATAACTGGCGCTTTTCTAATTTTAAATCGGTCCGCCGCAGCAATCAGTTCTGCTGTCGTGACCCGTGTTGGAACCTCGCATCTGGCTTTACCTGGTAGAGGAGAGTCACGCACCTGCGGGAAAAGTTCGCGCGTTATTTCAACAGCTTTGTCTAGGTTTAACTCGTACGGAGTTAGCATGTTTTTAAACCTTCCAGTTACTAGTTTGTATCCTCTACCCCAGATGTCGTTTTCGAGATCCTCGCACAAGCCCCTCCAGCAACGTTTTTTGGACCTACTGATTGCTAGTCTGAGGTCTTTCCGGCATTCTTTATAATAGGCTTCCAGTTCTTCTATCCTTTCCGGGGTGGTCACGTTATTTCTACGATTCCTGAGCACGGTTCTCCTAGCTCTAATGCAACTCTGCCTGATGTTTGCAACCTCTTCGTTCCACCAGGTCGGTAATCTTCTGCACTGTCCATTTGTTGTCCTGGTTGCTGATCTTTGTGCTTTCCTTATGCAGTCTGTTAATTCACGAGTATTCATATTATCTTTGATCATCAGACAGAGGGCATTTTTGAAGATTCCTTTATCAAACACTCTCTCGTCCCATGTCAGTTTGTTAACGGGCGCCCCGTCATCTATTTTGTTTGTTATATGTCTGTGGAGGCTCATTGACTCGGAATCCTCTAGGACCACCCAGTCTTTTAATCTCTGTGTAAAATCCTGGGAGGTAATGGTAAGGTCCAGAAAAGACTTCTGTGGCCCTCTGCAGAAGGTGGGGATTAGTCCGTCATTGGCCAGTACCATACCAAGTGACTGAAACCAGTCACTCAGCAGGTCTCCCCTGGCGTCGACCGATGCTGACCCCCACATAGGAGACTTTGCGTTGAAGTCCCCTGCGATCACCACACCCCCCTTCTCACTCATTACCTCCCCCATCATCCCATCTATGTATTGGCCGAAGGCCGCCTGTGACACATTAGGGGATATGTAACAGTTGTATAGGGACCATTCCTTAAACCTAATTACAACATATCCTTTTTTGCGCTCGTGCGAAATAATCCCGACCCTTCTGTTTGTGCACAAGACGGCCACTGCATTCTCCGAGTCAACTATCCACCTACGGTCCTTTCTGACATGGGTGAGATTTGGCTCCTGTACTAGGAGCAGGTCTGTATCTAGTTCCGCCGCTTTTGCAACCGCTAAGTCGTGGGCCGCTTTTCGTCTGTCGACATTTACTTGAAGTATTTTCACAGTCATGAATAAATAAATAGGATAAAATTGTATAAATAAAATGTGTTGTTAAAAACGTGTATATATAAAATGTAAGTGCACTATAGCAATAAAAACTTGTATAAGTGTATAAATAAAAAGGAACGTGTATAAATAAAATGTGATTAAAATTATAACAGTAAAACTTTGTATATCAATATATCTGTGTGTAAATATGTACGTGTGGGTACGTAAAGTTTTGTATAGATAAAAGAGAAAAATAAAACCGTGTATATTAAAGTCCGTGTTTGTGTAAATCTATGTATAAAGTGTCCGTGTATGTGCAAAAAAGCTCAGGTCTCCATCTCTTCAGGGCTTCCGACTGGCGGCTCAGCCCGTGGCTCACCCATTCCCGGCTCCATAGTTCTCCCGGAGCTGGCCGGGTCGCCTGGGACTCGAGCTTCCTTCCCTGCCACCTTCAGGCCTGGTTTTGAGGTTCCGCCTTTCCTGGCCTCTTTGAGGGCCTTCTTGAAGGCTGCACACTTAATGGAGCCCGCCCTGTGTCCCTTTATGTCACACAAAGGACACTCATCCTCGTTGGTGCAGTCCTTTGCATCGTGGCCCGGTTTTCCACACTTATAACAACTTGAGGACCTGTCTGTTCCTTCACAGTTCTTTGCAGTGTGCTCATGTGACCAGCACCTACCGCATTTTGATACGTTAACCCTTTTCTCTACTGGGCACACTGCAATACCTACCCTAATTTCGCCCAACTCGGTAAGTGTCCTGGCTGGGTCCTCTTCTGGGGTTACGGTTATTGCCGACATCTCGTTTCTCATGGGTCTGACTTCGCTTGCCTGTATGTCTGTAATGGGGGTCCCTGTCGCATTTGAGAGTGCCTCCAACACCTCCTCCTTCTTTGTGCCCTGAACGAGCCCCCTAATGTTTAAAGTACTTCTACCCCTGTCTTTTAGATTTCTTGTTTGTAGGCCCTTTGTCTCTTTTAACATTCTACTGATGTTTACCATGGCCTCCGTATCTCTCTCGAGGGTTAGCAGCAGTTTCCCGTCCTTGGTACTCCTGACCGTCTTGACTGCATTTCTGTGTGTTGTGGTCCCTAAAGTGCTTTTCACAGTGTTCAGTACCTCACTGAACGTTTTCCCTCCCTGGCTGACCACCATTCTATACGTGGTTGCCTTCCTCCTGTTCTGGCCGGCCTCGTTCTTATTTTCGCTAAATGCTCTTGTTGTATAGATCTTTATACCTACCTTTGTTTTGCGGAAGACAGCCTCCACTATCTTCCTAAATCGATCAATGGGCATGCCAACTATGTGGTGGAGAGCTATTCCATCTTCTCCTCCAAATTCGTCTCGTAATCTGCACATTTTCTCCCATATATCTTTTGGGGATCCATCATGTTTAATTTTTACAACTTTTCTGGATATAACTCTTACTTTCTCCGAGCTCAGCTTGGTTAGCTGTTCCAGCACGTCATACTCATCGTCCATGTGAGCCAGGTCGGGAAATTTGTCCCTGTATAGCTTCTGGACACTGTGTTTCATGTGAGGGTCACCCGGTTCTACCAGGACGACTTTCACGTCAGAGTCTGGGGATTCGACGGGATTTCCTATTTTTATTTCTGTAACCCTAAACAAGTTTTGTGGCCATAGTAAATCCTCAGTGTCTAGGAAGGATTCCAGGCTGTCCACTCCCTCCAGGGTGCGCACTACCTGTGTATCTAAGGTCCATGGATTTCAGCGGTGCATGGTGCCTCGGTTTGTGTTTCGGCCTCTCCCGTGTCTTTTAGTGGGCCTTGTCTTAGTAACCAGTTGCCTAAGCTCCTCCTTTGTGAAGTGGCATTGTTCCTGCCCAACTCTGCCACAGCATCTTTAATTAGCCTGCTCGTGTTCGGTACCTCTGACATGAGGTCCTTAAGTATCTTGACCAGTTTGTTATTCTCCTTGATTGCCTCTCTTAGGGTTTTGGCCTCTTCACTCAAGGTTGTGTCCTTTACAGAGATGTTGTGCTTTGGGAAGGAGGTATCTGAAATCTTCCTTTTTTTGTTGCCTGCCTCTGATGGCGGTATATGACCCTCCCGTTCAGCCTCCGACGAGTTCCTTCTGCTGGAAAAACTCCTGGGTTCTAAATATACATGAACGAAGCGGAGCGAACTCGACTTCACCCACAAATTCAACCTAGTCAACCTCGTATAGATGACAAACTTTTGAAAGTAATGTTATTTAAAAGCAGTGGTAGGAAGTCTGATCAAATAACAAATGCATTTGTATATCTAATAACAAAAGATGATTTACCACTAAACACAACAGAGAAAGAGGGTTTTAGGCATTTTTTAAAAACGACGGTGCCTTTTTATACACCGCCTAGCAAGAAATCAGTTGCATCTTTGATAGATAGAAAATATGAAGTGTTATCTTTGGTAATTAAGGAGCGTTTCTCGAAAATAAACAATATCACATTAACAACTGATATATGGACAGAGACTTTAAATACAAAATCATTTCTTGGTCTAACATGTCATTTTCAACATAATTCTGAAATAAATAGTGTGACAATTGGATTAACAGTGCTTCATGATAGGCATACCGCAGAATATTTAAAAGAATGTATTAAAAATATTTTATGTAAATGGAATATTGCAAATGAACATGTCACTGCCATAATTACAGACAATGGAAGCAATATAGTAAAAGCTTGCCAAGAACTTTTGGTGTCGGGACAGTTGCGACCCTATACATTTGCGACCCTGTCATCTAATTTCAAGAAATAATAAAATGTAAAGATAATATTTGCGAACCTAACTTGTAGATATTCATAATTATAAAAGCTGGGACAAAGGTAACAATAACGTAACAATAATGAGGTAAACCTTACAATACTACAATATGAATTACAATGCATTAGTTAATTGTAGGATTAAATGGTAGGATTAAATATAACAAATCTACCTGGTCATTAAGAAGACCATTATATAATTACATCTTTTAAGTTCACGAACACTTTGTTTCTTAAATTGTGATTGGTGCTATAGGGTGGTACTTAATTTTGTTCTCCAATAGTATTTCTTCAAATGTACTTTTCCCACCTACAAACATTAATTCTGAATTGATAAATACTGTTTCATTTGCCAAAGGAAGTTAGTTTGTTCCGATAAGTGCTGATTACATTTGAATATGAATGTTGTAGAACTTACTGAAACCTCTAACGGAAAACCTTTGGCCACTTTTGAAGGCTACAATTACCGTGTACAAAAAGTACCCAAAAATGGAAACACGCGATGGCTATGTTCAAAGGAAAAATCCGAAAAGTGCAAAGGCGCCTTGGTTACAAGGGACAACGTAGTGCAACACAGTCAGCCGCATATATGCAAGCCAGATATAGCTGCAATTGATGTGAAGAAACAAGTCACCGTTGTGAGAAAAAGGGCACGAGAAGAAGATACCTCTTCAAAAACCATATATCACCAAGAAATATCACCGTTTCAAAACATGGGGTACGAATTGATCGCCGCTATTCCTTCTTATTCCTCGGTCGAGAGAACGGTAAATCGCATACGAAATGCCAAAAATGGGTCAACAAGAGAACCATCAACAGCAGAAGAAGTGTGCCTTCCATGTGAAACTACAACAATGGAAGATGGTACATCATTTTTGTTTGCTGATGACGAGAAAGAAGGAGACAGAATAATTATTTTCGCCTCAGAATATGGCAGAAAATTATTAGAAAGTGCCGAAACCCTCTTTATCGATGGTACTTTCAAAAGTTGCAGTAAACAATATAGACAAATATACACACTACACGTTGATACGGAGGTGAACATAATCCCAGTGATGTTTGCACTCCTAGAAAATCAAAAGAAGGCAACTTATTCTAGACTATTTTCCATTATTAAAGAAAAGCTATCCAAATGGTCGCCTAAAGTGATTAAAATGGATTTCGAGGCTGCAGCTATAACTTCACTGAAGACAGTATTTCCAACCGTCCAAATAAGTGGTTGTCACTACCATTTCAGCCAGGCTATTTGGAGAAAAATTCAACAATTGGGCTTGGTTCAAGAATACAAGGAAAATGCTGAAGTTCGATTGATTTTGAGAATGTGTGTTGCGTTAGCGTACATACCTCTACCGGATGTAGACAAAGGCTGGTTGATTATAATGGAAAATGCTCCACAACTACCGAAAGTACAAGAATTTTTGGATTATTTTGTCGATCAGTGGATGGAAAACCCAAACATACAAATCGATATGTGAAATATTTACAAACAGAGGCACAGGACCAACAACGCCGTCGAAGGATGGAATAACAGATTAAATTCTACCATTAAACAGTCTCATCCCCGTATAAACGATTTAATACTTTGCTTGAAAGCTGAGGCCGCCTACTCTGATTTGGCGGCCAAACGGAACTACCTTAACCTAGAAGGAAAACGACGAAAACCTAATTACATCCGTCTAGATGAACGCATACAAGGAATTTTACAAGAATACGAGGCAACTCGAGATTTAATAAAATGCTTAAAAACGTTGGCATACGTTCAGAAGTTAGAGTAGATATATAATAAAATAAAATAAATAAAGATAAATAAAAAAAGTTTTATAATCTGTAAATCTGTATTTTTATTTTGTATGTTACTAATTGTTCTTTATTAACAGGGTCGCAAACGTATAAGGTGACAGTTTCAATCTTATTCAGGTAGGACGACAGGGTCGCAAATGTTACAGGGTCGCAACTGTCCCGGATTCGAACTTTTTGGGGTAAGTAAGCATTTGCCTTGCTTTGCCCATACGTTAGATCTGGTAGCAACAAAGATAATAGAGGAGGTACCTGAAGTTAAAACTGTTATTACTAGTGTCAAAGCAATAGTAACATTCTCAAAACAAAGTGATAGAAGAAGTGTTAAAAATTTTGTCACCCATTGACACGTTCGCTGAGTATGTCGCTCATCGGCGACATTCGGTTTCCCCCACCAGTGCTGATGTCGCCGATGCACGGCCTGTGTACAATCCAATTCTTATAGCCATTGTTATTTTAGCGTTCGTTTGAAGTGCACGAATTTTTGTCAGCTTGTTGCTAAGGCACCAAAACAAGGTATTTTATATTTCGTTCGCGAATTCCTTTATTTTGCTGGACAGTGAGCTGGGACTTAATTACAAATAAAATATGGATAATGAAGCAGGCCCTTCAGGCATTAAACGTCCTAAATTACATGTTAAAAATGAGAAAAAATTGACAAACGCTGAATTGGAAAAGTTAATGTATGAAAGTGAGGACGAACAATGTGACCCGTTTGAGGACAGTGGCAGTGAGTGGGAGTATGAGGGGTCGGACACCGACAGTAGTGATTCGTAGTCTGTCTATGATCATCCTATGAATAATGAGAGAGGTAAGTTTAGTATTTTTTTATTTAAAACTATTTTCTAAATAAAGAATTATTTCAGACGACCGTGACAAAGACGACGACGCTACTTTACCGCAATTGGTGGCAGGTGCCACTAATTCGTCTCCAGAGCTTCCGGCAAAGCCAAATTGGCAACAAACTCCCGGTTTGATAGACATTGCTTTTTCCAAACATGATGAGTTATTAGTGGATGTGCCTGGGAATGAACCAATAGATTATTTTTTACTTATGCTGGACGAAAATATCTTAGCCAAAATTGTAGAGCATACCAATAATTATGCTATCGAAGTATTTTGCGATAAATCAGAGGCGATTCGTTTCCGTATTTCACAATGGAAAGAACTTTCAGTACCTGAGCTGCTGAAGTTAATAGGTCTACTTTTACATACAGGAACTATTAGAACGAATAGATCCCAAGATTATTGGAAAAAAGACAGACTTTTCAATCTTACTTGTTTCTCGGAACAAATGAGTCGCGACCTCTTCTTACTTATTTTACGTTGCCTGCACTTTGTAAAAAATCCATCTCCGAATGATCCAAAACCTGAAGATCGCCTGTATAAAATTCGTGAACTTTTAGATTATTTTAATGACAGAATGTGCAAAATTTACTACCAAGGAAAGCAGTTATCGTTGGACGAATCGATGGTTTTATGGCGAGGGCGTCTCGTTTTTCGTCAATATATTAAAAATAAGAGGCACAGATATGGCATCAAATTATATATGCTTACTGAACCAAATGGCCTAGTGCTAAAATTTCTTGTTTACACTGGTCAGTTGGACTGCATCGGAGGTAAGGGCCACGTAGATAAAGTGGTGTTGAAATTATTAGAAGAAAAACTCAATAATGGCCATTCTATTTTCATGGACAATTTTGCCTTGGCTAAAAAACTATTGGAATTAGGCACATATTGCACTGGTACTCTACGACTAGATAGGAAAAATAACCCTCAAGAAGTTGTAAAAGCGAAATTAGGAAAGGGTGAAACAGTTTGCAGATATTCAGATGGCATAGTTATCGGGAAGTGGAAAGACAAAAGAGATGTTTCCTATATTTCTACTGAGTTTGAAAATAATATGGTGATTCTGACGAACAAACGAGGAGAAGAAAAGTCGAAGCCTCTTCCAATACTCGAATATAATAAAAATATGAGTGGAATTGATCGCCAGGACCAAATGATGGCGTATTATCCGACCACGCATAAAACTATCAGATGGTACAAGAAGTTAGCTATACACGTTTTTCAAATTGCATTACTGAATTCCTATCATCTGTATAACAAATATTCCGGGAAAAAAATAAACTTATATGATTACAGATTGCAAGTTATTAGAGCGTTACTTCCAGAACCAGTTACTCATCGTGTTGCTACCAAGAAACAGATAGAAGACCATTTTCCAAGCAAGATTACTGCGAAAAATTCGACTGGAAGAGTAATAAGAAAACGATGTAAAATGTGTCATAGAAACAAATCCAGAAGAGAATCTTTATATCATTGCGAGGCTTGTCCAGATATGCCTGGTTTGTGTATCACAGGGTGCTTTGTAAGCTACCACCAAAGTTTGTGAAAAGAATACGTGTTATATATTTCTTACATTATTCTTTCTTAGAAACAGTTTTTTTTTGTAATATGTTATAGTTATTAGACGTGTTGTTATCACATTAACATGTGCCTATAAATATGTTTAGTATTTTTATATAGTTTTATAACTTGTAAGTTTATTTTTTTTTGTAGAAATAAATATAATTTTTTATAACATTAGATGACGTACATAGGCGACATCCGCACTGAAGTGCAAATTTCCTCCTGTAGTGCTGCTGTCGCCCATATACGACATGTCATTATTGACAGGTTGTAACTTGTAAAAATATCGCTAATAATGTTTTTTGGTCTTTGTATAGAAAAATAATTGTGTTTCGTAAAAAAAAATACTTCAGGTTCTGGGAAGGGTACTATATACAAGATACGCAGCGAACGTGTTGAAGAGGTTTCTAAAGAAAGTTGTGGAGAACAGTATGTGACCGCATCTAAAATTATCCCGATAATTTCTTGTTTAAAGAAAAAAAATAGTGATTACCAGGGAGCATCTGGAGCAGGTAAAAAATTTAAACAAATCTCGCTTTCTGAAATTGAGAAACGATTTGGATCAATTGAGCATATAACACTACTGGGAATTGCCACTGTAATGGATCCACGATTCAAAAAGCTACATTTTCAACAGCCTATTGTGATGTGTCAAGAAAATCCACAAAAAGAAATAGCCGCTACTCAACAAGAGGAGGAAGAAACAAATGTTGATTTGTGGGAGTTCCATGAATCTTTGGTGAAAAAAGCCAGACTCAGCAATGAAGAAATAGAAGGTTTAAATGTAGATTTAAAGATATATTTAAATCAACCTACTTTTCCTTTGAAAAGTAATCCATTATAAATCTGGAATCAAGGCTATCAAAATGAAACATTAAAAAGACTAGCCAATAAACATCTCTCAGTGCCTTGTGAAAGGCTTTTTTCAAAAGCAGGGTATATCATGTCACCAAGTCGAAATCGACTTGGTGGAAATCGTTTATCAAAGTTATTATTTTTAAAATCTCTTGAAATAGTAGATTGGGAGCTATAAAAAAATATATTATACATACATTCATTGTTCCAATAAGTGTACTTTATTTTTTTAAATGTCCCAATCTACAGTGCTATTCCATTTTAAGGTTTTATATTTTTTAAAAGTTTGCATTCGGATTTTATATTATAATATATTCTATTTTTGTTATATTTTTAAATATTTCTATTACAAGTTTTCTTAACTCTCCCTTATAGGGATATTTTGTTCTTTGTTCGTTTTATGAATTTAATAAAATAAAAAAGGCCATTTTTTTATTTAATATATTCCTTTCCCGCTTTTGTAAATAACGAATGTTAAATTATTTTTTGTAATAAACAAGGGATAACATAAATTATTTCTATTAATAGACTTCGTTTTATTTTTGTATTTTTATTATTGAATTCTTTCGTTTTTAAATAAATTATTTTTTTTACTATATTGTTTGAAATATCGATATTTACAATATAGATATGTAAAAAACAATAGGGGGAGTGTGGGCACATTGATACAGGGGAACATTGACATTGATACAAACAGGAAAATTACCAACAGGACGCCTATGAGAGGTTTCGCTATTCGTTCACAGATGGCTCTCTGGTCCATAATCAAGTCTAGACTTCTACAGCGGTCGATAATGGCTGCTTGTTTCTGAGCAGGGTTTAGTTGGTTTTCACACATCTCAAGTAATTTTTCTGTATTAGCGCCGATATACAAATTCCAGTGGTATTTTTATTGATAGTGGTTAAGATCTGTGTCACAGGTAAGTCAGTGTTTAGGTTTAACATGGCTTTATTAGTTTTTAATCAAACATGTTTTGTTTTTGTGTGATATTGTCTTTAGTAAAAAATGGCGACACGGGGCACATTTATACAGTACATTTCGGGGTACTTTGATACGTATCAATCTACCCCGGAGGGGAGTTTGATATAGGTACCAATATTGCATTCCTGTCAAGTTATTTTATTTTAGCAATAATGGTTCGAAAATACCAGAAAAAAACTGAGAGAGCTAACATCGACGAAAATGCCGTTGATTCTGCAATAAAGGACGTGCTCGAAGGAGGAGTCTCAATAAGAAAGGCTGCCGACAAATATAATCTAAAAAAAGCCACTTTGCAACACCGCATAGAAAGAAGAAAGAAATTGGAAGCAAATAATGAAGAGCAAAAGAAGTATTCATCTAAATATTGTTCACATCAAGTCTTCACTGAAGTTCAAGAGGCGCAACTAAACGAATACATAATAAAATGCAGTAAAATGCATTATGGCCTAACTTTAACTCAGGTGCGACAACTGGCATATGAATTTGCAACAAAATTAAAGTGTCAGTACCCTCCGGCTTGGGATATAACAAAATCTGCAGGCGTGGATTGGGTAACCGGGTTTCGCAACAGAAATAAAAATCTGAGTTTAAGAAAACCAGAAAATACCAGTGCTGCTAGATCATTTTCTTTCAATAGAACTGCTGCATCAGATTTCTTCGAGAATTTTGAAAACCTTTTAAAAATATATAGTTTTGCTCCAGACAGGATAGTAAACTTTGACGAGACAGGTATTACGACTGTTCTTAATACACCCAAAGTCCTCGCGGCAAAAATCCAACGGCAAGTCGGCCAAATAGTTTCGTCTGAACGAGGTGAACTGGTGACATTTGGGGGAGTGATAACGGCTATAGGAAATCCAATACCACCAATCTTCTATTTCCTAGAGTGCACTATAAGAGTCATTTTCTGTTAGGGGCACCAGAAGGGAGTTTGGGCTTAGCGTCGAGAACGGGTTGGATAAATTCTGATCTTTTTTTGGAGGTACTTCAACACATTCAGCGGCACATGAATACCACAAAAGATAGACCAGTATTATTAGTTTGCGACAACCATGAATCCCATATTTCAATTGAAGCAATTAATTATTCACGAGAAAATGGAATAGTCTACTTGTCGTTTCCGCCACACATATCCCACAAAATGCAGCCGTTGGATGTTGCTGTGTTTGGCCCTTTTAAAGCAAAGCTGAAAATTGCTTTTAATGATTGGCATATAAACCACCCAGGCAAAGCTTTATCGATATACGATATCCCAGCCCTAGCTAAGATTGCCTATTTCGAGTCGTTTACAGCGAAAAACATAACAAGTGGTTTTAGTAAACCCGGTATATGGCCTTTCAACAAGTTAGCTTTCGGAGAAGAAGACTTTGCACCTTGTGATGTCTATATTAGTGACCAACCAAATAGACCTACGTTAAATTTAGACCCTCAAGAGCCTTCCACTTCTATTAATGACGACCTGGAACCACAAAACTTAGACGAAAGCCAAACTCTGGGACATCAGACACCAAGACATGTAACACCGCCTCCAATGAATATCGACACTCCAGCCAATGTTAAGGTCAAGACGCAATCTTCGAAAATATCTGATACTATAACACCAGAATCTGTAAGGCCTTTGCCAAAAATTACACCAGCTTTAAAAAGAAAGGGAAGAGAAAAAGGAAAGTCGAGAATATACACAGATACTCCAGAAAAAGAGCGACTTCTAGAATTAGCAAAGATAAAAGAACAAAAGAATTACACAAAAGAACAGAGGCAACGCGCAAGAGAACTTAAAACAGCGAGAAAGTTGCTGGGATTGTGTCCTGAAAAATCTGAAAGTCTGGCAAAAAAAAAGAAAAAAGCAAAATTGTCTGAAACAGCTAGCGATTCCACAAGTTGTTCCAGCGATTTTGAAACTAAAGATTTATCTTCTGATTCAAACTTTTGCCCACCTGATGATGACATTTCTGATAATGAAATAACGAGCCCTATTCGACCAAAGTCTGAAGATTTATTTGACGGAGATTTTGTCTTGGCTAAATTTGAAAAAAAATTCTTCACAAATTCGATAGAGATGAATTCCAAGTTTCCTATTTGAGAAAAAAACCTACAGGAACTTTTGTTTTCCCAGATGTAAGAGATGAGGCATCAGTTCACATTTCTGATGTCATTTTAAAGTTGCCAATGCCAAACGTAACTGCAGGCACAAACAGAACAGCCTTCCTTTTTCATTTTAAGACTAATTTTTCTAACTATAACTTGTAAGTTACTCAACAACTTGTTAACATAAGTTAGTAATAAACAATAAAAATAAAAAACTTATTTTTTAAAAAAATAAAACTTGTAACTGTAAAATTGACTTTATGTATCAAAGTACCCCAGGCCTGTATCAATGTACCCCAGGTGTGGGGCACATTGATACGAAATCCAATTTTAAAAATATGTAGTGTAAAATTTACATTGATTGAGTTATGTAAAATATGTCACTAAAATGCAAAACTATAGCAATAGTAAGTATAAATGTAACGAACAAGTATCAGTTTCTACATTTGTCTCAACAAAATTTTTGCTCTTAAAAAAATTCGTATCAATGTGCCCCCACTACCCCTACGTATCGATATCAAGTATCGATACTTTTTTGAATATCGCCCTTCCCTACTCCTAGAATACTAATTGGGGGATCAGTATAAAGATAATGTTATTTTAATAACTAGCATTTTTACGAATATCTTTAAAACAAAATGTGCTCGAACATATTTAGCAGCCGAGATATATTTTTTTAATTAATAATTTGTGTATTTATTAACATTAATAGCTAATTCAGAAAATTTAACCAAAATCCAAGCAGTATGATTTCTGACAATAAAGCATTTATTATTATTATAATTATTATTATATGTAGTGGTCCAATTAAATCTGCGTTTGAAAAAATTCATACATATGGCGGTAAGTACAAAAATTACTACAAATTGAAAGATATTTTATTAACAAATTTATGTTTTTAGAGCAGATGTCACCAAATAGCGGACCGCCACGCCGTCCCATTTTGAGCGGACCACGAAACACAATTCTAAGAACAGAGTTGGTGATACTAGAAGTAGAATGCGAAATAGCGCTTTCAGATATTCCATTAAATGATATTATAACACATAAACATATTTTAGCAACCATTATAAATGTGAAGTTAAAGATATTTAAAAGATTTCAATTTGAAAATTTTTCCCACATAGTTAAATCAATCCAACACAAAACACAAGTGAATAATATTGTAT
The DNA here is from genome assembly GCA_964028335.1 of Altica lythri. Lineage (NCBI taxonomy): Eukaryota > Metazoa > Arthropoda > Insecta > Coleoptera > Chrysomelidae > Altica > Altica lythri. Next base: position 24,319,750 of record OZ034806.1, on the reverse strand, counting down.
TTAATAGAGCAGATAAAGGAAAAAACAATAATTGCAATAAGTAAACAAGATTACATTTCAAAAACGATGTCATTTCTTGATCCTAATTTAATTCACCCAATTAATCATGATCCCACACAACTATATCAAAAACAAATTAAAAATGTTATTAAAGAATCCACCATCTTTAAAAAAAAGAAAATTTTCACCTAAAAAAACTGAGTACCGAAACTATTTTCTTTTATAAAACTGCATAAAGAGAACCTACTGATTAGACCTGCAGTGTCTTTTACGTGTGCCCCTTCTACGAAACTGTCAAATAAATTTAAACAGATTGCACTTTCACCCTGAAATACAGCGTTAGAAATTCTTATGAATAGGGTACCGGACAGTAATCGAAAAAAAATCTAAGATGTGTTTTAAAATAAAGTTTGTTATATAACGATATCACTCAATAAAGATTTTTAAGAAATAACAATTTATATTTTTAAATCAATAAATAAAGTTGCGTAAATTATCTGTGACGTGTATGAACCCAAACGCCAATCACAGTGCGTAACGTCATATGGAAGTAGCCGTAAGTAAACAACACTGCTTTGTATGTTATTTCGCGTTTTTCTACGATTTATTTGCATTTTTCTAAAAATATTCTCAATATAAAGTAAAATAAAATGTATATAAAAGATATAATTAAGTTTAAATATTCTCTATAACTTCTTTGTCAGCTAAAACACAAATACAAGATTGTTTATGCACACGTTACACATTCTAAGTAAGACATAACCAATAACACCTACATTACATACACACTAAATATGATTATTTGTATTATGGGCTGTGTAATAACACTCTAGGTACAGTACTTACATCAAAGTGATCTTCACAAAAGTAAACGGCTGAAATAACAGACATTCCATCGCAAATTCGTCTTGCTAGGTCTGACCATTTCTTTCGTATGTCTGGGTTTCGAGGTACATCAATAAAATTTTTATTTGGAGTAGTTACTGATGTATTTCCACATCGCGTTACAACACACCAACGATATCTATACCTCCAGTAATCTATATACAAGAATACCATCGATTGATATATTTGAATACATACCAAATATAATAATAGAACCCTACTTAAAATCAACACATAACAAAATTTTAGAATGCGACATAAACAGAAAATGGGCTGACTTTCAACAAATCTACACAGACGATTTTAAAATAAAAGAACAAACAGGCTGTGCTTACCTCTTTAAAAACAAAAATTTAAAGCAAATGTTTAAACTGCCAGAAAAGGCTTCAATATTCTCAGCAGAATTAACAGCGATTAGGGAAGCAATTAAAGTATGCGTAGAGTTAGAGGATACACGATTTGTAATATTTTCAGATAGCAGAAGCTCTCTCGAAAGTATCAGGTCGACAACACCATCTTCTGTTAATCACTATATTATAATAGATATTTTGCAATATTATAGTGAATTAAAAGCTCAAAATAAAACTTTATCTATTGTATGGATTAAGGCACAAGCAGGCAACAAAATGAACGAGGAAGTAGACCTTCTAGCAAAAAAATCAAGTAGACCTCCAACAAAAGTGGCAAAACATGTATGAAATATCTGATAAAGGCAGTTACTATAGGAATCTCCAAAACCACAACTTCCCATCAAACCCTGGTTCAAATCCACATCAAATAGAAATCTAATTAAAGTTATTTGTGGAATGCGTTTTAATCATGCCACTTATCCCGAATATCTCCATAGAATTGGATTATTCGAATACCCCAATTATAATTGTGGAGGAATGTGTGATTTACAACATGTGATTCTAGAATGTAATAGACATGACATTAATAAATTGTACAAAACTCTGTATGAAAACAAAATTGTCCAACCAATAAATTTAAACACTCTATTAAGCCATAAGAAATGTTTTAAAATATTGTACGATTTCATAAAAGAATGTAAAATTAAACTATAAATACCCTCTCTATTGTCACCCAAGGATTAACACCTGTAATAGTTTACACCCTGCTTAGGAGGTCCTCTAGGCAAAAAAATCAGACATTGTTTAAAATTATTGTAAAATTATAACTAAATAAATTTAAAGGAAAGGCAAGAAACCTTAGTTATATAAATGCATTAATAAAATAAATAACAAATACAGGATTGTATGAGTAGAGATACAGAAGGTAGAGAAAGATGAGTAAAATTCCTATACGAAGCTTTGGCCAGTTGGTTTAGAACCAGAGCCAGAAACAAAGGAAAAAATAAAGTAATTCTGTGACCGTTTCGAAACGCTACAAAATCACACGGTTGGAACAAACCTATCTATATTTTTATTATTTTACTTCAAGAACATTTTCGGTAGTGAAAATGGCGTCAAGTTCGAGTTTTGTTCCAGTACAAGTGGCTCATTTAAAACAAAGTGCGTTTTCTCAAAGAGAAAAAACTATTATTTTAAATGTTCATGATGCACTAATATATCAAGATGCATTAGCAACTGTTCGTGATGTGGTGACTAGGTGCTCCAATATGACCGGTTTTAGTGAAAGAAGTATCTATCGATTTTTAAGTAAGAGAAAACAAGGAAATGTTAGTGAACCAAAAAAACACAAGATAATGCCAAGCAGGAAAAACTAGAAAAGGTCGGCCTGAGGAGGGCAGCTTCGACCCAAAGACATCCAAAAGACCCTCTAATACTAATAGCCTCTCTAAGATGCCGCGATGGTAGTGTGTATGTAGATGGTAAACTTCATAATACGTAGCAATGAAGAGCTTGCGGAATGATTCGAATCTTACGGTGCAACAGGAGTTGGAGTTAACTATATCGTCAGCATGTAATCTAAATTGTCCGTCACCATCTCGAGCTAATACACTTGACTCAATCATAAAAAAAGAAATGACTCTTTACGAATCTGGGGGATCAATGGGAAAATATCTAACATTTACTTACATAGCGTTAAAAGGAATACCGCCGACTAGTGTGGAAGTCGAACGGGTCTTTTCTGCTGCAGGATATATCGCTTCTAAAATACCTAGCAGTTTGTCAGACGACACTTTAGATATGTTATCTTTTCTTCGAAAACATTTTTAACTGAAAGTTTCCCAAATGTCCAAAAATACTAAAGTAAATAATTAAAGACGTTATTATTTCTTACAACATTCAGTTAAAAACGTTTTTAGCTTTTGTTGTAGGTTGTAGGTACTAGTAGATTATTGTTTCTGTGTGTTTATAAATATATATAATAAATAGTGTAATTTGAGTGATCTGAAATAAAACTTATGTTAATTCATTTAATGTTTTATTTACATTCATAAATTTTATATGCGGGATCCCGCAAATACCGAGATCCCGCGGGACTGAATATCTCCAGTCCCGCAAATACCGAGATTGAATGGCCGGGGAATTGGAAGCCCTATGGTGAAGTAAATGGTAAAAAGTACACATTACTGGTAGATTCAGGGGCGACTAGAACCATTATACGTCCTGATATTGTCGACAAGTGAAAACAACTTTTATCCACAAGATTGCGACTACGTACCGCTACCGGTGAAAGTGCCAACGTTCATGGAGAATTGCCAGTGCCATTGGGAATGGATATAAAGAAATTTGCTCACACTGTCATTGTCGCTGATATTGAAGAAGACGTTATAAGGTAATTGTGGGTAATAAGGCCCACCAGGAAATAAGGCCCGCCATTGATATTTATTAAAATTATTTAAAACTACATTGCAGTGACATCTACTAATTTATGGCCAAACAAAAAAAGAAATTTCCCATTTTGACAGTTCACTTAAAATCAGTCTTTAACTGTCAAATTTGCACCACATGATTACTGTGCGTTCGTTTTTTATTCAAAATATTTGTAAAGGTACGTATATGTATTGTAGTTAGGAATCTATATTTGCGTGTTTTGATTTAATTTTTTAATTTTTAAAAACTGGAAAATATACAAAGCAGGTTATAAGGCCCATTAAATTTCTTATGGGCTTTATTACCTGCCTTGTGGGCTTTATTACCTTATAATCTTAAATCAAGTACATTTTTTCATTTGCAGAAAAATGGGAAAGAAAAACCGTGGTTTACGAGCAAATTGGGATGAAGAAATGATGGAAGAAGCCTTAAATCTTATAAAACAAGGACACTCTCAAAGATACGTGGAACAACATTCCGGAATACCTCGTCGAACGTTAAGAGCTCACATTAAGTCTGGCAGTTCCAAAAGAAAGCTGGGTCGGAATCCTATTTTAAGTACGGAATTAGAAGCCGAATTGGAATCTAAAATAATTAGGTTCGCCGAAAGGGGGTTTCCACTTACACCTAAAACTATTCGGAGATGTGTGTTCTCATTTGTCACTAAAAAAAACATTCCGAATTCTTTTAATGTCACCCAGAAATTAGCTGGAAGAGAGTGGTATAGAGCCTTCCTTAAGAGAAATAAAGCAATTTCTCTTCGTCGTGCCCAACATATGAATCCCGCTAGAGCACAGAAATTAAATAAACCAATTGTACAAGATTACTACCTGATTTTATTATCTAAATAATTTGTTTTTCTGATGTTATTTGGAATATGAAATGTTATCAGTTTTGGTAAAGATTATTTGAGCAAACAAAGGGAATAATCCCAAATCTTTAACTTGCCGTTGTGATATTGGTTTATATACCTTTTTAATATAATAGCTATTAAAAACCACTTAGTACCTCGGCGACGAATTAAGTTTTGCCCTAATCATAATCTGCATATGGGGATTAATTCGTCGCAGAGGTACTAAGTTGTTTTTAATTTTATAACAAATAGGTATATAAACCAATATCACAACTATTTTTGTTAGTACTTGTTATTTTTTCTGAGAGCAAGAAGTGTTTAAAATGGAAGTAAAATCAATGTTGAGTGAAAAAGGAAAACAACTTTTACTAGTGAATGGTGAAAAGTTGTATTTTCAAAAAATGTTGGCGAACAATGTGAAAAGATGGGCGTGCACTTCGAGAAAAACAGCATGTAACGCGTATGTCAAGACTGAAGGAAATGAAGATTCCATTGTTTATGTGCAAATGGACCACAACCACGAAAAAACTTCAGAAAGTATTACTAACAGACAAATGTTAAGTAATAAAGTAAAAAAAGAATCTGTAAGTAATATCAGTGAAAAACCTCTTAACCTCTTCAAGGACATAAACACATTTGTGTACATTTCGTTTAAAATATTGTATTGATAACTTAAACTTGGTTCTCATCTGCCCAATGGCAACCGTTGTGGCCGTCTATAATCCCTCTCTCAAGTTACAACGAAATAGAGGTCAAAATCGCTTGGCTTTGTATTTCGAGGTATTTTTATTTTATCCGCGCTCTTTGGTGTTGTTTTGAGGTTATGAATAGAAATCGAGGTGCTGTATTTTTATCATTTGATATAATTTTGTGCGACAAAAATCGGTGAGTACTGAATAAATAACTAATAATCAATGTTGTATACTGAAAACAAGAATATTATTGTAGAGTGTTGCGTAAATTACGTGAAAATAACCGTACACATTTGTGTACGTGGTGCAGAAATATAACAAATCATTTTGTTTTTATTTTCATTTTAGAATAAGTTACCATGTTTCGAGAGATAGCTACATCATCATTTTATGGTAGGAAAAAAGATAAAGTAGACATTTTAAGCTCTGTGCAAAATCCAAATAATTCGGATTTGGAGGAAATTGAAATTGACAACGATGGCCAATCAGAAGAAGAATTTGACTCTTTATTGGGATTGCCAAATAACAGAGATACCATAGAAGAACTTTCCGAAAGTGATTCTGATACTGATAGTGATGATGATATTCCTCTGCTTGACAGATACAGAAAACAAAAAGGACACAGGACAAGATCAACTGGTCCAACATCGTCATCTGAGCCTTCTGTACCAACACAGAGTCCCGAAATCTGGTATTCAGAAAAGGATAATAAATTTACAAACAATCCGCCTATTTTTCGAGGTAACCATCAAGTCAATATAAATGGAGATACGCCATATTCCTTCTTTGTGAAACTATTTCCTAACGAAATTTTCAACCTAATTACTACGGAAACCATTCGTTATGCAGTTCAGTCTGGAAAACATTCGTTTTCAGTTACCGTTGCTGAGATGAAACAATTTTTTGCAATAAATATCATGATGACATACATAAAGTACCCTGCTTATAGGATGTATTGGTCATCCGTTTCAGGTCTGAGTTTCAATCTAATTGCCGACACTATGCCTCTAAAAAGATATGAAGAGATAAAAAGATATTTACACTTCAAAAATAATGACGAAATTCCTGAGAATAATAATGACGCATTCATAAAAGTACGACCTTTCATTGATGTACTGGGTAGAACGTTTGCTGATGCTGCGACACCAACTGAATATATGGCTATCGATGAAATGATAATTCCATTCAAAGGAAGGAGTAGATGCAAGCAATATATCAAATCTAAACCCAAGAAATGGGGATTCAAAGTGTGGGTACGAGCTTCGGCAGATGGATATGTATCAAAATTCGAAATGTACCAGTCCTCAAAGAATCAAAATAAATCTGAATTAGGAATCATTGGTGATACAGTTGTGAGGCTATGTTCAGGATTAGAGGGTCTGAATCGCAAAATATTTTTGGACAATCTATTTACATCTATACCAACAGTTACCTACCTGAAAAATCGAGATATACATGTGGTAGGAACTGTCAGGGCTAATAGAATCCACAAAGCGTGCGAAAAACTGACGGATGGTAAGACCCTACAGAAGAAAGGTAGAGGTTTATGTTCCATGACGACATCTCAAAACAACATTACAGTGCTACGATGGGCGGACAACAACCTTGTGCATATGATTTCATCTTTCGCTGGCAAGGAACCTCAAGACATTGTCAGAAGATGGGATAGGAAAACAAAAACTTACGTTGAGGTTCAGAGGCCACAGGCTGTTATTCAATACAATGGGTTCATGGGTGGTGTAGATTTGTCAGATAGAATGATTGCTCATTATCCACATGCCATCAAAAACAAGAAGTTCTATCTGAGAATTGTTTTTCATTTTATGAATGTAGCAATAATAAATGCTTGGTTGTTGTTCAGAAAAGTCAAATCATCTAGGATGTCTCTTCTGGAATTCAAAGCATCTATCTCTTCAACTATAATTGAACTCAATGGAAATGCAAGAAAACGAGGACGACCCTCAACACAAAATTCTACACCAAAAAAGAAAAAGGCGTGGACTAAAGTTGCACCTGAAGTTCGCTTGAATGGAGTGGGGCACTACCCAATGAAAATGGACTACCAAAATCCACCACGATGTCATGACAAAAATTGCAAGCGCAGAACAAGATACAGTTGCAAGCAGTGTCAGGAGAGTGTCTGTCCAGAATGTATGGAATCTTTTCATAAATAAATCATCTGCCCATTGGCAACATATGTGTACGTTTTAGTTTTTGAGTTTACAAATGTCAAATTTGACAATGGATTTTTTTTTAATTTTCTTATGTTTCCTAATGTTAATTATTATAGTATAGAAAAATATTCGAAATTTTTTTAATCAAAATATTAATTTGTCCCTGAAGAGGTTAAAGTAATACATAAGGAATTGAACAATCAACACGTTGATACAATAACGACATCCGACATAGAGAGAGTAAGGAAAAATATGTACCGAGCTAGAACTTTAGTATATTCTAATTCGCCCAAAAATATTGAAGATTTTCATAATTTTTTTGGAAACAATCCAATTGAAACAAACAAACATAAAAATTTTTTGTTAAAAAATTAATGTCATGACAATATAATTATATTTTCATGTATAAGTAATTTACAATGTTTAGTCCAGTTACGTGATATATACGTTGACGGAACCTTTCAATATTGCCCAAAGTATTTTTTACAATTATTCACCATACATGGTCTACAAAACGGTCATTACATTCCTTTGGTTTGTTGTTTATTACCCGATAAATGCCATACTACATATAAGTTAGTTTTTAAATACATTCAAGGAGAATGTCTAAAATTCAATTTACATTTTTCACCTAAAACTATCACCGCAGATTTTAAACCTGCAATTCATAAAGGAGTAAAGTTAGTCTTTTCTGAATGCCAGATCAAGGGATGTCGTTTTCACTTAAGCCAATCCTGGTACAGAAAAATTCAAGAGCTGGGACTGTCACCTGACTACCAATTAAAAAATAACTTAAAAACTGAGATTACAGTTTTTTTAAATCTCTTTTCGGGTTACCATTTTTACATCCAGAAAACGTAGGCAAATGTTTTGCAATTGATTTTGCTGCAATTAAACCAGACAATGAAAAAATAACTAAATTTTGTGATTACTTAGTAGATAATTATATATCAGAAGAGTCCAAATTTCCACCCCATATTTGGGCAGAACATTCTTCTGCCCTATCTAGGACAACTAATGCATGTGAATCATTTCAACTGGTCCAATTCAGCCGCCGGGCTTGATGTAAAACGAGCCAACAGCGGACTGCTAGCGCTATTCTTATCTATCATCATTTTAAGAAATATCCACATTCAACGCTTCATAACATCGCGCTCCATAATGGTCTATAAAAGCGGCGACCGAGCCGAGGCAACTAATTATCGGCCCATAATGGTAGGTTCAACTCTCGAGCGTCTAATGCACCCTGTAGTTGCCAACCACTTAAAACATGCAACATCACTTAACATTAACCAACGTGGGTTTGTTGAAGTCGACGGCACGCTTACAAATTCATTAATTTTTGACACCTACATCTGTCATCTACGTCGTGACTCACAGCGCAGTTACGCTTTTATAGTTATGATTTGATATAACGTGCTTTACATCGTGTCGGGATCGACAAAAACACTTCCGAATACATCATGGGCAACCTATCAAACGCCAAAACCTCCTTAAGGTAGGAAACATCAAACTGTTTTGTCAAGTTTTGGATTTTGCATTCTTTTACAGCCTGATGTAATTCTACAATATGCTGCAGATAATGCAGACATTAATGTTTCCACAACTGATGGGCATAATACTGTGCATATAATGGCTGTAATAAAAATAATTTCTCCAAGTAACGCTGTTCTCACTGATATGCCCATTGTAAAATGTAAAAGTAAACCAAACGCTGATAATTTAGTTGTAGTTTCACATGTACCTCTTTTAACATACGAAAATAATGAAGTAGCTGTAATGAGTAAGATTACAGTTGATGAAATTGATTATAATGTTATATTAAATGAACAAATTTGTAGTAAGGTCGACTTATTGTGTGTATACGGAAAGCGAAGTTAGTATAGTCTAAGAGCCCACGACACTAAACCTAGTTCGATAAGACTCCCAGATGAAATATATATAATTAGTAACGTCATTATTAGAGGAACACGGAATGGCGGTGCTGCAATGTCATAAAAGAAAATAAAAAAAATATTAAAAAATACGGTTTCTAGTATGATAAGACTCCCAATTTTTATTTGTTCCTCGAAATAGGGGAGTGATAGAACTATACGATAATGCAGTGCTGCAAGCCACCCTGATTGGCCTAATCAGTGGCAGCAGCATGATAAGTATCTAAGTATCTAGTATGGTCGATCTCCTCAAAAAACCCAAGCTCATCTGAAAGGTCATCAATTTCTGTGTAAGAAAAACCACTGCTGCATTTTGCAAACAGTGGAGAAAGTGGTTGCTGCAGAGATTGAAGGTCACCATCTGCGCGGCTGCATTCGGCGTTTCAATTAATTTTGTCAGCAGCCGACCATTTCCTTTCGGTTTTTAAGGGTTGAATACGCGCCCCACGGTCACATATAAATAATTTTACGTGTCGTTGATTGTTTAAACAAATAATTTTAAATGAGTATGAACGTAAAATGGTATTTTTAAATTTGGATGCGGGCAATGAAGAACGAAGATTGGTTTTTCCAATAATTTAATAATTTTATCAATATATTTTTTTATTTTACAAAACGTGTCATGTACTTCTGCTACAAAAAAGTGCATTAATTGCGTCAATGCTAATAGATTTTTAACAAAAAAAAAAAGAGATGTTGAACATGCTGCCAACGATATTAAAAATTGTGAAAGCTTTAAAGTTAAATGGGAACAATGTCTACTTGATACAAATTATCCCTGGAAACCTGAATGTCCATTTTTAACGGAATGGAAATTTTGGAGTACAATCTATGTGAAGAATTAGCTTTCAATAATATCCAAGAATTAAATGAAAATGAATCTTTTCGCAGCTCTGAGCTTACTATTATGCATGTCAATATTCGAAGTATTTCTCAAAATTTAGTCAAACTTGAAGCTCTTTTAGAATCTTTCCAAAACAAACCTCAAATAGTAGTATGCTCTGAAGCATGGTTAAAAGATAACAATAACTTCATTGATATACCTGGATATAAATACTTTGTCAACAACAGTAATATAAATAAATGTGATGGTGTTGTACTTTTTATCAAATCATTTTTGAAATTTGAAACAATTACTGAAGAATTTAACAGTTTGAAAGTTACTAGTATTATAATAAGTTTATCTAATAACAAAAAATTTAAAATTAGTGGATTCTACAGATGTTTTGACTATGTCATGTCTTTTCTCAAGGATTTTGTTGAATTTATTGATGACAACAATAATACAGTAAATCATCTGCTGTTGGGTGATTTTAATATTGATATAACAAAATTTGATGATAAGGCACAAGAATATTTTTACTTTCTACAACAAAAAGGATATCAGTCACTTATTAATTCTTGTACCCACCCAACAAGTGGTTTTAATACAGGTACCTGTATTGATCAGATATTTATAAAAAGTAAACTCACTGCAAGTGCAGGTAAATTATATTATAGTATAACTGATCACTATCCAATCGTTTTCACTTTGCATGACAATGATGTCACTTGTAAACACCAAGGTAAAGAGTTTATTAACAAGAATAAGTTCATCAACTTGTGTGCATCTGAGAACTGGTCTGAAGTGTATGATGTTCCAGATCCTGAAGCTGCTCTGGATCTCCTGAAAAGTAAGTTACAGAATATTAAAGTCAAGTCAATACTCAGTCACAAAAACCTAGGAAAAACTGGGTTACTCAGGCATTAATAAAGTCTATCAACACCAAAAATACATTGTACAAGTCATGGAAAATTGATGAGAAAAATACTTATAAAAAGAATGAATTTTTAAAATATGAAAAACTGTTAAAAAGCCTCCTTCGAACTGCTAAACACAATCATGAACAAGAATCAATACAAAATTCTGACTCAAAAAAATTGTGGCAATATGTAAACTCTAAGCCTAATCAAAAAGCCAAAATAACAAAGTAATAGGTATCATAAAAGACAACAATTAAGAATATAGTAATGATTACAGAAAAGCCAATATTTTCAACTCCTTCTTCAGCACTGTTGCAGATAATTTAAGTCGTAGTTCAACTGTACCCGTAAATCTTCAGGAAATACCAGATATTCCACTCACTCAAGAATCGCTGTTCTTAATGCCCACTAATGAAGCTGAGGTTCTTCAAACCATACAACAACTCAAAAACAAAGCAGGTGGTTGTGATGGTATTCACACTTTTATTCTAAAGTTAGCTGCACCTTTTATTTCACCACTATTAGTATTCATAATTAACATAATTTTTACTGAAGGCGTTTGTCCTAAGCAATTTAAAACTGCAGAAGTATGTCCTGTGCATAAGAGTGGATCCAAGTTTCTTATTAATAAACTTATTTCAAATTTGGCCAAAGTTTTTGAAAAACTTCTCTTTAAAAGGATATATAATTTGGCTCTCAAAAACAAGTTAATTAGTTCTAGACAGTTTGGATTTCTAAAAAACAAAGGTACTGATGATGCAATTGCTTTTTTAAGTAAATTTATCTACGACAACCTTGACAAGAGTAGACCAACCATGGTGGCTTTCTTGGATTTGTCAAAGGCTTTTGACACTGTCAATCATCAGATTCTTCTGTCAAAACTTCACAATATGGGAATAAGAGGCACATGTCTCTCTCTCATTCGTTTATACCTTCTTAATAGAGCACAACGTGTTAAAGTAAATGACACACTAAGTCAACCACTAACTCTCAACGTTGGTGTGCCACAAGGATCTATTTTAGGGCCATTATTATTCATTCTCTTCATAAATGACTTGCTATGCCTGCAGGAAAATCTATTAGCATATGCTGATGACACCATTCTAAGAATAACTGGCAACAACTGGAATACACTAGCTCAATCTACTTCTGACCAGTTGGATACTATTTACTCATGGCTCTATGTTAATAAACTTATATTAAATATTGATAAATCTGTGTACCTAACTTTTGCTAATTACAAAGACGCTCTTCCTAGTGATAACAGTATAGTGAGCATAAATGTCAAAGCCTGTATAAAGCTGAAAACTGTAAGTATCTTGAAGTAATTTATGATTGCAACATAAGGTGGAATGTACACATAAGCAAAATTGTCAATAGAACAAAATATCAAGTCTATGTTTTCTACAGACTTAAAAAATATTGTCAAAAAAACAGTTACTTTAAATCTATTACGGCCTCTTTCATAGTGTTGCTGTTTATGGTATAATTGGCTGGGGTGGGCTTTATGACAGTGCCTTAAACCCACTATCTAAACTCCAGATGCAGATTTTCAAAATAATTGGAATAAAGCAAAATGATCAGGATAGACCATTGGCGATTGTTCTTAAATCCATTCTTAGATGCTATGAAGAACTTAAGACTGATTTCAACAATTGTTCTATTTACACCAGATTCAGAAGTATATTACTACCAAGACAAAATCTTACAACTGGTCAAAGAATTTATTCTTACTATGCTAAAAAGTACTATAATCAGCTGCCAAATAATTTGAAGAATGTCAACAACCTTGGCTCCAACTTAAAGAAGAATTTGATAAATACAATAAAAACTCTGTTAATTGCTTAAAAAAAATAAGAAAAATTCTATCTTTTGTTAACTTTATATTTAGACTAGTTGTACTCGCAACGTCGTTCGCGTGGCGTGTAATTGTTGTATAAAAATTTCTTATTCCACCCCATTTAAAGAATGGGAGAGAAATTTTTATACACCAGATGTTAAGTTGAAAGAAGACAAATACATCTGTGAAAACTGCATTCGAATCGGATCAGCAGTTTTCATGTGATGCGCGCACAAACATACAGACAGACAGACAGAAAAATTTCTTTTCTCACCCCGTTAAAGAGGTGGGGGGGAGAAAGTTTTATACACCAGATGTTAAGTTGAAAGAAGACAAATACGTCTTTGAAAACCGCATTCGAATAGGATCAGTAGTTTTCATGTGATGCGCGCACAAACATATACATTCCTACAGTTTTATTATATGTATAGATTTAGATACAAATAATTTAATTATGTTGAAAAAAAAAGTTAAATCCATTATCTCTGTTTAATATCTATTAAAGTATTGTTTATTAATATTTTTAGTTTTAGGACCACCCATGTACGGGCATTGATGCTCCTTTGGCTCCTTTTACACAATGTAAAGGAATTTTTTGGTCAATGAAATAATAATAATAATAAGAAAAAACGACAGCATGACGTGTCAAGAACATGAGGTGTGAAAGATGTAACGGATAGTAGTTTGGCCGGATACCAGATACCGGATATTCGGCCAACCACATGGCCGAATAGCCGGATATCCGGCCGCCGAATATCCGGCGGAACTTAGCCGTTTACGCGCGCGAACGATCGGGTGGCCTAGGTTCGTTTCGGGGTCTTTTCGTTTATTAGCGAAGTTAGCAATTCTTTCATTCATTGTCTTATTGTGTTGATTGCAGTGCAGACACGTTTTTATTTGAAATATATAATAATATATATTATACATATATAGATTTAGCAACGAGAAATGGCATCGATGAAGAAAAAGTCGCCCTTATGGGAATACTTTGATATAAACAGTGAAAATCATAAGTTAGCTGTTTGTTTATTATGCAATGTTAAGATTTCACGTGGCGGCGAAGGGAAAAAAGCAGGTATGTAAAATATGTATGTAACAATAATAATCTATTGCAATTTTTTATTTATAGAGTAAAGTATATTGCACGTTTAAGTACAAGTTTAAGTTTAAAGTATTTACTTTTTTTTCTAGGTACTTCTGCCATGAAAAATCATTTAAAATCAAAACATCCAGATGAATTTCGTGCAGTGAATAAAGACAAAGCCACTGTCGAGCCTACTACAATTTCTTTAACCAATGCGGGGGCAAGTTCGTCTTCATTAGCAAAAAAGCAATTGACTGTGACAGAATCTTTCGAAAGAAAATTGTTTTGGGATATAAATGATGCTAAAGCAAAAAAGTACCATTACTTAGTAGCCGAAATGATTGCACTCGACAACGAGCCAGTGTCCATAGTGGAAAGAACCAGATTTACCAGACTCTTAGAACAAGCTTTACCCCGCTATAAATTGCCAAGCCGGACTTATATTACCCAAAAAATCGTTCCTAATATATCCTAATATATATGACAGAATTTACGAGAAAATCAAACGTAACATTTCGAGTGCCTTCGCTATTTCAGTGACATCTGACATATGGACTTGCTTACACAATAATGCTAGCTTTCTGAGCTTCACAGCTCATTGGATATCATCTGAATTTAAACTAGAACATGGAGTTCTGGCAATAAAGCTTTTCTCAGGTTCACACACAGGAGAAAATATAGCAATGGAACTTAACACTGTTGTAAACCGCTGGGATATTGAGCGTACTAAAATACATTTATTAATTCATGATAGTGGTGCTAATATGGTAAAGGGTGTTCGTTTGGCAGAGTACGATTCTGCTAGATGTTTTATACGTACGCTTCAAAGAGCTATAAGCGAGTCACTCAAAGTCCAGACTGAAGTGACAGCAATGATCGCTGCTGGAAGGCGACTAGTGACGCACTTCAATCACTCAGGTTTAGCTCAAGAAAAACTATAAGTCAAGACTCAAACTACTTGATTGCCACTTACCTAGACCCGAGATTTAAAACAAAGTTCTTGATGGTGATTGACGCTGAAAGAGCACGACAGGAAATCTTGTTGGAATATTTAAAAATGTCTTGTGAAGAGTCCTCAAGTAGCAGTTCTTCTTCAACACCGGCTAAAAAGATTAGAGGAGAGGAGACAGAGTTACCTGTATCTCGCAAAGGTCATGACACGTTTTGGAATTGCTTTGATGAGGTAGCAAATGAAAACAATACTGGCCAGGTTCAACGCGAAGAACGAAACGAGATAACCTGTAAGCTGGATCATTATCTCAAGTCAGTGCGAATTGATCGCAATTGTGACCCTTATTCTTGGTGGGCAGCTAATGCCAAACAATACCCAAATTTAACAAAGTTTGCCAAAATCTATCTTTCAGCACCTTGCAGCAGTGTTTACAGCGAAAGACTTTTTTCTGAAGCTGGCCTTATTTATGAAGAGAAGCGAAACCGCCTGCTACCTCTCAATGCAGAGAAATTAGTTTTTATTCACCATAATTTGCCCTTAGTGCAGTATGAGTACTAATTAATTCATTTTTTACTTTAAACTAAAACTACTTATATTTCTTAAGAATAACTAAATAAAGTAAATAATTACTTTTATATTTTTTTTAATAGTTGTTATCCGGTATCCGGCCGGATAGTGAAAATTGGCCGGATAGGCCGGATACCGGATAGTTACCGGATATCCGTTTCATCTCTAGAAAAAACTACTATTAACAAGATTAGTCTTAATTAAAAAATCTTATTCTTATAAACTAATTTTTATTTTTCCTGTAAACTATTTCTTTCTTATCGGTA
This sequence comes from Altica lythri, assembly GCA_964028335.1. Taxonomy (NCBI): domain Eukaryota; kingdom Metazoa; phylum Arthropoda; class Insecta; order Coleoptera; family Chrysomelidae; genus Altica; species Altica lythri. The sequence continues at coordinate 24,303,980 of OZ034806.1, read as the reverse complement.
ATTATTCTTACGCTACTTTTCGTCATCCGAATCGAATACAACGAAATTAAATTCATCCTCACCGTTTTATTTGGTGTCACCCGACAAAGCCAATATATCGTCTACGAATAGTGGCGTCGGTTGACCTGTATACCAGAGAGCCTGCAGTTTTTCCCGCATCTCCCAACCGTAGCCACATGCTGGTGACGTATATAGTGCATAATATTTTTTGTTTCAAAAACCGAAAACATGGTGGTATGACGCTTGAATCAAAGCCTTTTATTTTTTTCGAAAAAACCTTATTTGAACTACTCCCTGAATACAGCTTCTGGAAAAGCTCGAATCTGGCAACATCGACGCGCTTACAATTTTTAACCGAGTACATTTTTAAGGTAAATTCTGGTAGCGTATCGACTATATTTTCATCTTCCAAATTCGTGCGATCGTTTAGGGACGCGAAAACTTTCTGCAATCGTTAATTTTCGTCTAATATTTTCACTCACTTTGCCTTATTGAAAAAATTCTGCTGTATTATCACACCCATAAGTCTGGTCCTAACGCTGTTGCTAATTTTGAGCAGTCGACTACCGGTTTATCGGACGCTTTTGCAGAATTGTTCGTCATCCATATGTTCATCTCTGGGAATTTATGCATGTTTCCCAAAAGAATGATCAGAATATCCGTATTCGACGCTTTTATTACCATTCTAGATTTCGGATCAGCTTTTGAAATGTGAAACAGAATTCTCGTGTCTGCTTCTTCGTGCGAACACTTGTAATTTGCATCTTCTGATCTCGCGCCGCGGTTACCTATTACTTGGTATGCAAAACAGTGATCTTCAACCGTAAGCAAAACCATTTTAATTTAAAGAATCGACGCTACACTGTCACTCGCCCAGTGCTCAGCCAAAAAGCTCACAAGAGCTTCCTTGAACTTTCGATCTCGTTAGCTTTTTCAAAATCAGTCGGTCTGGTTTGGTCAGCTTCTACGATAGTATGGGAAATATCTTCTGCACACCGTTTTTCACGCGTGCAATCTTTAATTGATGGAGAAAAGTATCTATCAAATACCATGTAAATTTCAGAGGCTTTTGTGCTAAATATTCTCAACAGAATCGTCTCCGCGACTTTACCAAACACAATGAAAATGGCTGAAAAATCGAATAATATCACATAAAATTTGACGATTTAATTTGTTGAATCAATCAACGACACGTAAAATTATTCATATGTGACCGTGTGACGCGTATTTAACCCTTAAAAATCAAAGGGAACTGGACGATTGCTGACAAAATTAATTGAAACGCCGAATGCAGCCGCGCAGATGGTCCCCTTCAATCTCTGCAGCAACCACTTTCTCCACTGTTTGCAAAATGCAGCAGTGGTTTTTCTTTCACAGAAATTGATGACCTTTCGGATAAGCTTGGGTTTTTTGAGGAGATCGATCATACTAGATACTTAGATATGAGGCGTCGCTTATCATGCTGCTGCCAATGATTAGGCCAATCAGGGGGGCTTGCAGCACTGTATTATCGTATAGTTCTATCACTCCCCTATTTCGAGGAACAAATAAAAATTGGGAGTCTTATCATACTAGAAACCGTATTTTTTAATAATTTTTTTTTTATTTTTTTTAATGACGTTGCCAGGTTTTTTGCATTGCAGCATCGCTATTTCATGTTCCTCTATTAGTGACGTGACTAATTATATATATTTCATCTGGGAGTTTTATCGAACTAGGTTTAGTGTCGTGGGCTCTCCTACTAGTATTTCTACAAGACAATCACGTGATGATGATGACGTCTTAATAGTTGAAACAGCAATTGAAAAGTTAATAAATAATACAATAATTATCGTTGGCGAAGACATAGATCTATTGGTACTTCTCATAGCACGCACACAAATACTTGATCAACCTACATCCATTTTTTTTATTCCCACTCAAGTAGTTCTTTGCTTGATCAATTGTTTGCCAAAAAAAAATCAAACAGAATTATTACTGGTGACAACTTGTACTCTTCTGTTAAGTTGACAAACGATTTGCTGAAGCGCAACCTAACCCATGTTGCACATTGAAAAAAAAAATAAGCTAACCGAAACCGACCTGAACGGGATTCAAAGTAAAACTTCCTTAGTAAGCTATGTACCAAAGAAAACAAGAGCAGTGGTGCTTATATCCAGCATGCATCCGTCAAGACTCGCAGAAACCAGATATAAGTAAATTTTATAATGAAACAGTTGGGGTAGACGTACTTGAACAAAAATATGTACATTTTACTTTGTCCCAAAGGCCACGGTGTTGGCCAATGGTACTATTTTATCAAATGCTAAATATTGCAGGTGTGAATTGAAATTGAAAGGTTTAGTTTCCTAAAAGACATTGGAATGTCGCTTTGTAGAAACCATATGGAATTCCGAATAAACAATAACCATATATGTCATCATCTCCGTGAAAATATAGCGAACACGCTTAGAACACCGCTTCCAGTTGGAGACAGAAAAACCAGTAATGCATGCAAAAGCTGCAAAATTCCTATATGTTTCTCGTAGGCTAATTTTTTGTGTCAATTTTGGTTAAATACGTGAACATCCTTATTTGCGTGTTTTGTATAAAGTGACAAGTAATTTTGATTAATAAAAACCACGAAGACTTCGTGAATAAACGCATTTATTATTGTTAGTAAATAGGTACGCTTTAGATTTGGGTCATAGTGGTTAAGGGTTGAAACAAGAATTTTGTAAATTCATAATGCAGAGTTTCTAAAACGAGTTTAAGTCATCCGTCATGTACCCGCTAAATTGAAACGTTGACTTTAAAACAGAAGAGGATGAATCTGAAGAGCTAAATCGTGGAACAGAAAATAGCCAGCATTTAACCAGACCCATCCAGAATGACAAAATTTTCAACGAAATGCTTATTATCCCTGAAGTCATTTTACCCTTTCCACAATTAAAAAGAAAACAGTCTAACCGTGTCCAAAAAGCCGACAAAGCTTGCAAATTTATCTCCCTGTCAAGCTCAATTAGAAATGAACTTGTTTTTAAAACAAAACAAATGCTGCAAAAAAGTGTTCCCGAACATAAGCCATCAACAAGCGGAATAGAATCACCTTCTAATACCATTTTTTCTAGTGATTGTGGTGACAATAAACTCTCTGCTCCTCAAATCCACGTTTCAAATGCTGACGCTGAGTGCATGCATTGCTTTGGCCTCTTCAGTAAAGACAAAAAGGAGGGAAGAGTGGATTCAGTAGGTATACGCATCAACGTACCAGAAGTTATTTCATTAGATTTTTATCTGTGTTTCTAACTATATACCTATCTATATTTTAATATTCTCTATAACTTCTTTGTGGCATCAACTATAAATATATTCTTCTTTTATTGCACTTGTTTTTCAGCATTAGGAAAATCAACATTTTTGTATAATCAACCAGATATGGAAAAGAGACTACGTATTTTACTAAGAAAGACAAAGAATTAAATGTATCAAATATAAACAAATTAAGTTTTATGTGGATAAAATCACGGACATATAAATCGTCCGAGGTCCATAAGGACAAAATGTTCCACAAAGGATAATTCTTCTTTTATGGCACTTAAGTTTCAGCATTAGGAAAATCAACATTTTTTGTATAATAAATCAGATATGGTAAAGAGACTGCGTATTTTACTAAGAAAGACAAAACATTAAATGTATCAAATATAAACAAATTAAGTTTTATGTGGATAAAATCGCGGACATATAAATCGTCCCAGGTCCATAAGGAGAAAACGTTCCACGAAGAATAATTCTTCTTTTATCGCACTTGTTTTTCAGCATTAGGAAAATCAAATTTTTTGTATAATAAATCAGATATGGAAAAGAGACTGCGCATTTTACTAAGAAATACAAAAGATTAAATGTAGTAAGGAGTAAATAAGTATATTGACTGGAACTTTAATATGTTAGATTATAAGCATTAAATGAATAGCAAGTTTAGCTTTTAATAATATAATATTCTAAGCTTGTAAAAGCAGTATTGGGATGTTTATGAAATACCTTATGTAAAAATACCAATATTTCCAGATTCTCAAATTGATGTCAGAAAGAACGTGTTCGGATTACAAAATAAACTTTAGCTAATTTTATCAATGTGATCACTGAATTTTACACTTATGCGAAACTTTAATCACATGAAGCCATACGTCAGGAAGGTGTTGCCAATAAATTATTTGTTTAATACTAATAAAATAAGCTAAATAACAGGTCTTTATAATTCAAACAAAATCAGACACAGTAACAATTATTTTATTATTTTTCAAACAATGTCTTCATATGCCCCAAAAACCTTTGCGATGAACAGTAAAAAATCTGAAAATAAACAAGTATTGTTTCTATTCAGATGATAAAAACCATCCTCTCACAATAAATAAAATGTAAAGGGTCCCATAGTAAAAATGACACGACTCCAATATTGACAAATTAAATCAATAGTTATATAGTAATTTTTGTCTTCTTGTTTTAATCTAAGGAAAATAAAACAATATATTATAGTGCAAATAATATCATCAATTGTGAGCTTTAGAAAACTACAACTGCATTAATTGGGTAACAGAGTGTCTCGAATATTCTTCATTGAAACGAACACGAAGACGAAAAATTGTAAATTTTATAATTAATTTATTTTTAAAGTTATACTTCTATTCATGCACTCGGTGGAAAAGATTTGTGTACAGTTAAATGGGAAAAATCATTACATATGTAATGGTGTGAGTAAGAGATAGACAGACACACTTATAAGGTATAATGGTCGGTAAAAACAAAGATGAAATATTTATCACATATTATTAGTCATAAATATAAGTCCTTTGAATACCGTTTCAACATTCAGTACATTGAAAAGGGATAGATATACAAAAAACAGTCTGAACTAATGTATAAATATCATAGTGACGGACCACATGATTATTTGACAGATTATTTTATAATTCTGTCACGTAAGTTAACACATTAAGTTTAGTATTTTATATTAATATTAATAATAATATTCAGTAATGAGTATTGTAGTCTAAAATACCGTCACATGATTGCAGTATATCCTGCACTATGCTTTTGAGGTTGTTGGCTACATAAAGAGAGTTTTTACGAATAGTCAAGGAAATAAAGCACCAAAACCTCCGAATTTTGTAATGTAAGATGGATCGGAATGCGTTTTTTGCATTGGATTCGTTAAAGTATCACGAAATTTTTCGCTATATTTTATAATGTAAAAATGGAAATTGCATTTCTGCATTCGAAAAGTAAATTCCGAACAGACAATAGAGAGAAAACTTACCACTCGGTAAGTATTGCTGAAAATGGGTTCAATTTATATACTCGGGGTTTTTGGAGTCGCCGATCACGAATATCACGATTCCGAAAGTCTCCTGGGGTTTTATGTAAATTCTGTACCAAATCAGTTCACACTTGGTACTCGGTGGTTTTTGGAGTCGCTAAATACGATTATAATAATGGCGATGGTGTTCGAAACACCTGGTGCTTAAGACGAACCTCGTCTCCAGGAATTTTATGCAAATTCGATACAAAATAGAGTGTGCACACGGTGCTAGGAGGTTTCTGGGTTCGCTTACCACGAAAATCGTATAATGAGTTTGCGAAATCATTCGCATACAAATTTATGAATCCATGCGCGTGCATAGAAATATAACTTCTGCCGGCAGTCCCACTGACTGCCACACTAGTTTTTTTAATATTAGGTGTTACCATCCCAACTCCTAATTAAACTTTAAACACGCTTTGGCATAGATTGGTTTTTTAATAAATTATTGAGGCTTTGCTTCGTACTCTTCAGTAAGCTCAACTTTTATCTCCATTACACTCCTAGATGTAGGATTTCTGGTCAGTACTCTTCTTTTAAGCTCATCCTAAACATGCTCAATTGGATTTAGGTTCAGGCGCAATGGTAACCAATTCAATGTAGATATACAAAACAAAGTTAGGTAGGTAGTGGAATATCCTGTATTAATATGAAAGCGTCACCAACGAATACGACAAAGGGAAGCATATGTTCTTCTAAAACTTCCATAGAATAACGATCCGCTGTTGAACCTCCTCTACGTCAATCAATCAAAGCTTTATTATCGGAAAATTTTCCAATTTTTGTTAACAAAGCTAAATATAAAATATGCGACACATGAATAAACACAAATACAAATAGGTAGGGGAACATGTTGTACCTTGAACATATCTTCAAAATTCAAACTGCGCGGTACTTTTCATTCAACAGGATGAAGTTAGCCATTCCCCAGCGAACATTTGACAGTCTAAACACGAATTTGATCATCTGTTTACCAAAGTTGAATTGTGAAGTGGTTTTTTTTTTTTTTTTGTTGAAAAAGTAAGTTATTTCTTTAAGAGTATATCGCATATATTATGTAGATGTTACAATGATGTTATGACAGGGATTTCCCCCAAGTCAATTTCGTAGTTAGTTAGCCTTCATTTCATATATTTGTAACGTTTATATTTCTAACCTCAAATTTTCTGCAATTAATTCTTTGACGTATTGACACGGTGTTGTACCTCGAACATAATAAACACGATGTACCTTGGACATGTCCAACGTACAACATGATGTACTTAGAGCAGGTTCGAGGTACATCGTGATTTTATAAAGGTATTTTTAATTTATAAACTTTGTTACAGTTCAGCGATATTTTCAACACAAAATATGCCGCGAAGCAAAACCGACATAAAAAGAAATCGGCCAGATCCCGAAAAACTAAGGAGTGCAATAAAATTAATTAAAGAAAAACTACTTTTATTGTATAGTGCTGCCAAGCACACCGGAATGTCAAGAAGCACAATTCGCAGATACATGAATAACTTTCAGGTTCTGGTTCAGAAAACTACAATGCTGTACATGAACATTGCAGCACAAAGAAAGTCTTCAATCGAGAAGAAGAAAATATGCTTGTAGATTATATTAAAGAGGCAGCAACTTTACAATATGGGTTAACATTAAGAATTGTTCGTGAACTAGCCTATCAATTTGCTGTATCAAATAACAAAAGATGTCCTGCACAATGGGATCAAGAAAAAATGGCTGGAGAATTTTGGTTGCGCCTTTTCAGAAAACGGTATAAAAATGATTTAGCACTTCGCAAACCAGAGGCTACCAGCTTAGCAAGATCAACTGCTTTTAATAGAACAAATGTCACACTCACATTCAATAACTACAAAGCAGCTCTAGAAAAATGTCCTCCTTTACCTGCTGTTAATATATGGAATTGTGATGAGACTGGATTAACTACGGTCCATGTTCCTCCAAAAATCCTGGCTACAAAGGGTTCTAAACAGGTTGGAAGCATGACAAGCGCAGAAAGAGGAGCAAATATTACTATGATTGCAGCGGTGAATGCTGGAGGTGGTTTTGTGCCACCAATGTTTATTTTTCCCCGCGTCAATTTTAAAGATTTTATGTTGGCTGGGGCACCACCTGGAAGTATTGGTGGCGCAAATCCTTAGGGTTGGTCCAATGAAAAATTGTTTATTCAATTTTTTAAGCACTTTCTTCAATACGCAAAGCCGTCAAAAGATTCGCCATGCATTTTGTTGATGGACAATCATGAGAGTCACATATCGGTCCCTGTGATTCAGTTAGCTAAAGATAATGGAGTAATCCTTGTTACATTTCATCCTCATACAAGTCACAAAATGCAACCCTTAGATAGAACCGTATTTGGTGCATTTAAAACTTATTTTAATACAGCAATGAACGAACACATGATTTCACTGGGAAATATTGGTAAACCAGTCTCAATTTACGACCTTGCTCAACTTGTAGGAAAAGCTTTTCCTTTAGCTTTTACACCAAATAATATCACTCAAGGATTTAAAGTTACCGGATTTGTTCCTCTCAATGAAAATATTTTTCAAGATTTTGAATTTTCCCCATCGAATGTGACTGATCGTCCTGATCCTGCTACAGCAATTGACAATATTGAATCTAATTCCCAATCGACTAATGATGACCAGCCGAATGAAGGTATTGAAAATGTCCAGCCTAAACCGTTGCCTTCAACGTCAACTGCTCTTATAAGCCCTTCCATGATTAGGCCACATCCAAAAGCTGCCCCACGCAAGAACACTCGGAAAGGGCGAGAAAAGGGAAGATCGCGCATATTGACTGATACCCCTGAGAAACTTCTTATTGAAGAACAAAAACAAGCAAAAGCAAGAAAGGCTAAAGTATTATCTCAGCCAAAAAAAACTAAATGTAATCCTAAACAAAATGTCAGCGTTAAGCGAAAAGTACTGGCAGATACTGATTCTTCATCAGAAACTTCCGCATCTGAAGATTTTTCTTTGCAAGATTCCAATGATTCTTATGGCTCTCTACATTTCTCTGAACCAGATGAGGACATGAAGTCAAACACGAATGATGAAATATCATTAATAAAAACTACAAAGGACATGAAGTCGAACAATAATGATGAACTATCAAATTAAAAAACTACTCAAACATTTCACCGTCTGTCAGGATACGCAGTAGGAGATTTCGTTATTGTAGTTTATGATGCTCAATTTTTCCCAGGAAAGATACTGGAAACCACCAAGGAGGGAGCAGTAGTAAGTGCAATGCAAAAAACTTTAAATTTTTGGAAATGGCCAGAGAGAATTGACTCGATGTTTTACCTGTGGGAAGACATTCTGCAACATATTTCTCCCCCTAAGAAAAGTCATTCCAAACGTGACATTTACGAAGTTAAGGAAATGTGCAATGTTGAAGAGAATTAAGACATTTTTGAGTTACTTCAGAGTTGGAGACTTATTTTTATGTTAGAATACATTTTAAAATCACCAGACCTCGTTTTATTAAATATATTTGAAATATTAAATTTTATGTTCAAGGTACATCTTGCTTCTGTCCCAGGTACATCAACCCTGTTGTACCTTGGGCAATATGTAAATTTTTTTAAATGATATTTTTTCACAAAAAAATCATTTAAATTTCTTCATCAAAAAATTTTACGACACATTTAATAGTACATACTACTCATAGAAAGGCAGTAGTTAACTAAAATAATAAGTATAAATGTAAAAAAAAATAATTCAGCAAACTAAGTCCTAGGTACAACTGGTTCCCCTACACAAAAAATACAAAGCTACAAAACTTTGAACCATAAATAATATTGTTGCTTATCATAATTTATTATATATCTAGATGTATACAGATTAAGAATCTGCTTCCGTATCTGACAGAAACTATTGAAACTGACGATGAGTAATCCATTTTTTCTGATGTAGTTTACAGTCGATAGTAATTAGGTATATGTTATAATTACTAATTTGATTTAAATCAATATTGTTAGTGGCTGAGAATTTAAATTTAAACTTACATATATATTATACAACATCGTTTATGAAATAATCTCATTAAGTTGTAAGTTATATTATTCATTCTATTTATATTTTTACACTTAGTTTATAATTATTGTAGATCCCTGATGATGGCTATAAATATAGCCGAAAGCTTGGAATAAATATTTAAAAGAGTACACCTTTCATATTGCTGCAAACCCAATAAACTTTAAACCATATTTCTATTCAGCAAAAACTTCTTTTTCTATATATATATATATATATATATATATATATATATATATATATATATATAAAACGAACATGTTTGCAAAACGTAAAATTTGGGGACATTTTTTAAATCTAAATATTTTTGTATACATCAGTATACATTTATATTGTTATCATAAAAAAAAATATTTTTTTAGAAAAATACTGTTTTTTAAAGAATTGGTTATATACTGTAAAGTTTGAAGACTATTCTTTTTGAGAAACGTAAAATTTGAGGACTAATTTTTATAAGCATTTTTTTGCCGTATTTGAATATACATTTAATTTAAAGTCATGTAGTATTTTATGATAAACAATAAATATTAGTTTCTTACAAAAATTGAGTTAATCACTCGTTCTAATAAAAGGCAAAGGTAACTGTTATTTGACAAATATTTTTGTCACAGTCACCCCTTTAAAAGCGGCTTTATGAAATGTTTATACTGAGACACATTATTGTAAAACTAAATATTAAAGACTTTACAACTGATCCAGAAAATATTATAAACGAGATGGCTTAACCATACAAATAAGGGAACACACTGATTAATAGTATATTATGTAACGAGCGATAATGTAGGTCAAACTCACGCAGATAAAGTTTGTTATTCATCCAGTGAGTTATGATCATTATCGCAAGTTAAATACTATACTTTATCTACCATTATATTAATAAATACTAAGATACAAGTACAAAGAAACAACTTTATTTACAAATCTAAATATTTATAAAAATAACAGAAACGATTTAGTTGTAATCAGTTACTTATTTTGTTTATTAATAAAATTAATTGTAAAGTTTGAACAACCTGTAAACTGAATTTGTGGGACTGAATTATGCAATGTGATGGTTTCGACTAGCCTTGTTGGTAACCAACGCCCTGAAAGGACATGGTACATAAGAAGAAGAAGATGGTTTCATTTTGTATTTGTTGCATACATGTTGTAGATGTACTAGCTGGTTGAGGGGTTATAGAACTGTCACTAGAAACTTCTCATCAGGAGCCTCGTTTATGAAATCATTAAATTGTCCTGGCGTAAATGTTGTTGCCTTTTTTGCTACATGTTTCTATGATTGACGTTTCAGAAACGCGTTTAATTTTGAATAATTCCCTATTTTGATACCATAATTTATGTCGAGTTTGCTTTTTAATATAGAGTAAAAATTCCACAGAGACGATGCTTTATTATATTTATTACCAAATTCATTAAAATATGCTAAAAGTACCTACATTTTCTGTAACTGAGTTAACGTTCTTAGTGCTACACCAATCTTGAAAATTTTGGTAAACAAGTTTATATTTGTTTTGCGACTTTTCTGGTAATAAGTTCTGTAGTGTAGCATTAGTTATTTGTCTTAATTCTGGAGGTGCACATAACAATTCACCTTCACTATCTGAATTCATATTTTTACTAAACGAAATTTGAAAATGTCAAGTGACAGTGGCAGTACTCCCCTTAATGACAATAATGGACTTTTCCATAACTGCACACAATTTACATACCGAATCATACTAGGAAACAGCGTGAGTTATAATAACTAACTGTTATAACTTACGCTGTTGGTTTATGGATACTATTATTAGCACAAATGCAGTCGAACAATTAAGATATAATTTAATAGGAGTAGATAAATAAGTTTAGCACATAGCTTTAACAGAAAAATAAAAAAGATTATAATTTTTTTAGTCTTCGGAGTGAATATAACAAACGCTATAATTATAACAAATTTAAGTACCTAAATACAAAAAGTAATTTTTACAAATAATATAAGAAAGTAACGGTGTAACGTTACTTGTTACTTTAACAAATAAACAACGCGTTGCCGTTACTTACTAGTTATTTTAAAATGCAAAGCGTTAAGGCGGAAACATACTATCAAAACGTGACACGACGCCACGCCACCCGACGCATGTTAGTACCTCTCAATTCCATATATTTAATACAGTTAGAAGCACATAGACAACACGCTATGTGACCACACGCCGCAACATAAATATATGGACTAACATGCGTGGCGTCGTGTCACGTTTTAATAGTATGTTTCCGCCTTTACAGTTAAACTCTTTACTATGAAACAGATATACCATTTATTTAAATATCTCTTTATTAATAATAGTTGTTGTCAAAATTTTCATTATTTATTTATTTTATTCAAGAAAATATAATGATCGTTTTTACACCATAAATTAAAAATATATTACACAAATAAATACAATATTTCTATCAAATGAAGTTTTAAATTTTTTGAGTAATAAGAAATGTGTGAAATCATTAATTGTAAAACAGTATATTTGGGCGCCTATGTTTAGGGCGTACCTATGTATAAATACATTGAGACTGAAATTTATAAGCAGATAATTATAGATTTTTTGGAGAAGTCAATTTTGTTTTATTTGTTATTTTAAAATGCTACAGTTGACTATGTGAAAGTTTTAAGAAGCAATAATAATAATATTAAAATATAATAAAATATTGTAAATATATTATTAGGAATATTTATTTATTTAACTAGTTTTGATTTAAGATTCAGTCTCATTATGATATAGTGAACCTTTAATTTTGTATAGAAATGGTTCACTTGGGTGAAAGAACCATTAGAATTATTCATATGTTTAACTATTTAGATACTATGAAAAGCTTCCAAATCGAATTTGCTATTGTTACATGATATGTTATAATAATAAAACCATTTTCAAATATTTTATATTAAAATCCACTTTAGAGTAAATTTTACTCTAAATAGAAAAAGTTTTGGTATATGCATTTTTTTTAAATCAATTAAACCAATTTTTTTGTGATTTCGGTTTATTACGTACTTTAGGTTTTATGAAAAATATTGTGAGATACACAAAATATATTTAAAGATACATATTTGAATGTTATTTGAATGAGATAAAAATAAATCACAGTTTTTTAAATTTATTTAATTTTTACTCCTATGATTTTAAAAGTGTTATTTCTAAAAATAATTTCATTGCTTAATTCAAATACAATAGCTTCGTTTTCAAGGTATAGTGAGTAAGGGATTAAGATAACCTCCGGCCGTTACACACTGTTTATTTCAATTGCGGATTATTAATTTGAATTAGTTTTTGTACCTGATGAAGTAATCCGCTAATATCCTGCTAACAATAAATTTTACAATTGAACCTAAACAAAAATTTTATTAAAGGATTATTGTACATTTCCATGGGTATTTCCATTGATACTGAAAAGATATGAATAGCCCCCTTCATACCTGAGGGCACAACTTTTCTCCTTCTATTTATTAACGTATAGTAAAAAATTATATACATATTTTTTGTAATCAATTTTAAATGAGATATAATCAGTGGGGCTAATGTAATATTAAATTTAAAGACATTAAATAATATTTTATTTTAGTTGTATATTTTATTAAAAATCGAAAATAATATTTTTAAACTTTGTGTTAATGTTATTAATCATAATTACTTATGGAAAGAATTTAGTACTAGAGGTAACAAAGAGAAAAATAAAAAACTATATGCAGCACGCCCAGAATGATAGAAGAGGAAAAGCTAGCTTTCTTAACATACAACTATAATTATTGTATGTATACATAGATCGAATAAAAGTTAAGAAAAAATAATAAGGTACGCGCTACGCAGCAGATGTTATGAATTGTCAGTGAATTATATAAAAAAAATAATTTGTGCTTGCGAGTTTGTAAAACTTGTCGGTACTGGTCCTGTTTCATGGTACCCTGGAGAATGTAGAAGCGTCCAACCCCTTTGACAGTTATAACAGACCATACCATTATTTTAACAGGGTGTTTTACCCTTTCCACGATACAGTCAGGGTGGTATTTTACCCCTGGGCGACGTCTGACAAAGCTGCTCTTGTCGGCCAAAGTCTCAAATGATGACTCGTCAGAGAAACATACCTAAAATAAAAAAATTCTTTATTGTTTTTAAATAAATTATTATTTTAAACATTATGAAGTTGCAATTAATTTTAAAACTGACCTTATTCCAGTCCTCAACAGTCTTCTGGCGGTGTTCTTTAGCCCAGGCTAGACGCTTTTTCTCCATCGCTTCAGTTAAGCGAGGTTTTTTGACGGGACAATAACCTATCAAGCCTTCTTCTGCTAATCTCTGCTGTACAGTTCTTTTGGACACTTGTATTCCTGATTCTTGCACTAACTGGGTTAAATGTCTAGCACTTTTTTTCTATTTTCTAGGCAAATATCGCGAATGATCCTGTCAGATCGCGGTGTTTTCTTCCGCTATGGCCTTTACGTTTTGGTAAAAGTGGCTGATTTTTTAGTAATTTTTTCAAGTTATACTTCTATTCATGCACTCGGTGGAAAAGGTTTGTGTACAGTTAAATGGGAAAAATAATTACATATGTAATGGTGTAAGTAAGAGAGAGACAGAAACACTTATAAGGTATATTGGTCGGTAAAAACAAAGATGAAATATTTACCACATGTTATGAGTCATAACTATAAGTCCTTTGTATACCGTTTCAACATTCAGTACATTGAAAAGGAATAGATATACAAAAAACAGTCTGAACTAATGTATGAATATCATAGTGACGAACCACATGATTATTTGACAGATTATTTTATAATTCTGTCGCGTAAGTTAACATAAAGTTTAGTATTTTATATTAATAATATTAATTATAATATTCAGTAATGAGTATTGTATTGTAGTCTAAAATACGATCACATGGTTGCAGTATATTCTGCTCTCTATGCTTTTAAGGTTGATGGCTACATAAACAGAGTTTTTACGAATAGTCGAGGAAATAAAGCACTAAAACCTCCGAATTTTTTAACGTAAGATGGATCGGAATGCTTTTATTGCACTGGATTCGTTTGAGTATCACGAAATTTGTCGCTATTTTTTATAATGTAAAAATAGGAAATAGCATTTCTGCATTCGAAAAGTACATTCCGAACAGACAATAGAAAGAAAACTTACAACTCGGTAAGTATTGCTGAAAATGAGTTCAATTTATATACTCGGGGTTTTTGGAGTCGCTGAACACGAATATCACGATTCCGAAAGTCTTCGCGGCACTTGGTGTCTAGGGTATTTACCTCTTCTCCTGGGGTTTTATGTAAATTCTGTACGAAATCAGTGCACACTTGGTACTCGGTGGTTTTTTTGAGTCGCTAAATACGATTATAATAATGGCGATGGTGTTCACCATTTTTAAATTCATATTTGTCTTCACGGTTGAAATGTTTTTCCTATTGATGGAAAACATTAGTTTTATAACAATGGTTAATAATGTATTAAAATAAACTTGTAATATTTTTAAATATACCATATATGTTTTTCTGATAACAACGGAATAACGGGAAAGTAAAATTATTGTTAACTCCTATTTTTTATGAAACTTAAAAAGAAAATAACAATAAAAAATTGTAAAACAAAACATTTAAAATATCTAGTACGAGATTATTATTTATTTTTGTAATAAAAATGTATGTTTCTAGAAACGTCCTCAAACTCATCAATAGTCAATAGGCATATAAGTTTGAGGACATGTCCTTAAATTAACCAATTCCCAAAAAAAAAGTTTGAGGACGGTCCAGTTGACAAAGGTCCTCAAACTCACCGTTAGGTATCCGATACTGTCCCCAAACTCTACGAATTACATATATATATATATATATATATATATATATATATATATATATATATATATATATAGAATGAACTGGTAGGTATTGGGAATGCAGCAATTTATGTGTGAAAGAAAACTCTTTTTAATTCTTCCAAGCTTTCGGAAATTTAATTACTCATTTC
The DNA here is from genome assembly GCA_964028335.1 of Altica lythri. Lineage (NCBI taxonomy): Eukaryota > Metazoa > Arthropoda > Insecta > Coleoptera > Chrysomelidae > Altica > Altica lythri. The sequence goes on along the minus strand of OZ034806.1, from coordinate 24,288,597 downwards.
CATCATTAGGGTAAGACTACAATAATGTGTGTTATATAAATGGACAATTATTTAAATTCAGAATACTTTCACTAACATGAGGGTGTTCACAAAAGTTGTTAAAAATAATAATTATTTTAATATCACAATGCGAATTATTCATTAAATCGTCGAAAATTGTTTATATTTATGTACAATTTTTTTAAAAATACTTAAAAACTTAGGAATTCAATTAATACTTTTGTAAAAATTTTTTTTGTCAAACTAGACATTATTTTTTATCAAATGTTTGGTTTCACTTAAAGAGCAGGACACATTATGGCAATAATTTGGATTTATTTGAGCTATTAAATATTGAATTTTGTCGTTTTTCGATTTTATTGGATAAAGATGCCTTTTACTATTCAGGTTAACCAGTCCATTTTGTGATTTTACCTTAATGCTGATGATAAATATATTATTTAATTTAAATAATCTCAATAGTTTCAAAAAGTGGTAAATGTCAGATTTATATTTGTTTATTGCTGCTGAATAGTAATGGAAAAATAATGGGATAGCACATCCTATCTCTGCCAGTTTCGATTTAATTTTACCTACCAAACCCTTATTTTGTCCATTTATGTTCCTGTCTCCGTCAGTTGTAACACTTACCAATTTTTCACATGGTTTTACGGCACGAATCAGATTTAGAATCAGCCATTGTTTGAAATTATTATTTTATATAACTAAAAGAAAATTTCTAGAAATGGTCTTTATCTCACAAAATCCAAACAGTATGAACAAAAAAACCGATGTTCAACATTTAAGTGAAATTTATTCCTATCTCTTAGCACGAGACAAACCACCAAGGGTATAGTAATTATGTCATTTTTACCTTTTATTCTACTCTTTACTATTCAGCAGCAATAAACAAATATAAATCTGACATTTACCACTTTTTGAAACTATTGAGATTATTTAAATTAAATAATAATAATTTATCATCAGCATTAAGGTAAAATCACAAAATGGACTGGTTAACCTGAATAGTAAAAGGCATCTTTATCCAATAAAATCGAAAAACGACAAAATTCAATATTTAATAGCTCAAATAAATCCAAATTATTTCCATAATGTGTCCTGCTCTTTAAGTGAAACCAAACATTTGATAAAAAATAATGTCTAGTTTGACAAAAAAAAATTTTACAAAAGTATTAATTGAATTCCTAAGTTTTTAAGTATTTTTAAAAAATTGTACATAAATATAAACAATTTTCGACGATTTAATGAATAATTCGCATTGTGATATTAAAATAATTATTATTTTTAACAACTTTTGTGAACACCCTCATGTTAGTGTAAGTATTCTGAATTTAAATAATTGTCCATTTATATAACACACATTATTGTAGTCTTACCCTAATGATGGAAATGAGTAATTAAATTTCCGAAAGCTTGGAAGAATTAAAAAGAGTTTTCTTTCACACATAAATTGCTGCATTCCCAATACCTACCAGTTCATTCTATAACTAGTCAGCAACAAATACCCTTCTTTTTTTCTATATATATATATATATATAAATTGATATGGATTTTTCTTCTTGGGACGGTTTCTTTCAGTGAGTTGTTAGAACGTGGTCTGGTATTTTTAAATCGGTTGTCTAGATTAAGTAAAATTTTGATATTGTATTGTTTTTGTTTAGTTTAGAGATTGTTTTATTGATAGAGATTATTATGAAATGAATTTTGATAGAAATAACATATAATGTCAAATTTGATTAAAATATAAAACTATAGAAAAACCAAATATCGAGTTTTAAAATTTTATATATATACAATTAAAAATATTACAGAAATAAATAATTATTAAACAAGAAAGAAGTAAGAATATAAAATAAAAAAAACATTCATTAGAAGATATTATAAGCCAGTGAAGTCCAGGGATAGCAGTACTATGAGGAGATGATTGGAACCATAAGAAGCAGTTATTAAATATTATAGAAAGAAGATTGAAAATTACCAAGAAGAGATTTTTATAATTTTTTTTAAATTGATTGTTAAGACAATCGATTTAAAAATCCAGGATCCACGACCTATAATTCTTGAAGGAGGGTGTTCCCAGAGGGAGGATCCATATCAATATATATATATTGAGATGATATGAGGTAATATGCTATAATTAATAAAATAAGTTAAATAAAGTTATGATGAACTAATTAAACGAGGACATTTTTTGATCTCAGGGTAGAATACAAAGCCATACATTCAGTATAAGTTTGTTCAATTTCTGTTAATATTTAAGTTTTTGTTTTCTTTCTTCTTTCCTGAAAAAGGAAATAAATATAAGTAGATAGAATATCAAATGTGATTTTTAAAACATATCTATTTGTAAAAAAAATAGCATATAGTTGTTTGCTATAGTTTAAATTTAAATGATTTTTCTTTGAAATAAAATAAGAAAATTAAATATTTAAAAATAAAAAATAAAATTTTAATGGTTATGGAGATAATCATATTTAAATCCAGGCTTGGAGTCATATAAATGTTAAAGAAGTTCTACGAGAAACTGGTTTAAGTTTTTTCTTTATTAACAATAAAAAAACTTTTTGTGTGTTATTCTTAATATTGTATGAACATTTTCACTATTTCACTAATCACTATTTCCTTAGTATATAAGTTTATTTCTGTTGTTTCAAGTTGTAATAATTATCAGATTTTTCATTTTCATTTTGTTTAATAAGTCAAGTTTTTAAACATTCGTTTAATTTTCAATTGCTTGTTAAAAAAGTTAGGTTATAGATTTTCTTCTCTTTCTAAATTCTCAACGAAATCATGTCATTTGGTACATAAGAGTAGTAAATTTTTATGTTTATCTAATAGTATATAATTTATTTAAACTAGCATTGAATTCTGCCCATGAGAAAAGAGTCAGTGTCGGGTAAATGAATAAATAAATAAATTAATATAATCTAAATTCATAAAATTGAAATCATAAAAACTAATTTGCCTATATATAAAAATTTTGAATAAAATTTAACGTTCAAAATTTATATACTACAAGGCAAATTTTATTTATAGCATAATAACTTATATATTATAATTCCTAGCAAGTTATATATATGTTATAATATATATATTGTTATGGTATCACTGTGTCTATTGTGTAAATAAAATATCTTACTATATAGTGTGACGACATAGACCAGTGACTATTATTTTTTTATGTATATAAGCAGTGAAATGCCATAGAGATGAGGGATTATTGATTTTTGAATTTTGATTGATTAGAATTTTTTAAGAATTGTCATTGTTAAAATATTTTGAAAGTTAAAATAATAAATATTTTAATTAGAAATTCAATTTTTAATTGAAATAAAAAAATAAATAAAAGAAAAGTACATATAAAACAAGAACCCAACCCATTAGAAGCCGGAGCCAAAGAGGAGAATCATAACAATTTGTCGAACCAACGTGGGGCAGCCACTACAAAACCTACTACAAGCCACTACAAGACTTACTACAAGGGACTACAAGACCTACTACAAGGCACTACAAGAACCATTGCAAGAACGAGAAAACCTGGAAAACGGAAAATTAAGAGAGAAGACAAGGACTTTGACAGACAGGACTGACAGATAGGTAAGGTATTTATATTTATGTAATAGAGGCAGTGATTAATTTTGGGGAGAATTTAATTAAAAAACTAAACATTAATTTTAAAATTAAAATTATTAAATTTTTTAATATCAACATATAAATTAAATAAATATAACAAATTGACATTTTAAATTAAATATAAAATAATTAAAAATACTTAAATAAAATGGATACAAGACAAAATAGAAGAAATAGAAGGAGAGAAGATGAAACACAAAGTAATGATGTTATAAGACAGGATGTAGATGAAACAATAGAAAATATTGGTATAAGGGAAAATGATGGATCTTCGGAAGGAGAAGAAAATACAACTATTCAGGAGGTAAATGTAGATGTGATAGGAGATGCGACTAGTTCAAAACCACATCAAGAAACAGAGATGGAGAGAATGTTTAAATTTTTGGAAAAAATGGAAAATAAAATAGATGAAAATAGTAGAAAAATGGAAAATAAAATGGATGAAAAATTAGATGAAACTAATAGAAAAATGAATGAAAATACCAGGAATTTACAAGAAGAAATGAGGAGTAATAAAAATGAAATGAAAGCTGAAATGGACAAAGTAAATGGGAAAATATTAACTATGCAAGTGGATATTCAGAAATTGAAAGATGAAGTGAAAATAGATATTAACAATATGAAAGTAGATATTATAAATAAAATGAAAAATATTATTAAAGAAGAAAATATAGTCGTTGCAACGAAATTTCCGTTGCACGTCATCAATAACGAAATTTGTTTATAAAACTGAACAAAGAAATCATTGCTGTTAGTCATATTTGTTTCTTTTCAAAATTTAAGTGGGTAACTGCTATACGTAAGGAACAGTTGCCACATCAATATTGATTTTTATAACATGTATAATTGAACTGTCAAACTGTCAAAACTTTTATTTTTGTGTTTAATAAGTAAATATTTTTTGATTTTTAAAATGTTTAAACTGTTTAAAGATTTAGAAATTTTTCCAATTTGGGGAAATATTCTAAGTAACTCCTATCCGTACGGAAGAATTCCAGCGTCAAGTGCTCCGATAGAGAGTGAATTCAACAAGTTGAAGAGCCAGTTAATGAGAGATGTTCAACACTCCATTCGAGTGGATACATTTATTGAGAAACATTTAAATTGTTTAGAAGGGAAGCTACTCCTCGTCCATGACGAGATTGATAAAAATTCGGAATCTTCAGAACCAATTCTTAAAGATCTTGATGAGTCACAAATTTTTCTCAATAAAACGAATGAAACTCTCGATGAAGTAGAGAATTGGCGGAATCAGGGGAATCCTCGTCCTGTTAAAAGAAGATGCACAGAATCAGATGCCAATAATTTTAGGACTAGTACGTGCATTGCTTGTACCAATGGAAATTTCCCTGAAGATGCACATAAATGTGCAGTTTGCTCTAAAAACGTACATATACTTGACGATTGCTCGGTCTAGATAGGAGCTGAAAAAGGCTATGGCGAAAAGAGACTTTGTATAGTTTCTTCAAAAAAAAGTACTGACATTAACATAAACACCTCAATCGCAAATACTAACAAAAAATCATCTCTATCAGTTATCGGATTGCTACCAAACCCCAACATCCAAATGAAAGGTGAAAGAATTTTGTACGCATTTTCGGCAGCAGTACCAATAATTGAACGAAACTAAATTATTTAGGTATTCATTTTTAATTAGCTCTAAGTCTAATTTCCATTTTCTGTGAAATTTTGGTTAGTTTTAAGTCCAATTTCCATTTTTGGTGAAATTGTAATTAGTTTAAAACTAATTTTATTTAATGTAAAATTTTAGCTAGCTTAAGGTCTAATTTTTATTTTTTGCTAAAATTTTAATTAGTTTTTAGTAATGTTTTGTGAGTTTTTTTAATGTTCTTTTTGCAATAAAATTTAAAAATACTTTTTCTCCAGCAATTTTCACCCAAAACTAATGATTATACCTCATACTGGGGTAAATGTAAACATCATTTAAATTAACATGTTCATGTCGAGAAAATTCTAACTCCCACAAAAAGTCGACCACATGATGTTATACGGAAAGATAACGTAGGACACTGGCTTATCTATGGGCCAAAGGGAAAATGCCGATTTTGTAAGAACGGCTACACGACAATTCTGTGTCAAAAATGTAACAGAATTGTTTTTTTAATTTCCATAACTCACCATAAATTTTTGTCTTTATTTTTTCTTATATCAGAATAAATATTAAAGTATATGTTGGTTTATTTCTGTAGTTTTTCCTACATATTGTGTGCTCTAAAAAAATTATTTTTGTTAGGGGTGATCGTTCATTTGCACAAAATAAAATTTTTAACTTCAAATGGTCGCTGTTGTATTGGAGCAACGTTCTAATTATACCATTAATTGACAATGTTACTTGAGGGCAACATTTTCAAACTCCACTTTTTATAGAAAAATTGCATATACCAACCCCACAGACACATTCATATTTGCTTAAAAAATACGTACACGAATTTTTAGAATTTTATTTCAAGGAATTTGGGGTGTGACGTTTACAGGGTTAAACCGCTCTTATTTAATTTGGCATGCTGTAGACCAACTTACTTATTTCCACCACTGGAATTATTTACCATTCTTCCATAATTTGCAGCTTATAAAGCAGCGTTATCCAAATTAAGAAATGATTTAATTGGTTTTTCGTTTAAGAATCCTCAGCTCTTTCAAACTTGTGAAAACGGTAAAAGTAATGACAATAATTTATCAAATTATTATCAGAATACGAGGAGATTACGATCTAAATGTATTTAATTTCTTAATGCAATTTCTCATAAAAATTATCAAATTATTTCACTGAAACTTGGCTTAACGACTCTTAACTGTGCGAGAGGGCAAGGGTTCTTATTGCCGTAAGTAATTCACTAATCTCATCTCAACGAGGGGTTTTTCACTTCGGAAATAGGTGTACAAATTCTAGGAAATGTGGGAAATAGTTGAGAAATATCGGAAATAGTTGAGAAATATCGGAAATATTTCAGAAATATCGGAAATATTTCAGAAATATCGCAAATATTTCAGAAATATCAGAAATATTCCGGAACTATTTAGGAAATGTGAGAAATGTTTCGGAAATATGTGAGAAATATACTCGACAACCCTCGAGGCAACGTGCTGCTATTCGCGTATTCCTCTTCTACTATCTGAACAGGTTGGTGCTCGTTCATTGTGTGTTAGTGCAACAATTAATTTTTTGGAAAATTAAAGAAGATCGCGTAGCAATGGTAAGTTTTTATGTTATTCACTTATTAAATATTTTATTATAATAGTTATTACTTATCTCAAAATATTATTAAGATATACTTATAAATTAACTAATTGCATGAATAAATATTGGCGTTTTGTCGCAACATTTTTTGGTGGGTTTTTAAAATTCTTCTATTTTTTCCTTCGCAGGAGGTTATGACCCTCGAACAAATAATTGAAAATTTTCAAAACGAAAACAACGTGAAATTCCCTGGATATCTAATCAAGCTGTTACAATTCTGTGGGTGGGACAATATTGTCTCCCTATCCTTACTCCAAGATGAACACTTTATCAAAATGGAAGATTTTGCCAAAAATATCTTACCAAAGTTACTAGACAACAAAGAAAAAAAAAGTTTTATGGTATTTTTTACAATAATATACCACTCTTCCAAATAGCGGATGGTCACAAAGAACTGCTATTCCAACTTGTAAAAAAACAATCTAAGGAATTAAAAAGGAAAAATGATGAGTTAGATAAAAATGAACCGCCAAAAAAGAGATCGCGCCGTTGTTCGAGAGCTTCCCAGAATGTGACTGGAATAGACAGAATTGTCGATGATGAGACTAAAGCAAAAGAGCACATAAAAGTTTTGGCAAAAAATTTTATTAAATCAGAAATCAAATTACTTTCTAGTAAGACGTCTAAAAATGACGAAAACACAATAGATCCCAGAATAGATCTAAACGTTGGAACAGTTTTGAGTGAAGTCGAGAGTAAATTGGATGAAATCGAAATTGTGTTAGACGGTACCAGTGCTCAAATAAAGTGCCTTGTTTGCGATGTTCCAAAAAAAGTGACATTGGTAGATTCCAAGTATGGAAAAAAATGGATTTTATCCAATTTTCATTCACATTTCAGAAGTCATTTTGGAAAAGTCGAGGGAAAGTGAATAAAAAAACTAAAGTTAAACTCTCGGTAAAATCAAACCAAGAATCAAACATGTTGTCTTATCTCGTAGTGAAGTCGAAAGTTCTGCAGAATCAACCGAGGAATCAACTTAATCTTGAATCTTCCCAAATTATTGTTGACAACAATTTAGATTTTCAGCCCGATTTAAGGACAGATAATGACTCTGCTTCTCTAGTCTCTGTCCTGAATTCATCCGAAATCGTTAATGATAATGTGCAGGGAGTACCTGATCTCGATATGCTCTTTTCTAATGGCAGTGCTATGGTTGGGGCACATAGCACTGCTGACGAGCCAGTGGCAGAAAGTCGTTTGTCTCAAAGCCAGTTCCAGAGTAAAACTGCGAATTCTCTGAAGTGGAAAACCGAAACCTACTCCAGACACCAGAGAAAAATGAGATCTCTGGAAATTTATGACAGGAAGCAACCAAAAATTACCACTTTTATGGAAGTTGTGGATAAAATAAAAGAGATGTAGGTACTCTAAAGAGAAAATAGAGACTGACTCGGAGACTGATAATTGTTCCATGTATAAGGATTTATTGAGCATCTCTTTGAGTAATAGAAGTGGCAATCACGAGGGCAATCACTTTTTAGAACTTCTTAAGGACACCGCTATGAGAAATGTCGAAAAAGAAAAGCACGGGAAACGTTTCTCTGAGCCACTTAAACTTTTCAGTCTTTATCTCTATATTGTCAGTGGTCGTTTGGCATATGAGACACTACATAAAAATTTGCAGAATGCTTTACCGAGCTTGAGTACTGTTCATCGTACCTTGGACGAAGGCGAAAGAATATTGGAAGGGCAAGTGAGAATGTTCCTGCTGAAGGAGTATTTGGTGAAAAGAAAACTCCCCTTATCTGTTTTTATCAGTGAAGATCAAACTGCCATTGTACAAACAGTTCAATATGAATCTAAAATCAATAAAATGGTAGGATTTGTGCTACCCTTGCATACGCAATCTGGCTTTCCTGAACTTGACAAATTTACTGTTGATTCAGTAAGCGACATTGAAAAAGCTTTCAAAGATTGCAAGTTATCTAAAACAGCTTATTTCTTTATGGCTCAGCCACTCAAAAAAAATGTTCCTGCTTTTTGTCTTTGTGTATTCGGCAGCGATAATAAATTCTCTGCGGAAGATGTACGAAAAAGATGGAAATATTTGGTTGAAGAAGCGAAGTCTCAAGATATTGAAGTCGTGGGTTTCTCGAGTGATGGAGATTCACGTTGTTTTAAGTCTATGAAGATTGAGTTACGCCTTCCATCTAGTTTGGAGGATGGATTATTTTGTCCTTACAAACCTTATTTCCAGGTAAAGTGAACAACTCTCTTAAATGAGTAGGTATATTATTATTTTTGCTACATATTATAACCCATGTAAGAAGCCCCAGAGTTGAACAACAGGGCCAAGCTTGTGCCAAGACTGGGATGCTGGACCTCGGTGTACCAAGATTGGACCAAGACTGGGAAACCGAGACTCGGCCATTCCTGCAGTTCCCCAACCTCGGGCCAAGACTGGGGATTTGAGACTCGGCCATTTCTGCGGTAACCTAAGCTTGGGCCAAGACTGGGAAACCCAGCCTCGGCCATTCCTATCATTGCCCAATCGTGGACCATGATTGGGGACCCCAGTTTTGGCCATTTAACGGTGCGCCAGGCTTGGGCCAAGACTGGAAAACCCAGCCTAGGCCATTTCTGACATTGTCCAATCTTGGGCCACAATTAGGGACCCAAGTCTTGGAAAATCAATGGTGCGCCAAGCTTGTGCCAAAACTGGAACACCCAGCCTCGGCCATTCTTGACATTACCCAATCTTGGGCCAAGACAGGGGACCCCAGTCTTGGCCATTCAATAGTGCGCCAAGCTTGTGCCAAGACTTGGAAACCGAGCCTCGGCCATTCTTGACATTGCCCAATCTTGGGCCAAGACTGGGAAACCCAGCCTCAGCCAAAAAATATTTGGATAATCTGTCACCTCTGGCGCTAGCATCGATGGCTTCAGAGCGAATATATTAACCTCTTTTGTAAGCATGTGACTACTCTTTTACTGTTTTTAGTGAGCGACATCACAATCGAATTTTGATATTATTGAATATCAATAATTATTATTTTTAACTGCATATCAATAATTATAAATATGTCTAGTTCATATTTTAGGGTTAAAAAATGGCGTGCTTTGCATAAAACTCAACAAGTTTTAAATAATCAAAATTGTGATAATAATTCTCGCGTGAGTGAAAATAGTTCTAGTATATTAGAGCCATTTGGTTCACAAGAATCTGAATCTTATAATGATTTGAATAATAGTAGTTACAGTGATTTGTATAATAGTGATAATGATGCTATCAATTGTCAGGACGTTCTTGAAAATATTATCTGTGAAGACTTACATACTACTGATGTTTCGCATAATTCATCACCTCGAAGTGAAAAAGAGCAGGATGAGGTTATGCCGAAAAAAACATTGCGTGAAAAACTTCGCTGTTGGACATTAGACAATATAAATGTGCTAACCTTAAGTGTAGTGACTGATTTGTTGTGTATTTTACGAGAAGAAGGTCATGAAGACTTACCGAAAACTTCCCAACAACTGTTGAAGACAAAGCATTGTCGGCCAATGGGATCAGTGTTGAGCAAACGTGAAACAACCGGTACTTACGTGTATTTTGGAATCAAATATGTTTTGGAAAAAATAGTAGATCCAGTGATCTATACAGAGAACAAATTATCGATTCAAGTACATATTGATGGAATTTCTATTTATAATAATTCGCTGATTCAAGTATGGCCTATTGTGTTGAAAGTTCATCATCAAAATTATGACACCAAACCTGTGACTGTTGCGTTGTATTGTGGCGATTCAAAACCTTCTTCTTCAAATGACTACTTAAAGGACTTTGTCAAAGAAGCGAATAAATATATCTCTGATGGAGTTATTTTGAATGGGACTGAGTATTCATTCGAAATTTTTTGTATAGTGGCAGATTCCCCTGCGAGAGCTTTTATTAAAAACATTAAAAATCCCGGTGGTTTTTATGCTTACGAGAGGTGTACTGTAAAAGGTGATACCAAAAATCATAAACGTGTAAATTCAAATATTAACTGTGATCTTCGTACAAAAAATTCATTCAAAAAAAAATTACATCCAAAACATCATCTCGAAGATCAGAAATCATCTAGACTTTTAAAATTAAAACAGTTTGATCCAATACATGACGTAGTTTTAGATTCTATGCATTTGTTGTACCTCGGAGTGATGAAAAATCTTCTTGAAAAATTACTTGTGATAAAAAAACATTCTGCTAGACTTAGGAAACCTAAAGTGATTATTTTGAGAGAATTTATGAAATCTATATCAGCTGACATACCCGTTAAATTTGAACGGAAATTATTTTACATTGATCAAGTATCTAAGTGGAAAGCCACTCAATTTCGATTTTTTCTGCTGTATGTTGGGCCTCTTGCTTTTAAAAATGTTTTATCTGATAATAAATACCGTCATTTCTTGTTATTATATGTAGCATGCCGAATATTGCATGATGATTTAATTGCAGTGCAATATGTAGACTACTCTCAAGAACAGTTAAGAACTTTTTTTGAAATATTGCCTTCAGAGTATGGCGACGATTCAGAAGTATTGAGCATGCATAATCTGATTCATATAGCAGACGACGTTCGATATTTTCAAGAGCCTTTAAGTAAAATGTCAGCATTTTGGGGAGAGAATTATATCGGTTTATTTAAACACTTAGTCAAATCGCCATATAAACCACTCACTCAAATTGCTAATCGATTAAATGAATTAGAATCTGCTAATCAAATTAAAATAAAAAAAAAGAAATATCTTGTGAATGCACTTATGGATCAATTATTGATTTTATTCAACACAATGATACCCAGTATTATAAAATTGACAAAGTAAAATTACACGGGATTACTCTTTCTAATAATCATCCAAATAATATAATTCAGTTAAAAAATAATAAAATATTCGTAATTGATAATATTCTTAATATTAAAAATAATCGTGTAACGCAAGAAAGTATTGACAATTTATATTTATCTGGCACGATAGAAAATGAACGAAGTGAAGTGTTTGATTTTCCAACTTCGTCAATAATTGATGTTGGTGTTACAGAAATAATTAGTTGGAAAAAACAGAAAATAATGGTGAAACTCGCGTTATTAAAACGTAAATGTATTCTCTTTAACATAAACAATTCTAAAATTGCAATTACCTTATTACATACATAAATTTATTTAACACATTATTTTTTAATTTTTTTAGTTATAAAAACCGCAAGCAATAAATATATTTTTTATAATTTTGACAAGTAAAGTGACATTTTTCAAAACTGCTGTCAGTTTTGAAAGTCATTACTTTTCATAACTAGTTTTGAAAAGTAAAACTTTACGTAACTAGTTTTGAAAACTTCATTTCAAAACAAGTTACGAAAAATATAAAGCAAATATAAACAACTAAGAACTATTTTATACTAACTTTATTAAAGAAATATTTAAAAGCAGACATTTTTAAACAAAAAATTAAATAAGTATACTTAATATTTAAATCAGAAACTTACCTTTTAATTATATCTGTATTAAATAGAATTGTCATTAGAAAGGTGTCAATGCAAAATAAACACGAGAACTAGATGTATTGTTTTTAATTATTATTAGATAATTATGATTTTTTTTAATTATGGAATTTCGTCAAAATTATAAAAAATCTTGTACGGAACTCGTTATAAAACGCCATTTTGTTTAACTCGTGTTCACTTGCAGCACTCGCTACGCTCTTGCTGCAACATCACACTCGTTAAACAAAATTGGACTTTTCATAACTCGTTACGTAAATAACTATTATTTTTTTCTTGCTTCATTATTATTATCATTAATTTTATTATTATCTTAAACTACAAGCAGTAACTCATACACTAAAGAATATTAAAAATTTGAGTGGGGTGGCTATGTTTTTAGAAAAGGTCAATAAGTTGAATAAGTAGCATTACGCTGGTGTCAAAAGGGTGTATGTAACATTTTAAGTTGTTGGTGCGGGGTTGAGCGGGGTTGAGCAGGGTTTCACTCGGACTCGTAGCAATCGTAGTTCGTAATCTCACTAATCTTGTACAGTCAGTCAGTCTCAGTCTTTCGTTAGTAAGGTTACGCAAATTCAGTGTAGATTACAGTGTTGTTATTTATGAATTTATGTGTCTTTGAGTTGTGAATATATTATTTTAATTAAAAATGACCGATGAAGTTGTTAAGTTTTATGCAGTCGTTGAGTTCGATGAGTGGATAAACAATAAAAAAGCTGTTGAATTGGTTCCGGCTTCGTGGTTGACAAGTGAGGAGGATAGGTGTTATTGGCCACCAGACGAACAAGAAGTCAACATTCAGGTGTTGATTGCTGATGAGGTTAAGCCGTCAGATAACTGGGATTTGCATCCAATAGTTGTTATCGCAAAAGCCAGTAAGTATTTATTTATTTAATAATTATTTTTTATTTGAACTATTTATTCTAACCTATAATTAGTAACTATCGTATTCTAATTAATTTAAAGCGAAAAGTTCTACTTCTATCTCAACTCTTCCATGACAAAGAAATTTGTGAAATTTTTAATTTCCTGAACTATATAACAATAACTTCCCGCTATATTTTATTACAAAGTAGTGGGGAGCCGCGTCTACCGGCATTTATTCTCTAACTAAAATTCCCGGAATTCTCGCATAACGCAGTAAAGGTTAAACAGACTTCACATTTATTAATTTATTAATTAGTTTATTTATTTATTTATTTATTTATTTATTTATTTATTTATTTAATGTTGATTTAAAAGATGTTTTTTTCATTGTCAGCAATATTTTGTAAAATAAACTATATTTTTTCAGAAGACTACGAACAGGGACTCCGGCGATTAAAACGATCTTTCAAGAAGATGAAAGATATTGAGAGTTCGGAAAGTGAGTCGCAATCAGCTAGAGACAATCATGCTACAATGAGCTCGGCAAAAGTGACGCGAAAGTTAGCTAGTCCAATGCCTATGACTAAACGTAAAGTATCTTCCATGATTGACTTTGTTAATGTTATGGATACTGTAGAGGAAAGGGGTGATGAATTTTTGAGTGATCGTGAAAGCTTAGTCAAAATTCCTAATGGTAAAAATGATAATCGAAAACTACAACCAACAAAATCCTCAGTTATTTATTTCAATTTTTTACTAATTAAATAATAACCATAATTATTATAAAGAAATTAATTTGAATAATCTGTTCCTACAACAGTGTTTTACGTTTTCTAGTCCTAACTTTTTTTCTGGAATTTCTTATATTTACGTGACAAAAGTATTTCTTGACACTCAAGTAAAACGTCTACAATAAAGGTTTTATACAAAAATTTGATAAAGTTATTATTAATTAAGTTATGGAATTTTAAAGATAATTAATTAAAAAAACAAATATAATTTTAAAATTTTTTCTTAGACCTTTAACTTTTTAAATATTAATTTCTTGAAAATTTTTTATAAAATATTTTTTGTGGGAAATTAAATTTTCTACAAAAACAGACTCATAATAATTTTTAGTATTTTGGATAGTTTCCCAGATATCGTAGATTAAAATTTTCTAAAACAAATATTTTGCACCTACATTCGGACCTCAATTATTAGCCATCGATATTTATTGATAATATAATACAATATTGTTGTTGGTATTATTAATATAATTACTGATCATATAATTTTTAGAAAATTTTACTAACTTTGACGACGTCGCGCAACACTTGCAGTCTGTCATTGTGCGTGAAATGGAAAAAACAAGAAGAAGCATAAATTATTCGATCACGGAACGATTTAAAGAAATTGCCAAAACTCTTCAGTATTCAGCTGAGAATCCAATAAATAACGATGCATGGAAAGCCGTCAGTGAGGGTATGCCATTTAAAGAGAGCGAAGAATTTACCAATTTTGACAAATCTTTGGAAGATAATGCAGAACAAAAAAATGCACTGGTATTTAGAACTTAATTAACTTTTTTTGCAAATTACTTAAATATTAAAACCAAATTATTTAGAAACTATATATAAATAATAAAACTGTTATTTACTTAATAACTGAACATTATACTTGAATATTATAAAAAAATTATTTACATATAATTTTTTGATCATTTGTAGCTAGAAACTTTTAAAATGGTCACTGCTGGGTCTACGAAATTTGGAGATGACGTGATTGCCATTATGGGAAAATTAATTAAAAAAAATGTGCAGCTACTTTACAGTGGATGTGGAAAAAAACGCAAAGGTGTCGGAAAATTAAGTTTCAGTGATACGCAAACTTTCAAAATTATGGACCGTAAGTTTAAACTGTAATCATTTATGGATTATTGTTAATGATTTTTAATATTTTATCCTATAGAGTTTCTGAAGGCGAAATACGTGAATGCAAAAGAAAAGGTATCTACATTGACTGCGGTGAGTCGTTATTTATCTGGAGCTAACGATCGTGAGGGAGGAAGAGCTCATCGCGATGCACAAATATAATTATTATATTTATTTAAAAAATAAACTTGTTCTAACAGTTATTTTTTATTCTTTGTTTAATATTCAAGATTTTTAATTATTTTAATATTGAAGTAACATTAAAATTTTGTTAATGCTGTACTATTTTATTTCATATAAATAGCATACATAATTCTGTTAATTTATAAAATAAACTTTAAATGTAATTATTCAATTAGTCATTATTTATTAGCTATTTTAAATATAATTATTTATAAGCTAACTATTCTCAGGAAGCCACTATTACCCCAGTCTTAGTGAAAGCCTGGTACGTTAACGTCGTGCCAGTATTGGTAACCATACTAGGCCCAGCCTTAGAAACCAAGCTTGGGCCAGCAGTGGTAAATACGGGTAGCTCAAGCTTGGCCCAGCCTTGGTAACCAAGCTTGGCCCAACCTTGGTAACCAAGCTTGTCCCAGCCTTGATGATCAAGCTTGGCCCAACCTTGGTAACCAAGCTTGTCCCAGCCTTGATGATCAAGCTTGGCCCAGCCTTGGTAACCAATCTTGGCCCAGCGTTGGTAACCAAGCTTGTCCCAGCCTTGGCAACCAAACTTGTCCCAGCCGGGGCAACCAAGCTTGGCACGACGTTATCATCCCAGGCTTTCACCAAAGCTGTGCCAATGCTGTCTTACAAGGTTGGGCCAGAGTTCTTCAGACTTGGGGCAAGCATGGGCCAAGTCTGGGCCTGTAGTTACTTCCTGTATGGGAATGTTTTAGATGGATTTCAACACCGAGAAACCTATTTATATTCAAGACACAGTACATATAGGAACAAAATTGAAAACAAGGTTTCTCAAAGTAGGGATTAATCTTCCAATGGGAAAATTTGAAGTTTCGGTTTCTCATATAGAAGCTTTGACAGAAACAGTTTCTAAAGATCAGCATTTGATCTGCAAAAGTTTATTGGACGGTAAGATTTTTATCATTTATACAAAATACACTTGTACGTAATAATAACAATATTTAATTTGGTTTTAGGCACTGACAAAATGAATTTCGATGCAATCGATAAAATAACATCAAGAAAAGTGGTACAGTTGATTCAAAAAATTGATAAAAGTAATGCAACACGTCAATACTTGCTATTAACCCGAAATATTTTAGACTCCTACTTAGATAAAAACATTGATCATGTTGAAAGAATATATTTAATTTGGAATTCAGTATTCTTTTGCCGAGGGTGGAAGGAATGGTTGAAAAATAATAACGTGAGTACTTCGAAGAATTTTTTAACTTCCAATACATACACTTGCATTGAGTTGAATGGTCATAGTCTTTTACTGCTAATAGAAAAGTGTAGAAATTCAGTCAATGGAAATCTCGATGGAAATATGATTTTGCCATGGTTATGTTCAAGCCAGCCCTGCGAAAAATCTTTCAGACAAACCAGATCTATGACTTCGACGTTCTCCACTATAGTCAACTTTTCGATGTCCGATATAATGAGCAGATTAAAACGTATCCAGGCACTGAATGAAATAAGTTGCGATCTAAGTAAGTGTCTAAATCTTAAACTAGACCCTTTTTACTCACTATATTTTAACAAAAATAACTCATTTCAGGCGATTCTTTTTTCTTTCCAAGAGAACAAGAGGGAAGGTTGGGAAAAAAGCATATCAATGTAGAAGAAAGCAATATGTCTATTCCTTCGGTGGAAGAAATAAATATTGCAATAACGTCTGCTTTAAATGACGCGAAAGAAGCCTTAATCAATTTGGGAATGTGTAATATACAGGAAGAAGCATTCCTTAAAGCTGATATATGTAATTCAAACGGAAAAAATGGAGAAAAAAAGCGAGAAGTAAAAATCGCATTCGAAGTTGAGTCAACTTCGGTCGATAATCCGGGTTTAGATAAATTTTAATCACAACCGAGATCAGAAGTTGCTCTACCCGAGTTATTGCCTGCAGATGAGCAAGCAGAAATAAATTCTATATTTTCAAATTTCAAAGAACTGAATATTAAAGATTATTGCTCCAGTAATGTTCACACTACTATACCATATTTGAAGATAAAACTAGGAAATAAAAAAAATATAACTGTTCGAAAGTCAAGTTTATGTTGGCTTTTTGCTCAGAAAACAGGCCGTTTGTCAGTAGACAGAATTATGAGGGTTATAGGGCCCAAAACGAGTAAAGGCGACAACAAAGAGGACAGAAATACCGAGAGAAATACCTCTAAGTTAGCAATTCAGAGTAAAAAAAATGACAAAAAAGTATCGAAAAGATATCAGGAAAGATTAAGTGAATTAGACGCAGAAGAAGAATTAGTGTATTCTGAAACTGATTCTGGAACAGAAAGTGAAGAAAATTCGAGAGAAAATTATAGTGTAAGAAATACTAGTGATAGCGAAGGAGAATATATTTTAGAGTCAGAAGAAATGGAAAATTCTACACCAAAAATAGAGTGTGAGCAGTATTATGCAATATATTATGAAAACACATGGGAACTAGGACGAGTGCTGAAAATTAAAGATTTAGTTTGTACTGTTAAATTTTTGAAAGAAGACTTGAGCAACTTTATTTGGCCAAAAAAAAACTTGATATATGATGTAGAAAAAAAGTTTATATTTTATGGCCCTCTGAAACTAAATGGAACCCATCCTTTTAGCCTCAAAAGAACGGACAAAATGCAAATTGAAAAAAATTACAAAAAGATGAAATATGGGTCCATAGCATAAAATCAAGTACCTACCTATACTCTCCTTCTAGAATAAAAATTTACTTTTCAAGAAATTGGCTTATTTCAGTTATTTCCCATTTTACTTATAAGACTTTTAAAGCTTTCGAATGTCATTTGTGATAGCATGTGTGGGTTCGATACCCTGCGAGTCCCTCGGTATTGGCCATAATAGTTTTGGTCCCAGGACTAAAATAACAATTAAGTTTAAGCTGTCGGTCATCAAAATTGGCGCACAAATTTTTGTCGGACTATATTGCCATTTGGTTTTAGACATTTTTAATAAAAAATATCAGTATTAAAATAGTTTTATTTTTCCAAGATCATAAATTTGAAGGACTCCCTTAATAAAACGCCATACTACCTATAATATATCTCCTAGAGGAAAAACTTTTGAGACTGCGTGAAAAGAACTAATACGCAAAGTTTTCACGCTGAGGTAATCATTTGTTATTTTAGTACCAGAACTTAAATTTTTATTATATTAAAAATGACTCTTTTAAAACTAACGCATAAATAACATTTTTTGGGTTTAGACATGAAATCCTTGGCTTAGATTGGGCTTTTGAATGTAATGTTTTTACTTTGTCATTATGTAGTGCAACAGGACAGGAAAATATAAATTAGTTGGTGAATAACGATAATGTTTTATATGAAAATTTTTTTGGAAATATCGAAAATATATAAGAAATATAGGAAATATCGGAAATATATAAGAAATATGGGAAATATAAGAAACATTTCAGAAATATTAGAAATTTTCAGAAATATTAGGAAATTTCAGAAATATTTCGGAAATATCGCAAATATTAGGAAATTATTTCCGATTTCGGAAATAGGTGTACAAAATTTTACTAGTGAAAAGCCCCTCGCATCTCAAGTAAACATTGAAGAATATTTTCAATTATCTGATCTTTCGATCGATTTGTTTGTAGTTAAAGTTGTGACTGACTTGAACTCTTTGTATATGATTACTGTGTACATACCTCCCAATTTCAATTCTGAGAAATATATAAACATTTTTGAGTCTCTTAGTAGCTTAGAATTCCTACACAACAACAGTTCTTATTACGGTTGATTTTAATATCACCTCATTTGCGGCTTAGATAATAACCAACCAAATACAACTATAACAGCTTTATACAATTTGTTACCAGTTTTTGACTTATCTCAATTTAACTCAGTGTACAATGACAATGGTAATATTCTGGATCTTTTCCTATTCAATAGTAATTGTACAGTTAAAATCCTTGGAAAGTATAGTCAACCCTGATATTCATCATCCTCCATTAAACATCAATTCACAAGTAAACTGTAGTCATAATTTAAGAAGAAACTTCCCATATTCCTCACAAAATCAATATAACTTTAAAAATGCAAACTTTCCTTTTATATCACCGATTTGCTAATATAGATTGGACTTTTCTGGACTCATTTGACAAAGCGTATGATGCATGAACATACTTTTATGGAAAATTATATAACGCTTTACATACATTTGTTCCTAAACAAATACAATTGCAAATATCTACGCTGGTACTCTAAATAAATTAAAGACCGCGTATTTAAAAATGTTTAAAAATTCTAACGATCCAGCTGCAAGGAATGAATTTAAACGCCTTAGGACAAAAATTAAAGCAGCTCTAGATAGGTCTTATCAGAATTTTGCCAAAGCTGTTGAGTGTAAAATGAGGTCTAACCCCAATAAATTTTGGGCTTTTATTAATAACAAAAAAGGTGTTACTAATATTTCCAGCAGAATGTCTTATAACGATATGACTCTTGATAGTCTCTGGGATATCCAAGATTTTTTCCAGTCCCTATTCGTCCACTGTTAGTTGTTCTAATAAGTGTGACAGTGAATTTCCACTAAGGGCCATTTGCACTAACAAAAGTTTAAGCCGGCTTTTGCGATAAGCCGAGCTTTGACGAAATATTAATTTGCTCCGCCTCAAAAGTGTGTCATTTTGTCGTCTAAACGCGCTTTAATTTAAACCCTCAAAAAAGAACGTTTATCTTTTTAAGCTTGGTTTTCTAACCAAACTTCATTGACACTTTTTTGTTTATTCGTGTATATTGTGCTTGTGGATTGTTGATTTGTATTGTGTGTGTGTTTATAGTTTTTATTTTTGTATACAATATGGACTACGATGATATATTTGAGGATGATCTTGATATTCTTGAAATTGTTGAATTTGGATTTCCAAAACAATTATTCGTAAGACGTAACCCTTTTGAAGAGCTCAGTGAGCTGACATTTTTCAGGCGATACAGGCTATATAAGAATACTGTTCAGTACGTACTTAGTTTAATCGAACATAATTTGGAATATCTGAATGACGTGTAAGTATCTCGCTTTATATATATTGAAATGGATCCTCCCTATGGAACACCCACCTTCAATAAATTTATCGGTCGTGGATTCAAGAATTTTTAAATTGATTGTCCTAAAAAAAATACAAAATTATAAATATAAAAAAAAATTCTTTCGCGTCTTTCTAAATCAATCTTCTTCCGTAGTTCCACTCTTTCTCTATATCTTCCTCTTCCAACTACTTTCCAACTCCTTCTTGCTGCTGCCTTTCCATTTATTTAATACCTTTCTGCTGCTCAACTCTTTCTCTATACCTTCCTCTTTTACAATCTTCCAACTCTTTCTTGCTACCGCCTTTCTACTTATCTATCACCTTTCTGCTCTCTTAAAATTTCCAACTCTCTGCTTTTCTGTATCTTTCAAGTTTTGGTTTCTTTGTATTTTCTTATTCTTTTAATTATTTATTATTATCATGTTTTTATTTTAATTTAAATTCAAATGCTTTTATTTTTAATAGTTTTATTTTTATGACATTTTCAAAAATTAACTCAATGACAATCTAATCAATAATAATCCAATAATAATCCTAACAACATAACATCTATAAACTAAACAAAACAATTCAAACAAAAAAAATTACTTAATCTAGACAACCGATTTAAAAATCCCAGACCACGTTCACACAACTCAATGAAAGAACCCGTTCCAAGAAGAAAAATCCATATCAATTTCCCCCAAATTTGATTTGACTTGGTGAATCACTTCACCTTGCCAAATCAAATTTCCTTTCAGTAGGAAATTTTTCTTCACCATCAGTTGTCAAGCTTTTAATTTAGAATATTTTAATTTTACTATAAAATACACTACCTCTAGCATATCAATTCCCATCACTATATCTAATTTTAACTTCTTCTTTTATTTCTATTTTTTTTTTATTCCCCCTTCTTAACTTTTATCAAAATATAATTTTTTTAAAGTTTTAGATTTGTTCCCCCGCTTTTGGAATTTCCCTATACATATAAATTTTATAGACCTCCCCTTTCCTAATATTTTCCTACATATAATTTTTATAAATTTTGTAACCTTAACCCTTTCCTGATATTTCCCTATATATAAATTCTTTCTAAATTTAAATACCTTCCCCCTTTCCTGATATTTCCCACGATACAAACTTTTAATAAATTTAAATTGCTTTCCCCTTTCCTGATATTTCCCTCGATACAAACTTTTTATAAATTTAAATTTCTTTCCCCGTTCTTGATACTTCCCTGTATATAACTTTCTGATAAATTTAAATACTTTGCCTCTTTCCTGATATTTCCCTTGATACAAACTTTTAATAAATTTAAATTTCTTTCCCCTTTCCTGATAGTTCCCTCGATACAAACTTTTTATAAATTTAAATTGTTTTCCCCTTTCTTGATATTTCCCTGTATATAACTTTTTCCTAAATTTAGATTGAACAAAATTCCCCCAGAAATAACTCAAAAACATCTTCTTAAATTTTTCAAACACAAATATTTCATCTTTACTGGCAAAACATATCAATGCCTGCCCATCTAACATCTCACGCAGGTATTTTCTTAATTCTTCATGATCTTTACACCATTTTAACTTATTTTTCACAATTCTTATGAAAATTTTTAGATGAATCTTATTAATATTTCCATTAATTTCATGTTCACTTTTACTTATTTTCATATTATTTTGATTTTTATTTATTTTTCTTCTTTCCATTTCTTCCAATAACATTTCACATTCTTTTTCTTGTACTACATTTATTTTTTCTACTTTTTCTTCCATCTCATATATCTTCTTTATTGTATTTTGCATTTCTTCTATTACATTTTTCTTTTCCACATTCTCTTGTTTTATAATTATCTCTAAGTCATTTAATTTTATATTTGTATTAGCATTAATTTCTTTTATTTCATCTTTGCATTCCTTGTTAATAATTGTTTTAATTTTTACTTCTTGTAATTCCTCTAATTCTGTTTTTCTCATTATCATTTCAGTTATTATTTCTGTTTTTGTTTCTTCTAATGTTTCTCTATACATTTCCATTTGCTTCTTTATCTCATTTTTGACTTCTTCTTTTATTTCTTTTTTTATAGAATCCATATTCTTGTTCATGTCTTTTTTTATTGTTTCCATATTTAAATTTATTGCTTCAGTATTTTTGTTATTTGCTTCAATATTTTTGTTCATTTCTTTCATTTCTTTTTTCATAGAATCCATATTATTGTTCATGTCTTGTTTTATTTCTTTTTTCATAGAATCCATATTATTGTTCATGACTTGTTTTATTTCTTTTTTCATAGAATCCATATTATTGTTCATGTCTTGTTTTATTTCTTTATTTTCTTTTTTCATAGAATCCATATTCTTGTTTATATTTTTTAACATTTCCATCATTTGTTCCCATGATGAATCCCTTCTATCCCCTATCTTACTATCCTGATTACCCTGATTATCCTGACTATCCTGAATACCCTGCCTATCCTGACTAACCTGATTACCCTGACTATCCTGAATACCCTGACTACCCTGACTGTCCTGATTATCAATATTATCCCCTTGTTCTGACATTCTATCTGTAGTATCCTTTCCCCCTCTTAATTTCATACAACTATTTATAATTTATCTAATCTTTTACTCCAGAATCACACACTTTGTTTTTAATAAAGCAAGCTTGACACCTAACAGTTAAGAAAAATCTCTTACCCTCAGTGCCGAAGCAGCCACACGTTTCTGGGCGCCAATTGAAATGGATCCTCCCTATGGAACACCCACCTTCAATAAATTTATCGGTCGTGGATTCAAGAATTTTTAAATTGATTTTCCTAAAAAAAATACAAAATTATAAATATAAAAAAAAATTCTTTCGCGTCTTTCTAAATCAATCTTCTTCCGTAGTTCCACTCTTTCTCTATATCTTCCTCTTCCAACTACTTTCCAACTCCTTCTTGCTGCTGCCTTTCCATTTATTTAATACCTTTCTGCTGCTCAACTCTTTCTCTATACCTTCCTCTTTTACAATCTTCCAACTCTTTCTTGCTACCGCCTTTCTACTTATCTATCACCTTTCTGCTCTCTTAAAATTTCCAACTCTCTGCTTTTCTGTATCTTTCAAGTTTTGGTTTCTTTGTATTTTCTTATTCTTTTAATTATTTATTATTATTATGTTTTTATTTTAATTTAAATTCAAATGCTTTTATTTTTAATAGTTTTATTTTTATGACATTTTCAAAAATTAACTCAATGACAATCTAATCAATAATAATCCAATAATAATCCTAACAACATAACATCTATAAACTAAACAAAACAATTCAAACAAAAAAAATTACTTAATCTAGACAACCGATTTAAAAATCCCAGACCACGTTCACACAACTCAATAAAAGAACCCGTTCCAAGAAGAAAAATCCATATCAATATATATACATAGATTGCAGTTTCGCCAATGAACCAGCTTTTAACTTGCCTTCGTGTCTACGCTACTGGAGGGCATTTAAGTTCAGTAGCTGATGTTATGAACATGGATCCACTGTGTCAAGGATTGTCGTTAAGGTATCAAATGCTATAGCTGCTTTATGTCGACAATTTATAAGAATGCCTGAACAAGACACAATTGTCGGAGAACAAAACAATTTTTATAACATTGCAAGGTTTCCAAGAGTGATCGGAGCTGTCGATGGGACACACATTCGTATACAGTCACCAGGTATAATTTAATACAAAATAGTACAAATTCCAGTTAAACTCATAGCATCACAGTTAAATTAACAAGATTAGATTAATTGCTGTCCGAAGCAATAATTTAGTATTTGTTGTAGGAAGCGACGATGCTGAAATTTACCGTAATAGAAAATCATATTTTTCTATTAACATTCCGGTAACTTGTAATGCCAATTTGAAATTTATAGATATTGTGGCGAGTTGGCTGGACTCCGCACATGATTCGACCATCTTTAATAATAGTAGACTTAAAAATGATTTTGAGCTTGGAAGATTCCCACATTGTTTTTTGTTAGGTAATTAAAGTTGTTTAGTTTTGTATCTATAATCGTTGTGTAATAATTCGAAATTTTAAAGTTTTATAAAACCTTTAAGGAGAAATTATTTTTTAACTCCACTGCTTAATCCTATTGGACATGCTCAGCAACGATACAACGAATCACTAATTAGAACAAGAATTTGTATAGAGAGAACAATTGGTGTATGGAAAAGACGATTTCCAATATTAGCTTATGGAGCCCGTTTAAAAGTTAGAAACTGTGCTTACTATCATAGTCTCGACTGCTGTTCTGCATAATATTGCAATTGACCAGAACGAAGCTGAGCCGCCACCTCTTGATTGTATTCAAGCACATGAATTAAATAACCTAATTAATATGGGACAGGAGGTGCCGGAACCTAATATGCAACAAATACCACAACGCATTCAACAGCTAATCATAAATTATTTTTCTAATTTGTAACTATTAAGTTCTTTTTGTAATATTTATTAAACAGTTTAATCAGATTATTTTCGATTTATTTTTTATTTGAAAGATTACAATAATTGGGAGAGAATAATTTTTGCTAGTTTCGGATATATTTTAATAAAACAAACATATAAATTTAACTAAAAAAAGAATTTCATTGTTTTTCGTATTTTAACTGTCGTTGCTTAACTTGCAATTCTACATCTAATATCTGCATTCTTTTCAAATGTTTTGCGGTTTTTTGTTTAAATTCAATTAAAAGTCAAATCTGCAATTTTCAATCTTTTTTCCAACAGTTCCTCGTATTTCTGAGAAATACTTAATGCATTCAGAGCCTTCACAACTGTTGCCGGACGTTTTTTTTTTAAATACGGGTTTCACCTAAAATGATTACATTACTGGTTCAGAAAAAGAATAGACAAACTAAAATACGACAATGAATATCAAAATGATACATTACCTTTTTAAATATTCTGCTTGAATCAACTGTAAGAGAGGAGTAATTCCTTGAAACGGTTGGGGTATTCCAGTCGTCTTTGGATGAAGTACCACTCTCAGTATTAACTGGTGGTTCCAACAATAGGATATCGTTACCAACAACCTGAATATCATCAATTGTTTCCTAAAAATATTTGTGTATAATCTAAATTGATGGAACATTTACTATATTTACTTGCTCGCTCAACAGTAATAAATTGTCTTTATCATATCCTGAATGTATTTCCGCTTCAACATTTTTTTCGTTCGAACCAAGAACACTAGAGTTTAAACAATTTTCTTCCCTGCTTTCTGGTAGATCTGAGTCGAATGGATTTTTTAATCCGTATACAGTTTTCTTATTCATTAAAGACAATACCATTTCGTATGATGGATCGGCTTTTACCGTAGGTGGAGGTCCTCCCCCTGTTCCTTGTATTTCTTGTTTTTCTATAGCAGCTGCTTTCCTTACAGCTTTTTTCTTATTCTCATAAAATTTTTTTAATGTGACAGCGTCTCTGAAGCAATTCTCCGGTGCAATAGCATTAAATTCAGACTCGATTTTCAACCAAATTTGATTTCTTTCAGTGAGTGAAGAACTGTCGGTTTTTTTATTTTCTACCACATCTTGATACTTCGTTATAATATTTAGTAAAGAAAGCTTTTCTTCATTAGTGAAGTTTGTACTTGTCACGTGCATAAATCGGTGTAAATATATTTAAAAAGGAAAGTAAAGTGTTTTAAAGCGATTGTTAGCCTCTTAACAGGTTCTGGTCACCGTTGTTTTGCCTTGACTCGTAGGGAGAGTAGTTCGATTGTTTAGATCGATAATGTAGCGGTGCTTTAACTGTTTAAGCTAATAGCGAAAATTTAAAATTAAGTAAACAAGTGCATTGATTTCTTTTGATATTAATAATACATTTAATTTAATGAATTCGATTTAATTTTAACATCATTTCGGAAATCAAATTAACATCTAGCAGGCCGTTTTTGCACAACAGAACACACAATTTGCCCTTCTTTACTCTCAAGTGTCATTGCGAGAAGCGTATGCGTAAATTATCGTGATTTTTGGCTTTTTTTTGCGTTTCAACAGTTGAACGAACAATTTAGTGCTATTACCGAATTAAGCAACGCCATTTTGTAAAGTTGAACGTTCTTATCTGGCAATATTTGGGCCATCCTCACGGGATTTTGAATTTCACTTCAGTATTATAATCTAAGCCTCATTTTTGTTTATTCCTATTGTAATATTTTTGATTAGGCGATTAGATTTCTCCATATTTTTTGGGATATAATTAAATGGTGCTTTTCTCCGAGTGATTACTAAGAGTTCGTTACTAAGAAGCGTGGACATCCAATTTAGAATCACGAAATTTGCTACAGGGTGTTAGCGAAATAACATCGCAGATTGGCTGCTTAACCCCTAAACATAATATAAAAGGGGTTTTTGGACCTGGCGAGTAATATTTTTTTGGACCTGGTCAGTTATTTATTTTTTTCCTTGGATCTGGCTAAACTTGTGGTAGCCTTGTGGACACTTGCAGGCAGTAGTGCAAGATCAGCTCACTACTGGGGAATCCACACCGAGCCTCACCATCATCGGAACAGCAGGCTATTAATGGAAAGCCTCACTACCAGATCTGCGGATAATCAGATAAGCCAAAAATTTAATTTTAAGATTAAGGCATTGTAAGAGACTGACCAAACCATTGTTTAAGTTGTTGGTCAAATATTGTTTATTTATAGGAGTTATAAATTTTGAATTATTCATATTGCGTTGGGTGATCACTCATTATTAAAACTGCCAAGGTTTTGGCATTATTTGTTGATCTAAATTTTCTGATATATTTCGCTAATTTTCTTTATTTGTGTATATATATATATTGTATAACTTAACTGTTGGGTTTATTATAGCGGGGGTTATTTTCGACAATATAATTGATAGATCTAACTTTGTGTTCTTACTCAGATCATCACCCACTCACCTAATTAACTATTTTATTAATTTTATTTTGCTCATTATCAGGATTCAGAAGAATCAGTTATTTCTGTCCAGTAAGATAGGTCAGTGCCTGGACCATCAGGGGTTTCCGATTTATACCGAAAAATCGGTGGCGCGACTCACATTATTTTGTTTTGTATTACCCTCTACGGCTGAGCTGGGCACAAATTTGCCAGTAGAGAAACCATTAACCAATCTTAGCTGGAGTTGTCAACTTTTAAATATTTTAAATCTAAATTAAATTTATTTCATTGAAAGTTCGTGGCATACTTCGTTGCTTTCTTTTATTCATTATAGATACCTGTTTTTTATTGCTACGCACTAAACTTATAATAACAAAAAACTAATTGATTCACTTTGGCCATATCAAGATATAGTAGTGGTAACTTATGGTAATAACTTAACTTGGTGATGACGACGGTGTGATGACTGCTTTTTCTTTCTGAATATTTTGGAGCCTCAATGTTCCAAGCAGAAATAGTTAAGCGGGAATATTGGGGTGGTGGACAAAATATTACAGACATTTACCAATAGAGATTGTTCATTAAAAAATGGGCGGATAAAAAGTAAATACTTAAATTTTGTAAAATTCCCAAGGTAATTAACTATATTGCTATAGTTTATCCAAAACCACTTGAATAGGCGTGGTCAACACAATACAGTATTCGTAGAACAAATAACACCTTTTGCAATAAAAACTGCTAGATCCATCACAAGTCACTAGCAGAGACAATATAATAAATAATTATATATTATCTAGGGAAAATTTATTTGAATGAAGTTAGCAATTAGTTACAAACGAACTAAATCAAGAGCGGGTAGTTCATATCTCTGGCCTTACAAAGCTGGTTTAAATTGGTTGTGGTGCAACGCGTATGTAATTAAAGCCCGCTTAAGAATTTAAGCTAGTTTTTGACAGCTAAGCTTATGTATAATTCGGTGCAAATGGCCCTTAATCATATTTTGAACATCAAAACCTTTTACCAGAGTGAGGCTTTAATGGCGTTGAAGCAAATCAAAAATAAAATGACTACGGGTCCGGATTACATTTCAGCATTTATTTTAAGAAACTGTGCGGCTGCTTTGGCTTCACCATTAACTATAGTTATTAATTTATGACTTAAAGCTTTACAGTTTCTGATATTTAGATATTATCTAAACTAAATCCGATTTATTTATTCCATCAATAAAAGATAATTTTCCCCACTCCACCGACTGACATGTACCCCCACAGGAGCACATTTCCTCAACCATGTTTCACAGTAGTAGATTTTTAATTTTTTCCTCCAAAGTACCCGAGGGGCGGTTAACTTCTAAAAGTCCGTGTAAAATTTTTTTAAAATCCCATGAAATCTCTTTGAAATCCCCTAAAATATTTTGGGATTTTAAAAATCTTTTAAAATCCCGTAAAATCTTTTAAAATCCTGTAAAATCTTTTAAAATCCCTTAAAATCTTAGAAAATCGCAAGAAATCTCGCGAAATCTCATAAAATCTCTTGAAATCCCGTATAAACTTCTAAAATCTTCTTGAATGTTAGATTAAAATTTAAATATTCCCGCTAAATAATGCTGACCTGTCGGCGAGCCTCGAGTAGGTTCCGCGCGGCACCAACGATGCGCAATGGCTTTCCGTCTTGAACGTGTCTGTTCGTTTTCAACTGTGTGCGCGGCGCTGTGTTCGAACGTATAACTTTTACCACAGTTATAGAAACGCATCTAGGCTATTCCCGCTGATGTCACCAGAAATAGGAGATGCCCATTCCACAAGAAGGTTCTAACAAAACTCATGACATACCGGCATTTTCAGCTTTTTAACATAATATTTCATTGTAATAACTTGTTAATAAAGTTCCTTTTCGGTTTAATTTCAATTGTAGTTTTTTAAAAACATAATTTCCGGTTTCGAATCTAAAAGTGGCGCAGTCAGTAGGATTTGCCTAACGCTAATACGACAAAAATCGCGTTAAACCGGTCTGTATTAACAATTTAACGGCAAATATCGAAAACCGAAAGTGTTTGAAGTCACCGAAAAGTATCATCCAAATTAGGACCACATCGCCAAAGTTTGGAGAACCTAGAGGAGGACAAAATAGCCAAATCTAGTTAGATTAGGAAGCCCAGGGGAGAAAGACCACATCGCTCAACCCTATTGGCAGTAAATAAGAAGAAAGTATGAAAATAAAAATAGGACTAATGTAAGTTTTGCTCTCCTATTATAAACCTATCAATTCATATTTATTTTAAAACTTTTCCTATTTTTTTATTATAATACAGATTGAATTTTACCATTAATAAAAAGAAAAATATTAAACTTATTAACTTTTATGTCTAACGTAGAAGAATTAGCTGAAATATTAAACAGCTCACTTAACTTAATTAGCTCAGAAAGTAGTGAAGTAACAGATATCAATAATATACCACCGTTACCTAGTACAGAATCAGATAGTGATCTAGAAACGGAAATGGCTACTAACTATCAGCTCTTAAAATTATATGTTGATACCATACCAAATTTTGATGGTAATACACATACTCTTGGTGTTTTCTTGGATGCTTGTGAGAGTTTGATCGCTCAATTCTCAGATCGCACAACACCAGCTAGCCAAATAAATTCATATATTTTACGCGCTGTTATAGGAAAATTAACAGGCAGAGCCCTTAGTTTAATAGGCTCACGTACCGAATTAAAAACATGGAATGAAATCAAAAATTTACTCAATTTAACTTTTAACGATCAGAAAAACCTTGATTGCTTAGTGCAAGATTTAATTGCATTACAACCATACAAAAATGAATCACCCTATAATTTCGGCATGCGATGCCAAGACTCCCGAAGTCTCATTACAGCAAAATTAAATGCTATGCCTATTAACTTACAAAAAAAAAACAATTTACCTTCGAAATTATGACGATTTAGCATTAAAAACTTTTATTCGAGGCCTCACTGGTCAATTACAAAATAATGTTAGACTTCGTAATCCAGATTCTTTAGAAAAAGCTATGTCTCTTCTCATAGAAATTTTCTTTATTGCAATCAAAAAGCAAATTTTCTAAATACACATTCTTTTAAACCAGGTCAAAAATTTTCTAAAACAAATATTTTGCACCTACATTCGGACCTCAATTATTAGCCATCGATATTTATTGATAATATAAATATTCTTATATTGTTGTTGGTATTATTAATATAATTACTGATCATATAATTTTTAGAAAATTTTACTAACTTTGACGACGTCGCGCAACACTTGCAGTCTGTCATTGTGCGTGAAATGGAAAAAACAAGAAGAAGCATAAATTATTCGATCACGGAACGATTTAAAGAAATTGCCAAAACTCTTCAGTATTCAGCTGAGAATCCAATAAATAACGATGCATGGAAAGCCGTCAGTGAGGGTATGCCATTTAAAGAGAGCGAAGAATTTACCAATTTTAACAAATCTTTGGAAGATAATGCAGAACAAAAAAATGCACTGGTATTTAGAACTTAATTAACTTTTTTTGCAAATTACTTAAATATTAAAACCAAATTATTTAAAAACTATATATAAATAATAAAACTGTTATTTACTTAATAACTGAACATTATACTTGAATATTATAAAAAAATTATTTACATATAATTTTTTGATCATTTGTAGCTAGAAACTTTTAAAATGGTCACTGCTGGGTCTACGAAATTTGGAGATGACGTGATTGCCATTATGGGAAAATTAATTAAAAAAAATGTGCAGCTACTTTACAGTGGATGTGGAAAAAAACGCAAAGGTGTCGGAAAATTAAGTTTCAGTGATACGCAAACTTTCAAAATTATGGACCGTAAGTTTAAACTGTAATCATTTATGGATTATTGTTAATGATTTTTAATATTTTATCCTATAGAGTTTCTGAAGGCGAAATACGTGAATGCAAAAGAAAAGGTATCTACATTGACTGCGGTGAGTCGTTATTTATCTGGAGCTAACGATCGTGAGGGAGGAAGAGCTCATCGCGATGCACAAATATAATTATTATATTTATTTAAAAAATAAACTTGTTCTAACAGTTATTTTTTATTCTTTGTTTAATATTCAAGATTTTTAATTATTTTAATATTGAAGTAACATTAAAATTTTGTTAATGCTGTACTATTTTATTTCATATAAATAGCATACATAATTCTGTTAATTTATAAAATAAACTTTAAATGTAATTATTCAATTAGTCATTATTTATTAGCTATTTTAAATATAATTATTTATAAGCTAACTATTCTCAGGAAGCCACTATTACCCCAGTCTTAGTGAAAGCCTGGTACGTTAACGTCGTGCCAGTATTGGTAACCATACTAGGCCCAGCCTTAGAAACCAAGCTTGGGCCAGCAGTGGTAAATACGGGTAGCTCAAGCTTGGCCCAGCCTTGGTAACCAAGCTTGGCCCAACCTTGGTAACCAAGCTTGTCCCAGCCTTGATGATCAAGCTTGGCCCAACCTTGGTAACCAAGCTTGTCCCAGCCTTGATGATCAAGCTTGGCCCAGCCTTGGTAACCAATCTTGGCCCAGCGTTGGTAACCAAGCTTGTCCCAGCCTTGGCAACCAAACTTGTCCCAGCCGGGGCAACCAAGCTTGGCACGACGTTATCATCCCAGGCTTTCACCAAAGCTGTGCCAATGCTGTCTTCCAAGGTTGGGCCAGAGTTCTTCAGACTTGGGGCAAGCATGGGCCAAGTCTGGGCCTGTAGTTACTTCCTGTATGGGAATGTTTTAGATGGATTTCAACACCGAGAAACCTATTTATATTCAAGACACAGTACATATAGGAACAAAATTGAAAACAAGGTTTCTCAAAGTAGGGATTAATCTTCCAATGGGAAAATTTGAAGTTTCGGTTTCTCATATAGAAGCTTTGACAGAAACAGTTTCTAAAGATCAGCATTTGATCTGCAAAAGTTTATTGGACGGTAAGATTTTTATCATTTATACAAAATACACTTGTACGTAATAATAACAATATTTAATTTGGTTTTAGGCACTGACAAAATGAATTTCGATGCAATCGATAAAATAACATCAAGAAAAGTGGTACAGTTGATTCAAAAAATTGATAAAAGTAATGCAACACGTCAATACTTGCTATTAACCCGAAATATTTTAGACTCCTACTTAGATAAAAACATTGATCATGTTAAAAGAATATATTTAATTTGGAATTCAGTATTCTTTTGCCGAGGGTGGAAGGAATGGTTGAAAAATAATAACGTGAGTACTTCGAAGAATTTTTTAACTTCCAATACATACACTTGCATTGAGTTGAATGGTCATAGTCTTTTACTGCTAATAGAAAAGTGTAGAAATTCAGTCAATGGAAATCTCGATGGAAATATGATTTTGCCATGGTTATGTTCAAGCCAGCCCTGCGAAAAATCTTTCAGACAAACCAGATCTATGACTTCGACGTTCTCCACTATAGTCAACTTTTCGATGTCCGATATAATGAGCAGATTAAAACGTATCCAGGCACTGAATGAAATAAGTTGCGATCTAAGTAAGTGTCTAAATCTTAAACTAGACCCTTTTTACTCACTATATTTTAACAAAAATAACTCATTTCAGGCGATTCTTTTTTCTTTCCAAGAGAACAAGAGGGAAGGTTGGGAAAAAAGCATATCAATGTAGAAGAAAGCAATATGTCTATTCCTTCGGTGGAAGAAATAAATATTGCAATAACGTCTGCTTTAAATGACGCGAAAGAAGCCTTAATCAATTTGGGAATGTGTAATATACAGGAAGAAGCATTCCTTAAAGCTGATATATGTAATTCAAACGGAAAAAATGGAGAAAAAAAGCGAGAAGTAAAAATCGCATTCGAAGTTGAGTCAACTTCGGTCGATAATCCGGGTTTAGATAAATTTTAATCACAACCGAGATCAGAAGTTGCTCTACCCGAGTTATTGCCTGCAGATGAGCAAGCAGAAATAAATTCTATATTTTCAAATTTCAAAGAACTGAATATTAAAGATTATTGCTCCAGTAATGTTCACACTACTATACCATATTTGAAGATAAAACTAGGAAATAAAAAAAATATAACTGTTCGAAAGTCAAGTTTATGTTGGCTTTTTGCTCAGAAAACAGGCCGTTTGTCAGTAGACAGAATTATGAGGGTTATAGGGCCCAAAACGAGTAAAGGCGACAACAAAGAGGACAGAAATACCGAGAGAAATACCTCTAAGTTAGCAATTCAGAGTAAAAAAAATGACAAAAAAGTATCGAAAAGATATCAGGAAAGATTAAGTGAATTAGACGCAGAAGAAGAATTAGTGTATTCTGAAACTGATTCTGGAACAGAAAGTGAAGAAAATTCGAGAGAAAATTATAGTGTAAGAAATACTAGTGATAGCGAAGGAGAATATATTTTAGAGTCAGAAGAAATGGAAAATTCTACACCAAAAATAGAGTGTGAGCAGTATTATGCAATATATTATGAAAACACATGGGAACTAGGACGAGTGCTGAAAATTAAAGATTTAGTTTGTACTGTTAAATTTTTGAAAGAAGACTTGAGCAACTTTATTTGGCCAAAAAAAAACTTGATATATGATGTAGAAAAAAAGTTTATATTTTATGGCCCTCTGAAACTAAATGGAACCCATCCTTTTAGCCTCAAAAGAACGGACAAAATGCAAATTGAAAAAAATTACAAAAAGATGAAATATGGGTCCATAGCATAAAATCAAGTACCTACCTATACTCTCCTTCTAGAATAAAAATTTACTTTTCAAGAAATTGGCTTATTTCAGTTATTTCCCATTTTACTTATAAGACTTTTAAAGCTTTCGAATGTCATTTGTGATAGCATGTGTGGGTTCGATACCCTGCGAGTCCCTCGGTATTGGCCATAATAGTTTTGGTCCCAGGACTAAAATAACAATTAAGTTTAAGCTGTCGGTCATCAAAATTGGCGCACAAATTTTTGTCGGACTATATTGCCATTTGGTTTTAGACATTTTTAATAAAAAATATCAGCTTTAAAATAGTTTTATTTTTCCAAGATCATAAATTTGAAGGACTCCCTTAATAAAACGCCACACTACCTATAATATATCTCCTAGAGGAAAAACTTTTGAGACTGCGTGAAAAGAACTAATACGCAAAGTTTTCACGCTGAGGTAATCATTTGTTATTTTAGTACCAGAACTTAAATTTTTATTATATTAAAAATGACTCTTTTAAAACTAACGCATAAATAACATTTTTTGGGTTTAGACATGAAAGCCTTGGCTTAGATTGGGCTTTTGAATGTAATGTTTTTACTTTGTCATTATGTAGTGCAACAGGACAGGAAAATATAAATTAGTTGGTGAATAACGATAATGTTTTATATGAAAATTTTTTTGGAAATATCGAAAATATATAAGAAATATAGGAAATATCGGAAATATATAAGAAATA
This sequence comes from Altica lythri, assembly GCA_964028335.1. Taxonomy (NCBI): domain Eukaryota; kingdom Metazoa; phylum Arthropoda; class Insecta; order Coleoptera; family Chrysomelidae; genus Altica; species Altica lythri. The sequence continues at coordinate 24,253,865 of OZ034806.1, read as the reverse complement.
TGGGAAATATAAGAAACATTTCAGAAATATTAGAAATTTTCAGAAATATTAGGAAATTTCAGAAATATTTCGGAAATATCGCAAATATTAGGAAATTATTTCCGATTTCGGAAATAGGTGTACAAAATTTTACTAGTGAAATGCCCCTCGCATCTCAAGTAAACATTGAAGAATATTTTCAATTATCTGATCTTTCGATCGATTTGTTTGTAGTTAAAGTTGTGACTGACTTGAACTCTTTGTATATGATTACTGTGTACATACCTCCCAATTTCAATTCTGAGAAATATATAAACATTTTTGAGTCTCTTAGTAGCTTAGAATTCCTACACAACAACAGTTCTTATTACGGTTGATTTTAATATCACCTCATTTGCGGCTTAGATAATAACCAACCAAATACAACTATAACAGCTTTATACAATTTGTTACCAGTTTTTGACTTATCTCAATTTAACTCAGTGTACAATGACAATGGTAATATTCTGGATCTTTTCCTATTCAATAGTAATTGTACAGTTAAAATCCTTGGAAAGTATAGTCAACCCTGATATTCATCATCCTCCATTAAACATCAATTCACAAGTAAACTGTAGTCATAATTTAAAAAGAAACTTCCCATATTCCTCACAAAATCAATATAACTTTAAAAATGCAAACTTTCCTTTTATATCAACGATTTGCTAATATAGATTGGACTTTTCTGGACTCATTTGACAAAGCGTATGATGCATGAACATACTTTTATGGAAAATTATATAACGCTTTACATACATTTGTTCCTAAACAAATACAATTGCAAATATCTACGCTGGTACTCTAAATCTAATATTAAGGATGTTAAATTAAAGACCGCGTATTTAAAAATGTTTAAAAATTCTAACGATCCAGCTGCAAGGAATGAATTTAAACGCCTTAGGACAAAAATTAAAGCAGATCTAGATAGGTCTTATAAGAATTTTGCCAAAGCTGTTGAGTGTAAAATGAGGTCTAACCCCAATAAATTTTGGGCTTTTATTAATAACAAAAAAGGTGTTACTAATATTTCCAGCAGAATGTCTTATAACGATATGACTCTTGATAGTCTCTGGGATATCCAAGATTTTTTCCAGTCCCTATTCGTCCACTGTTAGTTGGTCTAATAAGTGTGACAGTGAATTTCCACTAAGGGCCATTTGCACTAACAAAAGTTTAAGCCGGCTTTTGCGATAAGCCGAGCTTTGACGAAATATTAATTTGCTCCGCCTCAAAAGTGTGTCATTTTGTCGTCTAAACGCGCTTTAATTTAAACCCTCAAAAAAGAACGTTTATCTTTTTAAGCTTGGTTTTCTAACCAAACTTCATTGACACTTTTTTGTTTATTCGTGTATATTGTGCTTGTGGATTGTTGATTTGTATTGTGTGTGTGTTTATAGTTTTTATTTTTGTATACAATATGGACTACGATGATATATTTGAGGATGATCTTGATATTCTTGAAATTGTTGAATTTGGATTTCCAAAACAATTATTCGTAAGACGTAACCCTTTTGAAGAGCTCAGTGAGCTGACATTTTTCAGGCGATACAGGCTATATAAGAATACTGTTCAGTACGTACTTAGTTTAATCGAACATAATTTGGAATATCTGAATGACGTGTAAGTATCTCGCTTTATATATATATATACATAGATTGCAGTTTCGCCAATGAACCAGCTTTTAACTTGCCTTCGTGTCTACGCTACTGGAGGGCATTTAAGTTTAGTAGCTGATGTTATGAACATGGATCCACTGTGTCAAGGATTGTCGTTAAGGTATCAAATGCTATAGCTGCTTTATGTCGACAATTTATAAAAATGCCTGAACAAGACACAATTGTCGGAGAACAAAACAATTTTTATAACATTGCAAGGTTTCCAAGAGTGATCGGAGCTGTCGATGGGACACACATTCGTATACAGTCACCAGGTATAATTTAATACAAAATAGTACAAATTCCAGTTAAACTCATAGCATCACAGTTAAATTAACAAGATTAGATTAATTGCTGTCCGAAGCAATAATTTTTGTATTTGTTGTAGGAAGCGACGATGCTGAAATTTACCGTAATAGAAAATCATATTTTTCTATTAACATTCAGGTAACTTGTAATGCCAATTTGAAATTTATAGATATTGTGGCGAGTTGGCTGGACTCCGCACATGATTCGACCATCTTTAATAATAGTAGACTTAAAAATGATTTTGAGCTTGGAAGATTCCCACATTGTTTTTTGTTAGGTAATTAAAGTTGTTTAGTTTTGTATCTATAATCGTTGTGTAATAATTCGAAATTTTAAAGTTTTATAAAACCTTTAAGGAGAAATTATTTATTAACTCCACTGCTTAATCCTATTGGACATGCTCAGCAACGATACAACGAATCACTAATTAGAACAAGAATTTGTATAGAGAGAACAATTGGTGTATGGAAAAGACGATTTCCAATATTAGCTTATGGAGCCCGTTTAAAAGTTAGAAACTGTGCTTACTATCATAGTCTCGACTGCTGTTCTGCATAATATTGCAATTGACCAGAACGAAGCTGAGCCGCCACCTCTTGATTGTATTCAAGCACATGAATTAAATAACCTAATTAATATGGGACAGGAGGTGCCGGAACCTAATATGCAACAAATACCACAACGCATTCAACAGCTAATCATAAATTATTTTTCTAATTTGTAACTATTAAGTTCTTTTTGTAATATTTATTAAACAGTTTAATCAGATTATTTTCGATTTATTTTTTATTTGAAAGATTACAATAATTGGGAGAGAATAATTTTTGCTAGTTTCGGATATATTTTAATAAAACAAACATATAAATTTAACTAAAAAAAAGAATTAAATTGTTTTTCGTATTTTAACTGTCGTTGCTTAACTTGCAATTCTACATCTAATATATGCATTCTTTTCAAATGTTCTGCGGTTTTTTGTTTAAATTCAATTAAAAGTCAAATCTGCAATTTTCAATCTTTTTTCCAACAGTTCCTCGTATTTCTGAGAAATACTTAATGCATTCAGAGCCTTCACAACTGTTGCCGGACGTTTTTTTTTTTAAATACGGGTTTCACCTAAAATGATTACATTACTGGTTCAGAAAAAGAATAGACAAACTAAAATACGACAATGAATATCAAAATGATACATTACCTTTTTAAATATTCTGCTTGAATCAACTGTAAGAGAGGAGTAATTCCTTGAAACGGTTGGGGTATTCCAGTCGTCTTTGGATGAAGTACCACTCTCAGTATTAACTGGTGGTTCCAACAATAGGATATCGTTACCAACAACCTGAATATCATCAATTGTTTCCTAAAAATATTTGTGTATAATCTAAATTGATAGAACATTTACTATATTTACTTGCTCGCTCAACAGTAATAAATTGTCTTTATCATATCCTGAATGTATTTCCGCTTCAACATTTTTTTCGTTCGAACCAAGAACACTAGAGTTTAAACAATTTTCTTCCCTGCTTTCTGGTAGATCTGAGTCGAATGGATTTTTTAATCCATATACAGTTTTCTTATTCATTAAAGACAATACCATTTCGTATGATGGATCGGCTTTTACCGTAGGTGGAGGTCCTCCCCCTGTTCCTTGTATTTCTTGTTTTTCTATAGCAGCTGCTTTCCTTACAGCTTTTTTCTTATTCTCATAAAATTTTTTTAATGTGACAGCGTCTCTGAAGCAATTCTCCGGTGCAATAGCATTAAATTCAGACTCGATTTTCAACCAAATTTGATTTCTTTCAGTGAGTGAAGAACTGTCGGTTTTTTTATTTTCTACCACATCTTGATACTTTGTTATAATATTTAGTAAAGAAAGCTTTTCTTCATTAGTGAAGTTTGTACTTGTCACGTGCATAAATCGGTGTAAATATATTTAAAAAGGAAAGTAAAGTGTTTTAAAGCGATTGTTAGCCTCTTAACAGGTTCTGGTCACCGTTGTTTTGCCTTGACTCGTAGGGAGAGTAGTTCGATTGTTTAGATCGATAATGTAGCGGTGCTTTAACTGTTTAAGCTAATAGCGAAAATTTAAAATTAAGTAAACAAGTGCATTGATTTCTTTTGATATTAATAATACATTTAATTTAATGAATTCGATTTAATTTTAACATCATTTCGGAAATCAAATTAACATCTAGCAGGCCGTTTTTGCACAACAGAACACACAATTTGCCCTTCTTTACTCTCAAGTGTCATTGCGAGAAGCGTATGCGTAAATTATCGTGATTTTTGGCTTTTTTTTGCGTTTCAACAGTTGAACGAACAATTTAGTGCTATTACCGAATTAAGCAACGCCATTTTGTGAAGTTGAACGTTCTTATCTGGCAATATTTGGGCCATCCTCACGGGATTTTGAATTTCACTTCAGTATTATAATCTAAGCCTCATTTTTGTTTATTCCTATTGTAGTATTTTTGATTAGGCGATTAGATTTCTCCATATTTTTTGGGATATAATTAAATGGTGCTTTTCTCCGAGTGATTACTAAGAGTTCGTTACTAAGAAGCGTGGACATCCAATTTAGAATCACGAAATTTGCTACAGGGTGTTAGCGAAATAACATCGCAGATTGGCTGCTTAACCCCTAAACATAATATAAAAGGGGTTTTTGGACCTGGCGAGTAATATTTTTTTGGACCTGGTCAGTTATTTATTTTTTTCCTTGGATCTGGCTAAACTTGTGGTAGCCTTGTGGACACTTGCAGGCAGTAGTGCAAGATCAGCTCACTACTGGGGAATCCACACCGAGCCTCACCATCATCGGAACAGCAGGCTATTAATGAAAGCCTCACTACCAGATCTGCGGATAATCAGATAAGCCAAAAATTTAATTTTAAGATTAAGGCATTGTAAGAGACTGACCAAACCATTGTTTAAGTTGTTGGTCAAATATTGTTTATTTATAGGAGTTATAAATTTTGAATTATTCATATTGCGTTGGGTGATCACTCATTATTAAAACTGCCAAGGTTTTGGCATTATTTGTTGATCTAAATTTTCTGATATATTTCGCTAATTTTCTTTATTTGTGTATATATATATTGTATAACTTAACTGTTGGGTTTATTATAGCGGGGGTTATTTTCGACAATATAATTGATAGATCTAACTTTGTGTTCTTACTCAGATCATCACCCACTCACCTAATTAACTATTTTATTAATTTTATTTTGCTCATTATCAGGATTCAGAAGAATCAGTTATTTCTGTCCAGTAAGATAGGTCAGTGCCTGGACCATCAGGGGTTTCCGATTTATACCGAAAAATCGGTGGCGCGACTCACATTATTTTGTTTTGTATTACCGTCTACGGCTGAGCTGGGCACAAATTTGCCAGTAGAGAAACCAATAACCAATCTTAGCTGGAGTTGTCAACTTTTAAATATTTTAAATCTAAATTAAATTTATTTCATTGAAAGTTCGTGGCATACTTCGTTGCTTTCTTTTATTCATTATAGATACCTGTTTTTTATTGCTACGCACTAAACTTATAATAACAAAAAACTAATTGATTCACTTTGGCCATATCAAGATATAGTAGTGGTAACTTATGGTAATAACTTAACTTGGTGATGACGACGGTGTGATGACTGCTTTTTCTTTCTGAATATTTTGGAGCCTCAATGTTCCAAGCAGAAATAGTTAAGTGGGAATATTGGGGTGGTGGACAAAATATTACAGACATTTACCAATAGAGATTGTTCATTAAAAAATGGGCGGATAAAAAGTAAATACTTAAATTTTGTAAAATTCCCAAGGTAATTAACTATATTGCTATAGTTTATCCAAAACCACTTGAATAGGCGTGGTCAACACAATACAGTATTCGTAGAACAAATAACACCTTTTGCAATAAAAACTGCTAGATCCATCACTAGTCACTAGCAGAGACAATATAATAAATAATTATATATTATCTAGGGAAAATTTATTTGAATGAAGTTAGCAATTAGTTACAAACGAACTAAATCAAGAGCGGGTAGTTCATATCTCTGGCTTTACAAAGCTGGTTTAAATTGGTTGTGGTGCAACGCGTATGTAATTAAAGCCCACTTAAGAATTTAAGCTAGTTTTTGACAGCTAAGCTTATGTATAATTCGGTGCAAATGGCCCTTAATCATATTTTGAACATCAAAACCTTTTACCAGAGTGAGGCTTTAATGGCGTTGAAGCAAATCAAAAATAAAATGACTACGGGTCCGGATTACATTTCAGCATTTATTTTAAGAAACTGTGCGGCTGCTTTGGCTTCACCATTAACTATAGTTATTAATTTATGACTTAAAGCTTTAGAGTTTCTGATATTTAGATATTATCTAAACTAAATCCGATTTATTTATTCCATCAATAAAAGATAATTTTACCCACTCCACCGACTGACATGTACCCCCACAGGAGCACATTTCCTCAACCATGTTTCACAGTAGTAGATTTTTAATTTTTTCCTCCAAAGTACCCGAGGGGCGGTTAACTTCTAAAAGTCCGTGTAAATTTTTTTTAAAATCCCATGAAATCTCTTTGAAATCCCCTAAAATATTTTGGGATTTTAAAAATCTTTTAAAATCCCGTAAAATCTTTTAAAATCCTGTAAAATCTTTTAAAATCCCTTAAAATCTTAGAAAATCGCAAGAAATCTCGCGAAATCTCATAAAATCTCTTGAAATCCCGTATAAACTTCTAAAATCTTCTTGAATGTTAGATTAAAATTTAAATATTCCCGCTAAATAATGCTGACCTGTCGGCGAGCCTCGAGTAGGTTCGGCGCGGCACCAACGATGCGCAATGGCTTTCCGTCTTGAACGTGTCTGTTCGTTTTCAACTGTGTGCGCGGCGCTGTGTTCGAACGTATAACTTTTACCACAGTTATAGAAACGCATCTAGGCTATTCCCGCTGATGTCACCAGAAATAGGAGATGCCCATTCCACAAGAAGGTTCTAACAAAACTCATGACATACCGGCATTTTCAGCTTTTTAACATAATATTTCATTGTAATAACTTGTTAATAAAGTCCCTTTTCGGTTTAATTTCAATTGTAGTTTTTTAAAAACATAATTTCCGGTTTCGAATCTAAAAGTGGCGCAGTCAGTAGGATTTGCCTAACGCTAATACGACAAAAATCGCGTTAAACCGGTCTGTATTAAAAATTTAACGGCAAATATCGAAAACCGAAAGTGTTTGAAGTCACCGAAAAGTATCATCCAAATTAGGACCACATCGCCAAAGTTTGGAGAACCTAGAGGAGGACAAAATAGCCAAATCTAGTTAGATTAGGAAGCCCAGGGGAGAAAGACCACATCGCTCAACCCTATTGGCAGTAAATAAGAAGAAAGTATGAAAATAAAAATAGGACTAATGTAAGTTTTGCTCTCCTATTATAAACCTATCAATTCATATTTATTTTAAAACTTTTCCTATTTTTTTATTATAATACAGATTGAATTTTACCATTAATAAAAAGAAAAATATTAAACTTATTAACTTTTATGTCTAACGTAGAAGAATTAGCTGAAATATTAAACAGCTCACTTAACTTAATTAGCTCAGAAAGTAGTGAAGTAACAGATATCAATAATATACCACCGTTACCTAGTACAGAATCAGATAGTGATCTAGAAACGGAAATGGCTACTAACTATCAGCTCTTAAAATTATATGTTGATACCATACCAAATTTTGATGGTAATACACATACTCTTGGTGTTTTCTTGGATGCTTGTGAGAGTTTGATCGCTCAATTCTCAGATCGCACAACACCAGCTAGCCAAATAAATTCATATATTTTACGCGCTGTTATAGGAAAATTAACAGGCAGAGCCCTTAGTTTAATAGGCTCACGTACCGAATTAAAAACATGGAATGAAATCAAAAATTTACTCAATTTAACTTTTAACGATCAGAAAAACCTTGATTGCTTAGTGCAAGATTTAATTGCATTACAACCATACAAAAATGAATCACCCTATAATTTCGGCATGCGATGCCAAGACTCCCGAAGTCTCATTACAGCAAAATTAAATGCTATGCCTATTAACTTACAAGAAAAAACAATTTACCTTCGAAATTATGACGATTTAGCATTAAAAACTTTTATTCGAGGCCTCACTGGTCAATTACAAAATAATGTTAGACTTCGTAATCCAGATTCTTTAGAAAAAGCTATGTCTCTTCTCATAGAAATTTTCTTTATTGCAATCAAAAAGCAAATTTTCTAAATACACATTCTTTTAAACCAGGTCAAAGATTGACGCCGAGTAACCACAAAACTGACAGACAACAAAGACAGTTTCAACAAATTTCTAAACCTAATTTTACCCCAATTTCCAATATAACAATAATAATTTTAATAGACAATTTTCTAATTTTCCCAATAACTCAAACTTCCAAAACGTTTCAAATTCAACCCCTCAAAGACCACAATTCAGTAACCAACAACCCTTTAACAATTTTCAGAATTTTAATAGAACATCTAACGTATTTAATCGAAACAGTCAAATTTCGAGAAACCCCAATTTTAACAATAGACAAAACTACGTCCCAGAACCAATGGATACTTCGACAGGAAATACTAGAATTAATAATCATTATTTACCAGATACATTTCAATTTGAAAATCCTTTCGAAAATCAACATAACGAAGATCTTAATTTCTTAGAAAATGATGATATGCAAAATAATTATCAACAACACAATTGCGATTCCTACGAAACAGAAAATGAGATGTACTCTTATCAAGAACATTGTGAGAACACAAGTTCATTGCCAATTCCACAGAGTCAGTCACACAGTGTATCAAATGACCATATGGGAAATTTTCACATATAGACCTTCCTTATCAAACAAACAGGTAATAAATCTTAACTTATTAAAAGCAAACTTGCCTTTTATATATATTCCCGAACTAAATGCAAATTTTTTAGTAGATACAGGAAGTAGTAGAAGTTTAATGAATCCGAAATTAGCTTACCAATTTTACCGAAAATTTATTTTCAATGAACAATTTAATATACAAACCGCTCACAGTATTAGCTACCATAATGAAGTAATAATAATTCCTATTTTTAACTTGTTTAAAGTAAAAGAGAGACACAAATTTTACCTTTTTAATTTCAGTAACAAATACGATGGTCTTATAGGTATAGACTTGCTAAGACAATTAAACGCATCCGTAGATTTAAACAAAAAACTAATTATTACTCCTAAAGTTAAAATTCCGATTATTTACGAATCCGAAGAACTGTCTCAATTAAAACACAAATTAAAAATTGAAAACTATTCTATTAATATTCCAGCCCGAACTACTAAAATAGTTAAATTACCAGTTAATGAAAAAAACGGTATAGGATGTCTTAATTTTATTAAATTTCACAATAACTTAGAGACACCACAAGCATTAGTTAATATAGAAAATCATTTTGCTATAACTTCAATAACAAATTCTGACACTTTTCCTAAAGTAATTACAGTTACTGCTCCTTTTAATGTAGAATTATTAGACATAACACAAATAAATTATATGGAAAATATAGAGCCAGACGATAAATTACTTACCTTTGACAATGATATACTAACAAAAAATTTAGAAAATTTAAGATTAGGTCACTGTAACCTAGAAGAACGAAAAGCTATAGAAAACCTATGTTTCGAGTATAAAGATATATTTTATTGTGAACAAATTCCTTTAACTTTTACAAACGCAATACAACATAAAATTAATTTAACTAATGAAACACCTATATCCTCAAGTACATAAAGCCGAAGTAAAATCACAAATTGAAAAAATGTTATCGCAAGTCATTATACAGCATTCGCACAGTCCATGGTCCAGCCCCATTTGGATTGTTGAAAAAAAACTTGACGCTTCAGGTAAACGTAAGTGGCGACTTGTAATAGACTAGAGGAAACTGAACGAAAAAACAGTTGACAACAAATATCCCCTTCCGAACATTACAGACATTCTAGACAAATTAGGGAAAAGTGAATATTTCAGTACATTGGACTTAGCGAGCGGGTTTCATCAGATACAAATGGACAAAGACGATATACAGAAAACAGCTTTCTCAACTGAAAATGGACATTATGAATTTAAAAGAATGCCTTTCGGACTACAAAAATGCCCCTAGTACATTTCAACGCGTAATGGACAATATTTTAAGAGGTTTACAAAACGAGACATGCTTAGTTTATTTAGACGACATTGTCATTTTTAGCACATCCTTACAAGAACATTTAGAACGACTTCGAGAAATTTTTGATAGACTCAGACAAGCTAATTTTAAAATACAATTGGACAAATCCGAGTTTTTAAGGAAAGAAGTAAGTTACTTAGGACATATTATAACACCAGACGGAGTAAAACCTAACCCCGACAAAATTGCAGCAGTAAAAAATTTTCCTTTACCAAAATCTGCTAAAGAAATAAAAAGTTTTCTTGGACTAATTGGATATTATCGTAAATTTATAAAAGACTTCGCAAAAATTACCAAACCAATGACAAAATGTTTAAAAAAGAATGCAAAAATAATTCATGACAATGACTTTTTGACCGCTTTTGACACTTGTAAAAAATTGCTAACTAATGCCCCTATACTTCAATATCCAGACTTCTCGAAAGAATTTATATTGACTACAGACGCTTCAAATGTTGCACTTGGAGCTATCTTTTCTCAAGGCCCTATTGGTTCCGATAAGCCTATAGCTTTCTATCAAGAACCCTCAACGAATCAGAACAACGATATAGTACTATAGAAAAAGAATTATTAGGAATTGTATGGGCATGCAAATATTTTCGACCCTACATTTGGGGTAGAAAAATCAAAATTTTCACCGATCATCGACCTTTAGTTTGGTTATTTAATCTAAAGGAACCAAATTCCAAACTTACTAGGTGGAGACTTAAACTCGAAGAGTTTGATTTTGAAATCATATACAAAAAGGGTAAAACTAATACCAATGCTGATGCCCTTTCAAGAATATCTTTAAATGTTTTAGAAAACGAATCCACAATAAACAATCCCGGCAATATTAACAAGGACACTTTAAAATATCTTCAACAACTAGCAGAGAACCCTATAAATATTTCGGACGAGGACCCTAACATAATTGTTCATTCCGACGTACAGCTAAAACCTCCCGATTCATTAATTGACAAAGACACTCTCCAATCAACACAGCATACAACTGCCAATGAAACCAGTAACGACGGAATAAAAATATTAGACGACATTATTAATAACAAAGTAAATCAAATGTTAGTTTTTGGACAAATTTATCAAAAATTAACTGTAAAACATGACGATTATGAACATCATAAAATAATTACCGTCGAAATTCCGACTGAAAACAACCATAAATTGATTTTTGACTTCTTAAAAAATTATACAACAGAAAAAAGAACTTATTGTATGTACTTCCACACAGACAAACTCTACAGCGACTTTAACGCAGTATACTTAAGACATTTTTCAGAGAAAGGACCAAAACTAATTAGATGTACAAAATTAGTTAATACAGTAAAAGATAAAGAGGACCAAATACTTCTTATTAAAAATCATCATGAAAGTAAAACTAACCATCGAGGAATTTTAGAAACTTTAGAAAAAATTAAAAGAAATCATTATTGGATAGGTATTAAAAACACGATCACTGAATATATAAACGCTTGCGATATATGCCAAACAACAAAATATGCTAGGAAAAATCCACATTCCCCTTTAATGATTACAGAAACGGCTTCTAGACCATTCCAAATTGTTCACGCTGATTTATTCTTCTTCGACAACAAAATTTATCTGACAATTGTAGATTCATTTACCAAATTTGCTCAAGCGTCCGAAATTCTAGGAAAAACCGCTATTCACATAAGTAATGGACTAATTAAATATTTTACTTCTTTTGGAGTTCCAGAAAATTTAATTTTAGACAATGGTACAGAATTTAAAAACGATGTAGTATCCGAAATTTTAAAGGTACATAAAATCAAAGCCCATTTTACCACAGTAGGTCACCATGAAAGTAATGCCATTGTAGAACGCTTTCATTCGACAATAATTGAGCACCTAAGAATTCTCAAATCCCTATATCCAAATGAAAAAGATAACCTTATGAATTATGCAATTTTAGGCTATAATAACAGCATACACAGTAGTAGCAACTTTACACCTTTTGAACTTACTTTTGGTCATACTAATTCCCGAAACCCCAATGAAATATTTCTACCGACATCATTTTTCACAGATTATGCAGAAAACCACAAGAAAAGACTAGAACATGTTTACGATAACGTTAAAGATAAATTAGAAACAAACAAAAAGAAAATCGCGGACAAACACAATACAGAAGGTAATACAAACGACCAATTCAAAGTAGGAAACATTGTATATAAGAAAAATTTTCAATACAGAAATAAAAAAGACAACAAATTTATAGGCCCCTATAAAATATCTAAACTTCTAGATAGAAATAAAGTCGAAATTATAAATGAACAAAATAAAAATAAAACTGAAACAATTCATATTAAAGAACTTAGAAAACCTTTCGTTACAGATTTTTTGGAATCCTCTACTTCGCAGACATCAGCCTGACGAAACCAACCTTCCATAAAATACTTGACAATCCTGGACTATTGCCTCTAAAATTAGGAAACGCCGAAAATATCGTGGACTATTGGTCATTCATTAGAATCATTGACATTACAGACATAATTGAAGAATTCTTGACACTTCAAAAGAAATTTATTGGTTTGAAATAAATGATAATAGACAAAACAACAAACAATACTGAAACTTATTTTGAAAATATATTGAATACATTTGAATCCATCAACATACTTAAAAACAAAACTAAATCTCAGATCAACCAACTAAATCCTTGTTTTAACCAAAACCATGTAAAGAAACGAGGACTAATTAATGGCTTCGGTTCCATTATCAAATCAATAACGGGCAATCTAGATCAAAGCGATGCTGACAGATATAATAAAGCAATCGAAACTCTCTCAACAACACAAAATAAAATAAAAACTTTAGTTCATGAACAAATTACAATTATCGAAAATTCTATTCCACCAAAAACATTTTCATGTAAAATGTTGCCAAGACGAGCCCATATGACTCGCACTGTCAAAAAGTTATCAGATCTCATGTAGAGCCAAGCTTCTAACACTACACGCCCTAACTCTACAAGGCCTAACTTCACAAACTCTACACCTGAGTCAAAATATGTGGCTTGGCCATTTCGCTACATTCACATCGGCGTAAGGTGAAAAATCAATTCACTGTTCATTACTTTTGTGTTATACAATAGTTCTTGTAGTAACGAACGGCCAAGCCACATATTTTGACTAAGGTGTAGAGTTTGTGAAGTTAGGCCTTGTAGAGTTAGGGCGTGTAGTGTTAGAAGCTTGGCTCTACATGAGATCTGATAACTTTTTGACAGTCCGAGTCATATGGGCTCGTCTTGGCAACATTTTACATGAAAATGTTTTTGGTGGAATTTCATTTCTTTTTGTAAGTTGTTTGTAACAATTTTTTTTTTAATTTATGTCTAAGACAATCGACAATCAACAAAACAAGACAATCGACAATCGACGCGCTCGCTGTCAAGGACAATTTTTTTTTATTTTTAGCTACTGCGTGGACGTAAGAGGCAGAAGACGTTCGCACACTTCTATTCATTCATATTTATATGATCTGATCTGAAGTATATGTCTCTCAATATATGTCGATATGTCTCAATATATGTCGATTTAATTTTTTTTTTTTTTTTAACAAGGAGTACCTATACAAATATATATCTGGGGGCACCAAGTTTTAGATTAGATTATTAGATTAGACCTCTAGCGTCATCAAAATTTAATTTAAAATTACAGGTCTTATACAAACTCCCATCCCCTAGTTTAAGGGGTTGGGGGATGAAAGTTACAAGTTTTATAATTTTTTTGTTGTTTGTGTGCTAATACTAGCTTACATACAAAATTTCAGCTTTCTAGGACATTAGGAAATACCTTAATAATTTTGATGATCATCAGTGAGTCAGTGACGAAATCAGCGTTTTTTAGATATAAATAAAATCTGAAGTATAAAAGCTAATGTAATTAAAACTTAATATGTTCAATAAGTCCGCTATTGACAATATATCCCGAAAATTTTGTTGATCTAGCATAATCCAAACCCAAGTTATTAGGGTTCAAAAAAACGACTAAGCGCTTCGAGAAAAGGTAGGTAGTGCCCGTGCGCTTCGCTTGGCTCGTCTTGACGGGGGCACTACCGTGCCCCCAGATAAACACTTTTAATTCCAGTATTCAAGTTTTAGCACAAAATCAATTAACAATCAAATCACAAATTGATAATATTGCCAATATCATTAATACAGCACAAGCACAGGCAAAACAAACCTTTGAGCTTGCCTATATTGAAAGTGTCACTTACCAAATAAGTAATTTATATCAATATATCTATGATTTATTGGAGCAAATAGAAGTGGCTATTACCTTTTCAAAAGCTAAACTATTTCACAATTCAATTATTGAACCAGAAACACTACTGAGAAATATTAAATTAATTGATGTTCATTTATCAAACAATAAGTTGCCTTTTGAACCTATTATTAGCAACATTTTAAATTTTGAAAAAATAATGAATATAAAAAGCTACAGTAATAATAACAAAATCATATTTATAATCGAAATTCCAATCGTAGAAATTGAAAACTACAATCTGTATCAGCTTTTCCCTTTATCAGTCCTTAAAAATGACAAATACCAAATTATTATTCCAAAAACCCAATTCCTAATCCTAAACGAGCAAAACTATATGTCATTTAACAAAGAATGTCAAGAGATCGATAAAGAAGAATTTATCTGCCACGAATCCACGCCTTCATCAATTAAAGAAGATGCCCCTTGTGAAGTTCAAATGTTAAAATTTACCAGTGACCATACAAACTGCGAAATTGACCAAGTAGACATTACCGACACCAAAATTTATAAACTTCGTGAAAATAAGTGGTTAATTGTTTCGCCATTTGTTACAGCCGCTCAACAAATTTGTGGTGGCACCAAAGACAATATACCTCTCATGGGAACTTTTGTAGTTGAACTAGACAAACAGTGCTTAGTTAAAATAGAAAAAACAGTGCTTCGTAGTAATAGACTTCCGAAAAGTGAATTTAAAATTATTCAACTTCCAAAACTTAACTTCAAAAACTCTATTAATGGAAATTCTTATAATATTCAACCTTTTAAACTTAATGATATAGACGTTGGAAAAATGAATATTCTAAAAGACTCTTTAGGCTTACAAACTAAAAAAAATAAGTGAAATTTTTGAAAACCCAGTTTATTACAAAAGTATTAGCATATGGACAATTTTCGTATATGTCTTTATCAGTATTACTATATCCTATGGTTTTTATTATTTCTATTGTAAAAGTTATAGAAAAAAATCAACAGAAGAAAATAGTCAAGAAAACATGGAAATGCCTGTGAATACAAATCCGGTTGCTGCACCCCGGATTCTTCTCTAAGGGTGGAGGAGTTATAGAAACGCATCTAGGCTATTCCCGCTGATGTCACCAGAAATAGGAGTTGCCCCTTCCACAAGAAGGTTCTAACAAAACTCACGACATACCGGCATTTTCAGCTTTTTAACATAATATTTCATTGTAATAACTTGTTAATAAAGTTCCTTTTCGGTTTAATTTCAATTGTAGTTTTTTAAAAACATAATTTCCGGTTTCGAATCTAAAAGTCCACGATACACTTTACGTATTTTAGTGACAAGTTTGTTATGTTGTGACTAGTGTGTACTATAGGTATTATTTAGTTTACAAGCTGTTTTTTAGGTAAGTCGATAGTTCGTATTCATTGAGATTATCTTTATCCTCAGCTTTATCCGAGGCTTTATCAATAGGTACCTATATAGAATACAGTAGTAATCTTGCTTAAGAGCATTCATACCCTGCCTAAATACCACTTTGTAGTCAACAAATAGAGCCAAAACTAACCAAGCAAATGATACAAAATTTTGGAAATATATTCTAGACATATTGAAAAATGAGGGAAAGTGATTAAGAAGTATGAAGAACATTTTTTTTTATTTTTTTTTTGTCATTTTTTTAAATTATTTTTTGTAAAGTACTTTCCGCGTTTGTCCATCATTTTCTCTATAACTTATGTGGAGACCGAATTTTGAATTAAACCCTTAGCTTTCTGTAAATCTGTTGAATAACGTACCTAATAAATAATCAGCTGCTGATGTAGGTATATATGCTCTTAAGCAGGGACATAATATACAAATGCGAATTATTTTAATCATGGAAAAACATCGGGAAAACTGTTTAAAAAAAAATTCCCAGTTTTCACAATTTTAGAAAATTTTAAACAATTTTTCCTGTTGGTCTGTTGTAACCTCGGTTGTAACCAATGTTACCAATGCCAATATCTCAAAAAGTACTAAAGGGATTTTGATGAAATTTGGTATACAGTTATGATTTTGGCCGCAGATGCAAAAATTATAAATTTTATTTACCAGCGGCGGAGACATAAGGGTTATTTATTTATTTATTTCTGATTAGGTACGTTCGCAGATATCTAGAAAAAATAAGTAGGTAAATTACTCAGTAGCCTTTAGTTCCGTAACGTACCTATCGAGGTACCACGAGATCCCCCCCACACATATATAGATTCAGCTGTAGCACCATGTACATAGTTTTTTGCATCCCTAATTGTATTGATTATTGCTTTCAGAATGTCGGAGATCCGTACCGAGAGAACCGAAGATATTTTCATTATCTTTCGAAGAAAATACAATATAGGTCTAGCGGAGTACATGGAAAACTTGCTTAGATTTGTAGGGTTTGACAATTTCATGTCTCTTGCCGACATAAATGAGAACGATATAAAACAAGTAGAAGAATTTGGTAGAAACCAAATTGCGAATTTATTCTCCGAAAACAAGGAACATTATCTGGGCTGTTTTAAGTCAAATCCTGATCAATTCTGTATTCTACCCGGCCATAAAAAAATAATTAAAAAAATACAGGAATTCTGTAAGCAGCTAGAAGAAAGTCAAAATAAATCGGCTAAAAACGCATTGGCAGACAAGCCCACAAATAAGGTTGTTACTGTTAAACGTGGACAAAGATCCTCTTCATTGTTGAATCCAAAGTTGAAAATTGCTAGAATTAACGAAATCACCGGAAATGCTCCGAGCAAATTAAATGAGCTTCCAAATAAAACGAGCGATTTGTCTCAAATTCCTTTGTTGGCATCACAGTCCTCCATCCACGATTTACCCAAGACACAGACATACCAAAAGACGATATTGTGAAAAAAGCAATCAGATGGATTCAAGAATACGTACAGTCCAAAGTACCAAACCCAGACACCATTCTACCTAAATTGCTTAAGGATGCTAACAAACTAAGACTTGACGTTGGTCTGGATGATGCTCAAGAAGATGTGTGTTTTTTGAAGTGTTTTATTTGCTCAATTAATATACGTATTTTTAAAAGCGCTAGTGGCAGTTGGATGTTGTCAAATTTTCACAGACATTTTAAAACACATCTGTCAAGTATACAAAACCACGGAACTAAAAAGCTGCCGAGCTATTCAATTACATCGTACTTTTAACATAGTAATAAAAATGGTGCTGGTTCTGCAATTTCCAGTTCATCAAGTACTATTAAAAGTCCAGACATCGCCATCGTTGTAAATGAGGATTCATTTGAAAGCGAGTCCGAAAATATTCAATCAGTTTCAGCTTCAAACGAGGAAGGAGCGAGCAAAAGTAGATGTGAGAGTTTAGATTTGACCAGTTCAAATTTTCTTTCGGGCGGAATTACATCCCAGAGCGTCAATAATTCTTGCCAGCTACTTGAAAAATTCCCATTGCATACAAAGTGGAAGGATTCCTTTTACAACCGCAACGAACAAAATCTGAGAAAACTTAAAACTGCTGCTGATGGATCCTACAATATAACAGACTTTTTTCCCATTGTCTGTCGAAAAGATTCAGAACGGGTTTAACCATATTTTGTCCAGCAGTGTAAAGCAATCTGTAATATCACTTAATATAGACATAATGAACAATACTACGTCATTTTTGACGTAGTTTCTTCGCTTTAAAAACGTGCATCTGACTATACTTATAGTTCTCATCTTAAACATCTTTCACCTTCGAAGTTATCCACATATACTGGTTTTGGGAGTACCTTGGTATGGACCAAAATGGTTTTGGAGCTGATATCGCTGTTAATGGTTTCGGATTTTGTACCTTACATCTGGTTTGCCACTTTTCTTAAATACTTCCTATGCACACACCTCTTGTATATCCTTTATTCACTCACTTCTCTAACTTCTGGCTATTTACTACGCTACATAGCCTTTTCATTTTTTGTGCTTGGATTTTCTAGATCTTTCTGCTTTTCGAAGGTCTTATATTGTCATACTTATAAACACTACATATGTACGGTCTTATTACTATTTTCTATTGCTTTACTACCCTTACACAATAAATTTCTGTTTTTCTTCCATCCCTTTGATGGATTATATTACTTTTTGACCTTCATCCCTCTTGATCTAGTTTTCCATCAAAAAAGGAATTCTCTTGGGCTTATTCCTTAACCAATGCCTGAGTTTTTAGCTCCATTTCATTTTAAGGTGTGTGTTTTTAAGTTTTAATTTTTTAAATTTAAATCTGTTTCTCGTTCCGACTACTAACGTTCCCATGTTAGTTATAATTTTTTCGTACCACACTTTTTGATCCTTCATGAGCATACCTCTACTGGTTGTCTCCTCATTACACACTGTTTGCTGCTGTTGGACTTCAGTTGTTGAAGATATAGTAACCAGATACCATAAATTTCTTTCCATTTAATTTTTGTTTGGATAATTTTTGTAACTTTAATATTTCACTTTGTTATTTGACCTGAAGATGACCGTGTTGGTCGAAACTAGTTGTCAATACTGATAATTTTTATTAAATATTTTGTGGTACGAGACTTTGTGTTTCTTTATCTGGCTTTAAAATGAAACTTACTTTAAGCAAGAATCCAAGTCTAATTATATAAATATAGTAATTGCTCAACCTTTAACACATGATGCATCTAGCTTTTGCTTATGTGTTTATGGGACCAACAATAAATTCACGGCGGAAGATGTAGACAGGAGATGGAGCAAAATTATAGCCCTCGCAAATGAGGTGGGTATTAAGATAGAAGGATTTTCTACAGATGGCGATTGCCGAATGCTTAAACTTATGAAACAACGGATTAAACTGCCGATTACTGATTCCGAGGCTAGGTCAGATTGGTATTTCATTAAAGATTTGAGTAATGATGAACCTTTATATATCCAAGATACGGTCCACATAGGAACAAAGCTTAAAACAGTGTTTCTAAAAGAAGGAGTGATACTCACATTGGGAGAATATATTATTTCTAGTGATCACTTAAAAGTTTTGATTGAAACAGTCTCCAAAGATAAACACTCTTTGACCCATTCAATGTTAAATCCTGCCGACAAAATGAATTTTGATTCATTTAAAAAAATTACCCAAGAGAAAGTTGTTGATGCGTTATTGGAATACGTGCCGGACAGTACAGCCACTGCTATATTTTTGAAAATGCCAAAATATATACTAGATGCTTTTCTGGACAAGGAGTTGTCCCCAATAGAAAGGATATTCAAAATGTGGTCTGCAACCTTTTTCTTTAGAATTTGGCGTTATATGATTTCAAAGAGCAATGAATATACAATGACCAAGAACTTTATAACTTATATAAATTGCTACACTTGTATAGAAATTAATGCACATTGTCTCATTGCATACATTAGAAGATGTAGGGAAGATCCAGCCAGTGTATTTTGTCCGTGGCTGCTTAGCAGTCAACCATGTGAGAAAACATTCAGGCTGTTGCGCTCCCTTACCAGTAGGTACCTTTTCGACCGTGGTAAATTTTTCTATGTTTGAGGTACTTCATCGACTCAACAGAGCCGAGTTATTAAAGAAAATATCGCAAGAATCTGTTAAGAATTTGCCTCGGAATTTGCATAATATATATTTCAAACCCTATTTAAAATTCATCTTGGCTGGTTTTGCAAACAATAAAATTAGAAAGGCTATTGAACCGACCAAGGCATGAAATGTACTTTATTGCTACGTTAACCACACATTAAATTTTTTGATTTAAGGGCCATATCAATACAGGAGACTGGGTAACAACAAAACCCCTGATAACACTCCGATGCCCTCAGAAGCTGATATTAATTTAACTATCAACAAAGCATTAGAACATATTAAGTCAGTGTTTTTGGACTTACAAATGGAAGTAACTGACACCTCCTACTACAAGCCTATCCTAAAAGCTTCGGAAGTAAATGACATTCTTGAAGCAAACATCGAACAAGGTATTGCGCACAGCTTAGTCGAAGATATTTTTTAATTTTTTTTAAACGTTCCAAACTCGGTTCCAAAGCAACAAAATTTTTAGTAGGATCTAATATTTTGGAAATACCTAGGTATTATAGGTATTTATATGGTACTAGTATGTTATGGTATAGATACGTCACGGTCTCGGGGGCTAGTTTTCCCAAGTGACTTAAATAATAATTACTAATACACATACGTCATACAAACTTGTATTCAACACAAGCATATTATTAATAACTAGCTTTTACCCGCGGCTTTGCTCGCGTGTAATCGGAATATTCACAAATGATTTAATAACTATCTATTTTACATGTAAAATTTTCATTTTAATCATTCTGTAGGTATATCCTTACTAAAATAAGTCTGGCCTAACTACTTTTAATTTTTCTTATTTATTTAAAATTTCATGTTTGTCAGTCAATCATGCTGCAACCAGTGCACAGATTTTGATAATAATAAATCATAAAACACCGATTATGACTATCTTATAATATTGATCTATAACAGGGACGTGATGCAGTTCCTCGCATCTACCTGCGTTAATCCCTTTTCGAACGGAGGGTAGGATTAAGACAGGTCTGCAGTTCCTCACACTATTGTTTGTAGGGTAGCACAATAATGCACCTGTTTATAATAATTTGTCTTCAGTTTCAATTTCGTTTGCAATAAGTAAAGACGCAGCAAAAATGGAAGTGTCCTCTATGTACAGTTCGAAAGGGAGTGTTTTATTAATTGTTAATAATTATAAATTTCATAAGGCAAGAGTGTCCTTAAGTGGTGAAGTATGCTGGCGTTGCAGTCAAAAATCGTGTCGGGCAGTTATTTACACTGTGACAGATGTAAATTTAACTGTCAGTAAAAGTAATTTGTGCCACAATCATTCTGCTGATGAAACTATTACTCGACAGAAATTGAGCAACTCTGTGAAGAGAAAAGCGCAGGCAGATCTTTTTGAAAAACCGGCGAAAATAATTCATCAAGAATTAAAAACCAGCACTGATACTGAATCATTAACAACGGATGATTTAAATTTAATTCGCCGGAATATCTACATGGCTCGAAGACAAGTACTGCCGCCATTACCAAAAACCACACAAGAAGTTTTTGCGACACTGGACAAAATGCAGCTGCAAACTAATAAAGACGAAAATTTTTTATTATCATCGGACAGTGAAAATGAAATAATAATTTTCTCGTGTTTTACCAATTTAAATTTCTTGTGTCGTGTTGAAAACATTTACATGGACGGTACATTTAATTATTGTTCAAAATTTTTTTACCAATTTTTCACGATTCATGGATGCAATAATGGGCATTATGTTCCATTAGTTTTCTGTTTACTACCTAACAAGCACACAGATGTATATGTGAAAACATTTGAAAAAGTTACCAAAATTTTTGATGATTATAATTTATTATTACGGCCAAAAAAAATTGTGATTGATTTTGAACAGGCAATTCATAATGCAGCAAAATCAGTGTGGCCTGTTGCAGAAATTATTGGCTGTAGATTCCATTTGGGTCAGGCGTGGCTTCGGAAAATTAATTCAATTGGTTTAAAGACAGATTTTCAAAATAAAAATTCTGAAATAGGAAGTTTTTTAAAATTATTCTTTGGCTTGCCATTTTTAAATTGTGAGGATGTGGGTGATGCTTACGTAGAATTATTTGAAATGGCGCCTACTAATAATAAAGTGCTAGAATTTTGTGACTACATTGTAGATAATTATGTTGACGAAACTTCACATTTTCCTCCGAGAATTTGGGCCTCAGAAGTTAACTTCTTGCAGAGGACCACTAATGCGTGCGAGTCATTTCATGCAAAATTTAAAAGTTTTTTTTATGCGTCACACCCAAATATTATACAATTTACAAAAATACTTTTAGATCTTCAGTTAGAAATTTATGTAAAAATAAACACTGCAAATAGGTTTGTTAAAAAATATCGCAAAGAAATTGTAAAAAAAGAAAATTATATCAAATCTAAAATTGAGGAGTACAAAAATAAAAAAATAGATAAAATTACATTTTTAAAAATTATGGCAATTCAAAGTGTACCAAATTAATTAAGTTTTTTTATTTAATTTTTATTTATATGGGTTTTTATTTTTGTTTAGGTGTTTTTATTGTATATAGTATTTTTAATTGACGAAAATCATTGATTTAATGTTGTGTTTCTGTTATTTATTTTACTTATATTTGTTCATATTTAATATTTACTAGCGGTATTTCTTCTGCTGCGGTGTGTTTCTGTTTGTTTATTTCATATGTATTTGTTCTGTTTGTTTCTTTTTTATTTTGTATTTTATTGTTATTATTTGACAAAAATATAATTTCATATTGAAACATTTACTAGCAATATGTAAATATTACCTAATCAAAATCCCTTGCACTGTCATTGTGGACCTTGCTACCTGATACCTAATCCCTTACCCTTCGTATGCTGCGAGGAACTGAACACAAATTTTGTACCTACCTGTTAATGTGCGAGGAACTAGACGACTCCGTATAACAGATCTACATTGGACCTAATCATCTGTAGGATATAGTAATTTGAGAGTCATTTGTTTTCATAACCTCATAGCGCCATCTAGTTTCGAATATCAAAACTAAATTATAGCACGTATGTATGCATGTTGTGTATTATTTCAGTTCTTAAATGTATCAATGAGATACTTTCATACAAAATCTGAAACCCCTCTATTGTTCCGTTAAAGGGATGGAGGGGAGGAATCTGTATACACCAAATGTTAAGTTGAAAGAAGACAAATACATCTGTGAAAACCGCATTCGAATCGAATCAGTAGTTTTCATGTGATGCTCGCACAAAAATACAGACAGCCAGAAAGACAATAAAAAATCTAATCACATTTTTGGGTTCTATATCGATGTACCCGCGACGTCACTCGCGTGGCGAATTGATTGTTGTTTAAAAAGTAGCATATGTCACTCTTCATGCTTTCAACTATCCCGATACAAAAATCATACCAAAATTTTTATACACCAGATATTAAGTTGATGGAAGACAAATACATCTGTGAAAACCGCATTCGAATCGAATTAGTAGTTTTCATGTGATGCGCGCACAAACGTACAGATAGACAGACAGACAAAAAAATCTAACCACATTTTTGGGTTCTAAATCGATGTACCCGTGACGCCGTTCGCGTGGCGTTTTTATTGTTGTATAAAAAGTATCCGACCCCCGTTCAATCCGTATGAAGGAGGGTTGATTTCTAAAAATACAATATAAGTACGACCCCGCAACCTCTAAAGAACACACATTTTCATTTTCTTGTCACTTACTTCAACAACATAGGACTTTCATACAAACTTCCAACCCCCGTTTTACCCCCTTAGGGGTAGAGTTTTGTAAAATCCTTTCTTAGCGGACGTCTAAACCCTATAAGGAACCTACCTACCAAATTTCAGGTTTGTAGGTCTTATAGTTTCTGAGATATGGTGATGAGTGAACTTTCGCATTTATATATATATATATATATATATATATATATATATATATATATATATATATATATATATATATTGATATGGATTTTTCTTCATGGTGCACATTCTTTCAGTGAAATGTTGGAACGTGTTCATGATTTTTAAATCGGTTGTCTTGATTAAGTATTTTTTTTATATTGGATTTGTTTTTGTTTAGATTATAGGATGTTATGTTGTTAGGATGATGATTATTGATTAGATTGTCATTAAGTTAATTTTGAAAAATGTCAGATGAAATAAAATTGTAAAAATTAAGTATGGAAATTTAAATTAAAACAAGAAGAGTTTATATATAAAAAATAAAGAAATAAAAAGGTAATTGGAATTAGATAAGAGGATACAGAGAGGTCAGAGTTGGAAAATTGTAAAAGAAGAAGGTATAGAGAAAGAGTTGAGCAGCAGAAAGGTATTAAATAGATGGAAAGGCAGCAGTAAGAAGGAGTTGGAAAGTAGTTGGAAGAGGAAGAAATAGAGAAAGAGTGGAAAAACGGAGGAAGAAAGATTTAGAAAGATTTAGAAAGAATTATTTTTTATATTTATAATTTTTGTAATTTATTTTTAGGACAATCAATTTAAAAATTTTGAATCCACGACCGATAATTTATTGAAAAGGGGTGTTCCGGAAGGAGGATCCATTTCAATATATATATATATATATATATAGATTTAAAAATGAATTAAAACAGAATGATATTTCGAAATAATTTTAAATTTTTTTGTGTATGTTTGCGGTAACATTAGGCAGTTGTAAATCTCTCTAAAAAAACCTTAGTTATTTAAAAGTTAAAAAATGATTTACTTTAAATTAAACCTTTTTCTTACATATTACTTCAATGTTTTAAATTCTTTTTTTTTAGATTATTCAACTGAACCCTTGACTGGAGAAGAGGATATGCTTGATTCAGATGAAGAAAATTCTCGAGAAAATTTAAATTTGTTAAAAGAGGAATACTCCACTAACGGCACCCTACAGATTAAGGATTATTCTAATCTCCAATTAAATCGAGGAAATGACATCAACTCTTCTTTTCTAAGAGTTAGGTTAAATTCGGGCAAAGATATGATGGTCAAAAAATCAACACTGTGTTGGCTGTTGCAAACTAGTGGAAATTTGAAATTAAGTAACGATCGTCTTTAAAAAGTTAGAGGGCTAAAAGATAATTTTAAATGCGCCGTGAATACTGTTCGAAAAATTCGAGAAAAAAATAAAACCGCTTCCGAAAGTAGCAGTGAGTCTGCAGACTGCAGTTACGAATCATGCTCAAGCTCCGATGTTGAAGCAATTGAAGAAGAATTTGTTCCTAATCTACATAACGAAATTTTAGTAAATAACCCTTTATCAAACAGTGTTGATTTGAAACTTGAACATTATTATGCCGTTTTTTACGAGGAGAATTGGTTTTTGGGTCGTATAATTTCTTTAGAAGACAAAATTATTATGAAGTTTTTAAAACAAGAACTAGATAAATTTATCTGGCCAGACAAGAAAAACGAAGATATCCAAAAAGTGGATGGGAAATATATATTCTACGGACCGATAGAATTGACTGGCAATGATCCCTTTTTTCTAAAAAGATCGGACAAATACAAAATTGATAAGCAATTCAAAGCTCTAAAAAAACTTTTTAATAAACTATTATACACTTATTAACTAAATAAAACTTCCAGGACACAATGGTTCATTAATATTTTGTTGTTAACATGCCTTCGCCCAGCAGAAGATCCCAGTTGCAATAATTCTAATCAAAGTATTTTTTAATATGAGTTGGGTTCTCAGTAGTAGGTATGGTTTTTTAAAATATATTTAAAAACAAGTTTTCTATTGGCTATAGTATATACAGGGTGATCCACTATAAGGGTGGCGAGCGGCCATATCTCGGAAAATATAGGAGATGAAGCCAAAAGTTAAATGCAAAAGGTAAGTATAAGATAATATGTGGTAGTGCATATTTCTAAAATATTTATAATAGTATGGCTCTTCCGGTTATACCGGAAGTAGATGTCAACTTGCTTATTTTATAAAGAACACCGTGTATATTATTACATTTTTGAATTCTACATAAAATTATAATTACTTTTTAATAAATGCATGATTACTTTATGCTTAATAGTATCCGAGATATTGACTGTTGAAAAATGACATATTTGAACTTTGACAGCTTATAGCTTTCTAACTTTACATCTTAAAGTAAAACGGCTTACATGTTCCTATCATCGATTTTTGTTATCTTTCCAAAAGGGTCAACTTCCCGTCAAACCGGAAGTACTGTATTTCCTGCTTTTAAGTTACATCCGGTTTGACCGGAAGTTGACACTTTTGGAAAGATTACAAAAATCGAACATAGGAACATGTAAGCCGTTTTGCTCTAAGATGTAGAAGGTCAAAGATCAAAAATGTCATTTTTCAACAGTCAATATCTCGGAAACTATTAACCATGAAGTAATCAAGCATGTATTAAAAAGCAATTATAATTTTATGTAGAATTCAAAAATGTAATAATATACTGTTCTTTATAAAATAAGCAAGTTGCTTCCGGCATAGCCAGCAGTGCCATACTATTGAATATTTATAGAAATATAGACTATAGTCCATTTCACCGTTTTTGGCCGATGACAGAAATCATACTCGAAGTAAATTTAGAGTTACATCTCTCTCAGATACAGGCAAGTTAGAAATTTAAATGAGGAAGTTTGTTTTTTAATACAACAAATACGTAACTGCATCTTGTTTCACCGGTAGATAAAAAGTGTTCAATACGGAAGTCTTGACTTAATTCACAATCCTAGTAACCTTCATGTACGGCTCGTTGTTGAAGGGTTGAATTTAATAATTATTAATGTCATATTTTTGTAGATGTCAAACCACACTGATAGTTTCAGAAACTTACGACCTTAGTTAGACAAAAAAAACTCTCCGCCATTGGTAACTTGGATGACAGTTTAATCTTATTTCAGTGGTTTCTAATATCAAATCGGCCAAAAACGGTGAAATGGACTATACCACATATCTTATAAGTTTTGTATTTAACTTTTCGCTTCATCTCCTATATTTTCTGAGATATGGCCGCTCACCACTCTTAGTGGATCACCCTGTATAGCACCCCAAAACGATAAAAACAACCGAATTGGCTCCCGAGGTCAAGTCTTCATCCGCAAGCGAAAAAAGGGTATAGGTAAATTGGCTCCCAAAATAAATCCCTTTCTCTAATTACTTTAAGAAGATTTAATAATATTTTGCAATAAAAATAAAAATATTAGAAAAACATCAAAACATCCCTTTCTCGCAGTGTCCAATCGCAATGTTCAAAACAACCTAATTAGATACTTATTACACGCCTACTAAATTTCTATATAAATATCGAAAACTGATCGGAAAAATATCAGTTCTTGTAAATTTTCTCGCGAAATATAATTACTAAAGTTTGGAATAAAAATGGAAATAGTAGTCACCGAAATGTTAAGTGAAAGAGGGAAACCACTATTGGTAGTTAACTTGTTTAAGTTCAATTTTCAAAAAATGTTAGCTGGTAATGTGAAAAAGTGGCAATGTGCAAAAAGAGGGTGCAAAGCGAATTTAAAAACGCTAGGTGATGATAACACTATAACGTAGAAGCATCTTACCGAAGCTACCGGTAGATATAGAGAGCACTATTGCTGTTCTTCAAGACATCAACACAGTGACAAGCAGAGACGAAGAATTCCTGATGAAATGTGACCAATCTTTAAAAATAGTTATGTTTTCAACAAACACAAATTTAAACTTTTTGTGCGGATTGGAAAGCATTTACGTCGATGGCACATTTAAATGTTGTGCAAAACATTTTTACCAATTATTTACAATTCACGGCCTTAGTAATGGAAATTATTGTAACGGGATAGCCGTAAAGGAAGGGACCTTAATTTAAAAGATTGTTGTTGACAGTTGATTTTTAGAAGTTTCTAAAAATCAACTGACTATTTTAAATAATGTTTCTAGAAAATTCTAGAAACTTCTAAACACACTGACTAGATTAAATAATGTTGTATATAAGGGGATGCATGGGCAGTTAACGTCAGTTCAAGTTCAAGTATTCACAAGAGTTCATTGTATTGTCAAGTAGTTAGACGTTATCCAGCAAAATTCAGTGTATCTTAACAATTTTGTAAATAAAATTGTGTAAAAAGCCCCCATAAGTGTTTCAAATGGGTGTCAGGTGTGGGGTGAAGATACAAGAATGCCTGGAAAGAAGATAAATGAACTATTGGTGGCTGAGCTTAGAAAAGAGCTCGAAGGATTGGAATTGGAAACTACTGGGACTAAATCCGTATTGTTGACTAGGCTCCGTGAATACTACCTAGCTAATAATTTAGAATTTAGACCCTGACGCTGTGGAGTTTGAAGACCCAAATCAAAAAGCGAATTCTGAACTAGCCCAACAACTGGCCCAAATTTCCAGTCAGATGAAGAGCCAGCGCGAAGATATGTCCCAGCTGTCCCAACGAATGACGAGCCAACAAGAAGAACAAACTCAACAACTCTCCCGGCTGCAAGAGGATCTATCAGGACGAATGACGAGCCAGCAAGAGGAGCTATCCAGTCAGATGAAGAGCCAGCAAGAGGAGATTTCCAGTCACATGAAGAGTCAGCGCGAAGATATGTCCCAGCTATCACAACGGATGTCTACCCTACCAGAAGAGTTATCCAGTTCCTTCTCCCAGCAAATATCTCATTTGCGCTCCGAAATGTACACTCTTCGTGACGAACAAAATCAGCAAGTGTCCAGCTTGCAAGACGAGCAAAATCAGCAAGTGGCCAACTTGAATCAACAAGTAGCCAACCTGCGAGACGTCAACCAGCAAATGCAGTCCGAGATAAGGAAGCTTCAACAAGAACAGGAAGCTAGCCGCCGAAACCAAACCATCCACCACGGCGACGGAGATGCAAGAAGGATGGAAACCTGCCACGCAGACGTCGAACGACAAAGAAGCAAGGAGACGACCCATGTACGAACGACGATGAAACCCCCGACCTTCGACGGGAAGACATCCTGGCCAAATTACCTGAAACAATTCGACGCAGCGGCCAGAGCTAATGGATGGTCATCCCAGGAGAAGGCATTGTCCCTAACCGTAGCTCTGCGAGGCGAAGCTTTAGACGTCTTGCAATCATTGACACCGGATGAAGCTGACAACTTCGAGTTATTGGTGAATCGTCTAGAGATGCGTTATGGTCAAACTCATCTACAACCGGTGTACCGAATGCAGTTAAAGAGCCGAAAACAGAAAAATGGAGAAACTATCCAGGAATTTGAAGCGGATGTAGCAAGAATGGTACGACTTGCGTATTCAAATGCAGCGGAGGATTTCCTGGAGTGCCTAGCAGTCCAAACCTTCACCGATGGTCTTCGAGACGTCGAGTTGCAACGCGCTGTACGGTTGGCGTGGCCGAAGACTCTTGTGGACGCCTTGACCATTGCCCTGGAGTTTGAGGCGGCGACGGAGGCCTCACGTGGAGTTGCTCGACTAAGGGAAATCACCGGTAACTACGACCATGCCGTTCATTCCGTTAGCGACGTTGAAGCGGTAGTAGAGAGATTAATGAAGTTATCTCCAAAAAGAAGGCGCCCAGTGAGATGCTGGAACTGCGGAGAACTAGGCCATATAAGAAATACGTGCCCCCAAAAAGAAAAATCTTCTGCTGAAGTACCCCAGCAGCAGGAAAACTAGAACGGGTCGACTCCTGGAGGGCGAAATCGACCCCAAACATTCCCGAAGCCCCTCACACCATTAAATTGGCAACTCTGCGACATCCCGTGGACAGCTTGTATGTGGATGGCCTCATTGATGGGAAGAACTTTAGCATGCTGGTAGACACTGGAGCTACAAAAACTATCGTTCGACCATCCATCATTATGCGAAAGAAGATGTGGCCTACCAGTTGGAGACTGCGTACCGCTACCGGAGATTCTGCTAGAGTCTACGGTGAGATACAGGTGACGCTACAGTTTGGTTCAACCTCTCTTGTTTACTCAGTGCTGGTGGCTGACGTTGATGAAGATGTTGTTCTGGGCATGGATGTTATGCTCCACTGTGGTTTTCATTTGGATCTTCGCCAACGTATCCTTCGTACTGGTATGAAGAAATATTCCTGCACCGAAAACAAGTTGACAATGCCTCGATTAAGCTAATCGATGATATCGAACTTCCGGCAAGCTGCGAATGTGTCGTCACAGCGCGGTTGGATGGACTGGAGCCAGATGGTGCCCCAGTCTTGATAGAGCCGAAGAAACATGACCATGAATTGGGAAAAGGACTCCTTGTGGGTAAGACTCTTGTTAGATCCGCCAAAGAGGTACCCATCCGAGTTATCAACTTGAACGATCATCCAGTTCTTCTCCGAAAGGACACGGAAATGGGAAGTTTAGAACTGGTAATGGCCATAATTCACAAGATAAATGTTACGGAAACAGATGAGACCAACGAAATTGAACAATCAATGACAAAATTAGACCCCTCTTTGTCAAAATTAGAAAAGAAACAGGTAAGAGATCTACTTCACCGTTATAAACCTGTATTTGGTTCTAAAAGTAAACTGAGAAGAACTGATGTTGTACAACATAGAATTGACACCGGTGATGCACGTCCGATTCGACAGGTACCCCGAAGGATGCCTCAAGTTAAAAAGGAAGAAGCAGACTGAGCCCTTAAAGAAATGATTCAAAATGGCATAGTCGAACCATCCAGTAGTCCGTGGGCTTCTCCTGTGGTATTAGTGAGAAAGAAAGACGGATCAATGCGGTTTTGTGTTGACTATCGAAAGCTAAATGATGTCACTAAGAAGGACTGTTATCCTTTGCCAAGGATTGATGATGCCCTCGACGCTTTGGCGGGTTCTACTCTGTTTTCTACCTTGGACCTTAAAAGTGGATACTGGCAAGTTAAAATGAATCCTGCAGACAAAAAAAAGACTGCATTTACCAGTGGATCAGGGTTATGGCAATTCACGGTCCTTCCATTTGGCCTCTGTAATGCTCCTGCGACGTTTGAACGACTAATGGAGAACATCCTGCGGGGTTTGTCATGGGAAACTTGTCTAGTTTATCTAGACGACATCATCATAATGGGTAAGACCTTTAAGGAACATTTATCTAACCTGGAAGAAGTTTTTAAAAGATTACAGAACGCTAATCTAACATTGAATGTTAAGAAATGCCACTTGTTCCAGAGACAGGTCAACTATTTAGGACATAACGTCAAACATAATAAGCAAATTGATATTTTTATGTTTTGGAAGTTGTCTATGAATAAACTGTCCCCTGTTTCTTTGGAAGTTATAATCTTATTTGAACCAATAGATGACACTCATGTCAAGAACTAGTATATCAGATGTCAACTACTAGATCAACTTATTTTTGAATTTTCCTACAGAATATATCCATCAGATATGCCGCCTATCAAAGGACAAATGTTAAAGTATACTGAAGAGCAAATGAAAAATGCTCTTGCAGATGTTGCCAGGGGGGTTCCTGTAGCTACAGCGGCCAGAAACC
This sequence comes from Altica lythri, assembly GCA_964028335.1. Lineage (NCBI taxonomy): Eukaryota > Metazoa > Arthropoda > Insecta > Coleoptera > Chrysomelidae > Altica > Altica lythri. The sequence goes on along the minus strand of OZ034806.1, from coordinate 24,222,364 downwards.
ATAGCGTAACAAGAGTTACCCTTTTATATAAAAGCAAAGGGAAAACACCTATTAATCGTAAAATGGGCCCTGAGACATATTTATCGAAAGAAGAGGAGTCGCTACTTGTAAAATGGATTATATCTGTAGGTCAAGCAGGATTTCCTGTAACTAAAGACCAGCTATTAAATAGTGTGAAGATTTTAGTTGAACAGTTAAAACGAAAGACGCCTTTTAAAAATAAACGTCCAGGAAAATCCTGGTATAAAAGTTTTCTGAAACGACATCCTGAAATTAGTCTGAGGGTAGCTCAAAACTTGACATCAAGCAGAGCAAAGGTAACCCAAAAACAATTGACAAACTGGTTTCAAGAGGTTTCTGAATACTTAAAAGTAAATAACTATAGTGACATAATTAAAAATCAATCACGTGTATTCAATGGAGACGAGACTGCATTTTTTTTTTTAATCCAAAGGGTAGTAAAGTATTGACAAGAAGAGGTGATAAGACCATATATCAACAAGTAAATAATGATGACAAAGAATGCATCACTGTCCTAGTAACAGGGAATGCTAATGGAGATTTAGTTCCTCCTACTGTAATCTTTCAGTATGAGAGAATTCCTCAGGATTTAGCTGAAAGTATTCCACCTAGCTGGGGTATTGGAAAGTCTAGTAGTGGATGGATGACAGGTGTTTTATTTTATGAATTCATTACCAATATATTCGATCCTTGGTTAGAAGAACGAGGTATAGAACGTCCAGTGATACTATTTATTGATGGGCATTCATCTCATTTAACACTAAACACCAGTAAATTTTGTGAAGAAAAGAAAATAATTCTTATAGCTTTATTTCCAAACGCTACACATCTACTTCAGCCCATGGATGTATCAGTTTTCAGGAGCTTGAAGGGGTGCTGGAAAAATGTGGTGCATGACTGGCGAATTGAAAATATTCAACATCCCATATTGAAAAGAAGACATTTTGCCAAGTTATTAAAAAGAGTGCTAGATTCTCAAATCAACCCAGAAATTTTGAAAAACGGTTTTCGTAAATGTGGTCTGTGTCCATGGAATCCCAATGCAATAAATTTGACTGCAACACAACAGAGCAACATGAGTATAGAGAGCACACACTCTTTAAAAGAGTTAGAGACTGGTATTACATTTCTAGATAAATACATAGAACCTGAGAAGATAGCGAAGTTTAAAAGTTCAGCCAATTGGGAAGGAGACTTACAAGATTTATCTTTATTTCAATTTTATAAAAATGTCACATCAAAAGTTGAAGATCTGAAGCAAAATGAAGCAAATCTAAATGAGCAAGTCAGAGATGAAATAGATGTGGGCTACCAAGGAGAGAATGAGCAAACTCCAATGGAAGTTCAGATCGACATAGAACCAGACCAGTCATCAGCAGATATACCAGAAGGTGTTAAATTATCAAATGAACCGTCTGTAACTCCGACAACACCAATGGAAGTTCAGGACCAGGACAACCTAGAAACACACCAAACTCGAACTCCTTTAAAGACTATTGAAGTAAATAATATTGAGCAGTCACTTGAGCCAACCACATCATCCAATCCACAACAGGGCAGCTGCACAAGTTACTATGTACCTAATGACACAAATCAAAAAACAAATAAAAATCAAACACATACCATACTACCTTCTCCTTTCAAAAGAGCCTTATGTTGGCCAGAGCCAGTCTCTGAGACTACCAAGAAAAGAAAAAAAAGAAAAAATTCCCAGTGTTGTAACATCAAAAGCGTGGCAACGATACTGGGAGAAAAAGAAACAAGAAAAGAAAGATAAAGAGGTTCAAAAGTTGCAAAGAGCTGAGGAGAGGCAAAAAAAGAAAGACTTGAAATTGGCTGAGAAGGAAGAAAATCGGAAAAAGAGAATAGCTGCAAAAGAAAATAAAAATAAATCTACATCCAATAAAAAAAAAAGATTAGAAGCAGACATTCATCCAGTGATAGTACTGAATATGAGGAGTGGGTAGAATCAGGTAGTAGCATGGATGATATTAGTTTTAATGCCCCAGCTGCAGACTCGGATTCAGAAAGTTCTGAAGATAATCGCCATAACTTCGAGTTTAAGGAAGGAGACTTCGTGCTAGTATCATTTCCAGGAAAAAAAGAGCACATCAGTATATTTGCATCATTCAGAACAACCTTAACCAGTTTGAAAACGAAGTTAAAGCATTAAATTACTGTAACGAAGCCAAAACCATTTTTAGACTAAATGAAAGGGATTATTATTATTATTATTATTATTATTATTATTATTATTATTACATATTGTTAAGGGCAGAGGAGCTAGGCTCCTATTTTGCCCAAAAATACAGAAAATACATTACAAAAAAATAACCTACTAATGGACATATTAATAAAAGATAGAAAGAAAAAAAAATAGAAATTAATTTCACAAAAATACAAAAGTTCTTTAAAGAATGATTAAACTCAAAAATTAATAAAAAACTGTTAAATATTAAATATTGCACAACGATCTAATCTGTTTTTAAAAATATTGACACTTGGTGAAGAGATAATTTCTTGATCTAAATTATTCCAGGCATAAAAAATTCTGTTGGGTAAAAAGTTTTGTCTTGATCTAGCAGTTACATTTTCCTTCTTTAGCTTAAACTGGTGTCCTCTTAGTCTTGTATCTGTGTTTAGGGTAAAAGTTGTACTAAGATTACCAAAGTTATATTTTAATATTCGAAAAGCTACAATTAGATCGCCCCGCAACCGACGCAGCTCAAAGGTGGTAAGATTGGCCATGGATAGCCTTTCTTCATATGAGGGTCTTACACGACCTAAAGTAAATCTGGTGGCTTTCCGTTGTAAGTTTTCCAGTAATGTTCTGTCGCGAATTAAATCCGGATACCAAGCTGGACCAGCATATTCAAGAACAGGTCTAACATAGGTGGTATACAATTTACAAAAAGATTGGAAGGAAACTTTTGAAAAACACTTGCTGATCAGATAAAGTCTGGTATTTGCACGTTTAGACACTGAAAGCACGTGATCCGACCACGATAGTTCACTGTTCACGATAACACCTAGATCATTGTGAGACGTCACTGTTGTTAAAAGTTGGCCATCAATATAATAGGGAGTATGTGGATTATTTTTGCCGATATGAAGCACTACACATTTTTCAGTGTTTAATGGAAGTAACCACTCTGAGGACCACTGATGTATTGAGCCCAAGTCATGTTGGATAGACTGATGACTTGTAGTTGGATCCCCGTATATTTTGTAAGTGTCATAAACACAAGCCAGATTATTAAAAAACTAGATGCTCCAAATATTGTTTCTTCTGGTGATCGTGTACGATATGAATTTAGTTCTCCGATTTCTGTAGATGGTTAAGAAAAGTACTTTGTCCTAACACCTATATTAAAGAAAATAAAGAATTGTTACTGTCTTATTTTTTGTTGTCCAAAACACTTTGTCAATTACTGGTCTTTTGACGTGTCAATTACTAAAGATTTCAAAATATGTAATGTCAACTACTAGTAATTTTTTATACATTTAAAAAAAAATTAAAGCTATAAAAGAGCTGCAATCCTTTGTTTCTAATATGTAGTTGTTCCAAAAATATCAAAGATTGCTAAAAAAAATTAAACGGTAATACCATACCTAAAAATTAATGCTATAAAAAAATATAAGCAATTTTATTTTCTTAATGTGTCAATTACTAGTGCCTTTACCTTAATTGGTTTAAATATATTTTTATAAACAATTGCAAATGACAAAAGAAAAAACATAGGGATTTTTTTTCATTTGCCTATAAATGAAGTAGTTAGTTTAGCACAGTTTCGGCATTGGTCTTAATAGGTTAATAATTTCAATTGTTAGATTTACTGTGCCGTTGGAAATGCAGTATTATTAAAATTTAAATTATGATCATTATAATTATCATAATCATGATAATTATAACAATAAAACAAATTTTAAAGCTCTAGTGTCCTAGGATGGTAGCCCAAAACTCACCATACCAATTACTTTTGCGATAAAAAATTCCTGTGTCACGTACGAAGGTCGTGAACTTTGATGTCCCTATAAAATCCACCATTATTGGAGTTTAATAATTTATTTCGATAAAATAATTTTTCGTATCGACTGCACAGTGGCCTAGGATGCTAGCACAACTAAGCACAACCTTTACTTTTGCGAGAAAAATTCCTGTGTCACGTACGAAGGTCGTGAACTTTGTTGCCCCTATGAAATCCACAATTATCAAAGTTTTATCATTAACTTCGATGAAATAATTTTTTGTATCGACTGCACAGCGGCCTAGGATACTAGCACAACTCAGCACAACCTTTACTTTTGCGACAAAAATTCCTGTGTCACGTACGAAGGTCGTGAACTTTGTTGCCCCTATGAAATCCACAATTATCGGAGTTTAATAACTTATTTCGATGAAATAATTTATTGTATCGACTGCACAGTGGCCTAAGTAGCACAACTGAGCACAACCTTCACTTTTGCGATAAAAAATTTCTTCGTCGAATTACAAAAAAAAAGAAAAACTTTTTTTTTTAATGTGTTAATTTTTCCATTTTTTCTTTAGTAGCACAAAGCTAGTACAATTCAAACCTTTTGTTTTTTTTTCGAAATTCGAAAAAGGCTGGGCTAACTTTACCTACACGTAACACTGGTGTATTTTTTGCAATTTTAGAGAAGTTATTTATAATTTTATATAAAACGACATCTGAAGCTATTTTCCAATTATTAAGCAACAAATTAAAAAAAATAACTATTACAAACTGTCATTGTAAAGGATTTCCCATGCTTTTTCAATAAAAGTGTCACTGTTTCATACCATTTACCGGTCTTCATCTGCAAGTTTTAGTATAAAGGATTATTATATATTGTTTTTAAGTGAAAGACATCAATATTTTAAAACAACTGTTAAATATCTGTATCGAAGAGTGTCACAAAAATGGTGTTTAGTTTGGTGTTTTCTCTAGTGAATAATATATTGTTTTTTTTTTATATGCCTTACCTGCCTACATCAACCAGGCTCGCTCTTACTATCTTTATGATTCACTAAATGATTTTCTTTGTAATCAAGTGGAACAGTAAATTTTTGTAATAACACAATTTTACGAGCACCAACATTTCTACTTCTTCCTTAGATTATGGCTCGACGTAAACCCACCATCACTAACAATGTATCACATATTAGAAACCACCATTTTGAAACACAACTAACTTTTCCACTCATGCAACAGCTAGGCCATCGCATCAACTAGCACTGGCCCAGAGATAATATATTATTGTTATAGTATAGTAATTTGTGATTATTGTCTCTGAATGCCAGTCACTGGCACTGGCGAATGCGAACTGGCCTCAACGCCCAGTGTCAAGTGTCTTCTTCTCTTCGATTTATGCTTTTTACGTCTACCGACCAAGGAAAACACGTCTCACATAAAAAACATTATGAACATTGATGGAGTGGCTAATTAAGCAAATAATAAAAATGCTTTTTCTATCAGAAAGAAGCTAAAAATTTTTAATAAATCCAGTTGGGATGAATTAAAGCGAATACTTATTAATAATTTCTCAGATCAAAGAGATGAAGTAAGTTTAATCAGAGATCTCGTAATGTTAAGACAAAATATGAACGAGTCACCTCAAAACTTTTACGACCGTTGTTTACATATGCTTAACTTATAAAGTAGTTTTATAAATATTCACGAAGCTATAGAACAAGCAAAAGTGATTAAACGTGAATTATATTCAAATTTAGCTACTAAGACTTTCCTTTCTGGCTTAAGAGAACCACTAGCTATGCAGCTTGTTATTCAAGAAGAAAATGCACATTATCTTAAAAATACTAATTATAACAAAGTTACTACAAAACCAGTACCTTTACCTAGACAAAGTATTCATCAATACAAACCTAATTTCAGACCGAATTCCAATCAAAATGTATCTTTTACTTCTAATACTCCAAATAATTTCTTCTCACGTCAAAATAATTATGTAAATCCTAATTTTAGTACACCAAACAGATCTGTACCACAACATTCTCCCACATTTTCACAACCATTTAGACCACAGACATCTCAAACTAAAAATGTTTTCAAACCAAACCCTAACATAAAATTACCCAATCCAACACCTATGTCCACTTCGACAAGAAATACATTTGGACAAAATAGACAAAATAATAATAACTTCAGACAAAATAATCGTCGAAACTTTACTTCCGAAGAACTTTTTAATGCCGACGTAAATTTACATGAAGACTATTTAAATTCTGAAAATTATGTTGACGAAGTATCCGAATCCGAACAAATAGAAGATCAAACAGGTGATCAATACGATCAGTTTGAAACGCCTAATGAAAATGATTATAACGAAAATATCGGAACTAATAATGAAAACACTAATAGAGAACCTCTAAATTTTTGAATACAGCCTCGGAACTCAATACCACTACAAATTCTAATTTCTTTTCCTTCAATGGTATAAATTCTAGTGAATTGCCATACATCATTTTTTCGGAACATAATTTAAAATTTTTAATCGATACAGGTGCTTCCAAATCATGTATAAATCCTGAAATTGCATTTAAATTATATCCGAACTCCATAAAAAATGATCCTTTTATTGTTTCTACAGTTTATCAAAAATCTTCTCATAAACATAGTGTACAAATTTTAGCTTCAAAAATTTTTAATTTACCAACTCCTACTAATTTAAAGTTTTATCTCTTTAAATTTCATAATATCTTTGACAGTCTTATCGGACTTGATAATTTAAAATTATTGCAAGCCTCAATTAATCTAGACAAAGGATATCTTATTACACCTCTTACGCAATTAAAACTCCGATATCATAATATAGACAACAATGAGCTCTATAATGTATCCATATCTCCAAGGACAGAACAGGTCATCAAAATTAAAACTAATATTCCGCACGGAGATATCATAATCCCTTATCAAAATATTCACAACTGTGAAATTCCAGAATCCCTGACCACTGCAAAAAATGGTTTCGCCTTAACAACGATTCTTAATAATACTCCGAAACACGTTACTCTAGACTTTTCAAAGCCATTTTCTGTTGAAAAATTTGAAATGAATAATGATAAATGTTTCGAAATAAATAACATTGAAAATTTTGCGAGACAACCTCTATTATCCAAAATTAGAACTAACCACATGAACGAAGAAGAACGACTTAAAATATTAGACTTAATTACTGAATACAATGACATTTTTTACCGAGAAGGAGAAATTACAAGTAAAATTAAACATACAATACGAACATCCGACGAAATTCCAATTTATACCAAAACATACCGCTATCCTTTCGTACATAGAGAAGAAGTTGCGAACCAAGTTAAAAAAATGTTAGACTCAAATATAATACGACCAAGCAATTCCCCATGGTCATCGCCAATTTGGGTTGTTGGTAAAAAACCAGACGCTTCTGGGAAACAAAAATGGAGAGTCGTAATTGTAATTGACAGACTTTTAATAAACGACTATGTTAATCAACACCGAGAACGGGCAAAATTACTTTATTCAAAATTAAACTCAGACCTCATTAATACCAAAGAAAAAATAATTCAAAAAGTAAATAAAAATCGTGAGGATCCTGATATCTTTACTCCAAATCAAAAAGTTTACATTAAAAATAAAATCAGGCAAAAAGGCGCAAACAAATTTAAAAACCCAACAATAATAAAATCAGTTAATAAATCTCGCAATGTCGTAGAAACTGATAAACACAAGAAAATACATATGAGTAACCTTAAACGCCCACTACGTAGACTATATTCATTTAATAACACGTAGGTATTATTTTCAGGTTGCCGAGAGCACTCGGTTTCCAAGAAAGCATTACTTTACAAGATCTTCAGAGTAATCCTGGTCTGTTACCAGTCAACTTGGGCACTGCAAGAGAAACAGAACATTATCATTCTATTTTATACTATTATGATTTAAATCCTATATTAAACGAGTACAATAAATTAGTTATAAGGACTGACCATACTCTAGCTAGACGCTATACACGGAAACTCAGACTTCTTAGAAGAAACTTCAAACTATTTTAAATTACTTAATTACGAAAAAGATAAAGTTGAAAATAAACTCAAAGAAATACTCCCTCATCCAAACAGAATTAAAAGAGGACTTATTACCCAGCTAACAAGGTGACGTCAAAACACGTCAAAGTCACGTCGAAATCAGTTCAAACACGTCGATGTCATTCAAGGTCCCAAAAGGGGACGTCAAAATAACGTCATTTTGAACTCGAATTTGGATTAACCTTAATCTGGTCAAAATATTACGTCACTATCACGTGGTTTCAATGACTTTATGGTTGTTGTAAAAAAGCACGACGGAGGCTCTCCATGTAAAAATAAAGGGTCGATTTGCATTGTACCTATATTTCTTAAAAAATCACAGGGTATTCTTTTTATGAGGGGAAGGGAAATGATTGAAGTTTATGGAAAAGGGCAAGGAAAATAATTGATTTATTTAGAAGGGAAAAAAGTCACAAGAAAATAAGAAAAAAAAGTTTAAATGGCGCGGATTCGATCCGCGGAAAGTTATAAGCCCACTATATATATACTCTTCCAAGCGCTGTGAGCGAGGGCAACTGCGCATGTTTGCAGTCCCGTGACCGAGTACGTTTTAACTGAACGACGCAACGGTCGACCATGTATGGCTATGGATCATGCCATGCCATTTGCCATTTTAGAAAGCTGAATAAAGCACGCGGTTTTTCTACAGTCTTAAATGCTGAATTAAAACTTTTTGTTGTTATAATTGATTATTTTGTTTTTTGGTATAGTGTTTTTGTGCTGGTTACCGCGTTAAAAGTGAAAAAATATGTTTTACGGTGTTGAATTTGCCGAACCTGATGGGGGATCTATCTATATCATTAGTACATGAAAAATGGCTGACGCCTCGCAAAAAGGAAGTTTGGTGGCCTCCTCATAAACAGCAGGATGTTTTTGTTAGAAGTCTTAAGAAGGGAGAAAATATTAAATAAAAATGTTTTTTCAGGAAGTAAGTTGGATGAATTTTTTTCATTTTAGTAGGTATGTTAGATTTTTATTATACAAATATAGGGTGGCTTTTTTCAGAGAGTCTGTTTTCACGGTCCATATATATTTTTGCGTATCAAAGAATGTATTATAACGGAGAAGAAATTCGAAGTAAGATAGTTAATATGTAAATTTCCTTTTTTTTTTTTGTTGTAGATAATTTTCAAAAGGCTACAATAAAATTGAAAAGAGCAGAAGATACTTCCGATGTTGCCACAGATATTGAGGAGATTTTACCAATGATAAGGCCTAGGAAACCGAATCGAAAGTTGTTTGAAAGTAAAGAAGACACTGACTCGTCATCAGAAATCATGGCTCAGGCACAAAAAAGTAAGATTTATTTTTAATTGAAATAATTCAGTTGAAATGTAATCCTTACTGTAATATACCACACAGGGTGTTTCATTTTTAGGTGATATTTTTTATCTGTCCTACCTGTAAATCTGATCATTAATACCATTAATTAAGAGTCCAAGAAAAAAATATTAATTGGAGAAGCTCATAGGATCATTAGTAATATAATTGTGTAGGTAATTGTTTCTTTAGTTCTTAAAAATGATTTTTTTATCTAAAATAAAAAATATTAAGATTGTCGTAAAAAGTTGGATTTTGTATAACTTTGTTTTTAGTAAAGAATATATTTATGTTTGAACTTGAACTTTTGTTTAATTATCCAGTTTTCATATAAATATAGATGTGGAAAATGGCTTAATACATTTAATACCAATTATTGTATAACCTGCTTCTGCTGTGGTGTTTTAACTTATAGAAAGCTTCGGTTAGCCAATATTTCCCGGTAACTTCCAAGTTGTTTGGTAAAAACGATAATATCGGACACTATATGTGTTCAGAGGAACACTAACTTCCAACTTACTTCATTTGTAATAGCTACTTCGAAGTCAAAGAATACAAGTTATGATACACGTGCTCTTTTTTAAGAGCTTTATTTTACAACTTTGACGATAGACAAGGACAAGGTTTTCCCGTGTAGGGGTTGGCTTGATATATTAAATTCACAAATTCTTCATACAAGCGGTGCATGGAACTACAAAACGGTGGGTTAATTGGGAGTTTCAGCATTATCTATTTTACTCAAATAAATATTTTACTTTTTTTAATAACGTCGATTATCGAAGATACTGTCGTCATAAAGACGTAAATTTAGGTTTCAAATCAGTGATAATTTGACGTCAAAGGTGACGCCCTTTCTACGTCACATAATAACGTCAAATATCTGTGACATATTTCCGTCTTCAGGACGTGATTTTCTCGTCACTACCGTGGTGATTTTGACGTAAAACGTGACGTTTCATTCACGTCAACGTAACGTCACCTTGCTATGTGGGTAATGGCTTAGGTTCAATATTTAAAGCAATATCTGGTAATTTAGATGCATCAGATGGTGAACGTTACGAAATGCTGATTAAAGACCTTCAACAAAATCAAAATAAATTATCTAATACTATTAAAAACCAAAATTCAGTAGCCCTGTCACTAATTAATAAATTTAATAATACAGTTCAACAAATTAATCATAATGAAAGATTGTTAGAAAATCAGTTAAAACATGTAGTTGCTATTGTTGAAAGCCAAGTCACTAAAGGGAATAATACCATTATCAAAGACGTCTTAATTCAATTGACAAGTCTCTTCCAAATTATAAATGATATATTGCAAGATATCGAAAATTCTATTTCATTTGCAAAAATTAATGTAATGCACCCCAGTATTATTAAAATTGAAGATTTGTATAAAATTCTTTTATCAGTCAAGAAAAAGGTAATCAAATGCCAGTTGATATAACTTTAAACAATGTTTTAATATTAGAAAAAATTATAAGAATTTCATGTTTCATTCTAAACAATAAAATTACTTATATTTTACAAATACCGATCACTTACCCTTTTTTATTAGATTTATATCAATTATATCCTGTTCCAATTTTAAGAGAGTGTCGGTTTAAGGCAATAATTCCAAAGAATAAATTCATTCTAAAGCATAATTTGTATCACGCTTATATAAACGACTTATGCCCTGAAATAGACGCCTATCATTTTATCTGTAAACCAATTGATCTACATACTTGAGACCAAATCAGACGATCCATGTGAAATCCAACTATTGGGCAACAACCCTTCGCCTACATGCCACCCAGTACCACTGGAAATCTCCCAATCTATATTTAAAAGACTTCGAAGCACAAACCAATGGATTATCGTACTTCCCACAGAAGTCACTATCAAATTAAAGTGCCATCAACAAGAAGAAGCGTACAAAAAAACTGGTACCTATTTAGCCAAAACTCCAAAAGATTTTAAAATAATTACGAATACAGAAACGTTATCCAACGACGAGAACATCAGTTTCCAAAGTCAACCTATACTATTCCCGGCAATAGATTTTCCAAAAAATGATTTTATTAATTTAAAAGTATAAATTTCAGTTTACAAGATATTAACTTAGACGAATTATCAACACTTCGAGAAAGAATCCTAAGACCAGATAGCACCTTTGAACCAACTCTACTGGCTTACACCCCTAGTGCATGGACTGTGATTTTCTACATCCTAGCAGCAATTATTTTGGGTTACCTATTACACCGACGCCGCCGCCGTTGACAAGATCTAATCTTCCAGCAAAACCATGATGCCTTAGAACTTCAAGATGTTCAACTTCCTCGCTAGCCCTCCGAAGTTGAATCTATGGGGGAAGGAGTAATATCATTCCTTTACAATGGATCCTTTTAAGAAGAACGCTGACTTTGCTTTGCTGAGTTTGCTTAATTATTTAATCATTTTAATATATATTATTCATTATTAAACAAGCAGTCAGTCTGAAACCTTATAATTTGTAACAAGTAGTTTGTATAAAGTAACATAAAAGTTTGTACTTATAAATAAATAATTGTTTTTAAAAAGCAATGTTCAAGTTCAGAATTGTTATTTCATAGGTAGTTATTTATGGGAGTGTAAAATTTCACCTATATTAGCAGACTATGTTATGGATTATATTTTGGATTTTGTTATTAAAGTCCTACCTTTTAAAATATCTTTTATAAAGAAATATGTCGATGACATTTTATTAAGTATTCCAGCCTGTGAGCTTGACAACATCTTATATTATTTTAATGGTTTTAATTAATACATCCAATTTACATTAGAAAAAGAAGACTCTTATGGTTCTGTTCCATTTTTAGATACTAGAGTCATACGTAATAATAACATACTTCTTGTTGATTGGTACAGAAAACCTCTAAGTTCAGGTAGATACTTAAATTATCATTCTTATCATAAGCATTCAATGAAAATTAATTTGGTCAAATGTATGAAAAACCGAGTAATAAAATTAAGCGACACTTCCTTTCATAATAAAAATTTAAAAATACTTTTTCAATTATTTACAGAAAATGGCTATTCTGCCTCTTTGTTAAAAAAGTTATTGTTTAATACTCCACAAACAGAACCCCCATCCAACAACATTAATAATAATAATGATAATAATATAATTTCATACATGTCTTTACCCTATATCAAAGATTTAGCTCCAAGTCTAGCTAGAGTTTTCAAACCTATTGAAAATATTAAAATTGCTTTTAAGACCGCATTAACAGCAAATACAGTATTCACAAAACTTAAAGATAAAACACCAAAACTTTCCTTGACTGATGTAGTTTACAGCTTACCTTGTCTAGATTGTGACCAAATTTATGTTGGCCAAACTTCAAGACATCTTAAAGATCGCCTAACATTGCATAAATCTGACTGTAGATTATATCCAGAAAGGAGTGCTTTGGGTTTACATGTTTTAACAAATGATCATCGTATCGATTATGACAATGTCAGTATTCTTTGTCGCGAAAGCAATATGACGAAAAGGCTATTTATAGAGATGGTGTTTATTAATAAATTTTCTAAATCAATGAATCATAGATCTGATATTCATCACTTAAATGAAATATTTGCCTATCTGTTATCTATAGATAACCGTACAAATTCTTAATTCAAGGTTATTCTATTGAAAATTAAAGTTAATTTATACATTGGTTGTTGCTAATTTTGGTAAACTAATAATTAATAGTATTAACAGATTAATTACAGACATTTGACTTATTCACCTAATTTTTATAACATAACTTACATTAATTTTTAGATAATTTATATGCGTCAATGTCAATATAAATTTCAATCTGTTAATGTTGATATCAACTTTAAAATACGAAATAATTTATTATTCAATTAATTTGAAGTATATGTGTTTTTATATTTACCTGTTTTTTACATTTGTAAATTATATTCCATGTTTTTATTTATCATCGAATTAACTACAATCTCAAAAAGTTGTAAGTAAAAAATTATATTATATTAAATATTATTATTCTGAACAAACACAATCCCTTATAATCACCGATTCACTCAGCTCACTTCAGACAATACAGCAACTATATTCATATCACCCAATAGCACTTCAGATTAAAAATAAAATCTACGAGCTCCACCAAATAAATTCCGTTGTGGAATTTATGTGGGTCCCTTCACATTCTGACATCCCAGGTAACGAAGAGGCAGACCAGCAAGCTCGACTGGCAACTACGGACAACAGCGTGATAACAATGAAGAAAGTGATAGTGAGTGATTTCAAACAAGAAATTAAATCCAAAGTGATTAGTGCGTGGCAAAATGAGTGGAGTCTGTCCCAATCAAAGTTAAAAGCAATAAAACCATCAGTGAAACCATGGCACCAAGTTACAACGAGCAGATCGCAGCAAGTGAAAATTACACGACTAAGGTTAGGTCACACAAATAACACGCATGTTCACCTTATTACAAAAGCAGCCATTCCAAAATGCGACCAGTGTCAAACAAATATTACTGTAAACCACTTGTTAGTTGAATGCCCTAAATTTACTCTGCAAAGACATACAAACAACATTGGAAATGATCTCATAACCATTATAGGTGAACATTCGAACTACCTTAATGTAATTAAATTTTTAAAAGATTGTAATTTATACCACACATTGTAAAATTGCCAAACATGTCGCTAATAACTCCTGTAGTTGATGCGACTAGATTGTAATAAAAAAAAAAAAAAAATATTATTATATTTAATTATAATGTTTGTAGCTTCCCTAATGATGGCTGTAGCAACAGCCGAAAGCTCGGAATAAAGAATTTAAAAGAGTACACTTGTTCTTTTAATTTGCTGCAGACCCAATAAAATTTTTATTATTATAATTAATTATTCAGCAAATAATTCTTATTCATATATATATATATATATATATATATATATATATATATATATATATATATATAAACACTGTTATATCCGAAAAATTTTAATGTATTACTGTTTTTGCATAGTACAAATTATGTTGTATTTGAACACCTAAAAAATAGGAAAATTAGAACACTTTCCTCTGTAAGTTTTTAACATTATACTATATTTTATATACTTACAAATCTTGTAACTCCCATTTTAGGCGCTGATGAAGGCGAAAAATGTCGCCGAAAATTTCGCATATTTGGAATAAAGTTTCTCTCACGTCTGGCTCTTTTCATCCATTGCCTAACCTATTCCTGTGGCGCTTCCCGAAAGTTAACTAAAAAGAACTTTTGTTTTTAAAAAAACGCGCCGTGATCAACCAAAATTTAATTTCTGACCAAAAAAATGGGATTTTTACAAGAAATCTACAGCATAATGGGCTCTAGGGGAGTCCAACTGGCAAAAACTTACATGTCATCACTAAAAAAACTGGCATCGGCAAAAAACCGACTTGTCTTCCTATATGAATGCAGGAGAAACAATGTAATCCCGAGATTCCTCCAGCACGGTACCGAGAGGCTCCTCACCATCCCGGAGAACATTAACTCCACTAATGCAAGGAAGATGGAGTTCCTACGCAATCTAGTAACGAAACGTATCCTCAATGTCACCATCAACGAAACTAACCTGAAAATTAGACAGATACAAACCAGCATCGACACCTCTAAGAATGCTATTCAAGAAAACCTACCTCACCGCTTATTCCTGGATTTCACATCTTTACAGAATAGGAGGTTTAAGACACATTTTGAGACGATAAAACGTAACAATATAGCCAAACTCAACCATTTGAAAGATCCTCTCTCCTCTCTAGTGACTACAAAAAATGAATCCTGGATTGTAAACCAGTCACACACTGACATCCCCAATGTCATCAAATCTTTCCTATCATTAGGTCCCCGTTTCGCTCTGCCTGTAGGGGTTAAAGACATCCACATGTATACTTACCTGGCAGACATAGAATACTGCATAAAATTGGTCCCGGAATCTTCACAAGATCTAGAAAGAACGATAATTACCAATGCGATTACGAACTACATAAAAACTAACAGACATTTCATAACTCCTGCCGCACAAATTGAAACCAAAACTCGGAAGTTCCTGAAAGAAAACCCGAACATCATCATAACGAAGGCGGATAAAGGAAACACAACAGTAATTTTAGATAGGGAAGAGTATATTACAAAATCCAAAAATATGCTAAATGACGAGGAATGTTACAAAAGAATTCCAAGGGATTTAACCTCTATAGTGGAACGTACCACGAACCAAATGGTAAAGGACCTTTGTGAATCTGGTTACATCACAGATATAACAAAGAAAGATCTCACTGGTTATACAGGTATCGCACCGAAATATTACGGACTCCCAAAGATACACAAAGAAGGAAGTCCTCTACTGCCCATCATTGCTTGCAACAATGCTCCCTCACAACGACTAGCTGGGTATCTAGCAAAGATAATCGATGCCGCTTTCGCTTCCTACAACATTTTTAGAGTGAAAGATTTGTTCGACTTCGCAGAGAAAATAAACGGGTTCATAATACCTACAGGTTACGTATTAGTGAGCTTCGATGTGACCTCTCTGTTCACGAATATACCATTAGAGTTAGTTACCACCATCATCTCCGATAACTATCATCTCATCGAAGAGGACTGCAACATACCGAAGAATATGTTCTTAAAAATGCTGACGTTTCTGTACAATCATACTTACTTCAGTTTTCAAGAAGAGTACTATCTACAAATAAAAGGAGCACCAATGGGGGGTGCCATTTCTCCTTCAATAGCTGAGATTGTAATGAATTCCCTACTCCACTACTGCAAGAACAAGGTAGACTTCCATTTCCCATTCCTCTACCAATATGTCGATGACCTCATATGTGCTGTACCTGAAAACAAAATAGAGTACACTTTGGAAATTTTTAACGCTTACAATACTCACCTCAAGTTCACCTGTGAGACCGAAACTAACAGAATGGTACCCTTTGTGGATACTGCAGTTATCAGGCATGATGACAATTCCATCAGGCTCGATTGGTACAGAAAGAAGACATATTCAGGAAGGTACGTCCCTTTCCACTCCTACCATCCGTTCGAACAAAAGGTCAACATCATTATCGGTCTAAAAAATCGCATTAAGAAGATTTGCCATCCGTCATATGTAAACAAGAACATTGATTTATTATTTGACATATTACGGAAGAATCACTATCCCAAGAATCTCCTGAACAAGATGTTGCACCAAGATTGTCCCACTCGCACAATCCCACCAAAAAACTCTACGGGAACAGAACCTGTTGAATTTCACTATGCCAGGCTTCCATTCATAAGAGGGTTATCGTCTCAAATCTCCAACCGCCTGAGAAAATACAATATTATCGTCGCAAATGCCACCTATAGAAAATTGGGTACCTTTTTCTCCCAGTTGAAAGACAAAACGCCGAAGATGAATAAATCGAACGTGGTTTACTCCATACAGTGTAGTGGATGCCCCAAACAGTACATAGGGCAGACAGGCCAAAAGCTCGCAAAAAGAATCGCCTTACACAAAAGCGATACAGTTAAGAAACCCACGATAACTGCGTTAAGTCAACACGTACATTCTACCTCACACCAAATGGATTATGGGAATGTAAGAATCCTCGAAACAGTCACAAATTAATTTAAAAGAAACTTCGTGGAAATGTGTTACATAAATGGGTGCAAAAATTCGATGAATTCTAAAAAAGATGTGGAAGGTTTAAGTTTGATTTACACCTACCTGGTACATCAGGATCTAACGAAGAAGATCAGACATGGGGACATTACCTAAATTAGTGCAGTATTGGTGCTTCGTGAGTGGAAAAACAATGTTTTTCATGGTTGTTGTGTGGTGTTTTGTTTGTGTTTATGTCCAGGGCCTAACCTTAAAATAATAAATGGCTGACACCTGTCGAAGGTCTATCCAAATGTCACCGTAGGTGGCCTCTAACAACAGGAGTATCCTAGCAACTCTTACCCAGAGTTCGCTCTGTGTATTCCTAATATGTTTTGTCTTTGTCTTAATAATACAAAAATAAAAAGGATACATGTTTCTGCGTTCCTCGATGTCCTTGTGGTTTACTTTTTTCGTTTCGAATTTTACAATAGTAAAAACGCTTAAATTGTTTAAAATTAAGATCGGGAAATTAAACACTGTTATATCCGAAAAATTTTAATGTATTACTGTTTTTGCATAGTACAAATTATGTTGTATTTGAACACCTAAAAAATAGGAAAATTAGAACACTTTCCTCTGTAAGTTTTTAACATTATACTATATTTTATATACTTACAAATCTTGTAACTCCCATTTTAGGCGCTGATGAAGGCGAAAAAAGTCGCCGAAAATTTCGCATATTTGGAATAAAGTTTCTCTCACGTCTGGCTCTTTTCATCCATTGCCTAACCTATTCCTGTGGCGCTTCCCGAAAGTTAACTAAAAAGAACTTTTATATATATATATATATATATATATATATATATATATATATATATATATATATATATATATATATATGTTTCTTTTATTCTTGGGTATAGGGTATAGGTTAATGTATTAAATAAAGAACACTGAATTACAACGTTTCGCACATCCTTTATTGTGCTTTATCAAGTCTAAAAATAATTTATGAAACATCAAATTATATGTTTACAATATATATCGAATGTACAATTTTAAACATATTAAAAATTCTTTTAAAATTTTATTTAAAATAGTGTACTTACCTTGGAGTTAAATATTTTAAATTTATATCATCAAGTTTTCAATTTATTTTGATGGAATATGTTATTAATTAAAATTATTTAAAAGTCTATCTTGTGTCATTAAACATATAACATACCTATATTATTTATACTTATTTTATTAGGTTATTAGGTTGTAGTATATTTGGCTTAGATTATTAATATCTTTTTTGTCATTAACAGCTTCTTTTTCTCTTTTTATTTCAATCATTTCTTTTATAGTTAATTTTCTGTAATTAGAGTCTTGTGATAGTACCTTGGTTTCATTAAAGTTAAATTCATGCTTGGTTTGGGATTCGTTTTTATGTTAGGCAGTTGAAGCGTTTTTCGTATATTTGTGTCCACTTAATCTGTTTTCTAAATAAAGAACCACTATCCAGTAATTTTGTAAATTAAGTGAGATTTTCTATAGGGTGATCGCATAGTATTTATGATTAGTTTTCATGTGATATATGTTGAAAAAGTTTTATGTTGAAAATTTATTTACTGTATAATATTTTTATAAATTTTGCTTAAACTATTTATGTCTTGACGAAAATTTACTGAGTTTGATTCTTTATTAATGTATATCATCTCTTTAGTTGCTAATTTTTGTTTGTTTTTATCTTGATCTAAAATGGCTGTATTTTTAAAATCAAATTCATGTTTCATAGTGGCCTCATGTGTATGTAAAGCGGTTGATGCATTTTTAGTATATTTATGACCATTTATGCGGTTTTCCAGATATTGAGTTGTCATGCCTACATATTTTTTTGGAAAAATGTAAGCAGGGAATAGAATATATTATGTCTGATTTTTTATTTTTTGGGACTTTACTTTTTAATTTGGTATACAAGCAGTTGCTAGTGTTAAATGCACTGTGACACACTGATAAGTTATTTTTACTAAGTATATAGCTAATGTTTTCTGACAATTCATTTATATCAGGGAGTGCTACATATTTTTCTTGGTCATTAGGGTTTGGTTTTTTTATTTTGGTTTGATTATAGTATTTAAAGGTTCTGTCTTTTATAATTTTTTTAATTAATTTTTTTGGATAGTTATTGTTTATTAATATTTTTAATACTTTATTTAATATTTCTGGTCGGTATTTTGGTGAGGTCAATTTAATGGCTCGATCAGTCAAACCTATGACTACACTTTTCTTTTGATTTTGTGGATGATTTGAATGATAATTTAAATACCGTCCTGACCATGTATGTTTTGTGTACCACTTTGTTAGAACATTTTGATTTTCCGTGTCTCTTAGTAGTGTAAGATCGAGAAAATTAATTGAATTGTCGTTTTCTATTTCACGTGTAAATTTTAATTTGGTGTGGTATCTATTAAATGCATCACAAAAATCTGTGATCTTATCGGATGGTATTGCTGCAAGACAGTCATCAACAAATCTTTTGTAAAATGTGACATTATATTTAATTTCTTTCAGTACATTTTCTTCTAGGTACTCCATGCCCAGTTGTGCTATTGGTGATGAGATAGGATGTCCCATGCTATATATATATATATATATATATATATATATATATATATATATATATATATATATATATATATATATATATATATATATATATATATATATTGATATGGATCCTCCCTCTGGGAACACCCTTCTTATATGAATATAGGTCGCGGATCCAAGATTTTTAAATGGATTGTCTTCACAAATCAATTTAAAAAAATGTATATTAAAATCTTCTTTGTAATTTCCAAAAATCAATTTTCTTACTGCAATCTTTCAGGAAAAACCTTCTTCCTATTATTCCATTTGTCTCACCATATTATTTCTATCCTTGGACTGCACTGCTTACCATATTTCCAATCTCAGGTTTCTTTTTATTTTTGTTGCTTGTTTCTTTTATTGTTTTATATTTTCTATTTCTATTTATGGTTTTAATTAATTATTTGTTATAAATTTAAATTTCAATATTCAGTTTTATACATTTTTTTATTTTTTTTATCATTTTTGACAATACAATGTTCTTCCATCAAAATTCAAAAATCTAATAATCATCTCCATATAAAACAATCTATCAACTAAACAAAAACAATACAATATCAAAAAAATTACTTAATCTAGACAACCGATTTAAAAATCCCAGACCACGTTCCCACAACTCAATGAAAGAACCCGTTCCAAGAAGAAAAATCCATATCAATATATAATTAAATATACAAAAAATTGATAATTTCAATCAACCGACAGTCAAATATTAACAAATAAAAAATTAAGCTAAAACTAACAGTGAATTAATGACATTTAAAAGTTCATCACAATTTCCATTTGCTTCCATTTTGATTATTTTCTGAGATGCAGCAGCATCTTCTTAAAAAAAATTGTTTCTTTGCTTTGTTCAAATATTTCTCTTGCTTCTCTTTCTAGTTCTTTCTGCCGTTAAACAAGAACAATTTAATTTTTGCATTTCCTTTTTTAACATATGAATGTAAAACTCAATTTTACCCATTTTTTCTATAACTGGTAGATATTAAAAAATTACTAATTTGTTTTTGTGTATTTTTGTTTATAATTCTGCCGTCCTAAGCCCAAAGGGCGTATCTCAATTTTCGCCATATTTTGGATTTTACTCTTACTGTCTATCCAATGACCTAGTCCTTCACTTTAATAACAAATTCGGCCGGATCTCATCGCTCTAGGCCTTCTAAACCACTAGTAAAAAAAGACGTATATTCAAAATATAGCGAAATCATAAGCTATATAGGCGTACCTCAGTCATGCTAAGAAAAAACGACGCATCTCTGACATACGTCCTTTTTTCTTAGGATGAAGTATATTCTAAATACACCAAAACCTAAGCTTTACAGGCATAACTCAGTCACACTAACGATATCGACGTATCTCCGACATACGTCCTTTTTGCTTAGGATATTTCAATTAATTAAGAGTTACAACAATGTAAACAATAGGAATATCCGGCCATTTGTGTTAGTGGTTAGTGTTAATCTTACAATAAATTGTAACCGAATCATACTCACTGTTTTCATAAACAAATAAACTTAATTGTAATCGATAGTTTGGTTTTAGTGTGATATACCGGGGTAAGTATTTATATAGTTTACTGTATATTGTAATTATTAGTACCCAACTAGCTGTAATTATTTAGATATTTGCCAATTTTAGGTTTGTTGTTTTTTAAAACCAAAACATAACCTAAAATATAAATCCTTATGTGTGTATCTAGTAACTTAATTACACTTGGGTAGTAACGAAGATATTATTAATAAGAAATTTAACTTGGCGTAATCATTTCGCAATTTGTGAAGGTTAAGTATCCTTGTTATATGTATATAAGTAACTAGCTGTACACGGCGCGCGTTGCTACGCCAGTAACTAAAATAAATTTAAGAAAAATAAAAGAGAAGAAGAGATAGAGAAGGAAAGAAAGTTTATAGTTTTGTTTTACTTATCGCAACAAAAATATATTTTTCGAACTTATATTTATACAAATTCGTATAGATATCTATTAATCAGTATTGAATTTAATCCATGGAAGCGCCATCTGTTGATAACTTCCATTAATACGAATATCATATTCATCCTACCCATTCAAAATACATCATCATACTGATTTTCATGACAATCGGTTGAACGGGACAGAAGTTGCTACTCTGCAGCGCCACCTGGTGGCGAGTGGCATCAATGATTATATCATACAAACCGTCACGGTGGAAAAATACATATACATTCCAATTTTCATGACAATCGGTTGAACGGGACAAAAGTTGCTACTCTGCAGCGCCACCTGGTGGCGAGTGGCATCAATGATTATATCATACAAACCGTCACGGTGGAAAAATACATATACATACCAATTTTCATGACAATCGGTTGAACGGGACAAAAGTTGCTACTCAGCAGCGCCTCCTGGTGGCGAGTGGCATCAATGATTATATTATACAAACTGTCACGGTGAAAGAATACATATACATACCAATTTTCATGACAATCGGTTGAACGGGACAGAAGTTGCTACTCTGCAGCGCCACCTGGTGGCGAGTGGCATCAATGATTATATCATACAAACCGTCACGGTGGAAAAATACATATACATTCCAATTTTCATGACAATCGGTTGAACGGGACAAAAGTTGCTACTCTGTAGCGCCACCTGGTGGCGAGTGGCATCAATGATTATATCATACAAACCGTCACGGTGGAAAAATACATATACATACCAATTTTCATGACAATCGGTTGAACGGGACAAAAGTTGCTACTCTGCAGCGCCACCTGGTGGCCAGTGGCATCAATGATTATATCATACAAACCGTCACGGTGGAAAAATACATATACATTCCAATTTTCATGACAATCGGTTGAACGGGACAAAAGTTGCTACTATGCAGCGCCACCTGGTGGCGACTGGCATCAATGATTATATCATACAAACCGTCACGGTGGAAAAATACATATACATACCAATTTTCATGACAATCGGTTGAACGGGACAAAAGTTGCTACTCTGCAGCCGAGGGGTTTTTCACTTCGGAAATAGGTGTACAAATTCTAGGAAATGTGGGAAATAGTTGAGAAATATCGGAAATAGTTGAGAAATATCGGAAATATTTCAGAAATATTCCGGAAATATTTAGGAAATGTGAGATATGTTTCGGAAATATGTGAGAAATATACTCGACAACCCTCGAGGCAACGTGCTGCTATTCGCGTATTCCTCTTCTACTATCTGAACAGGTTGGTGCTCGTTCATTGTGTGTTAGTGCAACAATTAATTTTTTGGAAAATTAAAGAAGAGCGCGTAGCAATGGTAAGTTTTTATGTTATTCACTTATTAAATATTTTATTATAATAGTTATTACTTATCTCAAAATATTATTATTATTATTATTATTATAAATTAACTAATTGCATGAATAAATATTGGCGTTTTGTCGCAACATTTTTTGGTGGGTTTTTAAAATTCTTCTATTTTTTCCTTCGCAGGAGGTTATGACCCTCGAACAAATAATTGAAAATTTTCAAAACGAAAACAACGTGAAATTCCCTGTATATCTAATCAAGCTGTTACAATTCTGTGGGTGGGACAATATTGTCTCCCTATCCTCACTCCAAGATGAACACTTTATCAAAATGGAAGATTTTGCCAAAAATATCTTACCAAAGTTACTAGACAACAACGAAAAAAAAGAGTTTTATGGTATTTTTTACAATAATATACCACTCTTCCAAATAGCGGATGGTCACAAAGAACTGCTATTCCAACTTGTAAAAAACCAATCTAAGGAATTAAAAAGGAAAAATGATGAGTTAGATAAAAATGAACCGCCAAAAAAGAGATCGCGCCGTTGTTCGAGAGCTTCCCAGAATGTGACTGGAATAGACAGAATTGTCGATGATGAGACTAAAGCAAAAGAGCACATAAAAGTTTTGGCAAAAAATTTTATTAAATCAGAAATCAAATTACTTTCTAGTAAGACGTCTACAAATGACGAAAACACAATAGATCCCAGAATAGATCTAAACGTTGGAACAGTTTTGAGTGAAGTCGAGAGTAAATTGGATGAAATCGAAATTGTGTTAGACGGTACCAGTGCTCAAATAAAGTGCCTTGTTTGCGATGTTCCAAAAAAAGTGTCATTGGTAGATTCCAAGTATGGCAAAAAATGGATTTTATCCAATTTTCATTCACATTTCAGAAGTCATTTTGGAAAAGTCGAGGGAAAAGTGAATAAAAAAACTAAAGTTAAACTCTCGGTAAAATCAAACCAAGAATCAAACATGTTGTCTTATCTCGTAGTGAAGCCGAAAGTTCTGCAGAATCAACCGAGGAATCAACTTAATCTTGAATCTTCCCAAATTATTGTTGACAACAATTTAGATTTTTAGCCCGATTTAAGGACAGATAATGACTCTGCTTCTCTAGTCTCTGTCTGAATTCATCCGAAATCGTTAATGATAATGTGCAGGGAGTACCTGATCTCTTTTTTCTAATGGCAGTGCTATGGTTGGGGCACATAGCACTGCTGACGAGCCAGTGGCAGAAAGTCGTTTGTCAAAAAGCCAGTTCCAGAGTAAAACTGCGAATTCTCTGAAGTGGAAAACCGAAACCTACTCCAGACACCAGAGAAAAATGAGATCTCTGGAAATTTATGACAGGAAGCAACCAAAAATTACCACTTTTATGGAAGTTGTGGATAAAATAAAAGAGATGTACTCTAAAGAGAAATTAGAGACTGACTCGGAAACTAAAAATTGTTCCATGTATAAGGATTTATTGAGCATCTCTTTGAGTAATAGAAGTGGCAATCACGAGGGCAATCACTTTTTAGAACTTCTTAAGGACACCGCTATGAGAAATGTCGAAAAAGAAAAGCAACGGGAAACGTCTCTCTGAGCCACTTAAACTTTTCAGTCTTTATCTCTATATTGTCAGTGGTCGTTTGGCATATGAGACACTATATAAAAATTTGCAGAATGCTTTACCGAGCTTGAGTACTGTTCATCGTACCTTGGACGAAGGCGAAAGAATATTGGAAGGGCAAGTGAGAATGTTCCTGCTGAAGGAGTATTTGGTGAAAAGAAAACTCCCCTTATCTGTTTTTATCAGTGAAGATCAAACTGCCATTGTACAAACAGTTCAATATGAATCTAAAATCAATAAAATGGTAGGATTTGTGCTATCCTTGCATACGCAATCTGGCTTTCCTGAACTTGACAAATTTACTGTTGATTCAGTAAGCGACATTGAAAAAGCTTTCAAACATTGCAAGTTATCTAAAACAGCTTATTTCTTTATGGCTCAGCCACTCAAAAAAAATGTTCCTGCTTTTTGTCTTTGTGTATTCGGCAGCGATAATAAATTCTCTGCGGAAGATGTACGAAAAAGATGGAAATATTTGGTTGAAGAAGCGAAGTCTCAAAATATTGAAGTCATGGGTTTCTCGAGTGATGGAGATTCACCTTGTTTGAAGTCTATGAAGATTGAGTCACGCCTTCCATCTAGTTTGGAGAATGGATCATCTTGTCCTTACAAACCTTATTTCCAGGTAAAGTGAACAACTCTCCTAAATGAGTAGGTATATTATTATTTTTGCTACATATTATAATGTTTTAGATGGATTTCAACACCGAGAAACCTATTTATATTCAAGACACAGTACATATAGGAACAAAATTGAAAACAAGGTTTCTCAAAGTAGGGATTAATCTTCCAATGGTAAAATTTGAAGTTTCGGTTTCTCATATAGAAGCTTTGATAGAAACAGTTTCTAAAGATCAGCATTTGCTCTGCAAAAGTTTATTGGACGGTAAGATTTTTATCATTTATACAAAATACACTTGTACGTAATAATAACAATATTTAATTTGGTTTTAGGCACTGACAAAATGAATTTCGGTGCAATCGATAAAATAACATCAAGAAAAGTGATTCAGTTGATTCAAAAAATTGATAAAAGTAATGCAACACGTCAATACTTGCTATTAACCCGAAATATTTTAGACTCCTACTTAGATAAAAACATTGATCATGTTGAAAGAATATATTTAATTTGGAATTCAATATTCTTTTGCCGAGGGTGGAAGGAATGGTTGAAAAATAATAACGTGAGTACTTCGAAGAATTTTTTAACTTCCAATACATACACTTGCATTGAGTTGAATGGTCATAGTCTTTTACTGCTAATAGAAAAGTGTAGAAATTCAGTCAATGGAAATCTCGATGGAAATATGATTTTGCCATGGTTATGTTCAAGCCAGCCCTGCGAAAAATCTTTCAGACAAACCAGATCTATGACTTCGACGTTCTCCACTATAGTCAACTTTTCGATGTCCGATATAATGAGCAGATTAAAACGTATCCAGGTACTGAATGAAATAAGTTGCGATCTAAGTAAGTGTCTAAATCTTAAACTAGACTCTTTTTACTCACTATATTTTAACAAAAATAACTCATTTCAGGCGATTCTTTTATCTTTCCAAGAGAACAAGAGGGAAGGTTGGGAAAAAAGCATATCAATGTAGAAGAAAGCAATATGTCTATTCCTTCGGTGGAAGAAATAAATATTGCAATAACGTCTGCTTTAAATGACGCGAAAGAAGCCTTAATCAATTTGGGAATGTGTAATATACAGGAAGAAGCATTCCTTAAAGCTGATATATGTAATTCAAACGGAAAAAATGGAGAAAAAAAGCGAGAAGTAAAAAACGCATTCGAAGTTGAGTCAACTTCGGTCGATAATCCGGGTTTAGATAAATTTCAATCACAACCAAGATCAGAAGTTGCTCTACCCGAGTTATTGCCTGCAGATGAGCAAGCAGAAATAAATTCTATATTTTTAAATTTCAAAGAACTGAATATTAAAGATTATTGCTCCAGTAATGTTCACACTACTATACCATATTTGAAGATAAAACTAGGAGATAAAAAAAATATAACTGTTCGAAAGTCAAGTTTATGATGGTTTTTTGCTCAGAAAACAGGCCGTTTGTCAGTAGACAGAATTATGAGGGTTAGAGGGCCCAAAACGAGTAAAGGCGACAACAAAGAGGACAGAAATACCGAGAGAAATACCTCTAAGTTAGCAATTCAGTGTAAAAAAAATGACAAAAAAGTATCGAAAAGATATCAGGAAAGATTAAGTGAATTAGACGCAGAAGAAGAATTAGTGTATTCTGAAACTGATTCTGGAACAGAAAGTGAAGAAAATTCGAGAGAAAATTATAGTGTAAGAAATACTAGTGATAGCGAAGGAGAATATATTTCATAGTCAGAAGAAATGGAAAATTCTACACCAAAAATAGAGTGTGAGCAGTATTATGCAATATATTATGAAAACACATGGGAACTAGGACGAGTGCCGAAAATTAAAGATTTAGTTTGTACTGTTAAATTTTTGAAAGAAGACTTGAGCAACTTTATTTGGCCAAAAAAAAACTTGATATATGATGTAGAAAAAAAGTTTATATTTTATGGCCCTCTGAAACTAAATGGAACCCATCCTTTTAGCCTCAAAAGAACGGACAAAATGCAAATTGAAAAAAATTACAAAAAGATGAAATATGGGTCCATAGCATAAAATCAAGTACCTACCTATACTCTCCTTCTAGAATAAAAATTTACTTTTCAAGAAATTGGCTTATTTCAGTTATTTCCCATTTTACTTATAAGACTTTTAAAGCTTTCGAATGTCATTTGTGATAGCATGTGTGGGTTCGATACCCTGCGAGTCCCTCGGTATTGGCCATAATAGTTCTGGTCCCAGGACTAAAATAACAATTAAGTTTAAGCTGTCGGCCATCAAAATTGGCGCACAAATTTTTGTCGGACTATATTGCCATTTGGTTTTAGACATTTTTAATAAAAAATATCAGCTTTAAAATAGTTTTATTTTTCCAAGATCATAAATTTGAAGGACTCCCTTAATAAAACGCCACACTACCTATATATCTCCTAGAGGAAAAACTTTTGAGACTGCGTGAAAAGAACTAATACGCAAAGTTTCCACGCTGAGGTAATCATTTGTTATTTTAGTACCAGAACTAAAATTTTTATTATATTAAAAATGACTCTTTTAAAACTAACGCATAAATAACATTTTTTGGGTTTAGACATGAAAGCCTTGGCTTAGATTAAGCCTTTGAATGTAATGTTTTTACTTTGTCATTATGTAGTGCAACAGGACAGGAAAATATAAATTAGTTGGTAAATAACGATAATGTTTTATATGAAAAATTTTTTGGAAATATCGAAAATATATAAGAAATATAGGAAATATCGGAAATATATAAGAAATATGGGAAATATAAGAAACATTTCAGAAATATTAGAAATTTTCAGAAATATTAGGAAATTTCAGAAATATTTCGGAAATATCGCAATTTCCGATTTCGGAAATAGGTGTACAAAATTTTACTAGTGAAAAGCCCCTCGTCTGCAGCGCCACCTGGCATCAATGAGCATATCATACAAACCGTCACGGTGGAAAAATACATATACATTCCAATTTTCATGACAATCGGTTGAACGGGACAAAAGTTGCTACTCTGCAGCGCCACCTGGTGGCGAGTGGCATCAATGATTATATCATACAAACCGTCACGGTGGAAAAATACATATACATACCAATTTTCATGACAATCGGTTGAACGGGACAAAAGTTGCTACTCAGCAGCGCCTCCTGGTGGCGAGTGGCATCAATGATTATATTATACAAACTGTCACGGTGAAAGAATACATATACATACCAATTTTCATGACAATCGGTTGAACGGGACAGAAGTTGCTACTCTGCAGCGCCACCTGGTGGCGAGTGGCATCAATGATTATATCATAGAAACCGTCACGGTGGAAATATACATATACATTCCAATTTTCATGACAATCGGTTGAACGGGACAAAAGTTGCTACTCTGTAGCGCCACCTGGTGGCGAGTGGCATCAATGATTATATCATACAAACCGTCACGGTGGAAAAATACATATACATACCAATTTTCATGACAATCGGTTGAACGGGACAAAAGTTGCTACTCTGCAGCGCCACCTGGTGGCGAGTGGCATCAATGATTATATCATACAAACCGTCACGGTGGAAAAATACATATACATTCCAATTTTCATGACAATCGGTTGAACGGGACAAAAGTTGCTACTATGCAGCGCCACCTGGTGGCGACTGGCATCAATGATTATATCATACAAACCGTCACGGTGGAAAAATACATATACATACCAATTTTCATGACAATCGGTTGAACGGGACAAAAGTTGCTACTCTGCAGCCGAGGGGTTTTTCACTTCGGAAATAGGTGTACAAATTCTAGGAAATGTGGGAAATAGTTGAGAAATATCGGAAATAGTTGAGAAATATCGGAAATATTTCAGAAATATTCCGGAAATATTTAGGAAATGTGAGATATGTTTCGGAAATATGTGAGAAATATACTCGACAACCCTCGAGGCAACGTGCTGCTATTCGCGTATTCCTCTTCTACTATCTGAACAGGTTGGTGCTCGTTCATTGTGTGTTAGTGCAACAATTAATTTTTTGGAAAATTAAAGAAGAGCGCGTAGCAATGGTAAGTTTTTATGTTATTCACTTATTAAATATTTTATTATAATAGTTATTACTTATCTCAAAATATTATTATTATTATTATTATAAATTAACTAATTGCATGAATAAATATTGGCGTTTTGTCGCAACATTTTTTGGTGGGTTTTTAAAATTCTTCTATTTTTTCCTTCGCAGGAGGTTATGACCCTCGAACAAATAATTGAAAATTTTCAAAACGAAAACAACGTGAAATTCCCTGTATATCTAATCAAGCTGTTACAATTCTGTGGGTGGGACAATATTGTCTCCCTATCCTCACTCCAAGATGAACACTTTATCAAAATGGAAGATTTTGCCAAAAATATCTTACCAAAGTTACTAGACAACAACGAAAAAAAAGAGTTTTATGGTATTTTTTACAATAATATACCACTCTTCCAAATAGCGGATGGTCACAAAGAACTGCTATTCCAACTTGTAAAAAACCAATCTAAGGAATTAAAAAGGAAAAATGATGAGTTAGATAAAAATGAACCGCCAAAAAAGAGATCGCGCCGTTGTTCGAGAGCTTCCCAGAATGTGACTGGAATAGACAGAATTGTCGATGATGAGACTAAAGCAAAAGAGCACATAAAAGTTTTGGCAAAAAATTTTATTAAATCAGAAATCAAATTACTTTCTAGTAAGACGTCTACAAATGACGAAAACACAATAGATCCCAGAATAGATCTAAACGTTGGAACAGTTTTGAGTGAAGTCGAGAGTAAATTGGATGAAATCGAAATTGTGTTAGACGGTACCAGTGCTCAAATAAAGTGCCTTGTTTGCGATGTTCCAAAAAAAGTGTCATTGGTAGATTCCAAGTATGGCAAAAAATGGATTTTATCCAATTTTCATTCACATTTCAGAAGTCATTTTGGAAAAGTCGAGGGAAAAGTGAATAAAAAAACTAAAGTTAAACTCTCGGTAAAATCAAACCAAGAATCAAACATGTTGTCTTATCTCGTAGTGAAGCCGAAAGTTCTGCAGAATCAACCGAGGAATCAACTTAATCTTGAATCTTCCCAAATTATTGTTGACAACAATTTAGATTTTTAGCCCGATTTAAGGACAGATAATGACTCTGCTTCTCTAGTCTCTGTCTGAATTCATCCGAAATCGTTAATGATAATGTGCAGGGAGTACCTGATCTCTTTTTTCTAATGGCAGTGCTATGGTTGGGGCACATAGCACTGCTGACGAGCCAGTGGCAGAAAGTCGTTTGTCAAAAAGCCAGTTCCAGAGTAAAACTGCGAATTCTCTGAAGTGGAAAACCGAAACCTACTCCAGACACCAGAGAAAAATGAGATCTCTGGAAATTTATGACAGGAAGCAACCAAAAATTACCACTTTTATGGAAGTTGTGGATAAAATAAAAGAGATGTACTCTAAAGAGAAATTAGAGACTGACTCGGAGACTAAAAATTGTTCCATGTATAAGGATTTATTGAGCATCTCTTTGAGTAATAGAAGTGGCAATCACGAGGGCAATCACTTTTTAGAACTTCTTAAGGACACCGCTATGAGAAATGTCGAAAAAGAAAAGCAACGGGAAACGTCTCTCTGAGCCACTTAAACTTTTCAGTCTTTATCTCTATATTGTCAGTGGTCGTTTGGCATGTGAGACACTATATAAAAATTTGCAGAATGCTTTACCGAGCTTGAGTACTGTTCATCGTACCTTGGACGAAGGCGAAAGAATATTGGAAGGGCAAGTGAGAATGTTCCTGCTGAAGGAGTATTTGGTGAAAAGAAAACTCCCCTTATCCGTTTTTATCAGTGAAGATCAAACTGCCATTGTACAAACAGTTCAATATGAATCTAAAATCAATAAAATGGTAGGATTTGTGCTATCCTTGCATACGCAATCTGGCTTTCCTGAACTTGACAAATTTACTGTTGATTCAGTAAGCGACATTGAAAAAGCTTTCAAACATTGCAAGTTATCTAAAACAGCTTATTTCTTTATGGCTCAGCCACTCAAAAAAAATGTTCCTGCTTTTTGTCTTTGTGTATTCGGCAGCGATAATAAATTCTCTGCGGAAGATGTACGAAAAAGATGGAAATATTTGGTTGAAGAAGCGAAGTCTCAAAATATTGAAGTCGTGGGTTTCTCGAGTGATGGAGATTCACGTTGTTTGAAGTCTATGAAGATTGAGTCACGCCTTCCATCTAGTTTGGAGGATGGATCATCTTGTCCTTACAAACCTTATTTCCAGGTAAAGTGAACAACTCTCCTAAATGAGTAGGTATATTATTATTTTTGCTACATATTATAATGTTTTAGATGGATTTCAACACCGAGAAACCTATTTATATTCAAGACACAGTACATATAGGAACAAAATTGAAAACAAGGTTTCTCAAAGTAGGGATTAATCTTCCAATGGTAAAATTTGAAGTTTCGGTTTCTCATATAGAAGCTTTGATAGAAACAGTTTCTAAAGATCAGCATTTGCTCTGCAAAAGTTTATTGGACGGTAAGATTTTTATCATTTATACAAAATACACTTGTACGTAATAATAACAATATTTAATTTGGTTTTAGGCACTGACAAAATGAATTTCGGTGCAATCGATAAAATAACATCAAGAAAAGTGATTCAGTTGATTCAAAAAATTGATAAAAGTAATGCAACACGTCAATACTTGCTATTAACCCGAAATATTTTAGACTCCTACTTAGATAAAAACATTGATCATGTTGAAAGAATATATTTAATTTGGAATTCAATATTCTTTTGCCGAGGGTGGAAGGAATGGTTGAAAAATAATAACGTGAGTACTTCGAAGAATTTTTTAACTTCCAATACATACACTTGCATTGAGTTGAATGGTCATAGTCTTTTACTGCTAATAGAAAAGTGTAGAAATTCAGTCAATGGAAATCTCGATGGAAATATGATTTTGCCATGGTTATGTTCAAGCCAGCCCTGCGAAAAATCTTTCAGACAAACCAGATCTATGACTTCGACGTTCTCCACTATAGTCAACTTTTCGATGTCCGATATAATGAGCAGATTAAAACGTATCCAGGTACTGAATGAAATAAGTTGCGATCTAAGTAAGTGTCTAAATCTTAAACTAGACTCTTTTTACTCACTATATTTTAACAAAAATAACTCATTTCAGGCGATTCTTTTATCTTTCCAAGAGAACAAGAGGGAAGGTTGGGAAAAAAGCATATCAATGTAGAAGAAAGCAATATGTCTATTCCTTCGGTGGAAGAAATAAATATTGCAATAACGTCTGCTTTAAATGACGCGAAAGAAGCCTTAATCAATTTGGGAATGTGTAATATACAGGAAGAAGCATTCCTTAAAGCTGATATATGTAATTCAAACGGAAAAAATGGAGAAAAAAAGCGAGAAGTAAAAAACGCATTCGAAGTTGAGTCAACTTCGGTCGATAATCCGGGTTTAGATAAATTTCAATCACAACCAAGATCAGAAGTTGCTCTACCCGAGTTATTGCCTGCAGATGAGCAAGCAGAAATAAATTCTATATTTTTAAATTTCAAAGAACTGAATATTAAAGATTATTGCTCCAGTAATGTTCACACTACTATACCATATTTGAAGATAAAACTAGGAGATAAAAAAAATATAACTGTTCGAAAGTCAAGTTTATGATGGTTTTTTGCTCAGAAAACAGGCCGTTTGTCAGTAGACAGAATTATGAGGGTTAGAGGGCCCAAAACGAGTAAAGGCGACAACAAAGAGGACAGAAATACCGAGAGAAATACCTCTAAGTTAGCAATTCAGTGTAAAAAAAATGACAAAAAAGTATCGAAAAGATATCAGGAAAGATTAAGTGAATTAGACGCAGAAGAAGAATTAGTGTATTCTGAAACTGATTCTGGAACAGAAAGTGAAGAAAATTCGAGAGAAAATTATAGTGTAAGAAATACTAGTGATAGCGAAGGAGAATATATTTCATAGTCAGAAGAAATGGAAAATTCTACACCAAAAATAGAGTGTGAGCAGTATTATGCAATATATTATGAAAACACATGGGAACTAGGACGAGTGCCGAAAATTAAAGATTTAGTTTGTACTGTTAAATTTTTGAAAGAAGACTTGAGCAACTTTATTTGGCCAAAAAAAAACTTGATATATGATGTAGAAAAAAAGTTTATATTTTATGGCCCTCTGAAACTAAATGGAACCCATCCTTTTAGCCTCAAAAGAACGGACAAAATGCAAATTGAAAAAAATTACAAAAAGATGAAATATGGGTCCATAGCATAAAATCAAGTACCTACCTATACTCTCCTTCTAGAATAAAAATTTACTTTTCAAGAAATTGGCTTATTTCAGTTATTTCCCATTTTACTTATAAGACTTTTAAAGCTTTCGAATGTCATTTGTGATAGCATGTGTGGGTTCGATACCCTGCGAGTCCCTCGGTATTGGCCATAATAGTTCTGGTCCCAGGACTAAAATAACAATTAAGTTTAAGCTGTCGGCCATCAAAATTGGCGCACAAATTTTTGTCGGACTATATTGCCATTTGGTTTTAGACATTTTTAATAAAAAATATCAGCTTTAAAATAGTTTTATTTTTCCAAGATCATAAATTTGAAGGACTCCCTTAATAAAACGCCACACTACCTATATATCTCCTAGAGGAAAAACTTTTGAGACTGCGTGAAAAGAACTAATACGCAAAGTTTCCACGCTGAGGTAATCATTTGTTATTTTAGTACCAGAACTAAAATTTTTATTATATTAAAAATGACTCTTTTAAAACTAACGCATAAATAACATTTTTTGGGTTTAGACATGAAAGCCTTGGCTTAGATTGAGCCTTTGAATGTAATGTTTTTACTTTGTCATTATGTAGTGCAACAGGACAGGAAAATATAAATTAGTTGGTAAATAACGATAATGTTTTATATGAAAAATTTTTTGGAAATATCGGAAATATATAAGAAATATGGGAAATATAAGAAACATTTCAGAAATATTAGAAATTTTCAGAAATATTAGGAAATTTCAGAAATATTTCGGAAATATCGCAATTTCCGATTTCGGAAATAGGTGTACAAAATTTTACTAGTGAAAAGCCCCTCGTCTGCAGCGCCACCTGGCATCAATGAGCATATCATACAAACCTTCTCCGTGGAAAAATACATATACATACCAATTTTCATAATAATCGGTCCAGTAGTTTTTGAGTTCATTGAGTACATACAGACAAACATTCATTTTTATATATAGAAGATATAGATGAGAGATTTGTAGGTATTAAACCCCTTCCACACGATACAATTTACTAGACAATTTGACTAAATTGGCAATTTGATTGCATCGTGTAGATTCAAATTGGCAAATTCAAGGGCATTGGATGGTCGGGACCACACGATTTGATTGTATCGGACTAAATCGGGTGGTGTGGATGCTGATTACCCAATTTTGAGCTTAGTTTGCATTCAGAAGTGGAACGTTGAGGTGTAACGTGTTTTACTTTTAAGTTAAGATTTTTCTTTTAAAATGGCTGAAGAAATTACATTTATTCGTACCGAAAGAAAAGTTTTGGAGGACATTCTCGACTTATGGAAATAAAGATTTGCCATGTCTGTGGGATGTAGGACACACACACTACAAAAATAAACAAGCACGACAGAATGCTCTGGAGGTGTTGCTCGAGAAATGGAAAATTATCAATAAAAATATAACATTTGATATAATGAAAAATAATATTTAAAAATAGGATATCAACACAAATAGGCAAGGAATTACTAATTATTTTTATCAATTACTAGGTATTACAATGTAATTACCACAGGTATTACTCCATGAAAGTGAAATTAGTGTACAAAATTTTAGCAGCGGTTTACCCCTCGGTAAAAACCTATATAGGGTGAATGCGCCTGTTCGCCGTCCATCCCCTATTCTCGACCTCAACCTAGTAAATTTATTAAAATAAGCATACTTCTGCTAAAAACATATTGAAAAATACGATCCCGTTTTCGGCCACCTTTTTGACAGATAACGGACAAAGCGCAAAATCTTACGAGCCACAAAATAACCTCTAATGGCAGAAACCGGTGTGAGTGTTTGGCGCGAAACTCTTGTTGATTGTGAAAGTGCGTCAAATTTAGTGGAACATCAGGTTGAAAATAGTAAGTATATTGATTATTAATCTATTTATATGTTTTATAGCGCAATGATGCGAAAGTATATATATTAAGCTACCATTTAAGCAAAAAAAATAACAAAAGTATGTAACCTAACTTTAATTTTTGGGTGGCCGGTAACTGGTACATTGAAAATAACACAAATCCATTTCTCGACCAGGTGGCCGAAAACTGGAGTGAAGAGTATTTTTACATTCTACCTCTTTTCCACCGATGAGAACGGTCATATCTTAGGGGCTCGTCGTCTTCGTTTTTAGAAACCTATATTAAATTTCCTATCCAGTTTTCGGCCAGCCCAACTATTTTTAATTAAAAGTAAATACAACTTCATTTTGTATGGCCGAGAAATGGATGTCTTGTCGGCCGCTTGTTTATTTGTGTGCGGAATATGCGGCCGACTATAGGTCCATTTTTCGTCATATTTTAATTAAACTTTCTCGGTCTTTCTAGATGGCTCCTAGAAGGAATAAAGTCAGAAAAAAGCAGAGTAAAACACAGAAAACGAAACGAAAAATGTTTACGTACTCACAAGATGCCCTTAGAAGGGCGCTTATTGAAATCAAGGAAAACGAAATGGGTATCAGGGAAGCTAGTCGGATTTTCGCCGTACCCAAAACAACCTTGCAAGATAGGATAAAAGGACGAGTCCCTGAAGTCCCCATGAAAACGGGACCACCACCACGCCTAACAGTGACTGGAGAAAATGGATAATCAATATTGACAAATGTGAATTTCCCGTAAGAAAAACTGATTTGATATCGACTGTACAAAAAATTTTGAAAGACTGTGGAAAAGAAAATTTATTTAAAGATGGCAAGCCGGGACAAAAATGGTACCTAAATTTCTTAAAGCGTCATCCTGAGATATCTCTTAGGGAGGCAGAGACCATTACTAAAGAAAGGGCATTAATTACCGAAGAATCAATACGGCTTTGGTTCAGAAATTTGAGAATGTATTTAACTCAGAATAATTGTATAGATATTTTGGATGACCCTTCGCGAATATTAAACGGTGATGAATCAGGATTCCCATTGTGCCCTAAAACGGGCAAAGTTTTGGGTCCTCGAGGATATAAAAATTTGTATAAGATAAAAACCGGCTCTGATAAGGAGAATGTCACGGTGTTAGTAGTTTTTGCGGCTGATGGAAAAATATGTCCTCCCCTAGTAATTTTCCCATACGTTAGACCGCCGAGGGCGATAGTAGAAAACATGCCACCGAATTGGGTACTTGGAAAATCTGAGAGCGGATGGATGCGGTCTGATGTATTTTTTGAATATATCGCCAACGATTTTAATAAGTGGGTCGATGAGAATAAACTGAAAAGGCCTATCCTGGTATTGGTAGACGGCCACAGATCTCATATGAGTCTACCACTAAGTAAATTTTGCGATGAAAATAAAATTATTCTTTATGCGCTTCAGCCCAATACAACTCACATCCTGCAACCCGCTGATGTGAGCGTGTTTCGGCCATTAAAGCAGCAGTGGCAAAATACCGTTGCCAAATGGCAGTGCAAGCCAGAAAATTTAAACAGAACTGTTACTAAAGTAAATTTCTGTCCAGTTTTCAATGAGGCTTTACAATCTTCCGACATGACAATTGCCATTAAAAATGGTTTTAAACGGTGCGGATTATATCCGTTCAATGCCAATAATGTCGATTACACTAAATGTGTGAAGAATACTTTGGAGCAACACCATGCATTAAACTCAAGAAGGATCGAGGAAAATGAAGTAACTTTTACACATAGACTCTTTAGGGTAGCAGAACAAATCATTAAAAAAATCGGAAAGAGTTTAGAAACTTATGGGATTAATCCCGAAGTTATCTTGAATGAAATTAAATTTTTTGAGGATGAAGAGATGCGGCAATCCGATGTTTCGTTCGGGAATTTGGTAGCGAATGCAGAGCAAGATGTTTTAAGCACCTCAATAGACTCTGTTAGGGATATTTCTGTCGCAGAGGACATCCTATTAAATGAACCAGTCGTTGGTGAAGAGAAAACTCTAACAAATTCACCAGACCAATTAGTACATGTGGATGTGATCGAAGGTGTCGCAACAAATGGAATGGAGAAACAGTCAACACCAATATTTGTTCTTAAAGAGTCCAATATTTTACCCAAAACGTTGATAACGGAGGTAATCAAACGCGAGGTAAATACTTTGTCCTAAAAATAATTACCCCAAATAATTTCAGGAACCTACGCCAAATTCAGAAGAGACAATAATGCATGTGGTGGAAGGCATAAAAAAAACTGAATATCAGAGGCATCCATCTTCAGATTTAATTGCTTTATCAGAAACAGTTAGTGTGGAGGTATTAGATAGTACAAATGCTCTGTGTTAAAATAATTTCATTTACTCTGTTTTAGGAAACTACAATAGTTTTAGCCGAACCGGTAGTACAGGTTATAGAAGACACAACAAATAAAAATGAGAGGCAAACACCAGCTTCAAAACCTGCCGTTCCAAATTCTTCGCCCAAAACAACTGAGATGGAAGAAACCATTTTAGTGACAAATGGTGTGGTGCAAACAAGTGAGGAAACAGACTCATGTGGGAATGTGGAAAATAATGAACGAGAACACCTGCTTTCCCTGCAAGGCGCATTTAACCAACATCTTGTGTTTCCTGTAGCACAGGACAAGAAAAAAGAGGTCAAAGAGAGATTACCTAGTGCCATTTCTGGCGAAGCATGGAGGGAGTATTACACTAAAAAAGAAAACGAAGCCAAACAAAAACTGAATGAGATACAAAAGAGGAAAGAGAAGCGAGCATTACGGGAAGATACCAAAAAACCAAAGAGAGAAAAAGTGACAAAAAATGTTTCCAAAAAACAAGTGCCGAATACGCTTAAAAAGAAAAAAATTCATTGTTCTTTGTGTGATGATGAATTAGTAAGCGATGCAGAGGAAGAGACTGAAAGAAATATCGGCTGTGACTTTTGTCCGAGATGGTACCACTTGCACTGTACAGAACTCAATGACCTACCTTACGCGGTGGCAGCAGAAAGGGATTACAAGTGCAATTTGTGCTAAATTTTTTAATGTCGTTCTAAAAGTTCTTACCTACCTACCTAGTTTTGATTTAGAATATTTTATTTTATGTTATATTACCTAACAGAATAATATTTTAATATTTAATACTTATAAATTACTTAATTATATATTTATTTTATTTTTAGTCAAGAGTCGGAAATGAATAAACTTAAACTTGAATTGCAAAATAAATGTTGTATTCCAGTAAGTATATAATTTTTATTTTATTTTATTTAATTTCCCATTTTCTTGATTTTTCACTTTTTTTACATTTTCCAACTTAATAAAGATTTTACAGAAAATTTTTATATATTATCAAATATTACGTTATAACTTTTTGTATGTTAATGATTTTGAACTTCTTCAAGCAAAAGAAATTATTATTTTTTATTACCTATTTAAAAACTAGAGAACATGAAATAGTTATTTACGTAACGAGTTATGAAAACTCCAATTTTGTTTAACGAGTATGATGTTGCAGCAAGAGCGTAGCGAGTGCTGCAAATGAACACGAGTTAAACAAAATGGCGTTTTATAACGAGTTCCGTACAAGATTTTTTATAATTTTGACGAAATTCCATAACTAATAAAAATCATAATTATCTAATAATAAGTAAAAACAATACATCTAGTTCTCGTGTTTATTTTGCATTGACACCTTTCTAATGACAATTCTATTTAATACAGATATAATTAAAAGGTAAGTTTCTGACTTAAATATTAAGTATTATTATTTAATTTTTTGTTTAAAAATGTCTGCTTTTAAATATTTCTTTAATAAAGTTAGTATAAAATAGTTCTTAGTTGTTTATATTTGCTTTATATTTTTCGTAACTTGTTTTGAAATGAACTTTTCAAAACTAGTTACGTAAAGTTTTACTTTTCAAAACTAGTTATGAAAAGTAATGACTTTTAAAACTGACAGCAGTTTTGAAAAATGTCACTTTACTTGTCAAAATTATAAAAACTACTTTTTTTTGCGAGAGGAAAAAGGTGAGTAAAAGCAATATTAAGAAAAATTTATTTGGAAATAAATATATTCATTTAATTGGTTTGTAGTGGAGTGATATAATTAAAAGGGGTTAAAGATTTTAATGATTGGATAGGAAAGTTAGTTGTTACCTTGATTTGTAGGCGCTGGTTCCCTTCAATTGAGCTCTTCCAGGTTCTTAGGCCGCGTTCACCAAAGGTTGCGTAACGCGGGCGGGAATACGATACACTAACCGCTAACCGGCCGGTTTTAAGCTTTAGTAATGTTTTAATTGTAATAATTTTGTAAATTATACCGGAACTAATATTGTAATCGCCTTCGGTATGTCCAGTAGATTTTTACCTTTATCTATTTTTATGTTCGAAACAAAAGCCACCGCTTCGTCCAAGAATCTACGCCAAACTCGTTTCCTTCTTTTTATTGGAACAGCTTAGAAAAAAGGGACAGAAGAAGGAGTGGGATAAATAAAATATAATTTAGGGGAGAGAGGAGCAGATTGTAATTAATATTATACTTATAATTATTAATTATAATTTTTAAACTATAAAATAAATGAGCCAAGACGGAACATGGTATAATTTAGTTTATTTTCGCGGGTGTTAAAAGTAGTTCTGGAAGTTTATTAGAAAGTCTACACGTATCAATTAATTTATAAATTTATTAAAATTTTTTTCTAA
The DNA here is from genome assembly GCA_964028335.1 of Altica lythri. Lineage (NCBI taxonomy): Eukaryota > Metazoa > Arthropoda > Insecta > Coleoptera > Chrysomelidae > Altica > Altica lythri. Next base: position 24,182,270 of record OZ034806.1, on the reverse strand, counting down.
CTTTGTTACATTTCATTTATTTTTTTAAATTATTATATTATTACAGGTAGAAGCAAGTAAATCAACTGGTGCTGGAGCTGAAGATATTTACAAGCCAGCATTATGGTATTTTGACCATATGATGTTTTTGATAGAAAATCAAAAACCTAAAAGAAGTGGCGTCGATTCAATCGAAAGTGAAGACGATGTAAGTTTTATTTACTATTATATAAGGTTTGTTTCTGCAGTGATTTTCTGATGGTTTGAAAACTACGTACACTGCGCAGGCGTCACTTTAGACCGATTTGAAATCAGTTAGAATTTTTTTTAGGTTTCTTTGCTCGAACAGTTCTATGATCGTTATCAGCAGAACTACTATCGGTGTTCGGTAGAGGCCATGTAGTGTAAAGATATAGAAGAAAAAGCAATAATAGGTTAAGTTAAGTTCGTGATATCGTAATTGTTTTATTTTGCTAAATAAGTGACTAATTATACACGTTAAAAAAATCAATTATAATGCTTATAAATTAAATATTAAAATGGAAGGTAAGTAAACGTTTTTAGTATTTAGACAGATTGTTTTGCGTTTCACTCGATTTATTCTTAAACTTACACATTAAAATCACAATTATGCATTATTAGATACTGTCTATTGTTTCAGACTATGAATTAAAAGAAGGGCCATCAACAAGCAGCTGTATAAGTTCTGTTGGTAAGATCTTATGTGGGGATCCTTGTTAAAAACGTCTGGCCGCGCAGGTCTCTGCGCATTGAAAAAAAACCCAAATTCACCTCATTTCTGCGCGAGAAATTCAAATTTTCATGCATTGTTGCCAAATTAATTGTATATCTGTAATAATCGGAAACTTGTAAAAATACTGAAATAGTTCAAAATATGTTGCTCTAAGCACATGTTCATGACTCTAAATTGACGTGTTAGGTTAGGTAGAATGTTTTGTAAACAAACATGTTGGTAAGAAGTATGTTCTAAACTTTTAAAAAATATTCTGATTTTAGTGTTAAAGTTTCGTTTGTTCTCTAAGTTTCATTACAAATTTGGGCGAAACTAATATTCTATCACGAATATTAGATATCATGTTAGATAGAAAACAAATATATACAGTATGATGCAAAAGTATGGAATAAATTCATTATTTCAGAAACAGACGACTTTTAAAAAAAATCTTAAAACATGTCAATTTTAATTTTTGAATGGCCATCAACTGCTATAGATGTGTTGGACATTACGTCATTAGTGATGGCGTAATGACGTCATCGACGATTTTTTTAAATACAAACCGAGGTCACGTGACAGCTCATTTGAAACGTCTCCTTATCGCCTTTGCAAATTACATTGTTGCTATACAGAAATAAGGTTGGGACGATGGACATCAGGTCCATGAAATCTATGTAGATGCTAATAGCAAAAAATATATCAATGAAATTCACAATACAAATTTTGGCGCAAACAACTGTGAAAATAGATGGAGGGTTATTGAACGAAACTATAAAAAATATATTGACGACAGTCAAAAAACAGGTAGAGGCAGAAAATTTTTTGAATTCTCCAACGAAATGGATGAAATTTTTCATAAGAAAAAAGAATATTAATCCCGAATTGTTGCTTTTGCAACAAACCGTACATGAGTTGCCTGTTGTAAGTAAAGAGGTACCTACAGAGGTTGAGTTTGATGATATCGATAGTGGTTTCACACCACAAAAATTAAATATAAAAAAGAAAATTGGCAAAAATAAAAATGCTAGAAGCACTGTTTTGGAACAAATGAGAGACAACAAAAAAGAGTTCTACTCTTAATTTATCCGTCTCCAAAATAAAAAAGTAGAACTCCTAAAAGAAAAAAACAATGCAAAGTTTTGTTTCATACTGAAAAGATTAAAGAACTGCAGAAACAAACACAAGTATTAGTAGAAATGAACAATTCCGTCAAGAAGTATTTGCAGTTAAAGACGGGTGTAACATCTTAATACCAAAAGTTTAGTTATATCTGAAATAGTTTTTAATGATAAAATAATGTAGGTTTTTATTTTGTTTCTTATTTTTTGCTTAAATGTTCTAAGTTTTCTCATAAGTGTTATGTTTCAATTTTTTATTTTCGTTTACATGTATGTACGTATTACATATTAGATTTGTTTAAAAAAAATTTTTATTTTATTTTCTAAAATATACTTTTTTTATAAAAAGCTGTGTTTTCTATCTAATTGACTCGCAAGTATATTTTCATTTACAACAATTTCTGTTTAAGTAATGCATGAAATAGAACAAAAAAATATTTTATACTGTTACTAAATGATTTTTTCAGAAAACAAGCCATATTTACATCCTTAATACACGCGCAATTGCATTTCGTCTTTCTGTGCCATTTCGATCATCTACATTTTCTAGATTATCATTCAATTCAAAGTTTAAATTAATGTTATCGTTAACATTTTCTTGTTCATCATCGTATTCAAAATTGTCTTCTATGGCCATATTATGTATAACGCAGCATGCTCTTATAAAATGAACAATGTCTGGAATACTTCTTATTTTTAAGTGATATAACTGACGAAATTTCTGTTTTAGAATTCCAAAGCAATGCTCGATAATGTATCTATTACTACTTAGATTTAAATTATAATTTTGTTGCCTTCTTGTGAGATTGCCTCTGTCTCTAAAAGGCGTTAAAAGATTTCGCAAACATGGATAACTACTGTCCCCTAAAATAAAATAATCTCCACATTTTTCTATTAAAGTGTCAGCTAAAGGAGATGTTCGAAAAACTCTGCTATCGTGGACTGATCCTGGAAAACCGACAAATAAATCCCTGATTTTTTTCTATGGTCACACACCACCTGCAACTAAAAGTAATGAAAATTTGATAAATGCTGGATTCATTTATTAATTGTATTACCTGAATAGAAAAGAAATGTTTTCTATTTAAATATGAGTCTGAATCATTTGCTGGTTTATCTATTTTAATGTGTGTACCATCAATCACATCTATTACACCTGGGAAATTATTTTGTCTAAAATACCTTTCGATCTCAATTTTTTCTTCTTCATTTGGCCACTGAATAATATGAGGAGCTGTGTTACTTAAGAAGTAGGTGAATTTCCTTATTACTGTAAAAAGTGTACTAATCGCGATGTTGAATCTATCGCTAACATCTCTAAATGAAGCTGTCTGATGACCTATAAATAAATTAACGTTTGGTGGTAAGGGCCAAGTTTCCCATTTCTTCCTGCTTGATAGTTAAAATACGCTGAGTTTCTGAAATGATTTGCTATTTCTTCAGCGACAGCATTACTAACACGAAAGTGTTCAACGAACTGTTCCGCACTATACAATGATACTGTCTCTTCGACATAATTTCTATTTTTTGGTCTTTCATTATTTACCAAAACTTCTAATACATCATCATCATCAGATGAATAATCCAGTACAGAAATGTTGTCCTCATCTGAAGAGCTATCAGAGGAAAGCCACATCTAAAGATACATACATAGGTTTCTAAGTATATCAGTATATCTACATTTGCCTTTGTACTTTACATGGAAACATTTATATTCAGCGAATATACAAAATATTGACACAGATGATTACCTAATGTTTTCACGTGCTTGCAATCAAATGTAGAAAATTTAATAATTTTTAAAAATTTCCTGTACAATTATAAAAGAATTACCTAATTAAAATTACTTACCATGTTAATTCTGTTGGGTATTGAACAAGAGCAATATACAATTATTCAAAAAAACTTTAAAGAACCACACACACAAAAGAAATTTATTATATTTGAGACATAACCAAACAAAATACATTCCAAAACTATTGAATGAAGAACGCACGACGCACGCGTCGAACTAATAGTTTGTATAGAATCATCAAACTGATGTGACCGTTTAAAAGCGATTTGATAATAGTCAAAATTCTGCTAAAACATCGGACTAAACAATTTGATTCTGAATTTTGTGCTGCCCGAACGCAATATTGTTACTGCGCATACTCAACCAGTTTTCAAACGGTTTGTTATTGCTGCAGAAACAAACCTATAGTAAAAATTATCAGATAACACATTTACCATTCTGTCTTGAAATTCTACAGCTCCTGCTCCATTAAAAAACGTGGTAAATATATTTCGCACACGTTTGCCTTCTTCTGTTAATTGTCTTTGATTATTTCCTTTAAGACTTAATAGTTGTGGTTGCTCCCTCCACTGTCCTGGCTGTATTATTTCATTTTCAATATCTTCGTAATCAATACATTGTTGGGAAATATAATTTTTTGATTTTCGTCTTAAAAAATTATGTAAATTGCAGCTGGCATTTATAACTTGGTCCACATTTTCTAATTTTAATAAAATTGATTTTTAAAATATTGGAAAACGTGCTGCAAGTATTCCAAAGGTATTTTCAACAACTCTTCTTGCTCTGGAAAGCCTGTAGTTAAATTTTTTTTTCTTTTGTCAGCCCTTTCTGTGAGTATGGTTTAATAATGTTCTTATTAATAGCAAACGCACCATCCCCTATAAAAACATATGGAGCTAATAAATTTGTCCCTGGTAAATGACATGCTTGTGGAAGATTTAATTTACCACTAGTAAGTTTATCATAAAATTTGGTATTTTTTAAAACCCCACCATCAGACACACTTCCATTCATACCTATATGAGTATATAAGAACTCATAGTTCGTGTTGACAACCGCGAATAATACCACGCTAAATGTTACTTTATAGTTATAAAACAATGATCCACTATCTGGAGGTTTTGTAATTAGAATATGTTTTCCGTCCATGCTACCAATACAGTGATTAAAACTCCACGTTGTCTCAAATTGTTTAGATACTTGTAACCATTCGTCTTCTGTTTCAGGAATCTGAAAAAATAAGGGTTAACAAAAAATCAAAAAAACCAGATCTTCAAACTAAACAGTTAAAACTTTTGGACACCGCACAACGATTACTATTACAGAAAATATGGCAAGAGCTATGGCGTCGCAACTAAAGGAAATGTCTAAATTACAAAGATGTATTGCGGAAAAATTAATTTCAGAAATAATGTTTTATGGAAAACTTGATCAATTAACGGTCAATTCTTTTATATCATCTCCATCAATGAGCAGTCAAAACATACAGACTCCACGTCAAACTTATGGACCAATAATATCTCCTTCTCTGGATCACAGATCTCTGTACACACCTTCACCTTCCTCACATTCGCAGCCATCACCGTCACCATGTCTGACCTC